>JARQOD010000009.1:81953141-82052724 GCA_033576555.1 Oophaga sylvatica
ACATGGGGAATCGAAGCCACACAGCGCAGGAGCTCTGGAATGCCATCAAGCAGGAGAGCAACGTGTGGTTTTTGCCAGCAAATCCCAGCCAGGATTGGTAGTGTTGACAATGGCCGAAATCTGGTGGCAGCTCTGGGCTTTGGGCAACCTCACTCACTACCGTGTCTGGCACATGTGCTCAACATGGTCGTGCAGAGTTTTTTGGGGGACTATCCGGATTTTGATGCACTGCTGCACAAGGTCCGCCTAGAGTGCGCTCACTTTCGACATTCCAGCATGGCCAGATCGCGCATTCCCAGCTCTGCAACGCAGATTTCGCCTTCCTGAACATCGCATCATATGTAACGTACCCACCAGGTGGAATTCCAACGTTACATATGTTGGAGCGGTTGTGTGAGCAGCACCAGCAGTAATGGAGTATCAGCTGCATCAGGCGCAATCAACTCGCAATTTGCGTCGTTCACACTTCACCACTACTGAGTGGGCCTCTATGAAGGACATCTGCCACGTTTTTGCGTGCGTTTGATGGGTCAACGCGGATGGCGAGTGCAGATGATGCACTAGTCAGCCTGACTGTCCCCCTTATCTGCCTGCTTCAAAAAACACTGCAAGCAATAAGGGATGAGGTTTTGGAAGAGGTGGAGGATGAGGAGTCACAAATTCCATCACCTTCTGGACAGTCAGCGCAACGTGGTTCCTCACAAAGGGCTGGGCAGTGTTCACTTTGTGAGGAGGATGAGGAGGAGTCAATGGAGGAGGAAGACATCGCTCCAGAGGGAGGTACACAACGCTCTAGTCAGTATGTAGAGCGAGGGTGGGGTGATGCAGAGCAGTCAGAGATGACGCCTCTTGCAGGGGACAGCGTTTCTTGGCCAGTTGGGAGTCTGCAGCAACATGGTTGATTTCATGCTGCAGTGCCTGAGAAACGACCGCCGCATCGCCCACATTCTCACCACGTCTGATTATTGGGTGTACACCCTCCTAGACCCTCGCTACCGGGACAACTTACAAAGCCTCATCACACCGTTGAACCGGGAGCGTAAATGCGGGAGTACCAAGACATACTGGTGCAATTCCATAATGTTTCTCCATTCCAGCCGAGAGCACTGCTGCTGCTACTGCTTTACAAAGCAGCTCTGTGCGTCGAGGCAGTGGA
This sequence comes from Oophaga sylvatica, assembly GCA_033576555.1. Classification (NCBI taxonomy): domain Eukaryota; kingdom Metazoa; phylum Chordata; class Amphibia; order Anura; family Dendrobatidae; genus Oophaga; species Oophaga sylvatica. The sequence continues at coordinate 81,954,298 of JARQOD010000009.1, forward strand.
GACAGCTCTGCAAAAAGAGGGAGCACAAGCAGCGCCTCTGCACAGGGCAAGACCAGTAATGTTCCAAATGTGGCGAAGTTTTGTGGCAGCGCCACCAATGTCTACACCATCCGAGACGGCTCCAGTCAGCAGGAGGCAACATTTTCCGTAAGATGGTGACAGACTACATGTCTTTCCCTCTCAGTGTACTCCCAGATGGCTCTTCCCCATTCAAGTTTTGGGTCTCTAAGCTGGATACATGGCCAGAGCTTAGCCAGTATGCATTGGAGGTGCTGGCTTGCCCTGCTGCCAGTGTATTATCGGAGCGCGTCTTTAGTGCCGCAGGTGGTGTACTAACAGACCGTCGCATGCGACTATCCTCCGATAATGTAGACTGGCTTACTTTTCTGAAAATGAACAAGGCATGGATCTCGCCAGAATTTGTCTGTCCGTTTTCAGATTAAATAACTGGTTCGCAACGTTATCCATGTCTCCTGTTATGTTCATCTTTCTACCACCTGAACTCTACTCCCTGGGCACAACACTGCCAGTTGCTGCTCAGAAGTGTCGTGTCCACAGACCAATACACAAGCTATAGTGTTAGTGGGGTTCAGTAACGCCAGCTGTTCCCCTGCTGTGTGTCCGACAACAAGTCTCCTGTTCCCTACACATGCACAGAAAAACCCATGTCGAAAACATGCTCCAAATAGGGAAGAGCCGTCACCCTGATTGTTATGCTTAAAACAGGAAATTGTGAAGTTTTCCAGACCTAGAATGATAAATTTTTATGACAAATATGGACAAATAATAATTTGTCCATCACAGCGCATATCTGCACATGTCTATTATAAATGGTAACAAAAACTAAAACATAGTCTTCACTTTTTGAAATTAATGCATAAAAGTACATTTCATACTTATCAATTAATGCTTTTTAAGGAACTTTATCTGTACCTTAAGATAATGCAGTCAATTGATGTACAAATCATAAAATCCTCATCATCATCATCATCACATTTTTTATTTATGACAGACATTATAAAATACACATACTGATCCAACTGTAACTTCACACACCATATATGAAATGGCCAGCATCTAAACCTGGTAATAATGTGCAATAATAAATTATTACATCTAGAAAGTGCATCATGCATACTGACAATAGGTAGTACTAGTTATACCTGCAAGTGCTGTTGAAACAACCACAACAGATATAAATTAATAATGGTATATAGGTATCACAGTGCATTACTCATGGACAATGTCGATGTAATACTGTACCTCAATAAAGTCAGCGTGAACCATTATGCTTGTTAGTCTTGTAGATTGTTAAAGAGGAACGGTCTTTTTTTGTTGGTCATAGGTGGAGTATTAGACAGTAAATGATTACTGCTGTTGTATTTTTGGCGTCCCTAGGCGCAATAACGCTGCGTAACGTCACATTTTATAGAGTCATCTAATTGACAAACGCTACCCTACCCTACGCGTGACAGTAGGAAGGTAGTGTTGACGGATAAAGCCTTGCGCAACCAGACATGCTTTTACCCTCTTCAACACTGTCCAAGCAAAAAATGCATGATTGCAGCCGCAGACTTTATTGACGTACAGTATAACATCGCCATTACCCATCAGAGGCTGTCCACTGTCTGATACAGACATAGAATATACTTTGCTATCCGTAGCCTTTCTTTCACCTACACTTGCAGGCACACACTTAAATTGTGACAATGCATTATGTTTTTTTAAATGGTTATTTTTTATCGTACATTATTGTGTCCATCACATTGATGAGTCCATGCTGGACATGTCATACATGCTGTACAAAGTAACGATTTTATTACCTTAAATAATTGAAATGTCTGTGACTGTCACATCTAAATTGCAATGATGATGATGATGAGTGACATTACAAAATCCATTGTCTTCACTATGTTATGGTTAACATAGCGTTCCTTAAGCATTATTCATAAATACAAAAATGGACTTTTATTCTTAAATTTAAAACACTATATTTTGTAACCAATTTTTTGGGTGGTGTGTTGTTCCATTTCTTGTTGGCATGTGCATATATGCTTTATATTTGCAGTGTCTTTATTTTTATTATTGAAGTTAGGAAACGTGTATCTTCGTACCGTGTTAGCCATTAGATAGAAAAATATTTAGACTTGAGAGTCCACAGTGGTTGATACCTTTGAATGGATAACTGAAAAGATGGTAACAAATTGCAAGCTTTCGAGGCTACTCACGTCTCTTCATCAGGCAAAGACTAAAACAAAAAATTGAAGCATCACATATTTCTATACACAACAGGACACAGGAATAGTGCAATAGGTAAGACAAGTAAGTGACGTGTAGCAGAACTGTCATTATCACAGAGGGATGAACATAAATATTGGAAAGTTCCTAGATAAGGATAGAAAGTTTTATTGCCCTCTGATTGGGTCTGGTTTTGTGTTTTAATGCCCCTGGAAGGGCAGAGACGCAGATTCCTTAATTGATATAGAATGACATAAATCCGTGTGATCTATTCATTCATCACTAACAGTGTCAAAGGTCATGATGAGCTTATATTCTGAAACCTTTGTATCTTTGTCATATTTGAAGTTATTTTAATACCAGTAATTCCATATCCATCATGCTATGACCGGGCATACAAAAGTGTTTTGCCACAGGTAAATCCATTATTTTTTGTCTTATCGGTGGCGCTGATAATTTCATCCTTGTTCTCATTTTTTGGCCGGTCTAACCCTCACTTGTCCTCCCTCACTTGTCTTACCTATTCCTGTGTCCTGTTGTGTGTACAAATATGTGATTCCTACACCCTCCTTGACCCTGGGCTTCAACAGCGCCAGTTGCTGCTCAGAAGTGTTAGATGCACAGATGAAAACAATCGCTGATGTGTTTGTGGGGTTCAGTAACGCCTGCTGTTCCCCTGCTGTGTGTCTGGCAAAAATTACTGCTGCTAACTCCAACTTCAACTTCAAACGTCTCATACTAGGCCTCTGCCTACACCCTCTTGACCCTGGGCTTCAACAGCGCCAGTTGCTGCTCAGAAGTGTTAGATGCACAGATGAAAACAATCGCTGATGTGTTTGTGGGGTTCAGTAACGCCTGCTGTTCCCCTGCTGTGTGTCTGGCAAAAATTACTGCTGCTAACTCCAACTTCAACTTCAAACGTCTCATACTAGGCCTCTGCCTACACCCTCCTTGACCCTGGGCTTCAACAGCGCCAGTTGCTGCTCAGAAGTGTTAGATGCACAGATGAAAACAATCGCTGATGTGTTTGTGGGGTTCAGTAACGCCTGCTGTTCCCCTGCTGTGTGTCGGCAAAAATTACTGCTGCTAACTCCAACTTCAACTTCAAACGTCTCATACTAGGCCTCTGCCTACACCCTCCTTGACCCTGGGCTTCAACAGCGCCAGTTGCTGCTCAGAAGTGTTAGATGCACAGATGAAAACAATCGCTGATGTGTTTGTGGGGTTCAGTAACGCCTGCTGTTCCCCTGCTGTGTGTCTGGCAAAAATTACTGCTGCTAACTCCAACTTCAACTTCAAACGTCTCATACTAGGCCTCTGCCTACACCCTCCTTGACCCTGGGCTTCAACAGCGCCAGTTGCTGCTCAGAAGTGTTAGATGCACAGATGAAAACAATCGCTGATGTGTTTGTGGGTTCAGTAACGCCTGCTGTTCCCCTGCTGTGTGTCTGGCAAAAATTACTGCTGCTAACTCCAACTTCAACTTCAAACGTCTCATACTAGGCCTCTGCCTACACCCTCCTTGACCCTGGGCTTCAACAGCGCCAGTTGCTGCTCAGAAGTGTTAGATGCACAGATGAAAACAATCGCTGATGTGTTTGTGGGGTTCAGTAACGCCTGCTGTTCCCCTGCTGTGTGTCCGGCAAAAATTACTGCTGCTAACTCAACTTCAACTTCAAACGTCTCATACTAGGCCTCTGCCTACACCCTCCTTGACCCTGGGCTTCAACAGCGCCAGTTGCTGCTCAGAAGTGTTAGATGCACAGATGAAAACAATCGCTGATGTGTTTGTGGGGTTCAGTAACGCCTGCTGTTCCCCTGCTGTGTGTCCGGCAAAAATTACTGCTAGCTACCTAATCATGGTGAAAAAAACATGACATGTCAAAGTGTCTAGTGCTACACATAGATATGAGGCTACACCCTGATTTCTAAGCTGTAAACATTTGAAACGTCAACTTTCAAACCATAAAATGATTAGTCTTTGTCACAAATCTGTAACAAAATAAATGTGACATATTATTACGGATATGCACATGTCGAAAACAAATGCAAACACAAAATCCTACTTATGCTATAGGATACTGATGGTCAACCTTGTCACTCCATAGCTTAGACAAATCCAACTCACATCATGATGACTCCAATGCTGCAATGTTGGAAGTGCATAATGTGGGTTGAACTTTGACAACTGCTGCAGTGCGAAGGTTATACTTCAGTGTTCTTGCCTTTGAAATAAAAGCATACAAGTAAATATAATAATCCAATGTTGATTAAGGGACGTGATGTACACGTGTAATATTGTGCAAACAATGCATGTAGGAATAGTCCTCTTCAACATTACTTATATTTGTGTCATTTTAAAAAATAGATATTTGATTAGAAAGTTAACAGCCCATATCATAAAGGTCCTTCATGTAAACATGATAATCGCTTACAAAAATCATGCATTACCTTGGTAAAGTCAATAATACATAGTCACAATAGCAAAATATATACCTGTAAGTGGTGCTGAAAGAACGACAACTGATAGAATACGTGAATGATATATATTTATCAGACTGAATAGCGACATCTGTACAATGTCGATATAATACTGTACCTTAACAAAACAGCTGTGTCACACCTCACACTCGTTTTTCTTGTAGCTTGTTATGTAATAGGGCACATGCGTGTATGTTTCATCATAGGTGCATGTTTACTGAGTAAAGCAGTCATGACAACGCCTTTGTGTTGTCGGTACGCTTGCGATGATGAACGATGCGCACCGTGAATGTTAGTCTGCGTCATAAGACGTACAGACGCTCCAATACCCAACGCGTCACAGCAGGAAGCCAGTCTGTGCGTCCAAACAGAGGCGCAACCATACATGCACGTAACCTTTTATAAAGCTAGATAAAAAAAAGGATGTAGTAGTAACGCACACTTTATTGAGGTACAGTATTACATCGCCATTCACCATCTGTGGCTATGCAGTCTCATCTATATATACCTTATCTATCCGTTGTCATGCTTGCAAGTCCACAGTCAGGCATAAATAGCTGTTTTCACTATGCACTATGCACTTTTTAAATTTTTGTTTTGTTAATATAAATGATTGGCACATATTATCAGTATTACATGATGGAAATTTTAGATATTTTTTAAAAAATTTTAGTGATATTATTCACCAAATGTAAAGTTTTATGAATGTCAAAGAAAACTTGTAATGCTGATTATGTTTTTAAGTCAGCCATTCATTGTCTACACAATAAAAATGGTGTACATACTGTTACTTACCCATCATTAATGGATTCTGATGTGTACTTGTATGCTTTTATTTTAAACCGTATAGCAGATTATTTAACCTATTTTAATTGTGGTTTGCATTGCTTTTCAACATGTTAATGTATGCGTTTATGTTTGTAAATTTTTAATTTACATATATTTTTTAAGTTAAATCATCATCTTATGGTACTAAAGTTTATATTTCTCTTGTTTGGAGTATAGACATTTTTAATTGACACGTAACAAGGAAAATACTTGATATAGTATTTAAACATCCTCCTTGACCCTGGGCTACAACACCGCCAGTTGTAGCTCGGAAGTGCTGTTAGCACAGTCTACACTTGCTCCTGTGTTACTGGGGTTCAGTAATGTCAGCTGTTCCCCTGCTGTGTGAACGGCAAAAAGTCCTGCTGCCTCCACCATGTTCTCTTCTCATCCCTGGGCTACAACACCGCCAGTTGTAGCTCGGAAGTGCTGTTAGCACAGTCTACACTTGCTCCTGTGTTACTGGGGTTCAGTAATGTCAGCTGTTCCCCTGCTGTGTGAACGGCAAAAAGTCCTGCTGCCTCCACCCTGTTCTCTTCTCATCCCTGGGCTACAACACCGCCAGTTGTTGCTCGGAAGTGCTGTTAGCACAGTGAACACTTGCTCCTGTGTTACTGGGGTTCAGTAATGTCAGCTGTTCCCCTGCTGTGTGAACGGCAAAAAGTCCTGCTGCCTCCACCCTGTTCTCTTCTCATCCCTGGGCTACAACACCGCCAGTTGTTGCTCGGAAGTGTCATTGGCACGGGTACTCACTCCTGCCCAGACTGGTTACAGCCTCCAATAAGTTGTCCTGTCGTGTTGCGGTCGGGTTAGCCGACTCTATGGTGCTTGGAGTAGTAACCGTTTAGGTGCTTCTAGTGTGCTGTGGATATGCAATAAAGGCTGTTTCCGTTGTGACAATAGGACAATCACCCACTGTAGTACTGTGGATTCGGTAACTGCGGCCGGCTCGCGGCCTGTCATCTTAATTGCCATGGTACCTTCTGCTACCCGTCCGGGTTCCAGTACCGTCAGCTGGTTCTCCGCAGTGCCTTTGGCCTAGGTGCCTCCATCTCGGTATCCGAGTTCCAGCAACGTCTGCTGGTCCTTGGTAGTGCTTTGGAGCACAGGTACCTCCTGCTTAGTAACCGTGTCCCAGTAACGTCAGCTGGTCCTCGGTTGTGCCATTGGCTCTTTTCCTTCTGCTGCCCCTCCGGGTTCCAGCACAGTCAGCTGGTCCTCGTTACTTGCATTGGCTCTTGTACCTTCTGGTACCCGTCCGGGTTCCAGTACCGTCAGCTGGTTCTCCGCAGTGCCTTTGGCCTAGGTGCCTCTGTCTCGACCCGCCACCACAATTGTGGATTACCAGGGCAATGGGATACTCAGAGCCGAGCCCATGGAAGTCTATGGGGTTTGTCACAGGTAGCGGTGGCTCGGTCTGTGGCCCTGGCGGTCTGGCGTATGTTGGGGGGAATATTTACAGGGGATAGATTTATATACAGTTCGTGACGCCACCTGTAGTCTCTGGTAATTTGTACCAGCGCTGCTGTAGATCTCTGAGGGGATGGTGATGCAGCTAGATGTCGGGTCCCCTCAGGTGGGACTCTTCCCTCAGGTCGGCAGTTAAAGCAGGGTTGTGCAGGCATGCAAGTAAATAACTCAGTCTCACACGGTCAGCGTCTTTCCATACCTTTACTTGTAAGATGGTAAGGCAGGTCCCAGGGAGGCTGATCCAAGGAGAATGTATTTTGAGATAGCAGCTGGACAAGTTAGGGGCCTCCTTTACTTTCAACACGATGAGTACAACCAGCCTGAAGCGTAGTTCCCTCTATAACTCCAGCTATTCCATAGCTGTACCGCCCAGTCAGTTTTGTGGTAGGAGCCTTCCTGTGAGAGAGCTGAATTCCTATCTTGTCGTGCACTGACTCAAAGTCTTCACTCCCCCTGACCCCAGTTACGTACCGACTATTCGGGGCTGCTTGCCGCGACCTAAGGTCCGGTAAGTCTCTGGTTTTCTTACCACTATGCTTGAAGCTAATAGTGATCCTTCGGTCCCCAGTGACCGGTTACAATGTGCAGGACTTCTTCAATCCAAAAGCACTTTTCAAATATTCCTTTCCACTGTGCCTTTCGCCTTGTCCTCGCTGGTAGCATAAACACTCACACTTGCAAAAAGTCATATAATCACTTCCTTCTTCTCTTCCTTTAGAGTTAGTTCCAGACTCTCAGTTATCCACTAGGCAGGAGCACGTCTCTGAACCTTTCACTGTCCTTTAGACAGGAGACTGAAGTAATTCTGTACTAAGCTCTTCTTTCTTTACCAGTGTCTTCAAGTGAGGTACAGCTCTGACCAGGCTGAGGTGATCTATATCTCGCCCTTACTGGCCTCCACTTGCTGAACTGCTGATAGAACCAGGCTGGACTGCTTCCTCCCTCCAAGTCCCAGCTAGACTCCACACGTCTGCTCTGTCCGAAGACAGGAAACTGACTCCCTAATCACTCAACGAATACACCCTGACCACTCCCTCACAAGTGACTACACTACCCTAAGGGTGTGTCTAGTGTATGTTGAGTGAATGGGTATTGAGCATTAAACTGCTATCTCTCCACACATTCTCCAGGGTACTGCGTGTGCCTAACACCAGGGCTACACATTCCCCCATGGTAAAAGACAGCACTCCCGGGCTGTAAAATACAAAGAGACAGTTTTGTTTATGCATGAAAACATCAACATTAAACATTAATTCGTCCCATCCGGGAGGTAAGGATGTCTTGAACGTTGCAAACAAAACATTATATTTAGAAAAATACAAAAATATTAAGGCATCAAAACATTCAATAAATATACAGTATTCTTGTGAAGGACCCGCACCAAACCTTCAACGTGGGTCCTGGGTGGGCTGCAGGACATCCGAATGTAGACCTCACTCAGTGCCACACCACACGGGTTTTGTATTCAGAGGTAGTTGTGCTGGTTTTATGTAAAACCAAGATAAAGCACCGAAGCGCAACTATATACAAATAAGTTCTGGGCTGGCACAGTCCTCAGCCTCTGAGTCCATTGTAAAACAAAGACACAGATATAATATCACATTATAATAATAATAAAGTGCGAAACTTTTCTCTATTTACCCAGCCGGGCATTCTACTGTTAGCAATATATAAATGTATTATATACTCGTTTACTTGTGCAAAAATTGGCAAACTTCTTAAACTTTATACAACATTACTTATGGTAGACCCCTTTATGGATCTCACCGGTTCTCTTTACTGTTTAACTATTCATTTATTTCAAATATATTTTCCACCCCGGGGGCTGGAACAATGCGATGGTCCCTAGATCCCATAACTAATAAGTCGTGTGCTGCTATTAGGGTCTGGGTCGCCACAGTTCTCGTGCGAACCTCTAGGGGCGCAACGGGTACATTCTCCTTGCGAGGCACCGATTGCGTTTCAATCTGAGTCACAGTTAACGATATGGATCGTGTCATGGATTGCGATGGAAACTGGGTCGCATGTTGCGATGTAGATATTGCTTTCATTTGCGATGAACCTGCAGGGGGCGATGCTGGGGCACGGCCGGATACTGGTTGTGCTGGAGACGGGGACGCTGCGGTAGTGGTGACGTTACCTGCGTCGGGGACGGGGTCACGGACGATGGTGACGTTAAGGGCATACCATCCCTTCATTCCCCAGTGCCGTGTATACGTGACAATGTCCCATTAACTAAGTCCCTCCCGGGATGGCCTTGCGGTAGGTGGGATTCTACGTCCCTGCGACTAACAAAGACCCCTGGGTAGAGGCCCGGTTCACGGATGAAGCCCCAGCCCTTCCGGAGCTGGAACTCAGTCACACACCCCTGCCGCCGCGGTTCCCTCAGGGTACCTTTCTCTCTCCGGACACTCTCCTTGTCCGCGATCAGCTCTGCATGTTGCCGCTGTCGATTCCGCTGAGCTTCCCGCTCTTCCTCCTGCTGGCGTTTTTGCTTCTCCTCACGACGCTGCCACTCATATTCCCACTGGGCGGTGTAGGCGACGTCATCCAGGCGCGCCATCTCGTCCCAATCCACGTCTGGTAACGACGGACAGGACCCCTCCGGTGTCCCTACCGGGGATCGATCATCTGCTGCGGCCTCCTGGCCGGGCGGGCGTTCCGGAACTGGCGGTACCTCCTCAACCTCCTTCGCCTCCACCGCTTCACCGGTGGGATCAGGATTGGTACTTTCGGGGGCAGCCTCCGGTTGCTCCTTTGCCTTTGGCAGCAGAAGTTTTGGTAACTCCAGACGTAGAGGATCATCGAAGGGAGAGATCACCGCGTCCCACAGCCGCCGCTGCTCCAGGGTACGCCGGCGTCTCTCGATCTCCTCAAATCCAGGTTGTGGCAAAATCATCTTCTTCAGGCGTGCATTTTCTTCCTTAATTTCTAGCAACGCCTGCTGCAGGTGCAGGACCACGGATGACTCCGGTGCTGGTGGCAGCTTGGCTGGGGCACGGGGCCTGCCTTCCTCCGCTTCCCTGCTCGGCTGCACACGTCCTGCTTCCATGATGTTCCAGAAGATTCTTTCTTCTTCCTCCAGAGACGTCCGGTCTCTTCCGTGGAGGCGGGGTTTGCGTCTCCTCCTCTTTGCAGGAAAGGTGAAGAGGAGGCGGACCTCCTTTGCTGTAGGGCAGGATCGCATGTTGTAATAGCACTTTGAGAGGGCAGGCATTTTCTTCGCGCCACAGGGGGTACACGCCCACGAAGGTACGCCCACCTTTTCTCCAGCGCCTGAGGGCGCGAATATGGCGACAAAGATGGCGATTTTTGGCGCCAAAAGTGCAAACAGTCCTTTTTCACAAAAACAACTCCATAGGCACACAGGGCTCGCAATTTTGCGAGTTTCGCATCCTGTTCGTGACGCCAATTTGTCTCGACCCGCCACCACAATTGTGGATTACCAGGGCAATGGGATACTCAGAGCCGAGCCCATGGAAGTCTATGGGGTTTGTCACAGGTAGCGGTGGCTCGGTCTGTGGCCCTGGCGGTCTGGCGTATGTTGGGGGGAATATTTACAGGGGATAGATTTATATACAGTTCGTGACGCCACCTGTAGTCTCCTGGTAATTTGTACCAGCGCTGCTGTAGATCTCTGAGGGGATGGTGATGCAGCTAGATGTCGGGTCCCCTACAGGTGGGACTCTTCCCTCAGGTCGGCAGTTAAAGCAGGGTTGTGCAGGCATGCAAGTAAATAACTCAGTCTCACACGGTCAGCGTCTTTCCATACCTTTACTTGTAAGATGGTAAGGCAGGTCCCAGGGAGGCTGATCCAAGGAGAATGTATTTCGAGATAGCAGCTGGACAAGTTAGGGGCCTCCTTTACTTTCAACACGATGAGTACAACCAGCCTGAAGCGTAGTTCCCTCTATAACTCCAGCTATTCCATAGCTGTACCGCCCAGTCAGTTTTGTGGTAGGAGCCTTCCTGTGAGAGAGCTGAATTCCTATCTTGTCGTGCACTGACTCAAAGTCTTCACTCCCCCTGACCCCAGTTACGTACCGACTATTCGGGGCTGCTTGCCGCGACCTAAGGTCCAGTAAGTCTCTGGTTTTCTTACCACTATGCTTGAAGCTAATAGTGATCCTTCGGTCCCCAGTGACCGGTTACAATGTGCAGGACTTCTTCAATCCAAAAGCACTTTTCAAATATTCCTTTCCACTGTGCCTTTCGCCTTGTCCTCGCTGGTAGCATAAACACTCACACTTGCAAAAAGTCATATAATCACTTCCTTCTTCTCTTCCTTTAGAGTTAGTTCCAGACTCTCAGTTATCCACTAGGCAGGAGCACGTCTCTGAACCTTTCACTGTCCTTTAGACAGGAGACTGAAGTAATTCTGTACTAAGCTCTTCTTTCTTTACCAGTGTCTTCAAGTGAGGTACAGCTCTGACCAGGCTGAGGTGATCTATATCTCGCCCTTACTGGCCTCCACTTGCTGAACTGCTGATAGAACCAGGCTGGACTGCTTCCTCCCTCCAAGTCCCAGCTAGACTCCACACGTCTGCTCTGTCCGAAGACAGGAAACTGACTCCCTAATCACTCAACGAATACACCCTGACCACTCCCTCACAAGTGACTACACTACCCTAAGGGTGTGTCTGGTGTATGTTGAGTGAATGGGTATTGAGCATTAAACTGCTATCTCTCCACACATTCTCCAGGGTACTGCGTGTGCCTAACACCAGGGCTACACACCTCCATCTCGGTATCCGAGTTCCAGCAACGTCTGCTGGTCCTTGGTAGTGCTTTGGAGCACAGGTACCTCCTGCTTAGTAACCGTGTCCCAGTAACGTCAGCTGGTCCTCGGTTGTGCCATTGGCTCTTTTCCTTCTGCTGCCCCTCCGGGTTCCAGCACAGTCAGCTGGTCCTCGTTACTTGCATTGACTCTTGTACCTTCTGCTACATTTACAAATTGAAGATTTTTTCAATGCTTTTTTGGGTAATCACTCTGGATCTCCAACAATGAAGACGACGACCCTGATGACCACCCCGAAGAAGATGACGACCACAAGGACGACGAGCATCAAGCCAACCTAAACACCATCACAAAGAAGAAATAAAAGATTACCAAACAGGACTAAGAAGGTTAAGACAAACTACAAGATACAGAACAAGAGACTTAAGAACAATAAGCAGAAGATCAAAAAGCAGAAGAACATGAAGTATAAGACCAAATGAAGAGCAAAATATATGCTCTAAATTCTAAGCAGAAGAAGACTAAGCAGTGTATGGGGGTGAGTCCGTTCCTCCTCGTGGTGCCCCTGGAAAATGCCTGCTGCTGCAGGCTAAACTGAACACGGACAAATACTGTTGTAATTTAAATCTTTTGTGACAGCAAGAACGGAAGGATGAAAAATTCATACTTTGACAGATTATAAGTACAGGATTCTCTGTCACAAATAAGAATATGATGAAGAAGATGAAGTACAATATGAATAAGAATAATAGTTTAATAAGAAGAATATGAGTAATGTTAACAAAAAGATGAATAGCAAGAAGTTTAAGAAGAAGATAAAGAAGGTGAAGATGAAGAATAATTTGATGAAAAAGATGATGCTGCTGAAGATTATGAAGGAGAAAGTGTGTGAAAAGTTAAAAAGGTGAAGAGCATGGAAGTTGTGAAATATACATATTTGCCAAAATAGAAAAAACGTTAACAACATTGTCAATTTATTCGTCAATCCGAACATCTTTAAAAAAAAAATATATATATATGCTATTCCATTTGATTGGGTTAAACATCTATGCCTTTAATGTCTCCTCAACTTCCCCTATACATTCTACATTACTCTTTGTTGTTTTCCTTCATGTACAATTAACCAACAAGGCAAGAATGTGGTTTTTTAATTCCGATATTTTGTTCCCATAGACTTACATGGGACTTCCGGTATCGGTATCGGGTATCGCCAATATTTTAATGGTATCGGCGATACCATTCCGATTCCGATACTTTATGGATATCGGAAAGTATCGCTCAACCCTACTCAGGATCAGTAATGTATGTATACAGTGACTGCACCAGCAGAATAGTGAGTGCAGCTCTGGAGTATAATACAAGATGTAGCTGCGTGCAGGATTCAAGTATACTAGGATCAGTATAATGTAATGTATATGTATCACAGTGACTGCACCAGTAGAATAGTGAGTGCAGCTCTGGAGTATAATACAGGATGTAACTCAGGATCAGTAATGTAATGTATGTACACAGTGACTGCACCAGTAGAATAGTGAGTGCAGCTCTGGAGTATAATACAAGATGTAGCTCAGGATCAGTACAGGATCAGTAATGTAATGTATGTACACAGTGACTGCACCAGCAGAATAGTGAGTGCAGCTCTGAGGTATAATACAGGAATTACTCAGGATCAGTAATGTATGTACACAGTGACTGCACCAGCAGAATAGTGAGTGCAGCTCTGGAGTATAATACAAGATGTAGCTCAGGATCAGTACAGGATCAGTAATGTAATGTATGTACACAGTGACTGCACCAGCATAATAGTGAGTGCAGCTCTGGAGTATAATACAGGATGTAACTCTGGATTAGTGCGAGATCAGTAAAGCAAACTATTTTCTCATGCTAATTTTTGCTTTGTTGTTTGACAGTTCAGGGCATATTGTTGAGTATCTGCAGGTAAGGCAGGTGATGCACATCTATACAGCTTTGTGTGCTACTTCCTTTATTGTTTTTAGTATAAACTTTGGAGTATTATCAAAACATAACATTATCTATCATCAGGGACGCTGTGACTGTACTGGATACTTCACAGATTTTACCTGTAATTGACCATATTATTAGTATGTTAAATATTGGCATCAATGTGACACATACAATTAACATTGTGCTGACGATGTACGTAGAGATCAACCTGTGTACACAAAGATTTGTTTCTATTAGACATAATAAATCACTTGAAACAAGACTTTCCCCAGCAACAGTCGTTACAGCAGAATACACCCGCGTTGTATGTGTGAAGAAGATGCATTAAGTAACAGATAGTGGAAGTTTTATGGTGACCTGCCTGGGACGCTTTATAATACATGAACTGTAAATATATCAATAAATAATACCTGAAATCATTTTCCTTTGTGTTGTCTAGAAGTCCGCTTGTTGCTAATATTTATTCTATTTTTTACTTTTTACTATTTTAGAGACGACTGAAACAGAATATGACGAGCCCCCAAGGTAGTGAATTATTGATACATTTGTCTTGTTTTGGTCAATACTTCATGATCTCTGCTGTATCTGATTAGTTATTTTCTTTATAGGGTAGACCATAAATGTGTGATCATTGGGGGTCAAATCCCTGAGATAGACCTGGAGGGCACTGCCGCTTTTTATGGACCATGCAAACACACCAGTGTTCCTAGACGTATCACTACAGCGACACAGCCCATTCATGGTGTTGACGGGATAGTGTCCTGGTTGTTGAACGCCCAATGATCACACCTTCAGACATTTTACTGTGTGCTACACTCCTATAAAAGCCATTGAAAATCTATTGATCATTTTATATCTTTTTTTTCCTGACATAAGGGTCAACATATTCATCACTGCAGGACCTATTGACACCTTTTCTTTCCAAGAATCTTGTATAGCAAATTTGTAAAGAGCATTTCCTGCTCTTGAATTGTTTGGTTTCCGGGAAAGCAGGGCGACAATGTATGTTGAAGCAATAATGGGTGTCAGAAGAGTTGTCACCAAGCTTTCTCAGATCTAGGTCTTAACTAAAAGCAAACTCTACAAAGTAAATATTTACAATAAATTTGTTACATTTCTAAGAACATTCCAATGAATGGAATTTACTGCTCCTCGCCTGCAAGCTTCATATTTTGGTGCCTATCCCCATGATAGACATGTACAATATGCTGCTTTGGTGCAGACGATGCTGGGTAATTTTTTTGGAGACCCACAGGGTAATTTCCCCCCATCACCTGGGGCATCATTGACTTGAAGTACAGCCTGGGTTTTCATATGGAAGATCTGTTTCTATATTAGTTCACTGTCTAGGAGGCTGATATAATATACCCCTCGGTATATACAGGTGACAAATGTACTTTTATCAAGTCTCCTTATGGCAAGTCGCCTGTTAAATGCCACTTTTTAGGTCAAAAACACTAAAAGTATGGAGAAAATGAGACCGCACCCAGAGAGCAGCGTGACCCAGTTTTTTGCATGCACAGTAATACACATGGCCGGGTAAAGAGCTTAAAAAAGGCAACTGGGGAAAAAATTGCCATTCTGCCCATTCCTGTTTTAGAAGGAAGAATCTGTTAAAAAATGGATAAATATTATTCAGTGTTTAATAACAAGCTGTAACAAAATCACAACAGAATAAGAAACTACCAACATATAGTATCCAAATATTACAGTAGCTTGCAAAAGTATTCACCCCCTTGGCATTTTTCATGTTTTGCTACCTAAGAACCTGGAATTTCACCTTTTTTTGAGGATTTGCATCAATTCATGTAAAGAACATGCCTACAACTGTGAACATTTGGTTTTCTTTCATTGTGAAGAACAAATAGGACAAAATCACTGATAACTTTAGTGTGCATAACTATTCACCCCCTTAAAGTCAGTACTACTGGCTTGATGGGTTTGATCGCTTAATAAATTTCCAGGATCGCTGCTTTCTGACTTCTTACTGTCTGTATTTTATTTCAGCCTCTCGCCAATGAGTGAAGACGTTTATGATGAAACTTGCAGTCCAGCAGAAAGTGACGCTAATGTCTATGTAGTCAGTGATGATGTTGAGTATGGTGAGTTCCAGCGTGGCCTTTTTAGAAACTTCTTTTCTCTATTGCAAAATTATTTTTACAATTGTTATTTTCGCGCCACTCCTGAACATTAGTTGTTATGATACGTAGATATGTACAACAGTAATTGCTCCCACTTTCTGCGCCCCTTTTCTCAACCACTTGTTATCACATGTGTATGTATTCCATTTCCTCTGCCTTTTATGTATTTTTAGCAATAAATTTTGCTACTTTTTGGCATTATTTAGACTATGCATCATCGTTTTTCTGCCTCTGTATACATGTCACACTGGTAACGCCTCCTTTCATTTATGATAAGCTCTGGAGGCAGATTCTCGGGAAGATCTATGTCTGGCCCATAGATCTAAACAGCTCATTTACATATTAAGAAATATGTGAATTTCTCTGGAATAAGACCTCCGATCACAGATATCAAGGTATTATTGTAATAAACTTCCTATATAGACGGCTTAGGAGGGTCGATCCTACTTTACGGATTCCCTCTAAATGTATTTGAGGATGAGACCCATCATTCCCATCATTGGGAAGTCATGATCTTGTGCACTGCTAGCTGTCTTTTTGCTTTTGCAGCTTCGAGACAAGCGTACAACATTTTACTAGGATCTGTTGCGTCTTCAGGTCATATTTTTTATCACTGAATTGTTGCATTTATAACTAATTTATATCTTGTTCTGCAGAGGCGCCTGATGCCGAAAATCCTGTCCCGGAGGCGGTAAACCCGACAACAGAGGACTTTAGGTAGAAGAAATGGAAAGTTATGGAACATATCGGGATTTCCATTATAATACAAGTCTTGAAACTTTCCAATAAACTTTGTTTTGGTTCCCCAACATGGTGGAAAAACCCCACTTCTTGCTGTCCGTGAATGGAAAAATGTATTATTTACATTCGCATTAAGATTTGGACCTGAGTTTGCGCCTGCAGGCATTGGAATTGTTACAATGTAGCAGCACAGACAGTAACATCATAGATGGGAAACCGCAGCAACTCTGCTCATTCTCTTGTCCTGTCCTGTAAACTTCGGTCTGACTTGGTTCTGATAACCAGGGATGTAAATTGTAATAAGTTTCTGGCCCAAATCTTTTACAGGGCACACACCTACCATATGTTAGTGACAGTGGCTTGCAAAAGTATTCACCCCTTTGGTATTTTTCGTGTTTTGCTACCTCACAACCTGGAATTTCACTATTTTTTTGAGGGTTTGCATCAGTTCATGTAAAGAACATACTGACAACTGTGAACATTTGGTTTTCTTTTTATTGTGAAGAAAAAACAAATCGGACAAAATAACTAAAACTTCAGTGTGCGTAACTATTCACTCCCCCAAAGTCAGTACTTTGTAGAGCCTCCTATTGTGGAAATTACAGATGCAAGGTGCTCTGGATAAGTCTCTCTGAGCTTTCCATATCTATCACTGGGATTTTTGTGCATTCCTCAAGACAAAACTGCTCCAGATTCTTCACGTTAGATGGTTTCCTCTGGTGAACAGCGATCTTGTAGTCCGACCACAGATTCTCCATTGGATTAAGGTCTGGGCTGTGACTTGGCCACTCCAAAACATTCACACGTTTCACCTTAAACCACTCGAGTGTTGCTTTAGCAGTATGCTTTGGGTCATTGTGTTGTAGGAAGGTGAACTCCATCCCAGTCTCAAATCACTGACAGAGTGAAACAGGTTTTGTTCAAGATTATTCCTGTATTTCACACTATCCAGCTTCACCTTGACTGGGACCATTTTCCCTGTCCCTGATGCCGAAAAACATCCCCACAGCATGATGCTACCACCACCATGTTTCACTGTGGGGATGGTGTTCTTGGAGTGATGAGCCGAGTTGGTTTGGTGCCAGACAGCATTTACCTTGGTGGCCAAGAAGTCCAATTTTGGTCTCATCTGACCATAGCACCTTCCTCCATACATTTGGAGAGTCTCCCACAAGTCTTTTAGCAAACTCAAAACGAGCCTTACAATTTTTGTGTGTAACTAAAGGCTTTTTCCTGCCCACTCTTCCATAAAGGCCACCTCTGTGGAGTGTATGGCTTATTGTGGTTGAATGGACAGATACTCCAGTCTCTGCTTGGGAACTCTGAGTTCTCCTTTGAACTACCATTGATCTCTGTGCTGCCTTTCTGATTAATGCCCTACTTGCCGGGGATGAGTTTTGGTGGGCGCCCTCTCTGGGCAGGATGTGTTGTGGTACCATGTTCTTTCCATTTGATGATAATGGATTTGATGGTGCTCCGGGGATCATCAGAGATTGGGATATTTTTTTTATAACCCAACCCTGACTTGTATTTCTCATCAACTTTGTCCCTGACTTGTTTGGAGATCTCCTTGGTCTTCATGGTGTTATTTGGAGATCTCCTTGGTCTTCATGGTGTTGTTTGCAGATCTCCTTGGTCTTCATGGTTTTGTTTGGAGATCTCCTTGGTCTTCATGGTTTTGTGTGGAGATTTCCTTGGTCTTCATGGTTTTGTTTGGAGATCTCATTGGTCTTCATGGTGTTGTTTGGAGATCTCCTTGGTCTTCATGGTGTTGTTTGGAGATCTCCTTGATCTTCATGGTGTTGTTTGGAGATCTCCTTGGTCTTCATGGTTTTGTTTGGAGATCTCCTTGGCTTCATGGTGTTGTTTGGAGATCTCATTGGTCTTCTTGGTGTTGTTTGGAGATCTCCTTGGTCTTCATGGTGTTGTTTGGAGGTCTCATTGGTCTTCTGGTGTTGTTTGGAGATCTCCTTGGTCTTCTGGTGTGTTTGGAGATCTCCTTGGTCTTCTGGTGTTGTTTGGAGATCTCCTTGGTCTTCATGGTGTTGTTTGGAGATCTCCTTGGTCTTCATGGTTTGTTTGGCGATCTCCTTGTGTCTTCATGGTTTTGTTTGGAGATCTCCTTGGCCTTAATGGTGTTGTTTGGAGATCTCATTGGTCTTCTTGGTGTTGTTTGGAGATCTCCTTGGTCTTCATGGTGTTGTTTGGAGGTCTCATTGGTCTTCTTGGTGTTGTTTGGAGATCTCCTTGGTCTTCATGGTGTGTTTGGCGATCTCCTTGGTCTTCATGGTTTTGTTTGGAGATCTCCTTGGCCTTCATGGTGTTGTTTGTTTAGTGCTGCCTCTTGTTAATGGTTTTGCAGCCTCTGTAGACTTTCAGAAAAGGTAAAGTGTATATACTGACAGACATGTGACACTTAGGAAGTCCACCTGTGTGCCATCTATCCCTAAGCATGTGACTTATGAACAGAATTGCTTGCAACAGAAAGTTTTAGGGGCTTCATAGCAAAAAGGGTGAATATGTAATTTTAGTTATTTGATCCCATAAATTTAATGTATCCTATATCTTTCTCACTTCACCAACGTAGAATATTTATTGCTGATGCATCACACACAAAAATGTTTACACACAGGATGTAATGTCACAAAATAGGTAAAAAGTCAAGAGGGTAAATACGTTAGCAAGCCATTGTATATCACTGGTGACTTCTTATGTGGGCCACCTCAATAATCAGGGCTTGTGTGCACCATCCATGTCTGCACCCCTGCAGATCGCTCTGCTGATGGGATTGTTACAATATATGTGTTTTTGACTATTTTAAAGGGGTATTCCAATTTTGGCAATTTATCCACAAGATTTTACGTAATTGTCAGATGGATTTAGTTTCCACTTCTTGGACTCCCATCTATCTTGAGAATGTGCCCCTGGGAATAGAGAGGTGGCTGTGCATGGGCCAGCTCCCTACACTTAAAGGGGTTTTCCCACAAAGAAAAGTTTGTTTTAATCAATAGATCTTGGAATAATAATAAGTTCCACAATTGGATGTGTTTCAATAAAATGTTCCTGTGCTGAGATAATCTTATAAATGTCCCCTGCTGTGTACTGTGTAATGTCTGTGTCTGACCGTGCAGGGACATGGACTGATCATATCACAGCTTCTGGGCAGGAAAGTGGGGAAGAGGTGTGGAGAAAAATTATATACAGACATTACAGCAGGGAAGTCGCAAATTATTCTTTCTATGAAGTAAAACATTTTTTAACCCCTTAATGACCGCCAATACGTCTTTTTACTGACTTGATATAAGAGAATAGCATCCCCATACAGTTGACAATGCATCAGCTGTCGGCTGTACACTATAGCTGACAACTTGCTGTATCAGCCACGATCAGTGTTGGCACAGAACACTTTATTTAAACACATTATTTTTCCAAGATCTATTGATTAAAATGAACGTTTGTTCGTGGGAAAACACCTTTAATCACTTGACAGTTTTCAGACCTCCCGTAGAAGTGAATGGAGAGCGTAACAACCAACTCTTCATTCCTAGCAGTACAAGGCGCTGGGTCTCTAGTCCTGGGAACATTTGTTAGCTGCAAGCAGAGATTTTAAAAATAGTAACTAAGATGTGAAGTATATTAATAAGTTGTAGATTTTGGAATATGTGAAAAGAATTTTGCACTCATCCGCTTTCTCTTTTCCTTTCTAGACCGTATGAGTTGGAGGGGATGACATGTTATGAGGATATTCTGAAGGTCAGAGAGTCCTTGTACAGCAGTAATTTCTATGACACGGAGGAACCTAGTAAGTTACATTGTAGCATTCGTCTACACGTAATTCATGATTGACGGGATTCCGTGTTATTACAAAGAATAACTGCACTGCAAATGTATCATCACCTGTTGGATACTGGGACCTGTAATTGTCATACCATGCACCTCATGGGAAGACGCGGAGGTGGACACAGACAGAAAAGGGCGCCTGTGCATGAACTGTATATGGACCCTGGCTTTCCAATAGTTCTGTCCATGATGCTGCTTTGGAGGTGGAAGTGCCTCTTACCACTGGGTCCTTGTAGCATTCTAAATCTATAAAGACATGCATGTTTTCCCCTCATGTAATACTGTCCCCCCCTCCAGGTATACTGTCCCCCCCTCCAGGTATACTGTCCCCTCTTCTAGGTATACTGTCCCCCCTCCAGGTATACTGCCCCCATTTCTGGTATACTGTCCCCTGCCCTGGTATACTGTACCCCCCTTCCGGTATACTGTCCCCTATCCTGGTATAATGTCCCCCATCCTTGGCCGCTTCTGTTCTTCATCAGCAGGTTTTAAAAAAATAAATGCTTTTCCTCCCGTTCCTCTGCTCCCCCACCGCGCAGCGTCCTCTTCTGCTGCCAGTGCAGGAGCAGGCAGCTGATTTTGAGGTGGCAGCACAGCACATCACTGCCATGCGCCGTGCATCACTGGCAAGCCAACGTCAGCTACCGGCTTCTGATTGGTTGGCAGTGTGTATTGCAGTGCAGGGAGAATGCGGGTCTCTCCACCCCAATACATTTCATCTGAATGCGCAAGGATGCACATCAAGGTGAAATTGTCAACCATGGGCCCTGTCATGGTCGCACCCACTGTGACCACAATTGTTTTGCTCCTGGTAAGAAGGAACCTGACACTGAACTCCTGCTTGTTCTGGTTAGGATTACATTTTGATTACTTGTAGCCACCACCAGAGGGAGCTCTTTGCATATCCAGATTTTAAAAGGCCAAACTGACAGTATAAACTACACACCTGGTCTTGTAAGGGAAAGGGATATAGCCCCTATAAAAAAATGCACCTATAGTGTTCCAGTAGCTCCTATATCTTGCATAAACTGAACCTTTAATCAGATATTCTAATTAGGATGCTCAGTGTGTTTTTCCATTCCCTGGTTTTGTATTTCCTGCCTCTCACTGGTGTGTTATGTTTAGGTAGCTGAGGAGAAAAAGCAAAAACGGCAATACACCAGAGAGGCTGGAACCTATTGGATTGCAGTAACCTGAACTAACCACACAACTAGAGGTAGCCTTGGAGCGTTCCTACGTTGATCCTAGACGCCTCGTCACAGCCTGAGAGATAACTACACCTAAAGGCAGAAAGATGAAAGCTATCTGCCCCGGAGCAGATCCCCAAAGAAAATAGGAAGCCCCCAAACATGTAATGGCGGTTAGGCAAGAAGAAGCATGGACACAGACAGAAAATAGAATGAGCAAACGCTGGGGCCCAATCTGTCTAGACAGAAAAGTACAGGAAAGAATTCTGACTGCAATCCAACATAAACCCTAAAAAATACCAACTCTTCTGATTGCAAAAACACCTGAGATACACACGATCTCCACCACCTAAATCAGATCTCTGGTGTAACAAAACTAAGCCGCAGCCACTGAAAAAACAGGAAAAAGCAAATGAGCAAATAACAGTGGCTGCAGATAAACTGTGAGGAGCTCAGGCCCCAGGAGGGGACCTGGCTGACCTCCACAAAAGTGCAGAAAATTATGCAAAAAGCAAGCACAAAAAGAAAAGCAGAAAATATCTTTTCTGATAGCAGAAGATGCAGGCAAGACTCCAGCAGACTTCCAAATGAACCAGGAACCACAATTGAGACAAGAACAATTGATCACCGGCAACCATCATGGGAGGGAACCTCCCTTATATCAGTCCAGTCCGTGATCCCAGATTGCCTTTCCTCGCTGTAAGGTTCAGTACTGTCAGCAACCACCAGAGGGAGCGTCTGCTCAGAAACCATCTCCAGCACATTCATAACACTGGTGATTAACAGCGCTGGCTTGCCTAAAGTGAGCTGTCAATCACCAGTGACTGGGTCGAAAAATGCAAAACCAGTGGGTGAATCGGTGTCCTGAGCTTCTTGGCCACATCTTCAATTACAGACCCCATGACTGCCGAGCGTCTACCCTATAATACTCCATATAATATAATACTCCAGGACGATCTCACTACTGCTCCACTGTCGGCCGCTGTATTATATTCTTCTTAGTCCTCAAAGATTAAGTTATAATGAATTTTGTTTTATTATAGACGCTGTGAGGAGCCCAGAGACTGCGGACAGATACACCCACAAGGTGAGGGGACCCCGGGGTGAGGAGTATCGGAGGGTGTGGGATGCTATATCTGTAAGTTATTAAGTCCGGTACCATCTGATGCCATATACTGGAGGCAGAAAGCACTGCATCCATGGGAGATAAGGGAGTACAGACTATATTGGGTGGTAATTACCCATGCAGGACTCCCCGGGGTCAGGGAATTGGGCCAAGGATTTTGGTAACAGCAGAGAAACATACGTTTTTCCCCCATATTATGCTCATTACTATGAGACCCCTTTTTTCTATGTATTGAAGGGAAGCTTTGGTCTTGTGGAGGCAAAAACCTGCGTTATACTGAGTCCTCTGTTGTGGCACATCAGACATGCTCTTAAAGGGGGTTTAACAAGGTTGGAAAAAGATGTCCCCGCACCACAAACGTGTCCGACCACATTCTGAAAATACTCGAAAGTCGGGACCCAAATGTCATCTTCCAAGAATTCTGTCTGTGCTGAGTTGGTAGAACTAATCTTTTCTATATTTCTCTCTATAGGTCTCTGTGGATGATAATCTCAGGTAAAATGTCATGTTTATTAACATATGTATAATATGTGTATATATATATATATATATATATATATGTATATTTTATAAACAGATAATATAATTTCCAAGTCATTAAGGCTGGCATTTTGTATCAGGAGTGGACCCAGATTGAAGAAGGCCCCTGTGCAGTCTTGGAGTAGTGGCCCCTTACCTCTTGGGCCCCTGTGTGGCTGCACAGGTTGCACCAATGTTATGTCTGCCCATGGTCTTAAAAGTTGCAGCTCATAATGAATTTGGTGCATCTTTCTGCTCCCGTGCAGCAGTGGAAGAAATGTATTTGTCAAAGACTGTTTTACATTTTTGTCGCCACTTTTCTCCTCGAGTTGCGGAAAAAAAAACACCAAAAGTCGCAACATTTTTGCACAACAACAAATTGCGCAGAAAATTTTGTGATATTTCAAACCGTCGTGCAAGAGAAATCTGGCTAAGACTGCTTGATGACTCGGCCGTCATGTTTCTTGGACTTGGCTACCATGGTATTGACTAAACTCGTCTACCTTTAGTTATTCCAGCACCGTGAGTTCCAGCAATAAATCTTCAGCCTCTGAGGGATATTATAGGTAAGATACTAATATACTGGGGGAAGTCTCTCATAATATCTATAAACTATATCTTTTCACATTTTTCTATATAGTCATTATTACATGGGAAAGTATAGAGACACCATTTTATTTCTTTTTCTAGTTTTTGATGTGAGAGCAGAGCTCGGATACATTGTTACAATCGACCGTTCTCTTTTTACTCCTCCAGTGCCAGTTTCGATACATCCAATGGATTATTGGGACTCAAAGAAACTAAATCCAAAGAGGTGAAAATGGGAAAAGACGAACAAGTGCTTAGGAAGAAATACAAGGTAATCTGAGGATAGATTATCTCTCCCCCTTTTTACGGCTTGAAGCTGATTACATGTAAATACGCTCTGGTAATGACTGTGAGAATGTGTCACCTAGATCACAGGGCAGGAGAAGATGTTATGCACATCCAAAATTATGGAAGATTTCAAGCAAGAAAAAAACGCACTTGCCGTGAAGAAAGGGGACAAAGTTGAGGTTATTCAGATGAATGACTGTCCCCCAGGAAAATGGCTGTCAAGGGATGTCCACGGAAAATGTAAGTGATGGAAAAGGCTGAGCATGAAGAAATCCTTCTCCCATACAACATTCTAGACCGGGCAAAAGTTTGATGATTGATAATTTGTCTGTGTATGGACTATTGCTATTGCCAGAATCTTAGTAAAATTCCCGTTACTTAAGGTACTGCCACACTAAACAATCCCGCTAGCGATCACGATAACGACGCATACTAATGAGATCGCTAGCGGGATTGTTTCTATATCGCTAAGTGCGGCCACATTTAGCGATATAGTTAACGACGCTATCGCCGTTAGCGATCTTCTTAACGACTTTAGCGGTACAAAGTACCGCTAAATCGCTAAGAAAAGGTGCCACACTAGCGATATATACTTACCCAGCGGGAGCGCCGACGGGAAATAGGGTCCAGAACGATTCCGCGACGAGCGAGATCACAGCAGGAAGCTCGTCGCTGGCAGATGCCGCACTGAAAACATCGCTAACGGGATCGCTAAATAGTGACGTTTTTTAGCGATCCCGTTAGCGATATTGTTCAGTGTGGCATACCCTTTAGCCACATAACATACTATGGAGGTAGTTTAAAGGGAACCTGACAGCTGATACATGCCGCCCGTGGATGCTGATACATGCCGCCCGTGGATGCTGATACATGCCGCCCATGAATGCTGATACATGCCGCCCGTGGATGCTGATACATGCCGCCGTGGATGCTGATACATGCCGCCAGTGGATGCTGATACATGCCGCCCGTGGATGCTGATACATGCCGTCCGTGGATGCTGATACATGCCGCCCGTGGATGCTGAAACATGCCGCCTGTGGATGCTGAAACATGCCGCCTGTGGATGCTGATACATGCCGCCCGTGGATGCTGATACATGCCGCCCGTGGATGTATCAGGCTGTGGATGTATGATCTCAGCCATATATGTTTAACTCTGAAATGCTGCAACATTTCAGAGAAAGACATAGTTGAAAAGCCACTCAAGACTGAGCTGCACGAGAGACTAGTCAGACAGGCGGGTCCCCAGCGGCTCCTTCACTCCCGCTGCCCATGGGTCAATACTGACTTTTAGGATTGCCACTTCCAAGAGTTCCAGCCCTCTTGCAGAAAATGGCATAAGACTTGTCACTCCAGGGCTGGGGGCAGATAGAAGCCGCCGGGGACCGTCTGTCTGACTTTTCTCTCTTGCGGCTCCGTCCTTGGTGGATTTTAAACTCTGCAGCGTTTCAGAGTTAAACATACAGTACAGACCAAAAGTTTGGACACACCTTCTCATTCAAAGAATTTTCTGTATTTTCATGGCTATGAAAATTGTAGAATCACACTGAAGGCATCAAAACTATGAATTACCACATGTGGAATTATACATTACACTTTACAAAAAAGTGTGAAACCACTGAAAATATGTCTTATATTCTAGGTTCTTCAAAGTAGCCACCTTTTGCTTTGATTACTGCTTTGCACGCAGAAAAGGTGAACGGATGGACTCTACATGCCTGGTTCCCACCGTGAAGCATGGAGGAGGAGGTGTGATGGTGTGGGGGTGCTCTGCTGGTGACACTGTTGGGGATTTATTCAAAATTGAAGGCATAGTGAACCAGCATGGCTCCCACAGCATCTTGCAGCAGCATGCTATTCCATCCAGTTTGCGTTTAGTTGGACCATCATTTATTTTTCAACAGGACAATGACCCCAAACACACCTCCAGGCTGTGTAAGGGCTATTTGACCAAGAAGGAGAGTGATGGGGTGCTACGCCAGATGACCTGGCCTCCACAGTCACCAGACCTGACCCCAATCGAGATGGTTTGGGTGAGCTGGACTGCTCACCGCTTCAATTTTGAATAAATCCCAACAGTGTCACCAGTAAAGCACCCCCACACCATCACACCACCTCCTCCATGCTTCACGGTGGGAACCAGGCATGTAGAGTCCATCCGTTCACCTTTTCTGCGTGCAAAGCAGTAATCAAAGCAAAAGGTGGCTACTTTGAAGAACCTAGAATATAAGACATATTTTCAGCTGTTTCACACTTTTTTGCAAAGTGTAATGTATAATTCCACATGTGTTAATTCATAGTTTTGATGCCTTCAGTGTGATTCTACAATTTTCATAGTCATGAAAATACAGAAAAATCTTTGAATGAGAAGGTGTGTCCAAACTTTTGGTCTGTACTGTATATGGCTGAAATCATGCAGCCAGTGTCTGATACATGCTCCCTGATCCATGAGTGGGTATATAAAATTGTAAGTATCTTTTCACCTAAGCCTAGAATGACAAACTGAAACACTTCTACGGGAAAATTCCCACAAACAAGAGACTTCATCAGCTGTAAATCTGCATAGTTTTGTGTATTTATCTTCTTGAGACCTTTTTCTGTAGATGGTATAAAGCCATCTCCATTCAATTATCCCTACCGGACCTGCAGTGTCTGCAGTTTATACACTGCCTGCGAAATGCGGCGTGCTGCTGCACTGAGCGCGGGCTGCAGCCTCTCCTGGGCCTTTTCCTGCATCCGCTGCTCTCAAGTATTCTGCTCACAAATTGAAACCGTGTATCTAATCTGTAGCTTCTGATAGATGTGATCTGACCTCAGTGGCCTTTGAGGCATTATGGGACATGTACTTACCAGGACTACTGGCTGCAGAGGTCTATAGTGAAGAAGAAGGTGGAAAGTTAATTATTCTCTTCTAATAAGTTGAAGTGTATATGAAGATAAGAGAAGACCCTCTTATAATTTTGCAGGCTTTAAGGGTTGATGAGTCATTTCACGTATCTGATGGAGTTTCCCTAAATTTATCGTTAATTTTGACAGATGGGTTTGTGCCGGTGGCCTCTTTACAGATCAGCGATGAAATCCAGGCCTTGTGTAACCAGAACGTATTCCAAATCCCTGCCGACAAAGATCTCTACGCCGACATAGAAGTCAGGCGAAAAGACAGGTGTGTGGATTATTCTATTTTATGAGCGTTTGCTTTTTTTAAAGGGGGTCACTAACTCGAGTCCTCGGCCTATACAAGTGAGATACATGAGGCAGTGCGCCTAATATCCTTCATCCTTATGGCTGTTGGTGTTTTAGAGCTTTTTAGCAGTGAAAATATGTATCATGATCATATAGCTGTGATCAGTGACCCCCTATAACCCCTATAACCAGCCCGCCCTGAAGTAGCTGATATCGGGGAACAATGTATCACATGCAGCCAAAGAGCTGCCGTCACATATTATTTACTATATTAGGGGACTGTAATCTGAAATATAGTCTGATATATTCTGTAAAATAGCTACATATTAAGAAATGCCAGACTGAAATGACATGTAACACCATTCTGTTTCTACATGGGGGCAGCAGATCCTTGCTTGAAAGGGTTGTGGTCATTCCAACAAGCTTTCCATAAATCAATACTACGAGCGAGTATAAAAAAAAATAAAAAAATATGTGTAATATATTTTACCAGGGAAAAAAACAAATATTTATGAGCCACTTCTCCTCCTTTCCCTGCTTCCTGAACTAATTATTCACTATAAAAAATTGCTAAAATCCATCATGATGCCAATAAGATTAGCAACTCATTGAAATATCAGATTGCAGCTGTCTATCATAGTCTATGGAGAGGGAAAGGGTGATGGGGGAAGGGGGAATAGTGTAAGGGAGCAGTCAGACGGCCGTATCAGTCGGATGAAGTTCGGGATGCAGTGCATGGACTGCCGACGGCTCTCCCGACCCAAGCGTGACAGCTGCATAGAAATACACAAAGCGATAACGTTCAGGATAGGAAGAGCTGCCAGCCAGTCCATGCCTGTGTTCCCAACTCAGTCCGATTTATACGGTCGTCTGACTGCGTCCTTATAGAGAGAAGCACAGGCAAATGCTTGTGGTGCTGCGGCTTTTGAATATTACAAGTATTATATCTTATCTCAAGCTGGATTTACAGCTACACTGCACAGTACTGCTGTATAATGTCCTGCATGTTGCTACAGCTTCCTAGAAAGTATTTTACATCGCCACAGTGCTGAGTTCACAGCTACACTGCTCAGTACTGCTGTATAATGTCCTGCATGTTGCTACAGCTTCCTAGAAAGTATTTTACATCGCCACAGTGCTGAGTTCACAGCTACACTGCTCAGTACTGCTGTATAATGTCCTGCATGTTGCTACAGCTTCCTAGAAAGTATTTTACATCGCCACAGTGCTGAGTTCACAGCTACACTGCTCAGTACTACTGTATAATGTCCTCCCCCCATAATGCTGCTCCTTCTACATATGTGCTACATTGAGCAGGAATCCTTCATGCCTGTGTGTGCTGAATAAATAGGAGACATCAAATCAGCTGTTCTCCACCCACCAGCTCAGAGGAAACTGAAAATTAGAGAGACCCTTCAGAGGATAAAACTGTAGACAAATGCAGAATACAAGTCAGATAAGACTAGAAATAGTGTTATTCCTCATGTACACACAGGAAAGCGCATTCTGAAAGGTCACCTGAGATGACGGGTACACTTTAATGATAATCTGACTTTACAATGACAAAAAACAAATCACGTGAACTTATAGAAGTTAACACATTTTGTGTATTCATGTTTTTTTTTCTTTTTAGCGGAG
Source organism: Oophaga sylvatica (assembly GCA_033576555.1). Lineage (NCBI taxonomy): Eukaryota > Metazoa > Chordata > Amphibia > Anura > Dendrobatidae > Oophaga > Oophaga sylvatica. The sequence continues at coordinate 81,983,271 of JARQOD010000009.1, forward strand.
CAAATGCAGACACATTTAGGGGCTTGGACAACAGTAAGTATTATTACTATCAGATCAGAGAAAAGTAGCAATCAGTGTCTTCTCCTGGAGAAAGTTACAGGATACGGATACCTTTGGAGTCGTTTTTTTTTTTTACTTATTTGCTTGCATTTTGGTAAAAAAAAAATGATTTTTCAATTAGGTATTTTATTTTTGCTTTTCACCATTCGGGTTCTGCAGGCTCTTTGTTTCCCTGAAGATTGCAAACTGCTGAATGAGTTACCTGAGAATCTACGTGCGCTCATTCACACAGGAGTTTTGCTTTTCTCTGTCTTGTTTTTGAATCTCTACTATATGACTGCAGAGTTCAGTTCTCCTATCATGTCATTAGTTAGGTGATGTTAAGAAAGGGACAAATAAGAGTTACAAAAACTCAGGTGTCTGATGTCAAGTACAAGTGCTATTTGTGTTTTTTACGGATAGCACTTGTACCTGTGATAGTCTATGGGCTATGTCCGATTTTTTTTTTTTTCCCTTCGGCCCAAGTAGTCTTCAGAAAATATTGGAGATTTTCATCCTAAGATCGGATCAAAATCTGCAATGTAAGTCAATGGTTCCGTGAAAAAATTGGACCACGTGCAGATGCCATCCAAGAGCAGTGCAATTTTCACGGACTATTAAAATGGATAAGGTGGAGAATTATTTTTTTTTCATTTTTCCACATACGAGATAATCGGATCCAACTCAGATCCACCTCTGATTCACCTCTGATCCACCTCTGATCCACCTCTGATCCACCTCTGATTCACCTCTGATTCACCTCTGATTCACCTCTTATTCAGCTTGATCCACTCTGATCCACTCTGATTCACCTCGGATCCACCTCGGATCCACCTCGGATCCACTCGGATCCACCTCTTATCCACTCTGATCCACCTCTGATCCACCTCTTATTCATCTATCCATCTGATCCACCTCGGATTCACTTATCCACCTCTATTACATTGATCCACCTCTGATCCACCTCGCATCCACCTCTGATCCACCTCTGATCCACCTCGATTCACTGATCCACCTCGGATCACTGGGATCCACTCGATCCACTCGGATCCACCTCTGATCCACTCGATCACTCTGATTCCCTCTGATCCACCTCTGATCCACCTCTGATCCACTCTGATTCACCTCTGATCCTCTGATTCACCTCTGATTCACTCTGATCCACCTCTGATTCACCTCTGATCACTCTTGATCCACCTCTGCCACTCATCGCTATCCACCTCGGATCCACCTCGGATCCACCGGATCACTCGGATCACTCGGATCACCTCTGATCACCTCTGATCCACCTCTTATTCAGCTCTACATCTGGATCCACTCGGATTCACCTCTTATCCACCTCTATCCACCTCGATCACTCTGATCCACCTCGATCCACCTCTGATCCACCTCGACCCACTCTGATCACCTCTGATCCACCTCGGATTCACCTCGGATCCACCTCGGATCCACCTCGGATCCACTCGGATCCACCTCTGATCCACCTCGGATCCACCTCTGATTCACCTCTGATCCACCTCTGATCCACCTCTGATCACCTCTGATTCACCTCTGATCCACCTCTGATTCACCTCTGATTCACCTCTGATTCACCTCTGATCCACCTCTGATTCACCTCTGATCCACCTCTGATCCACCTCTGATCCACCTTATTCAGCTCTAATCCACCTCGGATCCACCTCGGATCCACCTCGGATCCACCTCTATCCACCTCTGATCCACCTCTGATCCACCTCTTATTCAGCTCTAATCCATCTCGGATCCACCTCGGATTACTTATCACTCTATCCACTCTGATCACCTCTGATCACTGATCCACCTCTGATCCACCTCTGATCCACTCTGATCACTCTGATCCACTCTATTCACTTATCCACTCTATCCACTCGATCACTCTTATCCACTCTGATCCACCTCGCATCCACTCTGATCCACCTCTGATCCACCTCGGATTCAAGTCTGCTTCGAGTCTGATCAGAATAATTGGTCTGATTTTCCTGTACCTGAAAAAATGGGTCGTCTGAATGAAGCCTTAGAATGAGCTCCTTTTAATCAGGAAGTCTTAACAGCTTCTACCTTTTGGGGACATGTTTCTCCTCTTCAGACCAAATAAGACGTGATGATAACTTTCTAATATCTCATTTCTCCATTTCAGATTCTGTAAATTCAGATGAGCATTACGATGACATCAGCAGCACAGGCCAGAGCTTAAGCAAGTCAGTAACTTGACATTTCTGTATTCGTAAATCTTCATTACATAACGGAGTATTTTTTCTAGAACCCCAGGTGTCACATCTCGGAATGTGTGATGAGACAAGTGCTCGTTACCTTTCCTCTTATTATTAGGGTTTGTCCCTGTACAGCACTGATCGGACAGCGTCCTGCTTTGAAGGGGTAAATCCTAATAAGATGATGGGGAAAAAAAAAAACTGCCAAGCTGGTAATTTATCTATATATTTCCAAAATAATTAACAGAGGAACCACACAAAATAATATTAGTCTGGAGTCAGGAGAGGAATTGGAATTTTTTTAAGGATAATTTTAAGTTTACAGTTCCTATACAGATACATTGTAACTAAGGATAATAGAAAAAAATGGAGTCCGGCTCAACACGACTGGATTTTCCCTTTCTTTTTCTTTTTCAAAAGAAATTATAGTGCATACAAAAGAAAATGTTCATGGTCGACATGACCCAGTCCACGCGTTTTGACTGCACTAAGCCGTCTTACTCAGTTTGATCAGTCTACAAAATTGTAAAATTAGTTCATCCATGTGGCATAAAGAAGTTTGAGATACCAAAATTGCCATTTTTTTGGTTGTCACCTCTCCAAAAAAATAAAAGAAAAAGCATTTAAAATGTATCTTTAGCAAAATGGTATCCATAAAAGCTATAGCTCGGCACACAAAAAAAAACTACCCTTCTCCCACCCAGTGGCGTAACTTGTAGCTTATGTGTCTCAATGCAAAAGCTCTAACTGGGACCCCAATTATTTCAGATTTTTATAGGCTTTTTATATAGACAAAAGGGACTCTTGGGGCCCCCTAGGCTCCAGGGCCCGGGTGTGATTACAACCCCTGCACCTACTGTAATTACACCTTTTCCCCTGCTTTAGAAAAATAAAAAATGGTCTTGGAAAGTTGAAACACAAACCAAATATTTTTCTTTTTACAAAATTTGGTGTCCTTGTAATCACACATGTGGCCAAGTCATTCGTACTATACAGTGAAGGCCATAAAAAACGAAACCCCAAAAATACAGATAGAATTAATGTGTGTTTTTTAAATGTTTCACACCATTTGGAGTTTTTCCTGGTTTTTTAGCATATTATATGGTAAAATGACCAGGGGTATTATAACTAAAACTTGTGTAGCAATAAAAACAAATCTCACATCTACGGCAAAGGAAAAAAAAAAATACTTATTGCTCTTGGAAAGATGAGGAGAAAAAAAAATCCACCCAGTTGGGAAGGGGTTAAAAAATATAATTGTTTTTTAAATAAATATTTTCCTTTTTTTTTTTCTAGTTCTGATGGCAAAGGAAAAGGATTTGTACAATTGTTTAAGAAAAACAAATCCAAAGAAGATCAAGCGTAAGTGTGTAATATTATGTGTAACCAGGACGCGTCCTGTACAAACGGGTCCGCATCCAGGTCTCTCCTCCCCAGGAAATGCCAAAAATATACAGTTTCCAAAAATATTACCTTATTGGGTCCAACTACTACTTCTTGGCAGCCAAATAATACTGCTCATTTGTTACCGAATAGCGGAACCTCATGTTACCAAAATAGCAGTAAATAAACAAAAAAAGGAGAAAAATACCGTGTTACTTATCCCAAATAATATTGATACACGGTACTCTTATAATACAATACACAAATAACGCTGCCTCACAATGCCAAAAAGCTAGTGCAAAGGCGCAATGGCATAAATACCACCGTGCTATCTCAAAATAATACCGCCAAACAGTGCCCAAACAACTGTGTCTTCCAGCGGTAATATAACATGATCTGAATATAATAGCATTAAATTGTTACAAAACTTACAATATTGGAGTGAATGTAATCCACCGATGGGGGTCTGAATCCTGGTTATAATAAAACAAAATACATGATACTGAACTGAATTGATGATCTCCATATTGTATGCAGTTATAAATCCATAATCTTCTATGTGTCTATATTTTTCCAGATATTCACCTGTAATTCCTAATTTAAGTAAGTATTTCATGGTCACTGATATTTCAGCAAACTTTGCATAAATCAATAGTACAAGCAAATCTAAAAAAAACTTTGTAATGCATCTTATCTGAGAAATCTGCTTGTTTCTCCACTTATGAGCCTCTTCTCCACATTCCCAAACCATCCACTCTGAAAAAAACAGCTCAAATCTGTTCACAGTCAAAGCAAAACATTGAGAGATCAGGTTACAGAACCTAATAATCTGTATGGAGAAAGGAAGGGGGAGAAGAAGTGGTGAGATCATGCAGATACCTAATGTCAGACTCACAGCCCCCGCAATATATAATAAACTTGTACCCTTTAGTGCTTTCATGTGGCACTAAAGGGTGTATTAGCTATGTTTAATCTAATAAATAAATGTAAAAAATGACGTGGGGTCCCCCCTATTTTTGATAACCAGCCAGGGTAAAGCAGACAGCTGTGGGCTGATGAAATCAGCCTGGGAAGGTCCCTGGTTATTGGTTCCTTCCCAGCCTAAAAATACAAGTCCGCAGCCGCCCCAGAATTGGTGCATCACGAGATGCGCCAATTCTGGTGCTTTGCCTCGTTCTTCTCGATTGCTATGATGCGGTGGCAATTGAGGTAATGGTAGTTGGGGTTGATGACAGCTGTGATTTGTCAACCAAAACTGTTGCCATGAAGCTCCGCTGTAGTCCACGTTTTTCTTGATTCTTGCAACTGTGAATATCAGTAAAATGATAGCTATTCACAGGCGGCAGAGAGACTCGACGGCTCTGATGAGCGTTGTAGTCACTACCCGACACCTGTGAATAGCGGTCACTTTACTGCTATTTACAGTTGCTGGAGCAAGAACTGAAGAACGTGGACTATGGTGGAGCTTCATGGCAACATATATTACCGGGTTAGTAATCGGGGTGTCTGATAGACACCACTCCAATACTTACTTACAGAGCTTAATTGCAGATGTGATTTTTGACAAATCAGAGCTGTCATCAACCACAACTACCATTCCCTCAATTGCTACCGCTCCAGGACAATCAGTAAGAGCAGGGCAAAGAGCCAGAATTGGTGCATCTAATGTGATGCGCCAATTCTGGGGCAACTTCGTTCTGGTATTTTTGGGCTGGGAAGGGCCTAATACACATGGACCTTCCCAGCCTGATGATATCAGTCCCCAGCTGTCTGCTTTACCTTGGCTGGTTATCAAAAATTAAGGGGTATTTTTTAATTATTTGTTAATTAGGTTAAACAAGGCTAAAAACAACCACTTAAACGCACTTACAACGCATGTGTTTTTTTTTAACCTGTGGATTTTCCACATCTAATGCCAGTCTATGGGGAAATTCCATACAAAAGACACAGCATCTACATAAGAGAAAATGACATGCTGTGGCTCGGTAACCAGCACCGGTGGTGACTTTATGCAGCGTAAAAAAGCACAGGAGGCATGGGATTTCTATGAATCCCATCCACTGTGCTTGTACTGTACGCTACTAGCCAGAATGCTAGTATTACTGATCGTGGGGATGCAGCCTAAGGGACAAAGTTAGGTTTCAATTTTACATTGGAAAAAAATACATTTTGACACCTTTCCCCAAAAATGGTATTTACTTAAATCAACAGTGAAATGTCATGTTTATTTGACGTAAGCTTAAACCTCTATAATATGTGTTATAAGGCTGCTTTCACACTTGCGTTTGAGCGACCTGCGCCAGTCTGCGCACGGCCGCCGCTAAGCTCCGCCCCCGGCCACGCCTCCTCCCGTCGGCTCCACCTATGGGCGCATGACACCGCATGCGTCCTGCGTACCCTATCTTTATCATTGGGTACGCAGGCCGTGCGCAGGTATGCGTTTGGCGGCGCATGCGTCCTTTTGACGGTGCGCCAAGCGCACCAAAATGTTGCATGTTGCTTTTTGGTGCGCTCGCCGCACCAGTCAAATAGACGCATGCGCCGCCAAACGCATACCTGCGCACAGCCGCGTACCAATGATAAAGATAGGGTACACAGGACGCATGCGGCGTCATGCGCCCATAGGCGGAGCAGCCGGGAGGAGGCGCGGCCGGGGGCGGAGCTTAACGGCGGCCGTGCGCAGACAGGCGCAGGTCGCTCAAACGCAAGTGTGAAAGCAGCCAAACACATGCATCATCCTGCATTGAAACCTGAGGAAATAAATCCTGCAACATTTCCTATTTATTTTACAGTTGGTTACTACTGATTTTTTTATGACGCGCTAAGAAACTTTTTCAACTGTTGAAATACATATATATACATTACCTCGTGCAGGTGGTGTTAGGTTATAGTAAGATATATAAAAAAAGCAGCCAGAAATATAAAAGAAGAAAAAAACATTTACCAATAGCTGAAAAAGTTTTAGAGCTTCGTAAAAAAATCACTGACACCACAACTGTAAAATATGTGATATATCATTACATGGGGCACTGAAGAATGATAGAACTTTTCTAGAAGAAACACTAAATGCTAACATAAATATATCTAACAACCTATATATATATTTTAAAAAAACTTCCCTTTTTTAGTCCCAGCAGAGAAAATTACCCCTAGAAAATATATTCATATGATCTACTCATTTTATCTTCAACAGATAGAACGACGTCGCATGATAGTGAAGAGCATTACGCCTATGACTTAACTGATGACCATGAAAGGTGTTTTCATTTATAGATATTTTCATATATATATATATAATCAATGTAACCAAAACTTCTCTAAATGTTAAAGAATTGATGACTTTTTTTATTACAAGAAAAAGAAGAAAAGTCTCCAGGATGGAGGGGAATATTTCAGAAAAACAAAGAACAGAAAGTATTTGAAAGGTATCTATTCTATCTTATTTTTATCTATCTATCTTATCTATCTATCTATCTATCCATCGTCTTCTATTACTATTCTATCCTTTATATCTCTATCTATCCTAAAAAAACAAAGCAAGGCAATTGCCCAAAGGTCTCTGCCACTTGGCAAACTTCATCCCCAAACATTTAGAAATACTGAAGTCTTATCTGTCCGACTTTCTTAATTATTTTACATTGTTTCATATTTCAGATACAAAATCTTTTTCTTTTTTTTTCAACTAATGTAAATATTTCCTCCAGAAAATTTTTCGCTCCAACAACAGGAGTGAAAAAATTTGCCAAAGAAGAAAAAATATTTCGTGAGAAATTCAAGGTTAGCATCTCTTTTCTTTCTTTCCGGTGTATTTCAGCAATTATATGTAAATGTAACATTAATTTAAACATCAGGAGTAAATTATCCTGTTTGTGGAACAACTTCTATTAAATCTGCCTTCAGGGCACTATTATAGTATATTCTTGTACATAGGGGGTAGTATTATAGTAGTTATATTCTTGTACATAGGAGCAGTATTATAGTAGTTATATTCTTGTACATAGGAACAGTATTATAGTAGTTATATTCTTGTATATAGGGGCAGTATTATAATAGTTATATTCTTGTACATAGGAGCAGTATTATAGTAGCTATATTCTTGTACACAGGAGCAGTATTATAGTAGTTATATTCTTGTACATAGGGGCAGTATTATAGTAGTTATATTTTATCTTTAGTGTTACATAGGGGCAGTATTATAGTAGTATATTCTTGTACATAGGGCAGTATTATAGTAGTTATATTCTTGTACATAGGAGCAGTATTATAGTAGTTATATTCTTGTACATAGGGGTAGTATTATAGTAAGTTATATTCTTGTACATAGGAGCAGTATTATAGTAGTTATATTCTTGTACATAGAGCGGTATTATAGTAGTTATATTCTTGTATATAGGGGCAGTATTATAAAGTTATATTCTTGTCATAGGAGCAGTATTATAGTAGCTATATTCTTGTACAAGGAGCAGTATTATAGTAGTTATATTCTTGTACATAGGGCAGTATTATAGTAGTTATATTCTTGTACATAGGGCAGTATATAGAGTATATTCTTGTACATAGGGCAGTATTATAGTAGTATATTCTTGTACATAGGAGCAGTATTATAGTAGTTATATTCTTGTACATAGGAGCAGTATTATAGAAGTTATATTCTTATAATAGGAGCAGTATTATAGTAGTATATTCTTGTACATAGGGCAGTATTATAGCAGTTATATTCTTGTTCATAGGAGCAGTATTATAGTAGTTATATCTTGTACATAGGAGCAGTATTATAGAGTTATATTCTTGTACATAGGGCAGTATTATAGTAGTTATATTCTTGTACATAGGAGCAGTATTATAGAGTTATATTCTTGTACATAGGGCAGTATTATAGTAGTTATATCTTGTACATAGGAGCAGTATTATAGTAGTTATATTCTTGTACATAGGAGCAGTATTATAGTAGTATATTCTTGTATATAGGAGCAGTATTATAGTAGTTATATTCTTGTACATAGGAGCAGTATTATAGTAGTTATATTCTTGTAATAGGAGCAGTATTATAGTAGTTATATTCTTGTACATAGGAGCAGTATTATAGTAGTTATATTCTTGTACATAGGAGCAGTATTATAGTAGTTATATTCTTGTACATAGGAGAGTATTATAGTAGTTATATTCTTGTACATAGGAGCAGTATTATAGTAGTTATATTCTTGTACATAGGAGCAGTATTATAGTAGTTATATTCTTGTACATAGGGCAGTATTATAGTAGTTATATTCTTGTACTAGGAGCGTATTATAGTAGTATATTCTTGTACATAGGAGCAGTATTATAGTAGTTATATTCTTGTAATAGGAGCAGTATTATAGTAGTTATATTCTTGTACATAGGAGCAGTATTATAGTAGTTATATTCTTTACATAGGGCAGTATTATAGTAGTTATATTCTTGTACATAGGAGCAGTATTATAGTAGTTATATTCTTGTACATAGGGTAGTATTATAGTAGTTATATTCTTGTACATAGGAGCAGTATTATAGTAGTTATATTCTTGTACACTAGGGGCAGTATTATAGTAGTTATATTCTTGTATATAGGAGCGTATTATAGTAGTATATTCTTGTACATAGGGCAGTATTATAGTAGTTATATTCTTGTACATAGGAGCAGTATTATAGTAGTTATATTCTTGTATATAGGAGCAGTATTATAGTAGTTATATTCTTGTACATAGGGCAGTATTATAGTAGTTATATTCTTGTACATAGGAGCAGTATTATAGCAGTTATATTCTTGTACATAGGGCAGTATTATAGTAGTTATATTCTTGTACATGGGCAGTATTATAGTAGTTATATTCTTGTACATAGGGGCAGTATTATAGTAGTTATATTCTTGTACATAGGAGCAGTATTATAGTAGTTATATTCTTGTACATAGGAGCAGTATTATAGTAGTTATATTCTTGTACATAGGAGCAGTATTATAGTAGTTATATTCTTGTACATAGGAGCAGTATTATAGTAGTTATATTCTTGTACATAGGAGCAGTATTATAGTAGTTATATTTTGTACATGGCAGTATTATATAGTTATTTCTTGTATGGGTCAGTATTATAGTGTTATATTTTTAGGGTTTTGTATTTACATGGCAGTTTATATGTTATCGTCTTATGTCAGTATTAAAGTTTTATATTTGTAGGATTCTTCATGTTCGCTGATGAGTCTTTCCTGGCTTTACCCAGTTTCATTTTAGCGCAGTTAAATTAACCACTTTTTTCTGTCTTGTTCTTATTCCGAAGTCGTCTTTCCATGTTTTCCTTATTCGCACAACTGATGTTTTTTGTGTTGGTGAAACTTCTTATGTATCTCTATATCTTTTCCAGTACACGGGTGAAATTAATGTTATTAACATTGCGACTATTAATGACCTGGCTCCACTCTCACCAAAAGATAAATTAGATCTTGCAGTGAAACCTGGCGAAACAGTTGAAGTCATAGATGTCACTAATGAAGACCAAATAATTTGCCGAAATTTTGCAGGAAAATGTGAGTATTTTTGTTATGAGAAAATATTGTCTCAAAAGATGAAACATTTGTAATTTTATATTTTAACTGAACATCTGATGGAGCATCTATATCTACCACGTATGTAGCCGAATGGCTTTTTATAAATAATGTGTCATTTTTCAGTGGTGACTAAATGGAGGAATGGGAGGTGAATGTCAGCTCTTTATCCGGGCAGCTTTCTTTGGCTTTTTGCCTTTACTTGGAGTGCAAGAAGTGGGGTGTGAATGGGTTTACGATGGTGCTCTCTCCATATACCTTTTAACATGACTAGCATATAATCTGGTAATTATAAGAACATGTGTGTGTATGTGTGTGTGTGTGTGTATATATATATATATATATATATATATATATATATATATATAGTAGCATTTTCAGGGGGTTTAGCTCTAGGATCGCTGTCTGGGTAGACAGAATGGCATGAAAACAGTTCATTCAGACAGCAGTTCTGGTGCAAAACTGGCCGCAACCAGCTTTATTAAAGTCCACAGCAAACAGATTAAAACAAAGCATAAACAGAAAACCTGGGCTTGTCTAGCCTCTAATTACACTTAGATAGATGGCCCTCTCTATCGGGACCCAGACTCTACCAGTCTGTGCCCAAAACAACACATATCACATATGTTACCAGTTTGGAGCTTCACAGATACTCCTCCTTGTGTCTGAAGGCACCTTCCATGTCCAGACTTGAGAGAGATCCACTCCTATTCAGCCGCTCTTCACACGGATTCGCACTGAGACTACTCCTATGTCCGGGGTCCTTCCTGCACCCAAACTGAGATAGCTCAAACACTCTTGGAGACTGCTTCCTTGTGCCAGGACACCTCTCTGTGTCCAGGCTAAAGACAGCTCTAACACTCTTGGAGACTGTTTCTTGTGCCGAGACACCTTCCTGTGTCCAGGCTAAACTAGCTCCCAGACTGTGTTTCAACACACCTACTTCTGGTCTCCTAATTAACACCTGAGTGATTTCAGGCCTGAGCTGCAAGTGTGTGCTGAATGTGAGGTGTAGTGACCTTTCTCTATCACTAGGTTTACAAAGCCACACATTTCCCTTATACCATACAGCACAGTACCTAGGTGAAATGTACACCCCATTCAACACATATTCCTTCACTGTCTCACATATCCCCTCCCTCTTCTCCAGACCGGAGGGCTGGTCATCCAGACCGGAGGGCTGGTCAACAATCCAACAGAGACAGTGAACTCTGGACCAGTCATGGCCCTCATCAGCTTCATCTTCACCACTGTCATTTGTATCTTCACCTGAGTCATAGCCAACATCAGCTTTCTCTTCATCTGAAGCATCCGCACTACTCTGTACCCTCCCAGGCCTATGCTCTCTGCGGGCCTCGGGTATCCTGCACGGTTTCATCTTGACCTTAGGGCCGGGCTCAGTTTCGATATAGTGCCTGGCCAGAGAAGTACGACCCGGTACATCAGAACACTTCTGCTGACTCTTCCTCAGAAACTCACGTACCTCCTGTCCCTGGTGCACTGACCATGTGTCACCAACTATCACAGAAGTATAGGGGGTTTTTCACTTTTCTCCAATTCCCCTCCTTCAGGCTCTTCTGGCAGGACATGCCCAGAAGCCCTACCGTCAGTCCTACACTCTACTTCTTCAGTCACATCACTTTGGTCTCCAATATCTCCATTTATTCCAGCCTTCAAGTTCTCCTTGATAGCGGCATCTGTATACTCAGAACCCGCCGGATTCTTCTCTTCCACCACGTTCTGCATCCCATCTGGGCTCCCGTGTGTCTGTAGCGGCAACGGAGTGACACATCGCTTTTCCCATTTGTTGGGACGTGGCTCCGATGTAGCCTCCCTGAAAGTGCGCTTGAGCTCACCAATGCCAGCTACTGATCCGGACCATAACCCATCCACGCCGCTGTCTTCGGCAGAAACAGATTCCTGGACAGAGTCAGTCCCCATATCTTCAGTCTTGTTCCTCACAGCTTCACTTGAAACCTCAGCTTCTGATGAGGCATCTGGCTTGGTGACCACCACTTCCATGGCTTTTTCCACCTCTGCAGCATCACCTTCAGAGTCCTTGGCATGATGCAGATCCACACCACACACCGACAACTTCTCATCTTCAACAGCATCCACTTGTGCTGTGTTCAGTTTCAGAGTCCTGCCTTTAAAGCTCAGCTCTCCTCCTTTCACCTCAGTCTTCGCCAGGGAACCGGCCAACTGTAAAACATCTTCAGATGCCATCTTCTGTCTGGCTGTAAGGTCAGCATCAGCTTTCTTCTCAGGACTCTCAACCTCCTCTGCTACCATGCCTTCCTCATTTGCACTGGTTGCTTTATGGTCATCAGATGATTCACTATCACTATCTGACCCCTTTTTCTCAGCCACATCTGGCTCACTGTCAGGGCTATACACTTCATTTTCATTCACATCCTGCTCACTGTCAGGGTTATACAATTCATTTTCATTCATATCCTGCTCACTGTCAGGGTTATACAATTCATTTTCATTCACATCCTGATCTGGAACCTTAGTTAACATGTCATCCACAACATTAACTTCACCATCTGGTCCCTCAAGTATGTGACTATGTGACAACCCCAGCACTATACTTCTATATAGCTCAGGTACTAGGAGCTGACTCACGACCTCTCCCTGGACTTCAGTGTCCCTATACAATAGGTTATTGTTCATGGCAGCATGAGGAAACCTCTCCTCAGAGCCAGGCTCCTGGGAAACCTCATTTAGATCAATCATATTTTCCTGTGCCGTCCTAATAGTGGGGTCTCGCACCGGCTCACTCCCAAAATTGTCACAGGACACAGGCAGGTCAGGGACACTCGGTTCCCAAGAACCACCATCCTCGTCTCCCAACATCACCTGCAAAGGAATTTCATCTTTATCATGATCATCATCAGTATCATCACTATTATGATTAGCATCATCATCATTATCAATATCAGCATCATCATCATGGTCATCATCATTATCATGATCATCATTATCATTATCAATATCAGCATCATTATCATGGTCATCATCATTATCATGATCATCATCATTATCACATAATTTTAATGGCCCACTAGCATTGTGTTCCGCCCCTCGGGACTACGCACCCTCAATAGGAGCTTCATCACACTGTCCATCAGAAACATTTTTCCCCCAGAGATCCTTAGACTGGGGAAAGTCATTACCCAATATGACGGGTTGCACCAGGTTCTTCACTACCCCCCCTTCATATGAAACCTCCCCGAGTTTGGGGACCAAGTCCACGGCAGTCTCTGGGTAGACTTTGGTGTCTCCATGGATGCACACCATACTCAGGTGCTTATCAGGGATGAAGTCCCTATCAATCAAGCTGTCACATACGGAAGTCACTGGACTCTCTGAGTCCAAGAGGGCCTGTGCTGGGCAGTCATTTACAACCACCGGGGACCCCTGTGGTCCAGTCTCTTCGGCTGAGGTGGACACACACACAGGTTCTGCGCAGGTAGAGAGGGATCTGCCAACATCACAACACATAGGCTCCCCCTCTATTGGACAGTTCGCTGCAATTTCACGCCAGCTCCAACACTGTCCATCACACTCTCCCACCCACATGTCCCCTCGGGCCTGAACCCGCTTATCAGCATACCCCATGTCCCCAACAGCTGGAACGCTCTTACCGCGAGAGTTCAGCGTCCGGGAACTCCGAAGTGACGACCTCTCAGACGGCTGTACCTCAGGACGTGCTTGGGTGTAGCGGTCCACTATCACCTTTTCAACTCCATAATCAAGCCTGCTGACTGCAGACTCCCAACTGTATCTCCAGTCATGAACTCCCCTGGCACGGGCTGTCACCGTAACACCCAGCCGGGTAAGAATCGCCGCTTTCAACTTGGCATAGTCTTCGCTGTCCTGCTTGCTCAGGTCAGCCCAGACTTTTTGGGGTTCCCCAATCAGATAGGGTACGACCGCCATGGCCCATTCAGATAGTGGCAGATTCTCCTTCTCTGCCAGTCTCTCAAACCTAGTAAGATATACCTCCACATCATCACGAGGTGTCATTTTTCTCAAGGACCGTCTTACCGCCTTCTTTATAGCGGACAACGCCGGTGCCTTCACAACATTACTTCGGGACGCGGCACCGAAATCCTTTTTTGGTGCTGTCATCTGCTCAACAAATAACCGGTTATTCTCCTGCTGTGCTGCTGCAGGAATTGCTGCTGGGCCTGCTGCATGCGCTGCTGGTGCTGCAGGCGCTGCTGCTCCATGCTCTGCTGCATGCTGCTGGCCTGGACCAGGTACTCAATGAGCTCCTCCATACTGCCGGACTTATCTGTCTCAACCACGGCAGTCTTATGTTGCACATTAACTTGCACCATTTGTTCAAACAGCGCCTCCATGCTGTCATCCATGCTGTCAGACTTCTCTGTCTTAACAACGGCAGTCTTCACTCAAGACATACACACTCTACAGTCTTTTCCATAGAAAAATTCAGCTCTGCTGTGCACTTTTTTTTTTTTTTCCTTTGCAAAGTCTATTAGGGCTCCTGTCTCTTTAATACTGCTCCACAGACTTTTCTTTTGCTGCTGCACATTCCACAGTCATTTTCACAACAAGTTCAGCTTTGCTGTGCATACATTTTCTCTCTGCAGACCCTATCAGGGCCACTGTCTCTCCAAGACTGCTCCAAACAGACGTCTCTGCTGACACACTTTTTTTTTTTTTTTCTGCTGCTATTTCAATAGACTTCACCTTTAATGCTGTCTCTCGCCACTGTGCTGCATACACACTCCAGCACTAACTGTATCAGCCCCTGCGCTGCCCCAGCATTCTCCGCCAATTGTAGCATTTTCAGGGGGTTTAGCTCTAGGATCGCTGTCTGGGTAGACAGAATGGCATGAAAACAGTTCATTCAGACAGCAGTTCTGGTGCAAAACTGGCCGCAACCAGTTTATTAAAGTCCACAGCAAACAGATTAAAACAAAGCATAAACAGAAAACCTGGGCTTGTCTAGCCTCTAATTACACTTAGATAGATGGCCCTCTCTATCCGGGACCCAGACTCTACCAGTCTGTGCCCAAAACAACACATATCACATATGTTACCAGTATGGAGCTTCACAGATACTCCTCCTTGTGTCTGAAGGCACCTTCCATGTCCAGACTTGAGAGAGATCCACTCCTATTCAGCCGCTCTTCACACGGATTCGCACTGAGACTACTCCTATGTCCGGGGTCCTTCCTGCACCCAAACTGAGATAGCTCAAACACTCTTGGAGACTGCTTCCTTGTGCCAGGACACCTCTCTGTGTCCAGGCTAAAGACAGCTCTAACACTCTTGGAGACTGTTTCTTGTGCCGAGACACCTTCCTGTGTCCAGGCTAAACTAGCTCCCAGACTGTGTTTCAACACACCTACTTCTGGTCTCCTAATTAACACCTGAGTGATTTCAGGCCTGAGCTGCAAGTGTGTGCTGAATGTGAGATGTAGTGACCTTTCTCTACCACTAGGTTTACAAAGCCACACATTTCCCTTATACCATACAGCACAGTACCTAGGTGAAATGTACACCCCATTCAACACATATTCCTTCACTGTCTCACAATATATATAATTGTCCAAGATATAAAAAGCATAATCTGTAGCCGCACTAAAGTCTTATCTCTCCTTACAGATGGTTACCTCCGGATCCATTGTTTAAACTTCAAGTAAGTAAAATGTTGAAACCTAAATCGTGAGTTTTCCCATATGTGTAAATGGAGCATAAAAAAAATCCTTTTTTTTTAAATAACACATGAGTTAAAAACCTGTTGGCTAAAACCAATCTATGATGATTTAATGGGATAGTCCGACAATCAAAAGTTTCCTTAAGGCTACAGTATATGCTGCAGACTGCTGCAGGATCTGGTGCTGGAAGAAAGTCGAAAGTAGTAATCCAAACTTTTCCTGGCAGTACCATAGACAATGAATGGAGCCACAGTTGAGCATGTGCAGAAGCCCATTCTTAGGGTCTAATCAGTGAGGCCCTCAGTGATCAGTAAATGACTCTATATCTTATATCCAAGGGGTAACGTGTCTCCTTGCAGAGAGTGACATGTGAGGAGGCTTTTAAGCCATGCAATGCTCTTCTGGTATATTAAATATGCAAATTGTCTCTTCAGAGAGGAAGAGGACTAGGACTCTAGTGCCACCTATTGGAAGTAGTCAATATCAACTGTGTGAACACAGCCATTCACAAGTTGTGAGCAGTATTAAACCTGAGCCCAATGAACTTTAGTAAAGCTGCAATATCAGAGACAACCCACGGACGGTTGTGCTGCTTTTTCTGAAAAAAAAAAAAAAAGGAAATTTACCCATTATAATTTATTGAATGACTATAATTTGTTTTTTTTTTTTCTTTACAGAGTTGAAGATTATGAGTAAAAATAAAAGAACTTCTCGCTTGTCATCTATCGCTGCTTAACTTCAGCAGTTTCTCCTTGATGCTTTCCCTTATTTTACTATGAGTTATGATGTTTGGGTTTTATTTTAATCATTTGATTTCTTTATCTCTTTGGGGAACTAAAAACACATAAGTTGCCAACTCTCCCCAAACATAAAAGGGGAGACCTCCAAGACTCCTTGAGCTGTTGGCAATTTTCCTGAATGCCACCTAAGTGTTGATTTTTTTCACTACTGTTTTCAGACATTGCAGCAAAATGATTTTTTTTTTTTTTTGCAAAAATGTTGCTGTTTTAATGATTTTAATTAACGCAGCAAAAACGATGCAATTTTGTTATCAAAAAACCATAATGAAAAAACTGCAATTTGTAAATGCAGCCTCAAGATGGCGCACTGTATGTTGGGGCTGTGGAGGAAGTGGCATCCAAAATAAGACATCGGGATGAAGGTCCAAAAAGTTGGTAGTTTGACTAAATTCTCATTTGTCTAGACAAGTTTACACCAAACAGTTTTATGAAATCTTGCATAAGAAAGCATAGAAATAAGAGTGGATAACCGTAGAATTGTTTGCAGAATTTCGGAAATCTTTGGTGGAAGGCTGTAGACTTTAAGGCTTTAATAAATAAATAAGAAAAGTGCTATTTATATGTATCATTGCTATATATTTTGTAGTAAATAAAAATAAAAAGTCCTGCTGTGAAATTGTTATTTTCTTCCTCTTTGGCTAACTTTTCTTCATGTACATTGTATTCACACACTGTGATTTGGGCACATTTTTTGGATGATTTTATGGTTACAATAGGAGAAAATTAAATTCTCTACACACAATGCATTTCAATTTGACGATTTGCATTTAGGCGAAAACATTTTTGCTTTTTTTTGTCATGTCTCCATTCTCCAATTTTGTGTAATAATGACATAAATATTTTCTTGCCATCCAGTAAGAAATACCTGAAAAATAAAAATTCTACACTTGAAATGCTATAAAGAAAATAATAAACGCCACACCTTGTGCATTCGGTTTTAAGTATTTTGATCAGCATTCTTTTAGGGAATTTAGGTTTGCTGTGTTACACTTTTCAAGGTGCGACATGTTCAAATTCTGGCAATGCATTATTGAGAAAAACAAAACAAAACACAAAGTCTTTCAACTTTAGCAAACTGCATTTGTTACAATTGTCTAAATTTGATGTTAAACTAGTTTAGCACCTAAAAAGGATTGAAGTAAAAAGTAAATAAATATAAGAAAATAAGTGGAAAAAGATCAATTCAAAACTTTAAAATGTATTAAATAGTTAAAGCAAAATCATTTTGCTTAAATTTTAAGGCAGGCATAATGTTTCCTACGATATTTTATTGTGGCTACTTTATTAGACAAATCATCCAGTAAATACATTTTTCTGTTTTTTCTTCCCCTTTGTGTAAATAGGAGGTTTTGGTGAAGTAATGGATAAAATTGTAATAATTCCTCGAGTTTATTTTTTGATTTGATAAGTTCAGGCAGCGGCTCCTGGAGATAGAACACTTCCAATTATTATGTACCAGGTGTTATTTTTTTCCCATTTTATATTGATGGCTTTGAATTACAACATGTTTTGTTTCTTTAAAAATAAGTATAGACGGTCGTATTTAAGATGTATGAAACATCATAAAAAAGAGGGGGGAAAAAAAATCTCAATTTTATTTAAAGGGATTGTCCACTACTTGGGAAAAACCCCTGTGTTTCCCCCCCCGTAAAATAATAACACTTGTACTCATTTCAGGTGCCAATGCCGTTCCAGCAGTGTCGACACTGGCTCTCCCAGTGATTGCGTGACATAATGTCACTCGATGCCTGAGGCCAATCAGCGTTGGCTTCACCCTCCTACGGACATGCTTGATATCCGGCGGAGGTGATGGAGGAGCAGCAGCAACAGCTGTACTTTCCAACAAATGTTTTGATTTGTCTGAAGAAGGGGAGAGTAAGTGGCTGCAGGGATCACGTGATGTAACAATGCCCCCAGGAGAACCAGTGCCGACACCAGAGGTGCCTCTGAGTCTTATTATTTTATTGGGGGGGAAACCTAAGGATCTAAAAGGGTTTATCTGAGTAGTGGACAACCCCTTTAAAGGGGTCCCCAGAATTGACAGTTTTTACCTACCTATAGTATAGGGGATTACTTACTGATCGCTGTGGATCCGACTGCAGGAACCAACCCCCCAGTGATCTCAAGATCAGGCTCTGGAACCTGGTAAAAGGGCTTCTGCTGTTCCTGAATGAGTGGGGGGCATATATTCTCCATTCATTGTCTATTGGACTGCAAGAGAAAGTTGAGTACAACGCTCGGTTATTTTCAGGATAGACAATGAATGGAGCGGAGGTTGAGCAGGCGCACTTTAAGCTTCATGCAAAATGGTTCTCGGGATCCAGAACCCTGTTCTCCGAGTCACTGGTGATTGGATCATCACCTCTTCTATTGTGTTTCGGCACTTCCACAGACAATGAATAGGGCAGTGGTGTGAATACTACTCAGCCTTGTTCCATTCAGACATGGTTCTGCAGAGTTTCGATTTCCAGATTGTTGCAGGTCTTGGCATTCAGACCCCAACGAACAGCAGAGTCATTATCACCTCTCCTATGGAAAGGTGATAACTTGCTACAAAACCCAAGGGAAATGGTTGACAAATGTGGGTGTCCACGTATAACAAACAGATGAAGCGACGGGATTTTATCACACTGATTTATTGAAATGGTGCAGATCGTTTTGATAAATACGCTATATGTTGATCATGAATATTCATTGTATACAAAAAAAATTCTACAAATCAATAACAAATCTTCTGTGCCTACATTGTATTGCACGTGACATTGTGACTCGCAATCCTAGTGCTCAATATTCAGTGTGACGCGACACGAGGGTTACAAGATTGTCATATACAGAGTTTAACACAAATGGTAACAAACACTGGTAAAAGTCTGACAAGGACAGTGAAAGCAAGACGACACAACATGGCCACCTGAGCAAACTGTCCTACGGACTGGACTTAATCGGCGAACGCATGCATAGCTCCTTAAAAAAAAACATTGCAAACCTCAGCCGGGGTGGCGCAATCTCTGGACACATTCCAGCCCCTGCGTAACCCTATCCAAGGACCTGTTACTCACAGGAATATCGGGCACTAGACTAGACCAACTAGTAGAAGTATTGCAACCAACAAAACCTCCGTCTGCCTTCTTCTTGCAGGGCCCTCGAGGTCAAAAAATACGGCAGAGAATAAATTCTAGTGCTAGGTTATGCCCTTCTCAGTGGCATTTTGAGGAAAGGGTAGTTAAAGTGGTTCTCCAGGAATGTATTAAAATGGTCCAAGTCACATAATTCAAATGGCAGCCAGTCCAAGTCATGTGTCAGGATGGACTGTGGTCTGAAGAATCATTGCTCCCGAGACCAGTGTCTCAACTGGCAGATGAGCTGTATGATAAGCACACATACTGGAGCTACCAGAGAAATGTCTGACAGGAGAAGAAATAAATCCTCTCCTCAGCTTACTGAGCACAGAGGACTGAGATTGGAGAAAAAACAGCTGATGTCACAGGCCTTGTCCAGATCTCCCACAGGTAATGGCCTTCTGACAGTTGAGACACAGTTCTCAGTAGCTGTGTTTCTTCAGACTATACCCCGTCCTGATACATGACTAGTACAGGCTGCCGCTACAATTATGTGATGGAGGCTGTTTTATTACAATCTTGGAAAATCCCTTTAACGTCGGTGAACGGTGCCCCCGAAAAGAGTGGGTGCATTTTTGCAAACTTCACTTTATAGCATCAATATTTAATTTTAAAAAAGTAGCAAGATTGGAAATAATAACAAATATGATGTTTTTTGTGCACAGTTCCTATGAAAATCTGTCTTACAGGGTACACATGGCGAATTCTGAGTAGTCTAAAACAGGCAGTCATTTGTCCCTGTCTTTCTTCTGCACATTCTTTTACTATATGTGGGTAACTAGAAATGGAGGTAGTGGGAATAAAACATGACGGCAGGGTCAGACTTCACAGAGCGTGTTTGTAGGCTGGAGCTCTGGAGACAGATAAGTTTGCATAGGAGCTGTATACATAAAACAAATCAGTAGATATACTATTAATTATTTACAAAAAGCTTAAAACCTCACATGCAAATCTTGCCTACCCCCCAACCCTTTCTACCCCAAGGATGCCTCTTTGTATCATGCTAATTCCCTGCAACTTCTTTGCAACACTTTGCACCCCTACATATTCTCCAATCATGCATACTTACGGGCACCTTCAAATCATACAGCTAAGAGCCGATTTACCTATTACTAAAGTATTCCATCCTGAAAACAAAAAGGTCCACGGTCAATAAACATAGATTTAGTTTAATCTCTATATGATCATACAGAACTGCAGATCAACTATTTTTTTCCGAATGCGAGAACAGTAGAAAAAGACATGGACGGCTCATCCAAAAATCATACATTGATCTAATGTCACTAGGCAAAAATTTACAAAACGGAACCTGAGGTTCTGATCAGAATGTTACACGAAGAACTCCATGTTCAGTTTTAGATCATCATATGATTTTTTGGATGTGCTGTCCATGGTTTTTTTTCTACAGTTCTAACATATCGTTCTCCGAATGTTAAAACTTGGACAAATTAGATGATTCAATCTTCATACAGATTGGGCGATGAGATCCTGTAGTTTTACCTGGTTTTAATATATAAATCTGTAAGAACTGCAGGGTTGTAAACGTAGGAAATGACTGGGAGTAATAGAAGATGAGAGGGGGTTAGGGAGCTTGCAACCGTTGCCAATAAAATCCACACGAGGCTGAGTTCAATGCATGCAGGCGAGTGCCGATCCCGCTGGTAAGCACAGCCACAATACGAAAAAGAGAAAAGGGGATGATGTCCGGCACATCAGCTGATATGATAAAATCAAAAATCTTTATTTGGCATGTCAAGCCATGTTAAAATCATAGAGAAAGCTGACGCGTTTCAGGAGCTTTTAACTGTTCATCCCCAAATTTTTGCCTCAACCTCACTTTCCCTTTTGTTTCTGTCTCTAATGCCAATGAAAAGGAGTGGGATTTGGATGTATATATAAAAGTCAATGGCGGGGGTAGCTAACAGGGTGTTGCATAAACATTATCAACAGGATTAACATATTATAAACTAGATGTGTATTTCCTGAAGGAACTACAGATTGTGCTTTGAATTGGTGCCCGGTAGTGTTGAGCGAACATGCTCGGACATGCTCCGTTAACCTTGAGCATCGGGGTGCTCGGACATGCTCGGAACTCTGCAGAACACCTCATGTATTCGGGCAGGAAGCTCGGATGCCTGCTTTACGCCATTTTTTTACGCACGTATTGAGGTGGCAAAAAATTTTTTCTACAAAAATGTCCTCAGGGGGTTAACAGTCGGAGGAAAAATATCATTTTTCGATTTTAAAAAATTCCAAGCCCGAGACGTACATTTAAGTTCAAAATCAATGCATTCCAATGGGAAGATTTTTTTTTCAAACGTAAAGGGTTAAAAAGCAAAAAATCCGATCGACTCCAAAAATACTTAGCACACCTGTCACGGCAGCTAGCTTCAAAACCTTGTTTGAACGGAGTCTGTACAACGAGCGGTTCGGGCTGTATTAATTGCGCAAATCTGGAGAAGAAGAAGAACACGGAAAAAGAATAATGTGAATAACAATATAGTGCTTTTTCCAAAGCACAATAATAAGGGTCCGGCTGCTGAAACCCCATCGTCACAAGAACAGAGGGCTTGTATTCTCCTGTGTGACTGGTGCCGTACTGAGCATGTGCGACCACCGCGTCTATGGACGGTGAGTGGAGTGGTCGCACTGCTCAGTGCAGTTCCTTCACACAACAAAGGGATTTCATGACCCTTGTTCTCATGACTGTTGAGGGGCCCAGAGGTTGCATCCACAGGGATTATCCATTTATCTCCTATCATGTGAAAAGAAGATGCTTTCATTTTTGCCTAGGGGATGATTTTTCTTTAGAATAACTGTGTTTTTTTTTAATTATTATTTTTTACATAATTTTCAAAATAGTTAAAAAATAATGTTTTTAATATCAAATGCTTCTAATCCTGTGATATGAAAACCAAGATCTTCAAGGTCAGCTTGATCAGGTATTCATTTTATAGGGTGGTGATCAATGGGACAGTCATGGGAAGTTGCATCTACGTTATGACCTCCCCCGAGGAGCCACAGGAAGGGAGAGTTTTGGCTGGTAAAAAATGCTGCATGCTCCTCAGTGATCCATTCGCTGGGTGAGGAATAGATGACATCAGGTGGCTGGTTTGAAGGGGTCTATCTAAGAAATAGGGGAGCTCAGAAAGACATTTAAGGCGGCAGGTACAGAAGACAGCGGACAACAGACCCGTATACACAGCAGAGCAGCCCCATCAATATCCATTTCTATAGAAGCAAATAATGTTTTTGTTTTTTTTTTCCATTTTGTTCGTCAGTACTCTGGATCAATGACATGATTATCTAAAATTCTAATAAAAAAAAATAAATAAAAAAATTCTAATTGTTCACAAACAATTCTTCAAAGTTTCACTTCTGCGTTTTGTGTTGGCGCACATAGAAAAATAAGAGGAGGCTATTCATAATCTGACTATAATATAACAAAAATAAATACAATTTTCCAACTCTAGTAATAAATAGAATCAGTGCACCTTCTATCTAATAGACTTAACATTCTAAAAAAAAAAAGAAAAAAAAGTGAACTAATCTTTGTAGGTGTATTATTATAAGCAGCAGCTGTTTGGGGTTTGTGGTGTTTCGGTGCTGATTTTTCGCACTCTACACATCGCCTGAGTTAAATTATACAACTTCTAAAAAATATTTGTTTTTTTTAATAAAAAAACCTTTGAATATTTTTAAAGCGAATGTACAATTGCCTCTAAGATAAATCAGAAATGCAACCTGATATGTATTTTTTTATTGAAAGTATTTTTCTATCTAGATTTAACTGGGTTATACAGTGTTAGGAAAAAATAGCAGTTGACTTGAGGATACAGCGCCCCTATCTGTCCGTTGCTTGTACGGCAGCTCAACTACACCTAAGTGAATGGGGTTGATCTACCGCACAAAACCTGTGCAAGGATGAGGCCATGTTTTGGGAAGAATGCAGCCATTGTTTTCTAATTATGTACAAATCCTTTAACTTAGCAAAATACACATCAAAGGGTGGGTCCGGGACTTTAACACTGATGGCCTATTCTCAGGATAGGTAATCAATGTCTGATCTGGTGGGGGTGCGACACATGCCAACGATTAGTTGCTCACGGTATCGCTGGCGGTTGAAACTGCTCAGTTGAGAAGCTGCACAGCTGCGCCGCCGGAATAGTGGCCGCAGCCGGGTACTGAATCTCCATCCCCTATTGATTTGAATAGGGCGCGGACTGCAATACCCGGCCGTGGCCACTATACAGGTGACGGTGCTGTGAAGCTCCACAACTGCGCAGTTCCAACCGCCTCCGGCACCGGGAACAGCTGATCGGCGGAGATGCCGGTGTTGCAACCCCACTGATAGGATATAGATGACCTATTCTAAGGATAGGCCATCAATGTTAACTTCCCGGACAACCCCTTTCTTGTGGTCCTGAGAGTGAGAGGCAACTATGGTTCAAGTACTGCTGAGTGTCTCTTAACTGCCCTTAGCCCAGTAAGTCCTTAAAATGGAGGACAGACTGGTTGTTGTCTGACAACCCTATGGTTGTATCTGTCAATAGGTATCAAAGAGACCCTTAGTACTAACTGAGCCCCCCAATGTGTTGTTGGGCTTTACCTGGTGTCAGAAAGGTCTAGTGTAGGTGCACTCTTCACGCCTTTTTACGTCTCTCAGGCCAGTTTCACACTTCTGACGTCCACGGTCTTAGTATGGACAGTGATGCAGGAATCAGCCGTGGGTCTCCTGATCCAAACTCAGCAGTCTAATATATGGCTGAATTTGGGTCAGAAGAATAGCGTCAAGTCCAGATATGGCAGTCAGTACTCAGACTCTAAATGTCGGAAGCGGGGAACTGGCTTTAGGCTGACCTATGACGTCATCCATTGCAACCAGCCTGTCTGAAATGCCTCAGTTCATAGCTAAGTTGGCACTCTACTACCAAAAGGAAAAAAGCAGCAGTTTAACCATATAATTTTCTATTTTGGCCACCGATATTCAGATTTTTAGGAAATTAAAATCTAGATGGAGAATCCCTGTAATTAAAAAAACAAATCCTACATCTGGGATGCAACTTGAAAACGACAGTAATGGCTGCCATAGAACGAAAAGAGAGCCGTGTATGTCATGATGGTGCCTGTTAGCGAGCTAGTGTGGTAATTAGGCTGGCACACATTTCAAAGAAATCCATCGTGTGGCTACCTAACCGTGGGCTTGCCAGAGAGAACGAGCCAGAGAAGGACCCGTACATGGATCCACTTTGGGAAGGGCATTCGGCGCTTGCAGAATCTATGCTGAGTCGTGGTCGGTGCAGGCCGGCGGCAGAACATGAACGTTGAGGCGTAGAGGAGCCGGACTTGTGCTCCATGACTTCATCTGCAAAACAAAAACCAAAAGTAACAAGAGAGATGAAAAAAAAATTCCATCCATAAAGATGATTTCTAATCTTCTTTCTTCAGGAGCGCATTACACGCCCGCCTCCCATCTTCCTGTCTTCCAGGTGGCGGTGCGCTCCTGATGATTAACAATCTGGACCATTAGCACGGTAGTGCCGCTAGTCTGAACTGTGCTCTCTGATGCGGCAAGCACAAGCATGGGAACTGAAGCTGGCCGGATCTTACAAGCACGTGGTTTTAGCCTGGGAAACCGGCCACCTCAGATAAAAGCAGAGACGATATTTAATAAATAGTAAATTACGTTGATCTTCCATGCCTGTTTCAATGTGTAGAACGAGTAATCATTTTCAGTGCTACCATACATATGATTTATTAATGAACTTCTATCAACTCTTTATGGGAAGGAATAAAAAACAGCAGTTCAGCCATTTTATTTGCACATTTTATGCTTATATTTTGTAGCATGATGTATTACCTTTATTTTGTGGGTCAGTACCACTATAGCGATACCAAATGTACGGTATACACTTTTGTACATATTTTGCTACTTTTGCACGATAAAGAATAACTACATTTTTTGTGTTTCCATATTCTGAGAACCATAATTTAATTTCTTTTTCAAGTCGTTTGGTACTGGTACCATTGGCGGCATTGTCTTTCTTTCATGGCGTTTACTATGCAGGTTTTATAACATACGAATATAGAAGCCATACCTGTTAGTGTCCTGTCAGTTCGATAGGACAGGAGATAATAATATTATAACACTATAGTGAAAAAGTTACAGGGCGGACCGAAATGTTGGTGAGTTAAGTCTTCTGCTACGTTATGTACTTTACTGCCTTGTGTTAAGGAGGTTTTAACAAAAGTTCATTTTAATGAATAGATCTTTGTCGAAATAATTTCCACAATTGGATGTGTTTTATACAACATGTTCCTGTCCTGAGATATACTTATAAATGTGCCCCTGCTGTGTACTGTGTAATGTCTGTGTCTGACTGTGCAGGAACATGGTCTGATCCATGACTGATAATCATTATGGTATAGTTATGGACGCGACAATACCAATTACCGTATGTGTACTTTTGTCTTTACAATCTATGATAGAAATAATTTTTAATGGGAAGAATTTTTTGAGCTTTTTTACTTGTTTTTGCTTGAAGCCAACCCAGCCATGACTTAACTGTTCATTATGGAGATAGAAGGTGTGACAACACAGCATTTAATCTTAATTATTCAGACGTCTATTTTCAGCTGGTCAATAACCATAGACTGTTGTCATATGAGTCTTAAAATGTGATTCTTGATATTTTTTAATACCCTTTGTTTGCCTCTTATATCAGCCTCTACAGCTTATTATCTGCTATCTTTGCAAATCAGGGATGCAGGGTCATTGAACAATCGATGTTTGATAATATGTTGATTGACCATTGTGTTGGACCCTGTGGCTTGTTGACTTGTAAGACAGAGGAGGAAAAACTATGCAAATTGATTAAATATTCAAACAATAAGAGTTAAACTCATCCCTCCTCCCTCCTGTGGATAATATCCTGAAACACAGATGTGGGTATAAAAAAGGATTTCTATCATTCTGCAAATAGAATCAGAGACTCTTTACTAAATCACAGTCAGGAACACTCTACAGGACAGCAGCCAGGACATTATGGCTCCATCACAAGGGACACAGATTTGACATTCTACAGGATGTCAGCTTAGGAGATGATGGCCCGGGCTAGACAAATATAGATCTGCTCCATTGACCATCATTGAACCCATGGATACGTTTGGTGAAGCCAGGATTTGGACCCACTGGTCACCTGGCTCCATGGAGATGTTCGGAGAAGCCAGGTTGTGATCATCCGGTCACCTGGCCACGTGCCTCAACAGACTCAGCTTCCTAAGCTTGTCGTTACCTCCTCTCTGTGGGTGTCACAGGTGGGGGTAGTCGGCCCCGGAAGCCCCAAAGTCGCAGATGATATAATCCCGGCAAGTCAGCCAGGGTGATAAGGGTGATACTCTGTAATATTGCACCATCTTGGGTATTTTACTGGGACTGCTCTATATGTTATTGCCTGTTTTGTGGTTCAATAAAGTATTGCCACACTGTTTTACCCTCACCCTGTGTTGTCTGAGTAGTATTAGGCTCATGGGAAAAGGTGAGCAGGCGATCAGTGAGATGAGACCTGGTCCATGCAGTCTCGGGCCACGGGACGAGAGAACCCACTGACCCTCACTGTCTCTACAGAAGGGTTCTTTGCTTTTGCAGCTCCTGCTTAGCATTTATTGCTACTGCTTACTAATAACCGGTTACATGAAGAAGTCCTTTTCATCCTCTGTTTTTCCAGTTTAAGTGCAATCAGTGTAAACAAAAAGGATAAAAATCATATAGTAATAATATCTTATGGTTATTCAGGGCCAATATATACTGCAATACTTTACAATCAAGACACGTACCGTCAATGCTCTTAAAGTCCAGCAGATAACTGCGATTATCCACTTGGTAGAGCTGGAGACTCATCTTCACGTAATTACCGGTTACCGGATTCTTCCGTCGTACTCTGAGATGATAGGGGTTTACCACCTGGGGAGAGACATATTGTGAGGACAGGCTTCTGACGTCACACATAGCTTTGAAGCTCATATTCTGACATCTCGAGTGGACGAGCTGAGAGCTGCGTGCAAACAGCGAGGTGGATAGGGGTCTTATGACAGTTGGATTCAAGAAAAGAGGAAAAAGCCGAGTATAAGCTGGGACACGATGTACGGTAGTTGCACTATATGTAGGAGGAACAGGCTTCAACTTTTCAAGAAAACTTCATTTTTATGTTAAGTTTGTGTGCGCGTATGTTTATGTGATTGTAACATGAGATTCTTACAGGAAACAAAATCTAGAAGAACATTCCAGTAACGATGAAAGCAGTCATAGTCCAGACATGAATCCACAGTGTATTAGGGTGGGGTATTAAATTAATTTTTATTTAGGATGATGGAGGGGCCTGTATGAAGAATGAAAGCCCCTTGTCCACTATGTGTGTCGAGGGGGGGTATGGTCTGACAATCTCAAGGAACACATTTCATGCTCAGAGTTGCCGTTGTCGCCCGTCCAGTCAAATTAACACAAGGAAATGCTACAAAAGACATTTTTATAGCAAATGGAATGGCTCAACTTGATAAATATTCTCACCTTCCATTCAAAATCCAGCTGCTTCATGGCTCTGTACACCTCGGCCATAATATCGTGAGGTTTGCTTTGACTGCGGATGCCTAGGTGCCATTTGGCTTTCTTTACTGCTGAGGGCTTAGGTTTGGTGGTGTTCAGGGCATCCAGCGGATTCCTGGCTTTAGGGCTGTCGGCAATTAATGGCGGCATTCGTTCTGGGTGAGGTTTGACTCCCGGAGGGATGTGCATTTCGTCCATAAATGATCCAGTGGGAGGACTGGAGGCGAGGTAGAATTCACTGGCCTGGTTCATGATCCTGCGGTTGTCTATGATAAGATGGTAAGCCACTGACAGCTGATCTTGTGGGTCTCCACTGTACAAGCTGTTCATGAACTCCGACTCTGTGCACTCAAACTTTTCACAAACTTCTTTCACGGCTTCGTCGTCAATCACGTTGGCATCGTAGGATGGGTCTTCCGGGAACAGGTAACTGGGTAGATCCTGCCTAAACCACTCATGCTCTCTGGGGAACAAACAAAACATGGTCAACTAAGTGCAATGAACTACTAAAATCCAGTGGATCCACCCAAAAGGGGTCTTCTTGACATATCATAGTATGATATCAGAAGGTTACATGAGTGAGGATTAGGGTCAGACTACCAGTCAATAGAAAAAGTAACTTACTCCTCCTGTAGGGCACAATAACATTTTCCCACTACTGGAAACCAAGAAGTCTACTCAAACAACCCAACCATCTGTAGAATAACATTCACCAACTGGTATTACTTAAGCATTATGTACTGGTCTAATGTAAAACCGGTTAGGTAAGGATGAAGGACATCCTCACACAATGTTTTGCTTATGGTTTGGCACCGTTTCCTGCTGGACCAAAATATCTTGCCTATTGGGTTGACGTCCCTTTGAAACATTTCTTTCTTGGTCAATGGCTGCCGCTATAGACTGTGTCTAGAGTATACAGGACTGCTGGAGGTGGGCGTAATGGGACTATGGGGCTTGGTTTGACTGCAGCAGCTCTACAGGGTTTCAACAATGGAATGGCATCATCCATCCTATTGAGAGAAGTCATTAACTCAGACATTTGACAGGTCAACGGTGTTCTTCGAAAGGAACTTAATTGAATTTGTGAACTTCTCTCCGTAATCCATCACACAATCACACATTCATGTAAACTAAACAACATAAAGGCACGAGGACACGATGGAGAAAAGGAAAAGAAAAACAACCTGTCTTCAGAAAAGCGGCAGCTTAAAATCCCTTCCTGGGGGGCCCCGTGAAGGTCACTGAAATGCCTGCATGCAGCAAAGAAAACCCCTAGAGTGTTTCTGGCATTTCATTCAGGATGTGGGAGATTACCCCAAATCCTTTCTTGAACGCTATAATACATTCTGCTATGGTTACAATGAACTTGTCATAACACAACTTAGCATTAAGCACCGCCACATCTATCAGTCAAAAGAGTCGCTGCAGCCGCTGGGCGCTCAGGGTCGGGCACGGGTCACGCAGACTGGCATTAACTATTAGCTCTGAAGCATCATTCACTTTCTGGAGCTGGTTGATGGTTTTTCTTTAAGTGAAATGTTAAATCTGTGAAGATTCTTATCGTATAGACCCACATGGCACCCTGCTCCAACACTTCTGTGGAACTGTAAATCCCAGCAGGTCCACCTAATTATTTTATCAACTAGTTTAATTATTTTACTGCAGTTCATTACACTCTTTTAACAGATGTGACTTATTTTTATGGGTACAACCTGAGCAATGTAATTCCTTAGTTTTGTCAGGTGGTGGCGATACATTGCACAGATTCCACTTCTGGACAATCGCTACCAAGATCCTGATTTATTAGTTCTGGTTTTTTTAGTCCATTTTACTTTTTGCTGTATTTTTTGAGCCAATTTCTTAAAAATAGTCTGATAAATTTTGTGCAAATTTAAAGATGCTCTTTTTTTTGTCTTCAATGGTGATGAGCGAACGTGTTCGGACAAGGTGTTATCGGAGCATGCTCGGGTGCTAACCGAGTGTCTTCAGTGTGCTCGAATAATATGTACGAGTCCTCATGCCTGCATGTCTTGCGGCTGTTTGTTAGGCAATCCGTGCATGTGTTGTGGCTGTCGAACAGCCGTGAGACATGCAGCCGCGGGGACTCGAACATATTTTTGGAGCACACCCAAGACACTCAGTTAGCACAGGAGCATGCTCAGATAACACCTTATCCCAGCACGTTCGCTTATCACTAGTCTTTAACCTTTCCAGCGCCTTTTTAGAGCATAAAAGTCACAGAATCCTTTAAAATATAATAAAATAAAAGTAGATTGATTTTGTTCGTAACTAGCGGACTGGAGTACAATTGCGCAAACATTTTGCAATATTTTGAAAACTTGCAAGAATTAAGCTAAAACTTCTGGAAAAAGAAACCAAGAGCCCACGTTGTTTCGAAAAAAAAAATACCAGACGAAACCAAGTAAAGTTAACTTAAAAAAGGTGCACATTAAAAAATGAATAAAGCACAAACATAAAAAGTAACTACCAGAACAAGTGTTACTCCAGAAGAAAAGGCTAAAAGACAATGATGAATCCCTGTTGTCTTTCTGTATCCACCATTGGTCAGATGTTTATGACATCCTGTGGATACAGTCTAAACTTTGAACCTCACCTTTAAAGTGGGTTTATTACAACAAATCTTAAAGCAGATCCGTCACCATATTATTAAATAGATGCCTTAGACCTGATGGAACCGGTGTGATTTACTTTGGAAATCCATGCATGTCAGAGTGGCTGTATAATCCCTTTGTGTTAATTTTCCTGCTGAATATTAGGCTGTAGCTTGACTCATAAAATGCTCATTATAGGATTACACAACCATTTTGACATGGATTTTCAAAGTAAGTACTCACGCCTCATTGGGTCTAAGGCATCTATTTAATTATATATGCAGTTTGAATTGTGAAATGTAAAGATAGCTCTGCTTAATTACTGCATAACGAAACATTCTGAAACTTTCTAATAGACTTAATGTTTCATTATTTATCTGCTTCCTTTAGTGAATAGTAACATTGTTGCTAAAAAAAAATAATCTGTTGTATCCTATAGAGGTGTATAGCTTGATACCAAGCATCAGAATTGACTTTACCTTATGTCTTTGATTGTGGCACGCTTAAGGGGGTCGACCTGCAGCATGTGCATTAACAGTGTAGCCACAGAGCGGTTTAGGTACTCGGGGATATAAAATACTCCGCCTCGGATCTTCTTGAAGAGGGTTGGAACATGCTCATCATCAAATGGCAAAGTCCCACATAGAAGGGCGTAAAGGATCACCCCGCAGCTCCATATGTCCACTTCAGGGCCGGCATAGAGTCTATAGAGTGAGAAAAGTGAGATTAGAATGGTAGAATTGAAGGGACCTCCAGGGTCATCGTGTCCAACCCCCTGCTCAAGGCAGGATTCACTAAACCATCCCAGACAGATGTCTGTCCAGCCTCTGTTTGAAGACTTCCATTGAAGGAGAACTCACCACCTCTCGTGGCCGCCTGTTCCACTCATTGATCACCCTAACTGTCAAAAAGTTTTTTCTAATATCTAATCTGTATCTTCTCCTTTTCAGTTTTATTACATTGCTTCTTGTGTTTTCATATGCAAATGAGAATAAAGATGATCCCTCTACACTGTGACAGCCCCTCAGATATTTGTACACAGCTACTAAGTCTCCTCTTAGACTTCTCTTTTGCAAACTAAACATTCCCAGATCTTTTAACCGTTCCTCGTAGGACATACTCTGCAGTCCGCTCACCATCCTGGTCGCTCTTCTCTGAACTTGCTCCAGTTTTTCAATGTCTTTTTTAAAATGTGGTGCCCAGAACTGGACACAGTATTCCAGATGAGGCCTGACCAAGGAGGAGTAGAGGGGAATAATTACTTCACGTGATCTAGACTCTATGCTTCTCTTAATATATCCTAGAACTATGGTTGCCTTTTTTGCTGCTGCATCACACTGTTGACTCATGTGCAGTCTATGATCTATTAGTATACCCAAGTCTTTTTCACACATGCTGATGCTTCCTTCCATTCTATAGATTAAATTTTTGTTTTTCTTACCCAGATGTAGAATCTTGCATTTCTCCCTGTAAACCCCTTTTTACCATATGACGTACTATCCCGTCCATGTGACCTGGGCCTTAAGTCCCAGTGACAGGATAGTACGTCATATAGTATCAGACGCGATTGGACGCGCTCACGGGGTGAGCACGGCCAGGTGTCAGCTGATTATCACAGCTGACACCTGGCACTAAGTGCCAGGAGCGGTCATGGACTGCTCCCGGCACTTTAAGCTCCGGCACACTGCGATCAAAGATGATCGCAGCGTTCCGGCGGCTGCAGAGGGGCTGACAGGCCCTCTACTTTTGGATCGGAAACTCCGCGGCATGACGCGGGGTCCCGATCGTTCCCAGGTCAAAGAGACTTCCTGACATACGCAGTGCATGTCAGGAAGTCTCAGGTTAGCGCACGGAGAGGCTGTATGCTATAGAAGCGATCAGCCTGCAGAAAATGAGTGTCCCATAGTGGAACAAGGTGTAAAAATAAGAATTAAATTAAAAAAATGTTTTAAATAATTGTAAAAATATTTTTAAAAAATAATGAAAAAAATTATTAAAAAAAAATCTATATTTATTATATCAATAAATAAATATTTTAGTGAAAAAAAATCTAAACAATAAAAGTACACATATTTAGTATCCCTGCATCCGTAACGACCCACCCTATAAAACTGTCCCACTAGTTAAAGGGAGTCTGTCACCCCATTTTTGGCCTATGAGATACAGCCACTGCCATCAGGGGCTTATCTACAGCATTCTGTAATGCTGTAGATAAGTCCCCGATGTCACCTGAAAGTGAAGAAAAACGAGTTAGATTATACTCACCCAGGGGCGGTCCGCCGTCCGGTCCGATCAGTGCGCCTGCGCAGGAGCCGCGACGGGACGGAAAGAAGAGGCCGGCTTCGCTAGAAGATGGGAGGCGCCGAACTGGACCGCGATGCCCATCGGACTGGACCTGACGGCGGACCACCCCTGGGTTAGTATACAGTAATATAACTCGTTTTTCTTCACTTTCAGTTGACATCGGGGGCTTATCTACAGCATTACAGAATGCTGTAGATAAGCCCCCTGATGGCGGTGGCCGTATCTCATAGGCCAAAAATGGGGTGACAGATTCCCTTTAACCCCTTTAGTGAACACCATGAAAAAAACAAAACAAGGCAAAAAAAACAATGCTTTCTCATAATACCGCCGAACAAAAAGTGGAATAACACGCGGTCAAAAAGACGGATATAAATAAACATGGTACCGCTGAAAACGTCATCTTGTCTCGCAAAGAACAAGCCCCCGTACAGCATCATCAGTGAAAAAATAAAAGTTATAGCTCTCAGAATAAAGCGATGCAAAAATAATTATTTTTTATATAAAATAGTTTTTATTGTATAAAAGTGCCAAAACATAAAAAAACTATATACAGTGCCTACAAGTAGTATTCAACCCCTGCAGATTTAGCTGGTTGACACATGCGGAATTAACTTGGCATTGTGACATTTGTACTGTAGATCAGCCTGGAAGTGGGAAATGCACTGCAGCAAAAATTTTTGTTTTAATTTTTTTTTTTTTTTTTAAAAAAACGTTAAAAGTTAATTCAGAGTGTCATTTATTATTCAACCCCTCAAACCACAAGAATTCTGTTTGGTCCCCCTAAAGTATTAAGAAGTAGTTCAGGCACCAAGAATAATGAGCTTCACATGTGTGGATTAATGATCTCTTTTGCCAGCCTTTTCTGACTATTTAAGACCCTCCCCAAACTTGTGAACAGCACTCATACATGGTCAACATGGGAAAGACAAAGGAGCATTCCAAGGCCATCAGAGACAAGATCGTGGAGGGTCACAAGGCTGGCAAGGGGTACAAAACCCTTTCCAAGGAGTTGGCCCTACCTGTCTCCACTGTTGGGAGCATCATCCGTAAGTGGAAGGCTTATGGAACTACTGTTAGCCTTCCACGGCCTGGACAGCCTTTGAAAGTTTCCTCCCGTGCCGAGGCCAGGCTTGTCCGAAGAGTCAAGGCTAACCCAAGGACAACAAGGAAGGAGCTCCGGGAAGATCTCATGGCAGTGGGGACATTGGTTTCAGTCAATACCATAAGTAACGTACTCCACCGCAATGGTCTCAGTTCCAGACGAGCCCGTAAGGTACCTTTACTTTCAAAGCGTCATGTCAAGGCTCGTCTACAGTTTGCTCATGATCACTTGGAGGACTCTGAGACAGACTGGTTCAAGGTTCTATGGTCTGATGAGACCAAGATCGAGATCTTTGGTGCCAACCACACACGTGACGTTTGGAGACTGGATGGCACTGCATACGACCCCAAGAATACCATCCCTACAGTCAAGCATGGTGGTGGCAGCATCATGCTGTGGGGCTGTTTCTCAGCCAAGGGGCCTGGCCATCTGGTCCGCATCCATGGGAGGATGGATAGCACGGCCTACCTGGAGATTTTGGCCAAGAACCTCCGCTCCTCCATCAAGGATCTTAAGATGGGTCGTAATTTCATCTTCCAACAAGACAGCGACCCAAAGCACACAGCCAAGAAAACCAAGGCCTGGTTCAAGAGGGAAAAAGTCAAGGTGTTGGAGTGGCCTAGTCAGTCTCCTGACCTTAACCCAATTGAAAACTTGTGGAAGGAGCTCAAGATTAAAGTCCACATGAGACACCCAAAGAACCTAGATAACTTGGAGAAGATCTGCATGGAGGAGTGGGCCAAGATAACTCCACAGACCTGTGCCGGCCTGATCAGGTCTTATAAAAGACGATTATTAGTTGTAATTGCAAACAAGGGTTATTCCACGAAATATTAAACATAGGGGTTGTATAATAATTGACCCACACTTTTATGTTTAAAATTTATTAAAATTCAACTGAGCAACATAACTTTTTGTTTTGTAAGATTTATGCTTCTGTTAATAAATCCTACTCTTGTTTGCAGTTTGAAGGCTCTAACTTATTTGCATCTTATCAAACCAGCTAAATCTGCAGGGGGTTGAATACTACTTGTAGGCACTGTAAATGAGGTATTGCTGTAATCGTACTGACCTGACGAATAAAACTTCCTTATCAATTTTACCACACGTGGAACGGTATAAACGCTCCCCCCAAAAGAATTTCATGAATTGGTTTTTGTTCTTTCTGCCTCCCAAAAACCGGAATAAAAAGCGATAAAAAAATGTCATGTGCCCGAAAACAGTACCAATAAAAACATCAACTCGTCCCGCAAAAAACAAGATGACTCTGTGGGCCAAAATATGGGAAAATTATAGCTCTCATAATAATATGGTGATGCAAAAACTTTTTTGCAATAAAAAGCGTCTGCCATGCGCCCAAACAGTGGTTCCCCCCACATATGGGGTATCGGCGTACTCAGGACAAATTGCACAACAACTTTTGGGGGCACATTTCTCCTGTTACCCTTGGGAAAATAAAAAATTGGGGGTGAGAAGATCATTTTTGTGGAAACATTATGATTTTTTTTATTTTTATGGCTCTACGTTATAAACTTCTGTGAAGCACTTGGGGGTTCAAAGTGCTCACCACACATCTAGATAAGTTCCTTAGGGGGTCTACTTTCAAAAATTGTGTCACATGTTGGGGTTTCCACTGTTTAGGCACATCAGGGGCTCTCCAAACGCGACATGGCGTCCGATCTCAATTCCAGCCATTTCTGCGTTGAAAAAGTCAAACGGCGCTCCTTCCCTTCCGAGCTCTGCTGTGCGCCCAAACAGTGGTTCCCCCCCATATATGGGGTATCAGTGTACTCAGGACAAATTGCACAACAACTTTTGGTGTCCAATTTCTGCTGTTACCCATGGGAAAATAAAAAAATGGATCTGAAATAAATATTTTGTGAAAAAAAATTAAATGTTCATTTTTTTTTAAACATTCCAAAACTTCCTGTGAAGCACCTGAAGGGTTAATAAACTTCTTGAATGTGGTTTTGAGCACTTTGAGGGGTGCAGTTTTTAGAATGGTGTAACTTTTGGGTATTTTCTATCATATAGACCCCTCAAAGTGTCTTCAAATGTGATGTGGTCCCTAAAAAAAAATGGTGTTGTAAAAATGAGAAACCCGATGTGTACCTTGGTTACCAGCTCCCTGCACCAGCGGGCTGGTATCCAACGTACACTGCGGGTAACTAAGCAATGTTACACGCAGTGTCGCTGTCCTGATCGCTGCCTGAGCTGCCTATTTGGCAGCTCACCAGCGATCATGTAGCGACACACCAGCGATCCTGACAAGTGCATATCATTGTCAGGATCGCTGGTGTGTCGCTATGTGTGACGGGGCCCTTAGCTATCACTCCTAGCTTTGCATCATCTGCAAATTTGATTAGTTTACCTTCAGTTCCCTTATCTAGATCATTTATAAAAAATGCTGAGCAACACTGGGGCCAGGACAGAGCCTTGTGGTACCCCACTTGAAGCACTCTTCCAATTGGATGTACAGTCATTTATTACCACTCTTTGAGTACGATCACTGAGCCAGTTATGAATCTACCCAACCATAACCTTGTTAATCATATATTTGGTCATTTTTTCAATAAGGATAGTATGAGGTACTTTATCAAATGCTTTGCAGAAGTCGAGATATACCATATCTACCGCATTTCCCTGATCCACCCAGTCAGTGATTCCATCATAGAAGGAAATTAGATTAGTCTGGCATGACTTGTTTGCTAAAAACCCATGCTGCCTCTGGTTAATTACTGTATTCTTATCCAAGTACTTACATACATGCTGTTTAATAATTTGTTCAAAGATCTTTCCTGGTATAGAAGTAAAGCCCGGGTCTCACATAGCGATACACCAGCGATCCTGACAACGATCAGGATCGCTGGTGTATCGCTACATGATCGCTGCTGAGCTGCCACACAGGCAGCTCAGGGCAGCGATCAGCACAGGGACACTGCGGGTAACATCGCTTAGTTACCCGCAGTGTACCTTGGATACCAGCGCCCTGATGCAGGGAGCTGGTAACCAAGGTACACGTTGGGTTTCCAGGCACTGCGCGGTGCCTGGAAACCCGACGTGTACCTTGGTTACCAGCTCCCTGCATCAGGCGCTGGTATCCAAGGTACACAGCGGGTTTCCAGGCACAGCCCCGCGCCTGGAAACCCGATGTTTACCTTGGTTACCAGCGGATCGCTGGTCTTCCCGCCTGTCACACGCAGCGATGCGTGCCTGTCAGCGGGAGACCAGCGATCAAAAAAATGTCCTGACATTTCTGACGACAGCGATTCCAGCAGGGGCCTGATCGCTGGTACGTGTCAGAAATAGCGAGATCGCTGCTGAGATCGCTGTTTAGCAGCAATCTCGGTAGCGATATCGCTATGTGAGACGGCCCTTAAGGCTCACTGGCCTGTAAATTCCTGGCTACATCTTCTTTCCATTTTTGAAGATAGGGACAATATTTGCCCTTCTCAAGTCTTCTGGGACTTCTGTTCTCCAGGAAAGATTCTGGCTAGTGGTTCAGCAAATTCCTCTGCCTACTTTTTCAGTACCCTAGGATGTAAGTGTTCTCTCACCATCTCTCTTATGGAAGCGCCGGACAGCAGAGTCCTACATCTTTCTTACCTTCCTGATATGACTTCAGGGGCTGCGTAGTTTGGGGAGCCGCAGCTCGTACGTAGGAACTCTCCATCCGACATCATGTTAGACAGACCTGTGCAGAATTAGGGATTTTAATGTAGGAAGATGTAGCAGAACTGAGTCACAATGTCACCTTACATACAACTGCCAGTGCAGTGATTGTGGGTGCACAGTCTGCACTGGTATCACGTGCAGCTCTTTTATGTATATAGTCATTGCAGTCATGGGGGCTGCTACTGCAATAGGCCTGAAATAGATATAAGGGTCCACCCTGCTGCAAAGCACTTCCAGCAGAAGCATTAGCACTCTCGCCTCAGCAGCTCGCACAGCACGCACACAAGAATATTCCTGTTCACTGATAGTAAGCAGAGATCTGAAAAATGGTGAAGGGTTTCAGATTTATGAAAACCATCTTTGTTACCCATAGCAACCAATCACAGCGAAGCTTTCATTTTACCAAAGCTGTTTAAGAAATGAAAGCAGAACTCTGATTGGTTGCTATGGGAAACCATGACGTAGGGATAAATAAGGCCTACTTTGTGTATCATTTTGAAGTCTCTGCTTACTGACAGTAAATGGAAAGTTTCCCTGTTTACATAGGCTGGAATCCAGTCATGGCCTAGTCCTGCTCCCGTAATGATGGCTAGATTTATAAAACCTGTCTTAACAGTTGCTCCCCATAGCAACCAATCAGATCATAGATTTTATTTTATAATAGCAGTATAAGACATGAAAGCTGAGAGCTGATTGGTTGCTCTGGGCAACATGATGAAGTCTACTATTATATTTTATACTATGACTCCATTTTATTACATGGCAGGACTTGCTCTTCTCCCCTTGAAGATAAAGGGATTTTCCACTTTCAGGAAAGTGGATCCCAAACACTCTAAGACACCTAAAATAACAAACACAGCAGGGTCTCACTGTCTCTGGGGGTCTAACACCAGACCTCTGCTGCTGCTCGGATCTCAGTGTTTTGCTTTAGCGACAGTGACATCATGCTGACTACTTGCATCACCGCTGCAGCCAATCACTGAGCTCAGCGGCTGTGCCACTGTACCTGCTCTGTTTGTTACTTTAGAGCCTTTTGGGTCTATATTCATGAAAGTGCAAAACCCCTTTAAACATATATAATCTGAGGAGCCGGATTAGTTTGCACAGGCCGCAGTGAGACGCTTAGTACTGACAACCTTCAGCAAGTGACCTGCTCGCTGGCTACATTCCTGGAACGCTTGTGGAGTCACATACCAAAGTCAGCGATCTTGGCGTTCATGTGCGCGTCTAGTAACACGTTCTCTGGTTTCAGATCCCGGTGAACGACCATATGTCTGTGGCAGTAATCCACAGCCGACAGGATTTGCTGGAACAGGCGCCGGGCCTCGGCCTCTTCTACCTAAAAGGTGGGAACATGGATCTCAGCCGTGGAGAGGCTCATGCATCAATAACGACAAGACAAGCATTATATCCTGGGGGCCGCAGAGCCAGCAGGAAAAGCATGAGAGCCGGAGACGAGGATAACAAATATACAAAACACATTTCTTCTGGGTTATTCCCAGCTAGAGATGAATGAATCTCCCGAAATTCATTTTTGGGCAGATTCACCTGACTCTTTACACCACCTCCATCTCCCTGGTCCTCTTAGTTCTTCTTATCTGCATTGAGGTCCACGCAGTCACATGGGGGGACGCATGTCTATGTCCCGCCATGTGACCACAGACTCAAAGATCTGTAAAGCTGGAGTGGCGTAAGGAGCCAGATGGCGTCTTAGGACAATTGAGTATAATATGTTTTTTTTTATTATTATTTTAATATCACCCCTTCCTGAACCACAAAATAGGGCTGTCATTTTGCTGGATTTATATAGGAAATGCAAAAAGTGCAATAGGGTCTTATCCAAGTAGATAAAGTATAGAAGAAAGGGAATAGTGCTCACCATATAGTGTTGTGTGAGACACAAAACCTAAAAAGTCTGTAATCCAGATGCTGCAGCTTCCAACAAATGCCAGAAATTAGTGTCAGGAAAATGGAAGTTATTCTGCGCTTACGAGTTATGCAATCACTATGGATGAGATGCGGTTTATGTCAACGCGTTCAAGTCCACGACTTCTTTTCAGGATGACTACGGTTTATAAGAACCTTAGATAAGACCAAAGGTTCTTATTATGGTCGTCCTGAGAAGGATCGTGTACTCTGAACGCGTTGACAATAAAAAGCATCTCATTTCTTTAGAACCTATGGTTCTTATGTATGGTCGTCCTGAAGAAGGAGTCGGTGTGACTCTGAAACGCGTTGACAATAAAAATGCATCTCACTTTCATTAGAACCTTTGGTTCTTATATATGGTCGTCCTGAAGAAGGAGCCGGTGTGACTCTGAAACGCGTTGACAATAAAAATGCATCTCACTTTCATTAGAACCTTGTGGTTCTTATATATGGTCGTCCTGAAGAAGGAGCCAGAGGGGACTCTGAAACGCGTTGAAATAAAAATGCATCTCACTTTCATTAGAACCTTTGGTTCTTATATATGGTCGTCCTGAAGAAGGAGTCGTGTGACTCTGAAACGCGTTGACAATAAAAATGCATCTCACTTTCATTAGAACCTTGTGGTTCTTATATATGGTCGTCCTGAAGAAAGAGTCGGTGTGACTCTGAAACGCGTTGACAATAAAAATGCATCTCACTTTCATTAGAACCTTGTGGTTCTTATATATGGTCATCCTGAAAGAGTCGGTGTGACTCTGAAACGCGTTGACAATAAATCTGCATCTCACTTCCATTAGTGGATTGTCATTACTCCAGTAAGCGCAGAATAACTTCCATTTTCCCGACACTAATTTTCTTGGATTTGTGGGAATTGAATTCCAAAAACCTGGGATTCTTCAGAATCTAAAATTTAGGGGAAATTCATAACAAATTTAATTAATTCCGAATCAATTCTCTCATCTGTGGTTCCAACATTACCGTTATCACCTATCATTAATATAGGTGGAGGTCCGACCACTGGGACTCACATTGATCCTGAGAACAGGGCTCTGAAATAACCTCTGAGAATGAAACAGAGGGGCATTATCCATCATCACATCATGACTCTGTCCACATCACCGGTAATGCGGTACGTATCACTGAGTGGACAGGTCACTAGTTCCCACAAGATCAGTACACTTATGAAATATTCGGTGCTGCAGTGGACCCTGCATCATTCACATTGCAGATGTCACCTGCACAGTCTACGCTTTGTTCCAAAGGTGCAAAAAACAGCGGATTTTCCACTGAATATTTGCAGCATTTTACGGTGCATTTTAAGAAACTTCATGAACACGCTGCGACATATATCTGCCGTGTAAATTGACAGGAGTTATGGGTTTGAAATATGGAGAATGTCAATTTATGCTGCAGATGTAGGTGCCAATATCACGCTTTGCAATGCAAAGGACGAAATGTGCAGGTCTCTGGCTCCTTATTCCTAATTATATCTGCAGCGATATAAGCCAAAAAGTCCACAGAGGGGATGCTATGTGGCAATGTAGCCTAGATTTTAGCAATAATTAGTAAAAAGATGAATAATGAGTAGATTTAGTGGAATTTCTATATTTGCTATTTTCTTCACAATCTCAACCACTTGTAACATTGTAAGGCTAGTTTCACGCGACCTGCGCACCCCATCTTCAGCATTGGGTTCGCAGGTTGTATGCAGGTATGCGTTTGCCGGCGCATGCGTCCTTTTGACGGTGCTCCGAGCACACCAAAATGCAACACGGTGCGTTGGGCGCAGGTCGGCGCACCGTCAAACGGACGCTTGCGCCTGCAAACGCATACCTGCGCACGACCTGTGTACTGCCTGCGAACCCAATGCTAAAGATAGGGTGCGCAGGTCGCAGGTCGGTCAGACGCTGGTGTGAAACTAGCCTAACAATGCAAAAAAAAAATGCTTTGCTGATTACTAGTGCAAGCAAATCTGATTACTAGTGCGGGCTGAGATGGAGCCTGCCAGGAGTGAATGCTGCCAGGCTACTTATTTCATCTCTGCTGCCAGCACCAGTGCAGGGACAAAATAATTCAGGTCTCAGATGATTATTAGGGTGAGTGCACACGTTGCGGATTCAGTTGCAGATTTTTTCCACGCGGATTTTGCTAAACCCGCAGGTAAAATGACCTGCATTTTACGTGCGGATTTAGTGCAGATTTACTGCGGATTTTCTGCAGATTTTGTGCGGATTCCCCCTGCATTTTTACACCTGCGGACTTCTATAATAGAGCAGGCGTAAAACCGCTGCGGATTCTGCACAAAGAATTTACATGCTGCGGATTAAAATCGCAGCAAATCTGCGCGGAAAAATCCTCAGCATGTGCACAGCGTTTTTTTTTTTTTACATAGATTAGAATGGTACTGTGTAACGCAGCAGAAACTGCTGCAGATCCGCAGGGCCAAATACGCTGCAGATCCGCAGCAGAATCCGCAACATGTGCACAGACCCTTAGAGACAGATGGTTTCTTGCAACTACAGCTTATCAATAAATAACTTGGGTCCCTCAGAGCAGAAAAAAGGACAAGGAGGTTTGTCAGAAATGAAACCACACCCATAGCTCCTGCTGCGCTTCTTTGGCGCTCACACAATTCACGTGTATACAGCTGGACTCACCCGCCCATGTTTGCATATATAGTCAAATAGCTCTCCACCAGGTACATATTCCATCACCATGAAGAAATCTGTAGGGGTGCTGATCACCTGGTACCTTCAAGAAAACATGACGACACTGAATTATGTACGAACCAGACAGCACCGTGAGCAGACAGATCATATAAGGGTCTGTGCACACGTTGCGGATTCCATTGCGGATTTTTCGCGCGGATTTTGATAAATCTGCAGGTAAAATGACCTGCGTTTTACCTGCGGATTTATTGCGGATTTTCCGTGGTTTTTGTGCGGATTTCCCCTGCGGTTTTACACCTGTGGATTTCTATAATGGAGCAGGTGTAAAACCGCTGCGGATTCCGCACAAAGAATTGACATGCTGCGGATTTAAATCTGCACCAAATCCGCACGGAAAAATCAGCAGCATGTGCACAGCGGTTTTTATTTTCCATTGCCTAACATTGTACTGTACATGACTTGGATCTGCAGCGGATCCCCAGGGCCAAATCCGTTGCGGATCCACAGCATAATCCGCAACGTGTGCACAGACCCTAATAGTTACATGTCCTTGTCGATTAAACAAACTTTGCATAAATCAATAGTACAAACGAATAGAAGAATTATGCATTTCATCTTATCAGAGCAAACTGTTTCTTTCTGCACTTTTGAGCCTTTTGTATGTTTTCTCCCCTGCCTCCTGAACTCATCATCTAGGGCTAAAATCTGTCTTGCTACAAAAAAAAAGCAGCCTGCCAGCTCACTGAGAGATCAGATTATAGCTGCCCATTGAAGAAGGTGGAGAATAAAGGAGGATCCGAGTGAAAAATATATTGTGCTGCTCTCTAGTAAGTGTTTTATATCACCCTAGTGCTGGATTATGGTTATAGAAAACATATAAGAGGTTGCCCACTACTTTATAAGATAATATTAATAAGCTTAAGGTGGTATAATAAATAAAAAAGAACTACACTCACCTTCTCTTATACACTATGATGTGTCATGCGGCAGTCCCCTGCCATCAGCACGTGGCGTCCGGATCCCGAGACCCCCACTGCTCTTGTATGCGGCAGTGTATGAACTCAATAGTAAGTCTATCGGCAGTTCTCTGTATATATTGTTTTGTATCAAGATTTATAGTGTATCCAGATTACAGCAGATGCTAAATTTTCACTAGAGCCTCCACCACCCATATTATCAAGGCAAAGTCATAGCTCCCATTTATGGTGCTACGCACTATATGGCAAGATTATATGGGTGTTGTATATGTTGTTTAATATTAATATTTATCGTATATTTTAGCAATACAAAATAGGCATATTGCACTAGACCTTTTACCACCTGACTCTTGAGTTACCAAGGTAATATATGCTGCTCTGATATAGAGGCATGGCGGTGCATATATCGGCACTGCTGTGTGAGTACAGAGGAGAGTCTATGGGTTGCACAAGGCCAGAACCATTATAAGCCTCAGTGGTGTAAAGACAGAAGATGTATCTCAGTGCAGAATAGGAAATCCTAATATGCAGTCTGTTTCCTCTCCACATCACACAAGGAAATACTTCAGGCTTCTATTATAGTTGGCTATTTCTTATTTTTAGATGAATCAGATGCAGTAAGACCCTGCAGACCCAGCAGGACGTCTCCGGCAAAATCCACAGGGAACATATTTGTGTATAAACACGAAGCCAGAATATCAGCGATAGCGACGCATGAAGGTCACCAGCAAGAAGGCCAATGTTTATATACCAAGTGCAGCGGGTGATATGGAAACACGAGCTTACCGGAGGGAGAAGAATAGCAGGAGTGTTC
The DNA here is from genome assembly GCA_033576555.1 of Oophaga sylvatica. Lineage (NCBI taxonomy): Eukaryota > Metazoa > Chordata > Amphibia > Anura > Dendrobatidae > Oophaga > Oophaga sylvatica. The sequence continues at coordinate 82,027,779 of JARQOD010000009.1, forward strand.
ATAATAACAGCACTGATGTTTACTATTAGTATTGGATGATTATTGTAATATTATTATATCATTATTAGAATGCAATGTTTATTAAAGGGGTTCCACACTACTGTGAGGTTAGTGAGGGTCCGTCTGTACTTTAGCAGAACCATGGTTAGGCCCGCTATACACATTAGATGGCTGTATGCCAAACCTTGCATTGGCCGACCCCATCCCAGCCGATTTTCTCATACATAGGAGCGATTGTTTGTTGTCAGAATGCTCCTGTGTTCTCTATGCAAAAACTGCTGCCTGGCACGTTGGCCGATCTCTGGGAGAACAATGTGATTGGGAGTCCGGAAGTAGACATGAGCAATCTACATTTCTCCCAACCATCAGTCGGCCGGCAACCCCCCATATACATTAGATCGTCGTCTGACATTAATCTAATGTGTATGGGGGCCTTAAGCCATTTGCACAATGCGCTGCTGCACCATATGGGGTGTGAGGTTCTGCAATGTAAGGGTGCTTTCACATTTATTCTTTGGACCAGTAGGGGCTTGCGTCCGAACCCAAAGCAAAATTAGATTTGAGCGTATGCGCCAACGGTGCCATAGACTGCAGTGGCGCTGACAGAGCGAACGTGAGCTCTGTCGTGCATCATTTTCGGGACTGTACACCTGCTGGAGACATTCAGATGTAGTCTGCTAAGTCTGAGTGTCCGTCTCCAAAACGCACACATGCCCAAAAATGATGCACAGAAGACCTCACATTCGATCTGTCTGCACCATGACAGTCTATGGCCCCAGGGGTGCATACGACCAAGTGCCTGAACGCAATGTGAAAGCACCCGAAGAGTTACCAGGAGCTATAATTCTAGGTGCAGCCTTGGATGTGACTGGAGTATAAGACAGCTCAGTATCAGTGTTGGATAAATAAGCAAATGCTTTAATGGATGCATTTACTCTACAACGACACGGAACGAGATACTTACAGCTTGATAATATGCGGGTGCCGAAACAGCTTCAGATTCTGGATTTCCCGCTTGATTTTACCAACTACATCCAGGCTCCGAATCTTCTGTCTGTTTAAGATCTTCACTGCGACTTTATGACCTGTCAGCTGGTGTTCCCCCACTATAACAACACAAGAGGCCACTAATGTTAGCATCTTCTGCTCCGTATAGATAGGTTTGTATCAAGATTTATCATCTGCTCAGATTATAGCAAATGGAGAAATTACACTGGAGCCCCCTACACCTGCATTATTATAGCACAGTTATGGCTCCACTATGTGGTGCTGTTATATATGCACTATGTGTCAGTAATATATGGGCATTGTATATGCTGTAAAATATCATGATTTATAATGTATCCAAAATTAAAGCAACTTACACTAAGGCCTCTACCATCTTATATCCATGTTATCAGAGCACTGTCATAAATTCACTGGTGCTACTATCTAGGCAGTATGATATGAGCATTGTATATATTAGTTTATATAAAGATTAATAGTGTATCCAGATTATATAGGAAAGTTGGAAATTCCACTCTACATCCATGTTCTCAAAGCACTGTCATGTTTCCACTGGATGATGCTATCACCTATGTACTGTATGGCAATATTACACAACCATTGTATTTATTGTTTTATATCAGGAGTTATAGTGTATCCATATTGTAGAAAATTGGGACATTACACTGGGGCTACCAATACCCTGCACCAATGTTATCACTCCACCGTCTTTGTTCCACTGGCAATAAAATATATCACGATTTATAATATATCCTGATTACAGCAAATGAATACATTGCACTAGAGCCTCCACACAAAACTGTCATGTCTCCACTATATGGCAGTATTATATAGGCAATCTATATATTGTTTTACACCAATATTTATAGTGTATCCAGATTGTAACAAATTGGGATAAAGAACTGGGGCATCTACTTACTTACTACTATCTTATCATGGGTTCCAAGGGTGGTGCTATTTCACATGCACTATGTGGCAGTACTATATATTGTTCGATAGCATGATTTATAGGGTATTCAGATTATAGAAAATATTAAACATATAGACCCTCCAGCTCCAACTATGAAACACCTTTGTTTTGGTGGTATTATATGAGCACTCTATATGTTGTTTTATGTCACAATTTATACTATATTGGGACATTACAATGCACTTTCTTGGTTAAACTGCATGATGATAATATATATGCACCATATGACAGTAACATATTGGAATTTATAGAACCATTATTTGGCATTATATAGTAGTAGTATTTAGCCTGCACGGTGAAATATAGTAGCATTACTCCTATTTCTTTACTTTAAAAAAGTCATGATAAAAATGTATTAGAATAATAATAATAATAAAGATGCCCCCATGCATGCTTATTCAGGAGTTTATATTTATTAGGTGGCTGTCATGAACAAAGCATATATTACACTGACCCATTTGCAGACAGGAGACTTGAAAAATTGATTCGGATTATAGCAATATGTCAAGAAATGGCTATTTATGAATTTCCCCTCATATAATCTTTATAGTAGTTCCAAATTAAATTGCGCTTATACTCCACTGCCTCCAAACATTGAACATGAACGTCTCGATGTTTCGAGTTTTATTTGATAAATATTTTGCCATTTGTGTTTAGTAAACATTAAATAACAAAACCATGAAGGTGTCAATGCGTCACCGGGAGCCAATTTCTGAAAACTTTTACACATCATTAGTGGAGCCTTGAAGGAATGAAATATAATTGAGGAGACTGTAAAATGCAGGTGGATTTCAGTAAATGTCACTAATGGTGGAAAATGTTTGATTGAAGAGAAGGAGCAAAGTAAAGGACCAGTGAGAATTTCCTGAAAAATAAGCCAAAAGCAACAAAAGTCATACACCAGTGCCACACTGGTCACCTACCATAAAAGCAGAACAGCTGGCCATATATCTGATCATTTCTGATTGGTTATACAGAAAGTAATTGGCTATAAATAATAATGCTGTAATGTAGGTATTTGAGATTACTTATGCCATACTGATCCTGAGTTACATCCTGTACTATACGACAGAGCTGCGCTCACTATTCTGCTGGTGCAGTCACTGTGTACATACATTACATTACTGATCCTGAGTTACATCCTGTATTATACTCCAGAGCTGCACTCACTATTCTGCTGGTGCAGTCACTGTGTACATACATTACATTACTGATCCTGAGTTACATCCTGTATTATACTCCAGAGCTGCACTCACTATTCTGCTGGTGCAGTCACTGTGTACATATAATTACATTACTGATCCTGAGTTACATCCTGTATTATACCCCAGAGCTGCACTCACTATTCTGCTGGTGCAGTCACTGTGTACATACATTACATTACTGATCCTGAGTTACATCCTGTACTATACGACAGAGCTGCGCTCACTATTCTGCTGGTGCAGTCACTGTGTACATACATTACATTACTGATCCTGAGTTACATCCTGTATTATACTCCAGAGCTGCACTCACTATTCTGCTGATGCAGTCACTGTGTACATACATTACATTACTGATCCTGAGTTACATCCTGTATTATACCCAGAGCTGCACTCACTATTCTGCTGGTGCAGTCACTGTGTACATACATTACATTACTGATCCTGAGTTACATCCTGTATTATACTCCAGAGCTGCACTCACTATTCTGCTGGTGCAGGCACTGTGTACATACATTACATTACTGATCCTGAGTTACATCCTCTATTATACTCCAGAGCTGCACTCACTATTCTGCTGGTGCAGTCACTGTGTACATACATTACTGATCCTGAGTTACATCCTGTATTATACTCCAGAGCTGCACTCACTATTCTGCTGGTGCAGTCACTGCATACATACGTTACATTACTGATCCTGAGTTATATCCTGTATTATACCCCAGAGCTGCACTCACTATTCTGCTGGTGCAGTCACTGTGTACATACATTACATTACTGATCCTGAGTTACATCCTGTATTATACTCCAGAGCTGCACTCACTATTCTGCTGGTGCAGTCACTGTGTACATACATTACATTACTGATCCTGAGTTACATCCTGTATTATACTCCAGAGCTGCACTCACTATTCTGCTGGTGCAGGCACTGTGTACATACATTACATTACTGATCCTGAGTTACATCCTGTATTATACTCCAGAGCTGCACTCACTATTCTGCTGGTGCAGTCACTGTGTACATACATTACTGATCCTGAGTTACATCCTGTATTATACTCCAGAGCTGCACTCACTATTCTGCTGGTGCAGTCACTGCATACATACGTTACATTACTGATCCTGAGTTATATCCTGTATTATACCCCAGAGCTGCACTCACTATTCTGCTGGTGCAGTCACTGTGTACATACATTACATTACTGATCCTGAGTTACATCCTGTATTATACTCCAGAGCTGCACTCACTATTCCGCTGATGTGATGCAGTCACTGTGTACATACATTACATTACTGATCCTGTACTGATCCTGAGTTACATCCTGTATTATAATCCAGAGCTGCACTCACTATTCTGCTAGTGAAGTCACTGTACCCTGCACTCCACTCATCCTACTCTTCTTTCTCCTGCAGATGCTTTGATGTTATTCCCAGACTTTGCTTACAAACAAGTGTCAGGTGACCTCTGCAGTCAGTCAGTGGTCACATGTCGTACTGCAGGCATCAGAGCTCAGTGATGGAATGACCTCTAAGGGCTTTGATTGGCTGCATTAGTCATGTGCCAGCTGCTCGCAAAAAAAAAAACAAAAAAAAAAACAGGGAACCACCAAAGCATCAACACTGAGCTTGCACATCCTAGAAGAAGTGCATTTCCAGCTGTTTTAATAATATTTTTAATCGGCTGGACCTGTCACTTAATCTAATAAATATGTAATTTTTTAATGCCTGGTGTAAATGCCCTTGTTCTGAATCTGGTGTTTATTTTCTTTTGTTCTTGCTCCTCTTTGTCCATGAGATATAGCCCTGTATACCCTGTATGTAAATCAAGGCCATTTAGCCAAGTGGCCATGACCCTCAGCTCTTCTTTTTGAGGACAAAGGCCACTTTGGGTAACAATACTAGATTTGCATACAGAGAATAGGGACTATATCTCAAGAAAGTAGTTATGCAGGAAAAAATATAAAATAACGCCAGGTTTAGAAGAACTGCAACAAAAAAATATTAACAAGTGACAGGTCCTCAATTCTGCAAAGAAACAATGTGACAGCCTCTTGCAGTGCTATTCCTTTAGGGCCCTGCACAGATGTGGGTAATTTCTGTCAATCACAGGCAGCTATTCCTGTAGGAAGAGGCAGTGTAGATCTGGATATTTATTTAACCCCCTAAAAAAGACTCTAAAGATTAGTGTGTTGCAACAACATGGGTGACAGCACAGATGTAGGTATCGCCTGTCAATCATCTGTTCCTAAAGGAAGAGCCCCAGGATATTTATGCAACCACTCCAAGAGTGCCCCAACCGCATGTACACAAACACCCTCCCCTCACAGCTTACATGGTAAAAAAAAAACACTTAGTTCAAATTAACCCCTTAAAAAACTGCCAACGCCTTATTAAAGCAAGAACTTATTGAAACAGGTGGCTTTAGTGTATGACCTAAGGTGGATGCAGGGTCTGCTGCCAGCCAGTGCTGGGGAAGCTATTACTTGCCGTAAAGCCATATAGTCATTATATTATGTGTGCAATCCATAATTACAGGGAATCAACAGTGTTTTACTATGTAATCTGAGGACAGCATAAGGTAGGGGTTAAAACAATGAATTCAACCTTGTGTCACATATCAGACTGTGTGTTGTTATTTACTTACAAAAAAGGTTTTATTACTAAGACACTATCATTCCTGTGACTAGCTGCCGTCTTGCCCCTCTCCCCTGTGATAAGCAGCTTACTGTTAATAGACTATGTACACAGAGAGCCTGGTGTGGGCGGGGTTAGCTTTCTCAGCTCTGCTGCATTCTTTATCTAAGGGTATGTGCAGACGAACAGTAAATGCTGCGGGTTGGACGCTGTGTACGTGTGCAGTGTCCAACCCGCGGCGGCAAGATGTGACAGCATAGTGGAAGGGATTTCAAGAAATCTCAAGCCCACTATGCGTCCAGGGACGCCCATGGCTCAACCTCGGAGATGGACATGCGGCGTGTCCCTCCATCAATTTCTCTTGTGGAGAAGCTAGTTTCCGCAAGAGAAATGTCACTAATAGAAATGTATTGGACGTGGTGAATCTGCATGATTCAGTGAAATCATGCTGATTCACCTGCGTTCTATAGACGGCAGCGGTTAGGACGCAGTGAACATGAGCTGCATCCAAAGCGCTTCTAGTTTCGGATCATGTGCACATACCCTAAGAACTCTGATTGTGTCACAATTACTGAACCTAGTAAACTAAGTGATCCGTCACTGGAATCAGGGTCTCTTTTCCTACATTACGCTGCTCTCAGATGAGGTAGCAAAAACACGGTAACTGATTCCCTTTAAAATAAAAAAAAAACAGGCATAGAATTCTTGCCTTGACTCTGGGTCACAAATGGTCAATTATATACTGGTTACAAAGTAGCCAATTAAAGGAGTTGTCTAAAGATTATTGTTCAGGAGCAGATCACTCCTCTGCCGTTTGTGGAAGATGTGTTCCAGTCTGATTGACATTTTGGACCGGTGGAAATGGGTGCAGGACAGAGCCCAAAGTGTGCGCACTCTGATGCTGCAAGCAGCCGCAGCATTAGAAAGAGCTTGTTAGTGCTGCACTCCTTGCCTAAGAAATCCACCACCACTGATAAGATTGCAGAAGTGGTCGGTAACCTAGGCCACCAGTTGTAAACAAAATTAAAAATTTCTCTAATTTGGAGGACAGGATTTTTAATAACAACTAAATTGCCAAAGTTACTTTGCAATTTTACCCATTTATGATGTTGAGAAAACACCATTATAACCTTCCTTTACTGCACAACACAGATGAAATGTCAGGCAATCACATGAAATTAATCCTATAGAAAGAGCACTGTTCTTCTCTCTGGTCATTTAAAATAATCCCAAATCCAACCCCTACTATAAGCAGTATATAAATCCACAATCCTGCACCCGCATTACAGCCCCCTAGAAAGGCCTTCACCCCCTATTACAGCTACAGTATAGAAACAAGTGACTGGCGCAGGAAATAAGAGCAGCGGCGCATTCTAGTTACAATGTATCAACTGCTATTCACAGAGCTCACTACGCAGCCGCCGCGCCGCCAGCTCTGAGCCCAGCGTTACGCAATCAGCGTAAGTCTCCCTGCTCTCCGCCCAGCCTGGCAGCAGCTTACCCAGCACAGCAAGGACATTACACTATACGAGAAAATAAGGAAAAGGCACTCAGCTCTTCACTTTTCCGAAGGTCCCGACGCCCAGGGTGTCCCCCAGGACATAGTGTCCTATCTTAACCCGTCCATCGTGCTTCTGCTTCTCAGCCATCTTTGCATCCTGCTAGTACCCACAATGCAGCTGGGAGAGGGAATGCCCGGCTGACTCCTGCCTGACAGCTCACGACTGGCATTTGTCAAACGCCACAGGGTCTGACCTGACAGGCTGAGCAGCTGCAGAGAGGGTGGAGTGGGCAGCAGGAGGAAAGAGTTAAAGGTGCAGAGTTGATGTTGACTATTGCTAAACATAAACACAAAGTTCCAGGCTGCCCCCTCCTAAAATGGAGCTAGGGGTAAGGTGCCAGGCAAATTGTCAGGAGGCAGAGCAAGTGCCAACTCTCTGGGTGGTGTAGAAAGGGACAGACTAGCTGCCAGGATAATACTGTATCCCCAAATCCCTGACTTGTCCACATCTACTATGACAGTCTTTACAGCTCCCAATATAATGACCCAGACCATGGGCGTACCCAGGATCAAAACTAAGGGGGGCAAGCCAATGTCACATCTTATACAGGTTACATCATATACACTGTACATTATCCTGCATATTAGGTATGGAGCATTAGAACTGTTGTATATTGTATAATACAGCAGTGTATGCGACACTACGCTGTATATACCATATATTATACATGGCAGTCGCGCTCATGTCAGGAGCGGTACCAGCAAGTCCGAGGATTGCAGTGCGATCCTCGCATGAGTTATATGGCCGTCTGTCTATGCCCTTGTTATAATAATACTGAAATATTAATCTATTATTAAACTATTAAGGAGCTCACAAGTAAAAAAAGCCCCCTACCTCCCCTGTCCCCCACCCACACCCCAACAGCCCACCGTCTCACATGCACCCCTTAGTGTTCTGTCCCACTGACCCAACAATACCCCCATCCTCTCACAGTAAACCCCCAGTGCCCTAGCCCCACAATACCCCCATCCTCTTACATTCAACCCCAGTGACCTGTCCACCCTCCCTCGCAATACCCCCATCCTCTCACATCAACCCCTGTGCACCAGCCCCCACAATATCCCCATCCTCTCACATTCACCAACCAGTGCCCTGTATCCCCTCCCCCACAATACCCCATCCTCTCACATTCACTCTCTGTGCCCTGTTGCCCCTCCCCCACTTCAGCCCCCACAATACCCCCATCCTCTCACATTAACCCCCCCAGTGCCCTAGCCCCCACAATACCCCATCCTCACATTAACCCCCCCAGTGCCCTAGCCCCACAATACCCCATACTCTTACATTCACCCCAGTGCCCTGTACCCCTCCCCCACAATACCCCCATCCTCTCACATTAACCCCCCCAGTGCCCTAGCCCCCACAATACCCCCATCCTCTTACATTCACCCCAGTGCCCTGTACCCCTCCCCCACTGTACCCCCATCCTCTCACATTCCCCCACAGTGACCATGACATGCCTGAGCAGAATGAATTTAATAAATTCCATCCCCTCTTACCATGAAGCTTGCAGGCAGTGACTGAGGCAGGAGCAGGAAGTGTCCAGTGTCTGCACACAGAGGGCACTAGGACCCAGTGTGTCTGAGACGACCAGAGCCTGCAGGGCAGAAAGTGAAACTACAGCTGCTGCAGCCAGGAAGAAGCTCCTCTGGTGAGACAGCAGCTCCTGCACTGCACACACAGACAGGCTCTGCAACCTGTGGCAGAGGGAGCCGGCATTGTGCTGCTCTCTCCGCTCTCTTTCATTGTGTGCCCCTGCTTCTAGGGGGGGCAGCTGCCCCCCCCTGCCCCACGGTGGGTACGCCCATGACCCAGACTCATGAATATTTTGGGGCAAATTTATCATTGCTTTTGCACTCTTTTTCTGGTCGAAAAAAATATATAGATTTTTTTCAAATTTTTGCATTATTCATTATTTCATTTGCCCCTTTGTTTAAATCATAGAATCATAGAATCATAGAATGGTAGAGTTGGAAGGGACCTCCTGGGCCATCTGGTCCAACCCCCTGCTCAAAGCAGGATTCTCTAAATCATCCCAGACAGATGTCTGTCCAGCCTCTGTTTGAAGACTTCCATTGAAGGAGAACTCACCACCTCTCGTGGCAGCCTGTTCCACTCCTTGATCACCCTGTCAAAAAGTTTTTTCTAATATCTAATCTGTGTCGCCTCCATTCAGTTTCATCCCATTGCTTCTAGTCTTTCCTTGTGCAAATGAGAATAAAGATAAACCTTCTACAATGTGACAGCCCTTGAGATATTTGTAGACAGCTATTAAGTCTCCTCTCAGTCTTCTTTTTTGCAAGCTAAACATTCCCAAATCCTGCAACCGTTCCTCATAGGACATGGTTTGCAGACCGGTCACCATTCTGGTGGCTCTTCTTTGAACTTGCTCCAGTTTGTTGATGTCTTTTTTAAAATGTGGTGCCCAAAACTTGACACAGTATTCCAGATGAGGTCTGACCAAAGAGGAGTAGAGGGCAATAATGACCTCACGTGATCTAGACTGTATGCTTCTGTTGATACATCCTAGAATTGTATTTGCCTTTTTTGCTGCTGCATCACACTGTTGACTCATGTTCAGTCTGTTATCAATTAGTATACCCAAGTCTTTTTCACATGTGCTGTTACTTAGCCCTATTCCTCCCATTTTGTATATGCTTTTTTCATTTTTATTGCCCAGATGTAGTACTTTGCATTTTTCCCTGTTAAAAACCATTTTGTTAGTTGCTGCCCACTGCTCCAGTTTATTTATATCTTTTTGAATCCTCTCTCTCTCTTCTCTAGTATTAGCTACCCCTCCTAGCTTTGTGTCATCAGCAAATTTGATCAGTTTACCCTCAATTCCTTCATCTAAATCATTGATAAAGATGTTGAACAATACAGGGCCCAAAACAGAGCCTTGTGGTACCCCACTTGAGACATTCTTCCAACTAGATGTGCAGCCATTTACGACCACTCTTTGATTCCGATCACTAAGCCAGTTATGAATCCACCTAACAGTTGCCTTGTCCATTCCATACTTAGTAATTTTTTCAATAAGGATTGTGTGAGATACTTTGTCAAATGCTTTGCTGAAGTCAAGATATACTTGACTTCCCTTCACGACCAATGTTCATTTTTCAGCTTTCAGTTTTTTTCCTCCTCTTCCGAGAGTCTGTCTAAATAGCCGCAAGTCATTCTTTTTTAGCCATAGTTTCTTTTTTAGTTTTTTTTTATTATGGTGTTGGTCGCGCAGTATAAATGATCTGATAACACTATTCTCCCAGTCAGCGTGATTACGGCGATACTAAACTTCTAGAGTTTTCATTCATTTTAGTGCTGAAAAATTTCAGACATTAGGGGAAAAAAAATTAGATTAGTCTTCTTCGGACTCCAGTAATTTTTGATTTTTCCATCAATGGATTGATGAGAGCTTGGTTTTTGTGTAGTAAGCTGACATTTTTATTTATATCAGTTTGCGGTACGTGCAATGTTTTTATGTCTTTTCATTTAATTTTTGTGCGTAGAGGCGTAGCAGCTGTAAGGGTAAGTTCACACAAGGCGTTTTTTCAGCGTTTGTTTTAGGCAGAAAAACCTGATCTCTTGGGCAGGAAAGAAGCTGCAGAAAAAAGCATGTTTTCCTTGGGTGTTTTTTGCATCATTTTATTATGCGTTTTGGCATGCTGGATTTGCCTTTTGTGCATGCTAAATGAATGCGTTTTTTCACCACCCATGCAAGTCAATGAAAAACGCCGAAAAAATGCTGAAAGAACTGACATGCTCTATGTCCAAAAAACCGTGCAAAGCACAAAATACTGATGACAAAAAAAAAAAACAAGCTGTCTGCATGAGATTTCTGAAATCTCATAGGTTTTGCTGGTACTGTAATGGCCTGTGCACACGTTGCGGATTTGCCTGCGGTTCCGCAGCGGTTTTTGCCCTGCGGTTCCTCGGCAGTTCCGCAGGCAGGGCACTGTGTAATGTAAGTCTATGGAAAAAAAAAAGCTGTGCACATGATGCAGAATTTTTCGCGCGGATTTGGTGCGGTTTTAAAACATGCATGTCAATTGTTTGTGCGGATTCCGCTGCGTTTTTACACCTATTCCATTATAGGCAAATCCGCACAAAAATCGCGTCAAAACCGCACCTGCGTTTTCTGCCAGGAGGTGCGGATTCTGTGCGGAAAAATCTGCAGGCAAATCCACAACGTGTGCACAGGCCCTAAAAAGCATCTGAAAATTAGCATAAAAAAACACACCAAAAATGCCTAGTGTGAACTTAGCCTACAATTTGGTAGATTTGATCAAGACTGGTATAAAATTGCCAAAAACTTAATTTTTCGTGCAACTTCACTTAAAGGGAACCTGTCACCAGAAAAAAATGCTATTAACCTACATTATTAACCTGCCCGGCGCCTGCACTTAACCAAATGCTGTGGGGAGAAAATTAACTTTATTCTCCCTGCAACTTTCGGTTTCCATCATGGGGGTCATGCCGGCAATGGTTCAGTCACCGTCCTAAGAATACAGAGTATTGGCTGTAACCGGCGCCCCTGGACCTGAACGACGCTGGCTCTGCATTAGGGCTGACTGTCAATCAGGGCCGGCTGTCAGTCAGGGCCGGTTGTCAGTCAGGGCCGGCTGTCAATCAGCGCCGGCTGTCAGTCAGGGCCGGCTGTCAGTCAGGGCCGGTTGTCAGTCAGGGCCGGCTGTCAGTCAGGGCCGGTTGTCAGTCAGGGCCGGCTGTCAGTCAGGGCCAGTGGCGCAGTTACAGCTATTGCTCTGTATTCTCAGGACTGTGACTGAACCCGTGCCAAAACCTGAATGCTGCCAAGGGGAATAAAGTTCATTTTCTCCCTGCAGAGTTTGGTAAGTGCAAGCGCCGGGCAGGTAAGGAATGCTATTAACCTGCAGATTAACCCCATATCTGCAGGTTAATAGCATTTTTTCTGGTGACAGGTTCCATTTAAAGCAGTTTTACACCAGAAAACTTCCAAAATGACTTGATTAATTGGGGCCTTTAAATTTGTGTGAATTCATCAAACATTGTGCACTAATTTTATTCAGTTTGGTCCATAATCCATCATCGCAAAAAGAAAAGACGAGAAAAAAAGTGACTTGAAAAAAAATGCAAATCTTGAATCGGGGTCTTTATGTTCCTAGATTTGCAGTGATATGATACATTATATAGCGAGAAAGATTTTCCATTCGAAAGTATCACTTAGAAAATCTGATGCGTTTCAGAGAAAAACATAAAGCCGCCAGGAATAAAGTTGCACGGGAGACTAGTCGGAAAGGCAGGTCCCCAGCAGCTTTTCCCTGTAGTGACAAGTCTCTCCCTATACATGCATGCAGGGAGAGACCTGTCAGTCACTGGCAGCAGGTGGGAGAAGCCACCGGGAACCTGCCTGCCTGACCAGTCTCCTGTGCGGCTCGGTCCTCAGCGGCCAGTGCGTTATACGTGCTGCTTGTGGATTGGACAGCATGTACGAGCTGTCATGTTCCCTTTAAAGGGTTAATAAAGACTTATACTATTGTAACTTCCAAATGGTTGTACTAGAGTTCCTGTCTTCTTCCTCCCAAAGAGACTATTTGCAGTAGGACATGAGTGATTACTGCTCACTGGGTATCTTCCTCCTACTATGAAATCATCTGGAGCAGTATTCTCGTAAATTTGTGTCTAGGGGCAGATTTCAATGTGACACATTTCATCCTGCATCAGTGCTGCGGGTTTTAACATCCACATCACAAAGTAACCATTGCTGCAGATTCTAAACTTGCAACAACGGTCATTTTTGGCATCAGACTTTTTCTGCATCTCATGTGGAGTGTGGATTTGGCAATTCACTGGTCATCTGTATGTGGGGTTGGATTGTAACGATTAGCTGATTGTACCCGGTGGAGCTGACATTGGAGATTGCCGGCAGCAGCCCCTTGTATTGCTAAGGAAGCCCATATGGTTCCGGCTATTAGACGTAGGGGTTTGTCTAATATATGTATGTCAGGCATGGAGTGACAGAATAGGAAACCATAGCGAAAACTAAGAGTTCCCACTAGTTTGCCTCTCTAGTCCTGTATTCTTGTTTGAAAATGGTAATCTGTTCATTAAGATTGAGCATGGTAAAACTGCTGCTGGAGTGGTGAAGGAAGGAACGAAATTTGTGCACAAAGTGCGTAGGTTTTGTCCAGCATCTGGTTGTCCACCGGGTAGCCGGCTTAATGAGGGTTTCTGAAAGTGTATTGAATGAACAGAGATGATGTGTAAATGATGCTGGCTTGTTAGATCAGGCTGAAATATGGTGGAAAACCTCTAAATGTGTAACTAGAGGTACAGCTAGAGGCAACCACCTGGCCAACCAGGCTGCAAAATCTTTTTGCCAACCAAGAGACAACCCTGCCGGGAGGCAGCTGCACAGGTGACCTCTGCCGCGGATCCACCTGTGACTTACAACCTTCTCCAGAAGCTACAACAGGCTGGTGTTGAAGAATTTGCCAGATGGCAAGAGAAGGGAGCTGTGCAGTCACCAGAAGGACTTATGCCTTCCCCGAGTTCTGTATCCCATGATGGCTCAAGCCACCCATGGCAATACCACCAATCAAAGACTGCCATGACAGGTCTTGTCCACCTCCATTGGTATGCTTATGGGTTCAGTGTCACTGCAGCCAAACACATTCAAGCCTGCCTGACCTGTGTGCTCAACAACATGAGAGTCACCACCAAGACGCCTATGAGACACACAGCAAGGCCCCTGTACCCGTTCCAGCACCTTCAGAAAGACTACATTCAACTTCCCAAGGATATACTTGTGTATGTTGAACGCTTCTCAGGAGGAACAGAAGCGCACCCCGTGCATAACGCCATCACAAATGGTACAGCGAAGAGACTAATCTCAGAAGTCTTCTGCAGATACTGGGTGCCCGAGACCACCAGACTGACAGAGGCACTCTCTTTACCAGAGAGGTGATGAAAGAATTAATGTCTGCCCTGGCAGTGGAGCAGCCTTCATGGTGTGTACCATCCACAAAGTAGCGGTAGAGACATTGAATGGGACCCTGAAACTGAAAATCCAGAAAGCCATGGCTGAAACGGCAGAGCACGGACAGAATGCTTGGCACTTAATCAGTATACTCCCAACAAAAAGACAGGCCTCAGCCCATAGCAGGTCTAAGTCGGGTCATCCCCTAAGCTAGGGTTGTATATTCCACAGCAGCTCAAAATGCAACATGATTGGCTGTCGTCTTATGTTATTGCACTTACAAAACGCTTGTCTAACATATACTGTCAAGTTTACTATTCTCTTCCAGATAAACATTCTATGCCCCCGGAAACTTGGTGGTGGTCAAAAGACACTTCAGGAGAGCCCTTGAGCCTCGATTTGATGGCCCTTCCAAGTTCTGCTGACAACTGATACGGCCGTAAAGCTCAAGGGAAAGCCCAAGTGAATCCACGCTTCACACTGCAAGAAGACCGCTGAGCCCAAGAAAGCCACTGAATGATGTGGACACACACAACTTGTGCCTTATCCTTGTTCCTCATACTAAAGTCCCACCACTGACTTGATGCTCAGCGTATCAGCGTGGCTCTTCCGTGCACGTTTTTGGATTTTACAATTTAATTTGGAACAGGCACGACGTCTCAGAACATCCACATTATGTGTCGACGACAACATGAATGACAAATAGGCTGCATATTGATAAAGTAGAGTCTGTGTACTCTAAAACACTTACTGTTGCGGAAATGCTCCAGTGAAATCCGCTGTGGATATCATTATGCAAATGACACAGTGAAAAAACGCATTTTATGGAATTCAAAGGATGTAATCTGTGATAACAGCAAATCATCAGCAGTGCACCAGACACTTTACACTGCAGATATTCCCCGCCGTGTGTGAATGAGACTGCTAAACTTAACATGCACAACACTTGTACCATGAAATGCAGCGGGTTTTCTGTCTGGACATTCTGCTGCATTTTCGTCGCTTGGGAATGCACCCTAATGCTCATAAACAAATTTATTATGGAAGTTAACGTAAGATATCTAAGTGCTGTGTTAGGCAGAAAAAAAGGAAAAATTCAGGTGGAAAACTTTTTGGTTACAGAATCAAGGTATTTACATATTCTTCTAATATTTTACAATCATTCTGACACATTTCTGAGGTTAATCTTCTTACTCGTAGAAAATCAGAGAAGTTCAAACAAATTCCTACGTGGAAAGAGCAAATTTGCCTTTTCTGTTCACTAAACTCAATATTTTTATGGATTGAAGCCCAAACACTCATGAATAAGACCTTTCACGTGTCCCGCTTGTTAAAATCCGAGGCAAAAATGAAAATAAAACCTGCCTACATCATGCTGTAAATATTTCCTTCACTTTGAATGTGTCTTTTGAAGAGAATTAGTTTAATGCAACTCAATTTGGAAAGGCGAAAATGAAACTGCAGCCTGGAAAACCCTGCGGCTTCATACACGAGATCGGCACCTCTCATAAATGGACGTATAGCTGTGTGTGGACGCTTACGATTGTACACTAAGCAGTGAATTTTTCCAGGGTGTATAATTTATCTGCAATATTAGGTATAAATGACAATATCATCTGCTTGAAGTTACATTACTGATCAAGTCAACATTTTGACATCGAAAGTCGTCTCTTTTGAGTGTTATGTGTTGTATCATATTTCTGGACCTAACTGTCCAGAAATATTTGGACAGTGATACAAGTTTTGGCTTTTTTATAAGACAAAGAACAATTATAAAACGTAAAACAAAACCCCCAAAAACAGTCAGAATTATTTTTGTATCCATTTCATTGCACTTGAGATTTTTTTCCCCATCTTTCAGTAAGTTGAATGGTACAATGAAAGCTGTCATGAAAAACTTGTCCACCATCAATTGGTGATGCCAATGCAAAAATGGTAAAAATTAGGGCTCTTGGATGAAGGGGAGGGTAAAACAAAAGGCAGAAATAAAAATTAGGGTTTATCTGAAACAGAAAAGAAAGTCAGTGCAGGGAAGGTTGATCTCTATTGTAGCAAGAACAGAATGACTAAAGGTACTGCCACACTAAACAATCCCGCTAGCGATCACGATAACGACGCATACTAATGCGATCGCTAGCGGGATTGTTTCTATATCGCTAAGTGCGGCCACATTTAGCGATATAGTTAACGACGCTATCGCCGTTAGCGATCTTCTTAACGACTTTAGCGGTACAAAAGTACCGCTAAATCGCTAAGAAAAGGTGCCACACTAGCGATATATACTTACCCAGCGGGAGCGCCGACGAGAAAATAGGGTCCGGAACGATTCCAGCGACAAGCGAGATCACAGCAGGAAGCTCGTCGCTGGCAGATGCCACACTGAACAACATCGCTAACGGGATCGCTAAATAGTGACGTTTTTTAGCGATCCCGTTAGCGATATTGTTCAGTGTGGCATACCCTTTAGAATGAAGCAATAAAGGACTGAGGGAAGGAATCTCAAAACAGGCAGGAACCAGCTTTAAAGAAAACATTAGATGTGTAAATATTTGTTATTTTGTTTTTTATAAATTAAACATAAAGTAGAGACATGGCCGCCATCACAGCCCCGCCGGGGGCAGACTGGGGCCGGCAATGTTGGTTATCACTCTGCTTTCCTAGAAATGGCGGTAGAACTATGAGAGGTGGCAGAAATGAGCCTGAAACATAAAACTTGTGTAAATATTCCAATAAATCCTTCCACAACTTAACTTACTAAACGCTTTCGACGCAGATTAAAAAGAAGAAATGTCATCTTAGGCGAAGGCGAGGCGTGGACGGAGGAAAGACGCAGGTGTAAAAACACAGATATCAGTGAAGCCTGGAGAGGTGGTGGCTTTGGGCGATCAGTGTTTCCATGACTCGTTTTCCCAGGTACAAGCCCATTCTCTCATTCCTGGTGGTGAATGATTTAAGTAGAGCATCTCCGCAGTGTGAGGAGCCATTATTGCCCTCTGCCATTTGCAGCCCTGTCGATGATGAAGGCGTAATAAATCTTTCAGGTTTTTGGATTGAGGGAATAGAAACATTTCTAGTAAATGCCAGTGTCACCTCATAAAGTCTTCAAATGTCACCAAAAATGTTTCATCTGGATCTGTCGCACATCAGAAGCCGAGACCGCACACAAATATTTACAAGCCCCAGGAAAATGTCTGAGTAGTTGAGACACCAGCAATATTAAAGATTCCCGAACAGCGGTCTCATGGAGGTGGAGAGTATGGTTGTCCCAGAATTACAGAATTAATGCTGCCATACAGTGTAAGCTAACAATGCTGCCATACTGTACCTATAATTAACGCTGTCTTACTGTTTATACTAATAATGTTACCATACTGTACTCAGAACCAATACTTCCGTACAGTGTACGTAGATAATACTGCCACTCTGTACTCATCACTAATACTGTTATATGGTGAATACAGATACTGCTGCTATACTGTACACATAACTAATGCTTCATACCATTTATATATCCTAGATAATGCTGCCACTCTGTACCCATCACTAACACTGTTATATGGTGAATACAGATACTGCTGCTATACTGTACACATAACTAATGCTTCATACCATTTATATATCCTAGATAATGCTGCCATTCTGTACTCATCACTAAAACTGTTATATGGTGAATACAGATACTGCTGCTATACTGTACACATAACTAATGCTTCATACCATTTATATATCCTAGATAATGCTGCCACTCTGTACCCATCACTAACACTGTTATATGGTGAATACAGATACTGCTGCTATACTGTACACATAACTAATGCTTCATGCCATTTATATATCCTAGATAATGCTGCCATTCTGTACTCATCACTAAAACTGTTATATGGTGAATACAGATACTGCTGCTATACTGTACACATAACTAATGCTTCATACCATTTATATATCCTAGATAATGCTGCCACTCTGTACCCATCACTAACACTGTTATATGGTGAATACAGATACTGCTGCTATACTGTACACAACTAATGCTTCATACCATTTATATATCCTAGATAATGCTGCCATTCTGTACTCATCACTAAAACTGTTATATGGTGAATACAGATACTGCTGCTATACTGTACACATAACTAATGCTTCATACCATTTATATATCCTAGATAATGCTGCCACTCTGTACCCATCACTAACACTGTTATATGGTGAATACAGATACTGCTGCTATACTGTACACATAACTAATGCTTCATACCATTTATATATCCTAGATAATGCTGCCATTCTGTACTCATCACTAAAACTGTTATATGGTGAATACAGATACTGCTGCTATACTGTACACATAACTAATGCTTCATACCATTTATATATCCTAGATAATGCTGCCACTCTGTACTCATCACTAATACTGTTATATGGTGAATACAGATACTGCTGCTATACTGTACACATAACTAATGCCTCATACCATTTATATATCCTAGATAATGCTGCCATTCTGTACTCATCACTAATACTGTTATATGGTGAATACAGATACTGCTTCTATAAGAAAACATTATGTGTAGAGATATCCATAGCCGATGGGATGTGCTCCACCACTAGGGGGAGCTCACTGCATGCTAATTTTACACCAATACTCCTCAGTAATAAATGTGTATACGTTGAGCTCCCCCTAGTGGTGGCTGCAGCAGCCACAATTTCACATTACTATATTGCTTTGACCTGATCTGTCCTCTACTTGCCCTATATATTCCCCAAGCTGACACAGATTTATGTTCCGTAAGTCGACACAGGGGCTGTTTCCATAAAACGTTTCTTTCCTACAATTTAACCTAAAGCTTTCGAGAATGTCGATTCCTCAGAGTCATTAGATCTGAGATTGATGGACTGGATAGACCCAGATTTCTACCGCCATCCACTTCTCACCGCTGAGGTTGACTTTCTGGAGATAAGGTCTGGTAAACCTCACAGTCTGGTTCCTAAATCTCCAGATCCTAAACCTTTTATGTATTCTCCATGGACGTCCTTCTAAGATGTGGATAAAGCTGAGCTAGGTCCCCTGAATCCAAGGGCGCGAGCTCGGGATGTCATCTTGGCATTTACTTGTGACAGTGAGGTCATAAGGAGCCGGCTCCACGCTCAGGTTACCCGGGTCTTAATGCAGCCACAGACAGTGCGGCTCCTGCACAGATCCCTGGTGTAACTGAGACCCTGGGGTCCGGGCGGGCTCACGCCGCTGAGTACCACTAATGTGTTTATTCTGTCTTATTTCATGTCACATTTTACTTTATATGATTCCACCTGAAGTCCAAAGTCATCCAAAATCATCTGAGCCACAAGAATAAATGTGAAAGACAACAGCATGGGGTCCGCCTTTGGGGTCCGAATTTAGTGTCCTGTTCCTTTCCCTTCTATGTAACCTGAAAAAGTCCAGAAAGTATTAAAAGAGCATTCTAAAAGTAAGTGATGGTATATGCCGTCAAGTAGTGATCGTTGGGGGCTGACCGCTGAGACCCCAAAAGTTCCTTAGAAGAGAGACTGCACTGTTGCATGCTTTTCCTCTGCACAATGCGTTTTCAGCCTCCTCGCTCCATTTACTTGAATCAAGCAAGCTATTCCCATTTATATAGATTTATTTAAAATAAATCTTGTGAAGGCGTCTTTAATATTTTAACCTGGGACCACCCTTTTAATCCTGCAGCGCGCTTCTCCGCTACATGTAAAGAACTCAATAATGACTCTGTACACAATATCCTCCTGAGCTCCCCCTAGTGGTGACTGCAGACAGACAGAATTATAGCAACTAAATATCTCTAGACAGGGTCGGACTGGCCCACCGGAGAACCGGAGGATTCTCCGGTGGGCCCTGGCATCTGGTGGGCCCGGCACCTGCTGGCATACAGGGGCCAGTTGCCTAGGGCCCCCCAGCAGGTGGCGTGTCGCTAATAGCGGCACACCACGCAGCTGTCATGGGGGCCCCATGCTAGCGGAGCAGCAGCGGGTGACAGGAGGCAGGAGCCCCTGTCCCCGCTGCTAAAGAGAAATGAATATTCACTGCTTCCCACGCCCACATGGGCGTGGGAAGCAGTGAATATCATTTCACTTTAGCGGCTAAGATTGCCCACTATCAGGGCCGGGGAACCAGGGCCCCGTGCTCCCCCAGGGGCCCCCCACTCCCACAGGGCCCCCAGCCCAGGCAGCCGCTATGCGACAGTAAGTCAGGGCCGGCGCCGCCCTCAATTGTAATGGTGAATGGAGAGAGAGCGTCATCTGACACTCTCTCCCATCAGTCCCCTCTGCTTCTCACTCACAGCCGGTGCGCGATGACGTCACTTCATCCCGCACCCGCTGTGTGTTTCTGGCAGACGGCAGCGCCTTACACTGAAGCAGAGCCGCCGCCGGAATCAGTGTGGGAGCGAGGAGGAGAGGTGAGGATTGTGTTTTTTTTTTTTTTTAAATCTCTATATCTATCTATAGCTATCTATCTATCTATCTATCTATCTATCTATCTATCTATCTATCTATTGTCTATCTATCTATCTATCTATCTATCTATCTATCTATCTATTATCTGTCTATCTATCTATCTATCTATCTATCTCTATATCTATCTATTATCTACCCATATCTATTATCTATCTATCTATCTATCTATCTATCTATCTATCTATCTATCTATCTATCTATCTATTATCTGTCTATCTATATCTATAGCGTTATACCGTATGAGGGGGCAGCATTATAATCTATGAGGGGGGCAGCATTATCCCCTATGAGGGGAGCAGCATTATCAGCTATGAGGGGGCAGCATTATACCCTATGAGGGGGGCAGCATTATCCCCTATGAGGGGGGCAGCATTATAATCTGTGAGGGGGGCAGCATTATCCCCTATGAGGGGGGGCAGCATTATAATCTATGAGGGGGCAGCATTATCCCCTATGAGGGGGGCAGTGTTATAACCTATGAGGGGTTGCATTATACCCTGTGAGGGGGGCAGCATTATCCCCTATGAGGGGGCAGCATTATACCCTAGGAGGGGGTGCATTATACCCTATGAGGGGGGCAGCATTATCCCCTATGAGGGGGGCAGCATTATCCCCTATGAGGGGGCAGCATTATACCCTAGGAGGGGGGCAGCATTATAATCTATGAGGGGGCAGCATTATCCCCTATGAGGGGGCAGCGTTATACCCTATGAGGGGGGCAGCATTATCAGCTATGAGGGGGTGCATTATACCCTATGAGGGGGGCAACATTATCACCTATGAGGGGGGCAGCATTATACCCTATGAGGGGGGCAACATTATCACCTATGAGGGGGCAACATTATACCCTATGAGGGGGCAGCGTTATACCCTATGAAGGGGTGCATTATACCCTATAAGGGGGGCAGCATTATAATCTATGAGGGGGCAGCATTATCCCCTATGAGGGAGGCAGCGTTATGCCCTATGAGGGAGGCAGCGTTATGCCCTATGAGGGGGGCAGCATTACCCCCTATGAGGGGGGGCAGCATTATCCCCTATGAGGGGGGCAGCATTATCCCCTATGACGGGGGCAGCATTATATTCTATGGGGGGGCTGCTTTATAATCTATGAGTGAGGCTACCCCAACTACTGCTACGTAATTAAGACATGTACTACCTTATATTATACCCGGATATTAGTGTGTTTTACTGCACAATTGGTGATCTTGTATTTATTTCTATGTAGCTACATAGTGGGCCCAAGAATGATTTTCTCTGGTGGGCCCAAGGTGTTCCAGTCCGACGCTGTCTCTAGACATGGGATTTATAGCTCTATGTTATAAAATAATACTACACGCAGTATCAGGATTACCCCGCTATCAGCTGTACACTGGGGTCCTGTCTCCTGAACTGGCCTTATCCATAGTGCTCACCTTAGGCACTGACCATGCAGCCTCGTATACACCGTATTCAGGTGCTAACAATAAAGTTCTGCTCCCAGGATCCGGATCATTTAAATACATACAATGGGAAACTGATTTGTACTGTATGTAAACCTGATACTCAATGAGGCTCCTACAGGAGATGAACACAACAATCACCCCCTTCATTCACAGGACATTAACTCTCATTATCTTTCCTGGGAAACCTTTTTAATTGGGAGAGTGGTGTACAATAATAATAAATTATATTGTGGTACCGTGTTAGCCAGAAAAAATCGATGTGAATACTTTTCCGTCCAATTATGACAAGAGCATTCTTAAGGTGATACCTTTATTGGCTAACCAGAAAATTATATGTTCGCTAGCTTTCAGAGCACAGTGGCTGAAGAAGGAGCCACTGTGCTCTGAAAGCTAGCGAACATATAATTTTCTGGTTAGCCAATAAAGGTATCACCTTAAGAATGCTCTTGTCATAATTGGACGGAAAAGTATTCACATTAATTGGGAGAGTGAAACTCTGGAGTCCAAAACAACTGAGGGTCCAGTATCCTCCACCTGCAGGAGACAAAAGCTCATTGTGCTGCCCCGAAACTGGCATTGTGTGTGCACTGACCCTCTGCCCATTGTCATGATAATTCACAAGGAACAATGTCTCCTACTGCAGTAATAGCGAAGTATGAGAGCGGTGATCTGCAGTGAGTCTCAGTGCTGGTCAGACCAATTGGGGGCATAAAATATTTACATACGATGACTATCATTTATTAATGTCATTCTTTAACTTTATCTATATGGCAAAAATGACTGCACTCCAGACGTGACACCGTGAAAAACTGTGGTCTTTACATCTATCTATTCCAAAGACATACTGATAGGGAATTTAGATTGTGTGCCCCATTGGGGACAGCGATGATAAAGTATGCAAAAGTGTAAAGCGCTTATTTGGCGCAATATAAATAAAGAGATTATTATTTATCTATCATTTATTATCTAGCTATATGTTATCTATCTGTCATCTATTTATTATCTATCATCTATATATTTTTTATCCCTATCTATCATCTATTATTTATTATCTATCATCTATCTATTTCATCATCTTTCTAAGCGCTGCGGAATATGTTAGCGCTATATAAAAATAAAGATTATTATTATATTCTAAGTATATAGTATTTCTTTCCTGACCACCACTAGATGGCAACATTACACTATTTTTTAAACAATATTTCCTGAAACAGAAATTTGTTAATCTCCTGGGAAGTTCAACAGTCCCCACTGAATTCTTTATTATTAATTTTTCTATATGTTTATTATTTTGGAAATTATATTATAATTTTTCACAAAATGTTCATGTCACAGTTTCAATTTGATCTGTAATTAATTAAATTATAACATTAGGTTCTCAGTTTGGATCTATTAAGTATATGGTGTATAGAGTGTAATATTAGAGTAGTTATATTCTTGTACATAGGGGCAGTATTATAGTAGTTATATTCTTGTACATAGGGCAGTATTATAGTGGTTATATTCTTGTACATAGGGGCAGTATTATAGTAGTTATATTCTTGTACGTAGGAGCAGATTATGTAGTTTTTTTTACATAGGGGGCAGTATTTTAAATAGTTATATTCTTTAAATAGGGGGCTATTAAAATAGTTAATTCTTGTACTAGGAGCGTATTTTGTGTTTATTCTTGTACATAGGGGGGGTTTGTATATATTTTATTCTTGTACATAGGGGGGGTATTATTAGTTTTTTTTCTTGTAATAGGGGCAGTTTTATAGTAGGTATATTCTTGTACATAGGGGCAGATTTAGGTTTTATTTTTGTACATAGGGGCTATTTGTAGTTTTTTTTTTGTATATAGGGGGCATATTATAGTAGGTAATTTTGTACATAGGGGGAGTATTATAGTAGTTATATTCTTGTACATAGGGGCGTATTAAGTATTTAAAACCCTGTACATAGGTAAATATATATAGTTTATTCTTGTAATGGGGCAGTATTATAGTGTTTAAACCTTTTAATAGGGGCAGTATTTAGTATTATTTCTTGTCAAAGGGGCAGTATTTAGTAGTTATATTTTGTCATAGGAGCAGTATTTTAGTAGTTATATTCTTGTATATAGGGCAGTTAAAGAGTTATATTTTTGTACATTAGGGGCCGTTTTAGTAGGGATATTCTTGTACATAGGGGGAGTTTATAGTAGTTATATTTTTACATAGGGGCAGTATTATAGTAGTTATTTTCTTGTACATAGGACAGTATTATATTTGGGTTTTATTCTTGTACATAGGAGTTTATAGTAGTTATATTCTTGTACATAGGGCAGTATTATAGTAGTTTATTCTTGTACATAGGGGCAGTTTATAGTAGTTATATTTTGTATATAGGAGCAGTATTATAGTATTATAGTCTTGTACATAGGGGGGGTATTTATAGCAGTTATTAAAGGCCCAGGGGTTATTTATAGTATTTACTGTAATTATTAACCCGGACATTTTTAAAAATTAAATTCTTTAATGTTTGAAGTTTTTTTCTCGGTTTGTCAGAAGCGTGGCTGATTGAACTTGACATGTGACGTAATTCCAGGGTGTTTCAGATGACTGTGCTGATGATGGGCTGCTTGGGATATTTATCTGAACTCTTCAGTTTGCCCATGCAGATAATTGACTTTAATGTGACAGGGTTTAATTGCTCCCCCC
>JARQOD010000009.1:82052824-82166678 GCA_033576555.1 Oophaga sylvatica
CCTATGAGACACACAGCAAGGCCCCTGTACCCGTTCCAGCACCTTCAGAAAGACTACATTCAACTTCCCAAGGATATACTTGTGTATGTTGAACGCTTCTCAGGAGGAACAGAAGCGCACCCCGTGCATAACGCCATCACAAATGGTACAGCGAAGAGACTAATCTCAGAAGTCTTCTGCAGATACTGGGTGCCCGAGACCACACAGACTGACAGAGGCACTCTCTTTACCAGAGAGGTGATGAAAGAATTAATGTCTGCCCTGGCAGTGGAGCAGCCTTCATGGTGTGTACCATCCACAAAGTAGCGGTAGAGACATTGAATGGGACCCTGAAACTGAAAATCCAGAAAGCCATGGCTGAAACGGGCAGAGCACGGACAGAATGCTTGGCACTTAATCAGGTATACTCCCAACAAAAAGACAGGCCTCAGCCCATAGCAGGTCTAAGTCGGGTCATCCCCTAAGCTAGGGTTGTATATTCCACAGCAGCTCAAAATGCAACATGATTGGCTGTCGTCTTATGTTATTGCACTTACAAAACGCTTGTCTAACATATACTGTCAAGTTTACTATTCTCTTCCAGATAAACATTCTATGCCCCCGGAAACTTGGTGGTGGTCAAAAGACACTTCAGGAGAGCCCTTGAGCCTCGATTTGATGGGCCCTTCCAAGTTCTGCTGACAACTGATACGGCCGTAAAGCTCAAGGGAAAGCCCAAGTGAATCCACGCTTCACACTGCAAGAAGACCGCTGAGCCCAAGAAAGCCACTGAATGATGTGGACACACACAACTTGTGCCTTATCCTTGTTCCTCATACTAAAGTCCCACCACTGACTTGATGCTCAGCGTATCAGCGTGGCTCTTCCGTGCACGTTTTTGGATTTTACAATTTAATTTGGAACAGGCACGACGTCTCAGAACATCCCACATTATGTGTCGACGACAACATGAATGACAAATAGGCTGCATATTGATAAAGTAGAGTCTGTGTACTCTAAAACACTTACTGTTGCGGAAATGCTCCAGTGAAATCCGCTGTGGATATCATTATGCAAATGACACAGTGAAAAAACGCATTTTATGGAATTCAAAGGATGTAATCTGTGATAACAGCAAATCATCAGCAGTGCACCAGACACTTTACACTGCAGATATTCCCCGCCGTGTGTGAATGAGACTGCTAAACTTAACATGCACAACACTTGTACCATGAAATGCAGCGGGTTTTCTGTCTGGACATTCTGCTGCATTTTCGTCGCTTGGGAATGCACCCTAATGCTCATAAACAAATTTATTATGGAAGTTAACGTAAGATATCTAAGTGCTGTGTTAGGCAGAAAAAAAGGAAAAATTCAGGTGGAAAACTTTTTGGTTACAGAATCAAGGTATTTACATATTCTTCTAATATTTTACAATCATTCTGACACATTTCTGAGGTTAATCTTCTTACTCGTAGAAAAACAGAGAAGTTCAAACAAATTCCTACGTGGAAAGAGCAAATTTGCCTTTTCTGTTCACTAAACTCAATATTTTTATGGATTGAAGCCCAAACACTCATGAATAAGACCTTTCACGTGTCCCGCTTGTTTAAATCCGAGGCAAAAATGAAAATAAAACCTGCCTACATCATGCTGTAAATATTTCCTTCACTTTGAATGTGTCTTTTGAAGAGAATTAGTTTAATGCAACTCAATTTGGAAAGGCGAAAATGAAACTGCAGCCTGGAAAACCCTGCGGCTTCATACACGAGATCGGCACCTCTCATAAATGGACGTATAGCTGTGTGTGGATGCTTACGATTGTACACTAAGCAGTGAATTTTTCCAGGGTGTATAATTTATCTGCAATATTAGGTATAAATGACAATATCATCTGCTTGAAGTTACATTACTGATCAAGTCAACATTTTGACATCGAAAGTCGTCTCTTTTGAGTGTTATGTGTTGTATCATATTTCTGGACCTAACTGTCCAGAAATATTTGGACAGTGATACAAGTTTTGGCTTTTTTATAAGACAAAGAACAATTATAAAACGTAAAACAAAACCCCCAAAAACAGTCAGAATTATTTTTGTATCCATTTCATTGCACTTGAGATTTTTTTCCCCATCTTTCAGTAAGTTGAATGGTACAATGAAAGCTGTCATGAAAAACTTGTCCACCATCAATTGGTGATGCCAATGCAAAAATGGTAAAAATTAGGGCTCTTGGATGAAGGGGAGGGTAAAACAAAAGGCAGAAATAAAAATTAGGGTTTATCTGAAACAGAAAAGAAAGTCAGTGCAGGGAAGGTTGATCTCTATTGTAGCAAGAACAGAATGACTAAAGGTACTGCCACACTAAACAATCCCGCTAGCGATCACGATAACGACGCATACTAATGCGATCGCTAGCGGGATTGTTTCTATATCGCTAAGTGCGGCCACATTTAGCGATATAGTTAACGACGCTATCGCCGTTAGCGATCTTCTTAACGACTTTAGCGGTACAAAAGTACCGCTAAATCGCTAAGAAAAGGTGCCACACTAGCGATATATACTTACCCAGCGGGAGCGCCGACGAGAAAATAGGGTCCGGAACGATTCCAGCGACAAGCGAGATCACAGCAGGAAGCTCGTCGCTGGCAGATGCCACACTGAACAACATCGCTAACGGGATCGCTAAATAGTGACGTTTTTTAGCGATCCCGTTAGCGATATTGTTCAGTGTGGCATACCCTTTAGAATGAAGCAATAAAGGACTGAGGGAAGGAATCTCAAAACAGGCAGGAACCA
This sequence comes from Oophaga sylvatica, assembly GCA_033576555.1. Classification (NCBI taxonomy): domain Eukaryota; kingdom Metazoa; phylum Chordata; class Amphibia; order Anura; family Dendrobatidae; genus Oophaga; species Oophaga sylvatica. Next base: position 82,055,600 of record JARQOD010000009.1, read on the forward strand.
GCTTTAAAGAAAACATTAGATGTGTAAATATTTGTTATTTTGTTTTTTATAAATTAAACATAAAGTAGAGACATGGCCGCCATCACAGCCCCGCCGGGGGCAGACTGGGGCCGGCAATGTTGGTTATCACTCTGCTTTCCTAGAAATGGCGGTAGAACTATGAGAGGTGGCAGAAATGAGCCTGAAACATAAAACTTGTGTAAATATTCCAATAAATCCTTCCACAACTTAACTTACTAAACGCTTTCGACGCAGATTAAAAAGAAGAAATGTCATCTTAGGCGAAGGCGAGGCGTGGACGGAGGAAAAGACGCAGGTGTAAAAACACAGATATCAGTGAAGCCTGGAGAGGTGGTGGCTTTGGGCGATCAGTGTTTCCATGACTCGTTTTCCCAGGTACAAGCCCATTCTCTCATTCCTGGTGGTGAATGATTTAAGTAGAGCATCTCCGCAGTGTGAGGAGCCATTATTGCCCTCTGCCATTTGCAGCCCTGTCGATGATGAAGGCGTAATAAATCTTTCAGGTTTTTGGATTGAGGGAATAGAAACATTTCTAGTAAATGCCAGTGTCACCTCATAAAGTCTTCAAATGTCACCAAAAATGTTTCATCTGGATCTGTCGCACATCAGAAGCCGAGACCGCACACAAATATTTACAAGCCCCAGGAAAATGTCTGAGTAGTTGAGACACCAGCAATATTAAAGATTCCCGAACAGCGGTCTCATGGAGGTGGAGAGTATGGTTGTCCCAGAATTACAGAATTAATGCTGCCATACAGTGTAAGCTAACAATGCTGCCATACTGTACCTATAATTAACGCTGTCTTACTGTTTATACTAATAATGTTACCATACTGTACTCAGAACCAATACTTCCGTACAGTGTACGTAGATAATACTGCCACTCTGTACTCATCACTAATACTGTTATATGGTGAATACAGATACTGCTGCTATACTGTACACATAACTAATGCTTCATACCATTTATATATCCTAGATAATGCTGCCACTCTGTACCCATCACTAACACTGTTATATGGTGAATACAGATACTGCTGCTATACTGTACACATAACTAATGCTTCATACCATTTATATATCCTAGATAATGCTGCCATTCTGTACTCATCACTAAAACTGTTATATGGTGAATACAGATACTGCTGCTATACTGTACACATAACTAATGCTTCATACCATTTATATATCCTAGATAATGCTGCCACTCTGTACCCATCACTAACACTGTTATATGGTGAATACAGATACTGCTGCTATACTGTACACATAACTAATGCTTCATGCCATTTATATATCCTAGATAATGCTGCCATTCTGTACTCATCACTAAAACTGTTATATGGTGAATACAGATACTGCTGCTATACTGTACACATAACTAATGCTTCATACCATTTATATATCCTAGATAATGCTGCCACTCTGTACCCATCACTAACACTGTTATATGGTGAATACAGATACTGCTGCTATACTGTACACAACTAATGCTTCATACCATTTATATATCCTAGATAATGCTGCCATTCTGTACTCATCACTAAAACTGTTATATGGTGAATACAGATACTGCTGCTATACTGTACACATAACTAATGCTTCATACCATTTATATATCCTAGATAATGCTGCCACTCTGTACCCATCACTAACACTGTTATATGGTGAATACAGATACTGCTGCTATACTGTACACATAACTAATGCTTCATACCATTTATATATCCTAGATAATGCTGCCATTCTGTACTCATCACTAAAACTGTTATATGGTGAATACAGATACTGCTGCTATACTGTACACATAACTAATGCTTCATACCATTTATATATCCTAGATAATGCTGCCACTCTGTACTCATCACTAATACTGTTATATGGTGAATACAGATACTGCTGCTATACTGTACACATAACTAATGCCTCATACCATTTATATATCCTAGATAATGCTGCCATTCTGTACTCATCACTAATACTGTTATATGGTGAATACAGATACTGCTTCTATAAGAAAACATTATGTGTAGAGATATCCATAGCCGATGGGATGTGCTCCACCACTAGGGGGAGCTCACTGCATGCTAATTTTACACCAATACTCCTCAGTAATAAATGTGTATACGTTGAGCTCCCCCTAGTGGTGGCTGCAGCAGCCACAATTTCACATTACTATATTGCTTTGACCTGATCTGTCCTCTACTTGCCCTATATATTCCCCAAGCTGACACAGATTTATGTTCCGTAAGTCGACACAGGGGGCTGTTTCCATAAAACGTTTCTTTCCTACAATTTAACCTAAAGCTTTCGAGAATGTCGATTCCTCAGAGTCATTAGATCTGAGATTGATGGACTGGATAGACCCAGATTTCTACCGCCATCCACTTCTCACCGCTGAGGTTGACTTTCTGGAGATAAGGTCTGGTAAACCTCACAGTCTGGTTCCTAAATCTCCAGATCCTAAACCTTTTATGTATTCTCCATGGACGTCCTTCTAAGATGTGGATAAAGCTGAGCTAGGTCCCCTGAATCCAAGGGCGCGAGCTCGGGATGTCATCTTGGCATTTACTTGTGACAGTGAGGTCATAAGGAGCCGGCTCCACGCTCAGGTTACCCGGGTCTTAATGCAGCCACAGACAGTGCGGCTCCTGCACAGATCCCTGGTGTAACTGAGACCCTGGGGTCCGGGCGGGCTCACGCCGCTGAGTACCACTAATGTGTTTATTCTGTCTTATTTCATGTCACATTTTACTTTATATGATTCCACCTGAAGTCCAAAGTCATCCAAAATCATCTGAGCCACAAGAATAAATGTGAAAGACAACAGCATGGGGTCCGCCTTTGGGGTCCGAATTTAGTGTCCTGTTCCTTTCCCTTCTATGTAACCTGAAAAAGTCCAGAAAGTATTAAAAGAGCATTCTAAAAGTAAGTGATGGTATATGCCGTCAAGTAGTGATCGTTGGGGGCTGACCGCTGAGACCCCAAAAGTTCCTTAGAAGAGAGACTGCACTGTTGCATGCTTTTCCTCTGCACAATGCGTTTTCAGCCTCCTCGCTCCATTTACTTGAATCAAGCAAGCTATTCCCATTTATATAGATTTATTTAAAATAAATCTTGTGAAGGCGTCTTTAATATTTTAACCTGGGACCACCCTTTTAATCCTGCAGCGCGCTTCTCCGCTACATGTAAAGAACTCAATAATGACTCTGTACACAATATCCTCCTGAGCTCCCCCTAGTGGTGACTGCAGACAGACAGAATTATAGCAACTAAATATCTCTAGACAGGGTCGGACTGGCCCACCGGAGAACCGGAGGATTCTCCGGTGGGCCCTGGCATCTGGTGGGCCCGGCACCTGCTGGCATACAGGGGCCAGTTGCCTAGGGCCCCCCAGCAGGTGGCGTGTCGCTAATAGCGGCACACCACGCAGCTGTCATGGGGGCCCCATGCTAGCGGAGCAGCAGCGGGTGACAGGAGGCAGGAGCCCCTGTCCCCGCTGCTAAAGAGAAATGAATATTCACTGCTTCCCACGCCCACATGGGCGTGGGAAGCAGTGAATATCATTTCACTTTAGCGGCTAAGATTGCCCACTATCAGGGCCGGGGAACCAGGGCCCCGTGCTCCCCCAGGGGCCCCCCACTCCCACAGGGGCCCCCAGCCCAGGCAGCCGCTATGCGACAGTAAGTCAGGGCCGGCGCCGCCCTCAATTGTAATGGTGAATGGAGAGAGAGCGTCATCTGACACTCTCTCCCATCAGTCCCCTCTGCTTCTCACTCACAGCCGGTGCGCGATGACGTCACTTCATCCCGCACCCGCTGTGTGTTTCTGGCAGACGGCAGCGCCTTACACTGAAGCAGAGCCGCCGCCGGAATCAGTGTGGGAGCGAGGAGGAGAGGTGAGGATTGTGTTTTTTTTTTTTTTTAAATCTCTATATCTATCTATAGCTATCTATCTATCTATCTATCTATCTATCTATCTATCTATCTATCTATCTATTGTCTATCTATCTATCTATCTATCTATCTATCTATCTATTATCTGTCTATCTATCTATCTATCTATCTATCTCTATATCTATCTATTATCTACCCATATCTATTATCTATCTATCTATCTATCTATCTATCTATCTATCTATCTATCTATCTATCTATCTATTATCTGTCTATCTATATCTATAGCGTTATACCGTATGAGGGGGCAGCATTATAATCTATGAGGGGGGCAGCATTATCCCCTATGAGGGGAGCAGCATTATCAGCTATGAGGGGGCAGCATTATACCCTATGAGGGGGGCAGCATTATCCCCTATGAGGGGGGCAGCATTATAATCTGTGAGGGGGCAGCATTATCCCCTATGAGGGGGGGGCAGCATTATAATCTATGAGGGGGCAGCATTATCCCCTATGAGGGGGGCAGTGTTATAACCTATGAGGGGTTGCATTATACCCTGTGAGGGGGGCAGCATTATCCCCTATGAGGGGGCAGCATTATACCCTAGGAGGGGGTGCATTATACCCTATGAGGGGGGCAGCATTATCCCCTATGAGGGGGGCAGCATTATCCCCTATGAGGGGGCAGCATTATACCCTAGGAGGGGGGCAGCATTATAATCTATGAGGGGGCAGCATTATCCCCTATGAGGGGGCAGCGTTATACCCTATGAGGGGGGCAGCATTATCAGCTATGAGGGGGTGCATTATACCCTATGAGGGGGGCAACATTATCACCTATGAGGGGGGCAGCATTATACCCTATGAGGGGGGCAACATTATCACCTATGAGGGGGCAACATTATACCCTATGAGGGGGCAGCGTTATACCCTATGAAGGGGTGCATTATACCCTATAAGGGGGGCAGCATTATAATCTATGAGGGGGCAGCATTATCCCCTATGAGGGAGGCAGCGTTATGCCCTATGAGGGAGGCAGCGTTATGCCCTATGAGGGGGGGCAGCATTATCCCCTATGAGGGGGGGCAGCATTATCCCCTATGAGGGGGGGCAGCATTATCCCCTATGACGGGGGCAGCATTATATTCTATGGGGGGGCTGCTTTATAATCTATGAGTGAGGCTACCCCAACTACTGCTACGTAATTAAGACATGTACTACCTTATATTATACCCGGATATTAGTGTGTTTTACTGCACAATTGGTGATCTTGTATTTATTTCTATGTAGCTACATAGTGGGCCCCAAGAATGATTTTCTCTGGTGGGCCCAAGGTGTTCCAGTCCGACGCTGTCTCTAGACATGGGATTTATAGCTCTATGTTATAAAATAATACTACACGCAGTATCAGGATTACCCCGCTATCAGCTGTACACTGGGGTCCTGTCTCCTGAACTGGCCTTATCCATAGTGCTCACCTTAGGCACTGACCATGCAGCCTCGTATACACCGTATTCAGGTGCTAACAATAAAGTTCTGCTCCCAGGATCCGGATCATTTAAATACATACAATGGGAAACTGATTTGTACTGTATGTAAACCTGATACTCAATGAGGCTCCTACAGGAGATGAACACAACAATCACCCCCTTCATTCACAGGACATTAACTCTCATTATCTTTCCTGGGAAACCTTTTTAATTGGGAGAGTGGTGTACAATAATAATAAATTATATTGTGGTACCGTGTTAGCCAGAAAAATCGATGTGAATACTTTTCCGTCCAATTATGACAAGAGCATTCTTAAGGTGATACCTTTATTGGCTAACCAGAAAATTATATGTTCGCTAGCTTTCAGAGCACAGTGGCTGAAGAAGGAGCCACTGTGCTCTGAAAGCTAGCGAACATATAATTTTCTGGTTAGCCAATAAAGGTATCACCTTAAGAATGCTCTTGTCATAATTGGACGGAAAAGTATTCACATTAATTGGGAGAGTGAAACTCTGGAGTCCAAAACAACTGAGGGTCCAGTATCCTCCACCTGCAGGAGACAAAAGCTCATTGTGCTGCCCCGAAACTGGCATTGTGTGTGCACTGACCCTCTGCCCATTGTCATGATAATTCACAAGGAACAATGTCTCCTACTGCAGTAATAGCGAAGTATGAGAGCGGTGATCTGCAGTGAGTCTCAGTGCTGGTCAGACCAATTGGGGGCATAAAATATTTACATACGATGACTATCATTTATTAATGTCATTCTTTAACTTTATCTATATGGCAAAAATGACTGCACTCCAGACGTGACACCGTGAAAAACTGTGGTCTTTACATCTATCTATTCCAAAGACATACTGATAGGGAATTTAGATTGTGTGCCCCATTGGGGACAGCGATGATAAAGTATGCAAAAGTGTAAAGCGCTTATGTTGGCGCAATATAAATAAAGAGATTATTATTTATCTATCATTTATTATCTAGCTATATGTTATCTATCTGTCATCTATTTATTATCTATCATCTATATATTTTTTATCCCTATCTATCATCTATTATTTATTATCTATCATCTATCTATTTCATCATCTTTCTAAGCGCTGCGGAATATGTTAGCGCTATATAAAAATAAAGATTATTTATTATATTCTAAGTATATAGTATTTCTTTCCTGACCACCACTAGATGGCAACATTACACTATTTTTTAAACAATATTTCCTGAAACAGAAATTTGTTAATCTCCTGGGAAGTTCAACAGTCCCCACTGAATTCTTTATTATTAATTTTTCTATATGTTTATTATTCTTTGGAAATTATTATTATAATTTTTCACAAAATGTTCATGTCACAGTTTCAATTTGATCTGTAATTAATTAAATTATAACATTAGGTTCTCAGTTTGGATCTATTAAGTATATGGTGTATAGAGTGTAATATTAGAGTAGTTATATTCTTGTACATAGGGGCAGTATTATAGTAGTTATATTCTTGTACATAGGGGCAGTATTATAGTGGTTATATTCTTGTACATAGGGGCAGTATTATAGTAGTTATATTCTTGTACGTAGGAGCAGTATTATAGTAGTTATATTCTTGTACATAGGAGCAGTATTATAGTAGTTATATTCTTGTACATAGGAGGCAGTATTATAGTAGTTATATTCTTGTACATAGGAGCAGTATTATAGTAGTTATATTCTTGTACATAGGGGCAGTAGTATAGTAGTTATATTCTTGTACATAGGGGCAGTATTATAGTAGTTATATTCTTGTATATAGGGAGCAGTATTATAGTAGGTATATTCTTGTACATAGGGGCAGTATTATAGTAGTTATATTCTTGTACATAGGGGCAGTATTATAGTAGTTATATTCTTGTATATAGGGAGCAGTATTATAGTAGGTATATTCTTGTACATAGGGGCAGTATTATAGTAGTTATATTCTTGTACATAGGAGCAGTATTATAGTAGTTATATCCCTGTACATAGGGTACAGTATTATAGTAGTTTTATTCTTGTACATAGGAGCAGTATTATAGTAGTTATACTCTTGTACATAGGGGCAGTATTATAGTAGTTATATTCTTGTACAAAGGAGCAGTATTATAGTAGTTATATTCTTGTACATAGGAGCAGTATTATAGTAGTTATATTCTTGTATATAGGAGCAGTATTATAGTAGTTATATTCTTGTACATTAGGAGCAGTATTATAGTAGGTATATTCTTGTACATAGGGGCAGTATTATAGTAGTTATATTCTTGTACATAGGAGCAGTATTATAGTAGTTATATTCTTGTACATAGGAGCAGTATTATAGTGGTTATATTCTTGTACATAGGGGCAGTATTATAGTAGTTATATTCTTGTACATAGGAGCAGTATTATAGTAGTTATATTCTTGTACATAGGAGCAGTATTATAGTAGTTATATTCTTGTATATAGGAGCAGTATTATAGTAGTTATAGTCTTGTACATAGGGGTGGTATTATAGCAGTTATATAATTGTGCCTAGGCGTGGTATTATAGTATTTACTGTATATTATTATACCCAGGAGCAGTATAATAATAATTGCTTTAATGTCTTGAAGTTGTTTTTCTCGGTTTGTCAGAAGCGTGGCTGATTGAACTTGACATGTGACGTAATATCCAGGGTGTTGCAGATGACTGACTGCTGATTGATGGGCTGCATTGGGAAGGATATATTATCTGAACTCTTGCAGTTCTGCCCATGCAGATAATTGCACTTGAATGTGACAGGGTTTAATTGCTCCGGAAAACAAGCCATCAAAATCCATTTAAGTACAAAGTAAATGCTTGTGCTGAGTGAACCGTTGGCCACTTGCTCTCATCTTTTTTTTGTGATGCCAGATCTGCATTGATTAAAGCTTCAGGGTTGCTATATTCAGCGGTCGCTGTGATGGAAAGGTCTCATTCTGCTTCGGGAAGCTGTTACATACAAGATAAAGTAGCAGCACGGTAATATGAGAGAGCATCTATAATAAAGTCATTAAACAATGGTAGATTGCTGAATATCTTCCGTACATCTCCATTCACTGACTATGGGACTGCTGGAGATGCCCCGATGGACAATGAATGAAGCAGCAATGCGCAGATTTTACAGTTGAAGAATATAGATCTTATCATCATTGAGTGCACCTATGTCTCAAAAGTGGTTCTTAAAGGGAAGAGCTATCATTAAAGGGGTTCTCTGGTCTCCATAAATTTGAAAGTATTTTTGCACTCAGCTATTTTTGCATCGTTAGTGCCGTAGATTTAGGATAGTACAGAAGGGCTCATATATGATCTGCTACTGCATTCAATTTAGGAGAGAACCAGGGATAATAGAGAACGAGGGTCCTACATGCAAGGAACACAGTGATCACAACTCCGAGGGAGTTCAGTTTTTCAACTGTGTAAGACACAAATATACACAAGAAGCAATACAGATAGATACGAGAAGATACACATTAGATATTAGAAAAAACTTTTTGACAGTGAGGGTGATCAATGAGTGGAACAGGATGCCACGAAAGGTGGTGAGTTCTCCTTCAATGGAAGTCTTCACACAGAGGCTGGACAGACATCTGTCTGGGATGGTTTAGTGAATCCTGCATTGAGCAGGGGGATGGACACGAGGACCCCAGGGGTCACTTCCAACTCAAACATTCTAAGATTCCAGATACATTTTACTTACTGCCATAAGAGTCTTTATGTAATAGGAAGGCACATGAGCAACTGCACAGTGTGAGGACTAGTGTTGAGCATTCCGATACCGCAAGTATCGGGTATCGGCCGATATTCGCGTTATCGGAATTCCGATACTTAATTCCGATACTTTTTCAATATCGTATACCGGAATCGGAAGTTCCCATAATTCTTTGAGAGGCAATGTGATGTTAGTCAGCCAATGAGGAATCTTATGAAGTGTGGGCACATCCTGTAATGCTGCGGTCATCTTAACTAATGGCATGGCTGTGATTGGCTGCTGAAATGATGTCAGAATGTGTGTAGCCCTGGTATTTAAGGTACACAATACCAGGAGGATGAGTGGAGAGGTAACGGTTAAGGGCTCTACATGACATCACATATACTTCGGACACACCCAGCAGGGGTGTAGAGGGGTGTGGTTTTTAGCACAAGAGAGTCTGGTGCGTCTCCTGAGGTGAAGGGAGAGAGAAGGAGTGCCTGTCTGGAGCACCAAGATTCCTGTCGATTCAGAGAGACAGTACAGTAGTGGAGGCTAGTACAGGTGAGCCAGTTCACCTTAGCCTAGTCAGTGCTGAGATTGAGAGTTTGAGCAAGTCGAAAGGCACAGTGGAAGGAAATCAGAAGTGCTTTAGGATTGAAGTATCCTGCACATTGTCACCGGTCACTGGAGACCGAAGCATCACTATAGCTTCACGCATAGTGGTAGAAAAACCAGAGGCTTACTGGACCTTAGGTAACAGAAAGCAGCCCTTGAAGTGTCAGTACGTAACAGGGGTCAGGTGGAATAGGAACTTTGAGCTAGGCCAAGCATAGAAGAACCTAGTTTCATCACTGGAAGGCTCCACCACAAAACTGACCGGGCAGTACAGCTTTGAAATAGCTGAAGTTTCAGGAGTGAACTACGCTTTATGCTGGTTAGACTCATCATCATTGTGAACGTAAAGGAGGCCCCTGCCTTGTTCAGCCGTTGCCTCAAAACTCATCCTCCATCAACCCCATCAGCCTCCCTGGGACCTGCCTTACCATCTAACAAGTAAAAGGTATGGAAAGACGCTGACGGTGTGAGACTGAGTTATTTAATTGCATGCCTGCACAACCCCACCATAACCATCAACCTGAGGGAAGAGTCCCACCTGTAGGGGACCCGACATCTAGCTGCCTCACCATCCCCTCAGAGATCTACAGCAGCGCTGGTACAAATTACCAGAGACTACAGGTGGCGTCACGAACTGTAAATATATCTATCCCCTGTAAATATTTCCCCAACATACGCCAGACCGCCAGGGCCACAGACCGAGCCACCGCTAACTGTGACAAACCCCATAGACTTCCATGGGCTCGGCTCTGAGTACCCCATTGCCCTGGTAATCCACAATTGTGGTGGCGGGTCGACACAAAACTTTGGCGTCACGAACAGGATACGAAACTTGCAGCATTGCGAGCCCTGTGTGCCTGTGGAGTGTTTTGGTGAAAAAGACTGTTGCTATTGTTTGGCGCCAAATACCGCCATATTTGCCGCCAGATTCGCGCCCTAAGGCGCTGGAGAAGAAGGTGGGCGTACCTGAAAGAGCGCGCAAAGTCTTGGACACGCCCCCGGCTCTGACTCAGCGGCAGGTCCTGCAACAGGAAGTGAACGCTCTGACATCAGAGCGCCTGCGACGAAGGTCCTGTTCCCACTGCGGTGCCTGTGAAGTAGCAGCATCTGAAACCGGTAGGCTCCGTTTAACCAAGGGGGCGCTAAGATGTCACAACAACCGGCCGACAGTGCGGCCCCAGCCAGAGGCCCCAATCCCGCACCGCCTGGTATTGTAGCGCCAGATGGGGGTGCAGGTCCAGCACCCAGTCCGGTAGTCCCGATCATGCCACTAACGCTCCCATATATGCCTGGGGCGAAATGGCTTCCCCAGTACAGCGGTGAGCCAGGCACATTAGCAGGCTTCAAGCGGAAGTTATGCAGCATCCTAGAAATGTACTCCATGCCTGAGAGACAAAAAGCTGCTGTGCTAATAGGGCAGCTAACTGGCGCTGCGGAGAGGGAAGTGGAGACTTGGGATACCGTTGATCAGGAGTCGGTACCTGCGATCTTCCTTAAGCTGCATGCCATATTTGAAGACCGCACAGAAACGGATCTCCGGATGGCCTTCTACCACTGTTCACAGCAACCAGGTGACAGCATCAGGGACTACGCTTGCCGACTACAAGGAGCCCTGAGAGCTCTTAAGCAGATTAATAATTTAAATGCTATCGATGAGAATAAAATGCTGAAAGAACAATTTATCCAGGGATTGAGATCCCAAGAGGAACGCAGAACTGTAAACTGGTGGTCCTTAGATCATCCGGATGCTACCTTTGATGCCCTAAAAGACATGGCAATAAAAGGGCTGCGGCCCCTGGGCAAACCTGAGGTGGCAACCCAACATCATCAGGGTGAAGTCACTCTGGAACCGGCAGTAACCCCCTGTTCCCCGTTAGTGGCCGAAACCAAAACACAGGTGACACCTCCCAGTGAATTGGATTGTCTGCGCTCAGAGGTGCGCCAGCTGACTAAAAATCTGGCTGCTGTAATGAGTGCCCTGCAGCTGCGGAAAGAGGAGGAAGGGAAGATCTTGTTAGCTGACTGCCCAGAAGACGTCCCGTGGATGCACCGGAGAAGAAAGAAGACGTCGCCCCCCCGGAGGAGGACAACGCCACCCCCAGGAGCGACCTCTGATCAACACCCTCCTCGTCGAGAGATCATCTGTTATCGATGCAACCGGAAAGGTCATATGTCTCCACAGTGTCCTTTAAACGGGCAGAACCTGGGTCCAAGGGCCAACACCCAGGAGAATACCCGTCAGGCCCCTTAGACTGGAACCGCAGGTATGTGGGTGGGCGACCCTACCTGTCCATCATCTTAGATGGTATTGCAGTTCCGGCATTGTTAGACACTGGGTCCCAAGTGACCCTAATACCTGATGCCCTATATACTAAGTACTGGTCGATGGACAGTCTTAATCCCCCGAGCCCTGACTTTACCGTATATGCTTCTAATGGTCTTCCTGTAGAAGTACTCGGGACAAAATGTGTAGATGTGAAGGTGGGCAGAGAGGAGTTGAAAGACCAGGGGCTTCTGGTAGTAAAGACTGCAAATGAGGAGAACGGTTTAAATATAATTTTGGGTACTAACATTATCGGTAATTGTTTGGGAGAAGTTGTGTTCTTGCTCCAACAGCTCGCTGAGATTGCCCGACCAAGGCAGAAAGGAGTAATCCAAAGAGAGATCCGAGCCCTGGTGTGTCAGCAGCAAGCGAAGCTTACAGACGGCGAAATTGGTAATGTACGGGTCACTGACTCGGATCCTATTGTGATACCCCCAATGAGTGAAATGATTATCTGGTGCAGGGCAGCCATAGGTCTGAGAGGACAGAACTACCAAGCTGTAGTAGAACCTCACCATTCAGAACATAGACCAACACTTATGACTGCTAGGGGAGTAGTAGAAGTGGTGAATGGAAGAGTACCGGTACGGCTTCTCAATTGGGGAGATGATGAGGTAAACTTACCCCGTTATGCAACCATTGCTAAACTACATGCTGTCGACAATAATTCTATTCTTCCGGCTGAGTCCTTAGACTCCTGTCAAATAGCGGAGGACAATGACCCAGCAACTCAGGTGGCGGAATGGTGTCAGCAACTCCATGTTGGGACGGACACCACTCCCGCTCACCAGAAGCAAGGGGTATTACGGGTGGTGCAAGAGTATGCCCAAGTGTTTAGCAAGCACCCACTTGATTTTGGGGTAATTAAGGGAGTCCAACATCATATCCCTACAGGCAGTCATCCTCCCATCAAGGAGCGGTATAGGCCTATACCCCCAGCCCATTATCAGAAGGCTAAAGAAATGTTGCATGATATGAAGAAGGCCGGGGTGATAAGGGATAGTTGTAGCCCCTGGGCAGCCCCTCTAGTTCTGGTTAAAAAGAAAGATGGTAGTATGAGAATGTGTGTGGATTACAGGCAGGTGAACCGCATAACACACAAGGATGCATACCCGTTACCACGCATAGAGGAATCATTAGCTGCTCTGAAAACAGCTAACTACTTTTCTACCCTTGATCTGACTAGTGGTTACTGGCAAGTGGCTGTGGCTGAGGAGGATCGTGAGAAAACGGCTTTCACCACCCCAATGGGGCTCTGTGAGTTCGACAGAATGCCGTTTGGGCTCAGCAGTGCCCCAGGAACATTTCAGAGAGTGATGGAGAACTGCCTGGGACATCTCAATTTTGAAACCGTGCTGCTATACCTAGACGACGTCATCGTGTATTCCAAGACATATGAGGACCATCTGAAGCACCTGGCAGAAGTATTTGAGTCTCTGTCCAGGTACGGGATGAAGTTGAAACCCTCAAAATGCCATCTACTCAAACAGAAGGTACAATACTTGGGGCACATCGTCAGTTCGGAAGGAGTAGCGCCGGACCCAGAGAAAGTCACTGCCATCCAGAAGTGGCCGGAGCCGAAGAACCTTAAGGAAGTGCGACAGTTCCTGGGACTAACGGGTTACTACAGGAGATTCGTGAAAGATTACACGAAGAAGGCAGCTCCTTTACAGGACCTCCTAGTAGGACAATCCCTAAAGAGCAGAAACCCTCCCTTTAATTGGGGTAAGGAACAGGCTGAAGCATTCCAAAAGATGAAAGAGATCCTTACAGGTGATGAGATCTTAACCTATCCTGATTACAGCCAACCGTTCCTGTTGTACACCGACGCCAGTAATGAAGGGTTGGGAGCAGTTCTCAGTCAGAAGCAGAATGGCCAAGAAAAAGTCATCGCATATGCCAGCAGAAAACTCAGGCCAACTGAGAGAAATCCGGAAAATTATAGCAGCTTCAAGCTGGAGTTTCTGGCGCTGGTCTGGGCCATTACTGAAAGATTTAAGCATTATCTGGCCTCCAATCGGTTCACTGCGTTTACAGATAACAACCCCTTAACGCACCTGGAAACCACCAAGCTGGGTGCCATGGAGCAGCGATGGATGGCTCGGTTGTCCAATTACCAGTTTACTATCAAGTACCGGGCAGGTCGAAAGAATGCTAATGCTGACGCATTGTCCCGAATGCCGCATGACTCTGATACGGAAGAAGAATCGGACGACCTGGAAGAAATTGAGCTACCTGCGTTCCATCGAAATGGGGTAGTCCACGAGCATCGAGTCAACAGAAAGCAGTATGGTGCAACATTAAATCCTTTACCCCATCACAGCTGGAAAGAGACTCAGGACAGTGATCCAGTGGTCAGCCGCATCAAGGAGTTGTTAAGACAGGAAGGCTCCTCTTTGGAAAAGGATGCACCTATGTCAGCCAAGCTCCTGTGGAACGAGAAAAGTAGGTTGTTCCTATACTGTGAGAAGTTGTGCAGGAGATACGTCAACCCAGAACCCATGAGATGGTCTGGCAAATCGTGGTCCCCAAGGCAGACGTCCCAATGGTGTTGGAAGCATACCACGATCAAGCAGGACACTTTGGCTGGAGAAAGCTGGAGACCCTGTTGAGATGCCGGTTCTACTGGGTAGGGATGCGCAGCTCCATTGAGAGGTGGTGTCAGAACTGTGGACCCTGTGGTCTCAGAAGGAAGGACTACGGTAGTCAGAAGGCACCCCTGCAACCTATCCGGACGACTCGCCCCCTGGAGATTGTGGCCCTGGACCACGTCAAACTGTCGCCAAGTAGATCTGGATACTCATACGCCCTGACCATGGTGGACCATTACTCCAGATTTCTGGTGGTTGTTCCAGTTAAGGATCAGACCGCAGTGACGGCCGCGAAAACCTTTCAAGCAAGCTTCTGCAGACCGCATGGGTATCCGGAGCAAGTATTAACCGATCAAGGACCTGCTTTCGAAGCTGATTTATTCAAGGAATTCTGTCACATGTACGGGTGCAAGAAAATTAGAACAACGCCATACCACCCTCAAACCAACGGTCTTTGCGAAAAAATGAACCATATTGTCCTTGACTTGTTGAGATCCATACCGTTGGAAGACAGAAATCGATGGCCGGACTTACTACCTGATTTGGTTGACTTGTATAACCATATACCTGTAAGTTCTACTAACTGCACTCCAGCCTATCTTATGAGAGCAAGGCCCGGAAGACTACCAATGGATTTAGAACTTGGAGTGGTAGAACCGGAGGCAGACGACACCATTGAAAACTGGGACATCAATCGGCAAGAGCAGTACAGACGAGTGCAAACCTGTGTAGAAGAAAGTCTCAACAAGGCACGGGAGAAACAGGAAGATATTTACAACAGAAATGCTCCTGCCAAGCCTTTGATGCCTGGAGAAGTGGTATTAAAAAGGAAAAGGAAAATGCACAAATTGGATAACCAGTGGGAACAAGAACCCTACGTTGTACAAGATTCTAAATATGACAACAGAAAAGTTTGTATCATCAGTAAGGACGGAGGAAGAACAATAACCACTGTGTCCAGAGACCATTTGAAATTGTGTCCAGTACCCTTAAAGCTTTGTGAAAAGAACCCTGTCATCAATCAAGAGGAAGGAAAGGAAGAGGTCATACACACGGATCTGGGAGATTTTCCTGCGGATTGGCCCCGACTGGGAGATGCTGTAATAGTTCCGGTGTTGCAGTTTTATCAGCCACAAGGGAAGTTCTACCTCCAGTTGTGTCCGTGGTGCCAGTTGAGTCCGTTCAGGAGTTACCCATTCCAGCAACACCTCAACCTACGGAATCTCAAGAAGGATCATCAGAAGCAGCGCCCCATACTATGGGATCCCCTGGTGAAGCTGACTCACACCGCCCAGCCATCAGTACGCTTGCCAGATCCATAGAAAGATTGAGGCAGTTCTATAGTTTGCCGTTACGCAGTGCAGACAGATCACAACTTAATATACCTGAAGCTACTCCACGTAGATCAGAGCGAATCACAAAAGGGAAGATACCCATTCGATACCAGCAGTAATTATAACAAATTAATGTGAATATTGTAAAAAGTATATATATATATGTGTCTTTTCCTTATGGTGTCTTATAATGGACTGAGAGGCTGAGGACTGTGCCAGCCCAGAACTTATCTTGTAAATAGTTGCACTAAGGTGCCTTATAATGGTTTCACACGAAGCCTTGACTTACCTCTGAACATAAAACCCGTGTGGTGTGGCACTGAGTGAGGTCTGCATTCATATGTCCTGCAGCCCACCCAGGACCCACGTTGAAGGTTTGGTGCGGGTCCTTCACAAGAATCTTGCCGTTTATTATATGAACATGTCTATTTAATATTTTGTATTTTTCTATATTTAATGTTTTGTTTGCAACGTTCAAGAAATCCTTACCTCCCGGATGGGACGAGTTAATGTTAATGTTTAATGCATAAACAAAATTGTCTCTTTGTATTTCACAGCCCGGGAGTGCTGTCGTTTACCATGGGGAATGTGTAGCCCTGGTATTTAAGGTACACAATACCAGGAGGATGAGTGGAGAGGTAACGGTTAAGGGCTCTACATGACATCACTTATACTTCGGACACACCCAGCAGGGGTGTAGAGGGGTGTGGTTTTGAGCACAATAGAGTCTGGTAGTGTCTCCTGAGGTGAAGGGAGAGAGAAGGAGTGCCTGTCTGGAGCACCAAGATTCCTGTCGATTCAGAGAGACAGTACAGTAGTGGAGGCTAGTACAGGTGAGCCAGATCACCTTAGCCTAGTCAGTGCTGAGATTGAGAGTTTGAGCAAGTCGAAAGGCACAGTGGAAGGAAATCAGAAGTGCTTTAGGATTGAAGTATCCTGCACATTGTCACCGGTCACTGGAGACCGAAGCATCACTATAGCTTCACGCATAGTGGTAGAAAAACCAGAGGCTTACTGGACCTTAGGTAACAGAAAGCAGCCCTTGAAGTGTCAGTACGTAACAGGGGTCAGGTGGAATAGGAACTTTGAGCTAGGCCAAGCATAGAAGAACCTAGTTTCATCACTGGAAGGCTCCACCACAAAACTGACCGGGCAGTACAGCTTTGAAATAGCTGAAGTTTCAGGAGTGAACTACGCTTTATGCTGGTTGGACTCATCATCATTGTGAACGTAAAGGAGGCCCCTGCCTTGCTCAGCCGTTGCCTCAAAACTCATCCTCCATCAACCCCATCAGCCTCCCTGGGACCTGCCTTACCATCTAACAAGTAAAAGGTATGGAAAGACGCTGACGGTGTGAGACTGAGTTATTTAATTGCATGCCTGCACAACCCCACCATAACCATCGACCTGAGGGAAGAGTCCCACCTGTAGGGGACCCGACATCTAGCTGCCTCACCATCCCCTCAGAGATCTACAGCAGCGCTGGTACAAATTACCAGAGACTACAGGTGGCGTCACGAACTGTAAATATATCTATCCCCTGTAAATATTCCCCCAACATACGCCAGACCGCCAGGGCCACAGACCGAGCCACCGCTACCTGTGACAAACCCCATAGACTTCCATGGGCTCGGCTCTGAGTACCCCATTGCCCTGGTAATCCACAATTGTGGTGGCGGGTCGACACAAATGCACTATAAAAGGCGCCGCAGCCATTTTAGCGTCACTGTGCTGTGAACTCAGGGACAGAACGCTGCTGTGCTGACTCTGAGGGACAGTTAGATATTGCGATTTTGTGTACTACTGTGCTTGAGGCAGGCTAGTTTACCAACAGGTCCTGCCCACATCCTTCTTCCTAGTGAGGATTCAACATCATCAGCCGGCGTTCCTGATCTGGCCACGGAGGCCAGAGATCACCGGCTTTCATCAACGGATGTAAGTTTCGTCTGCGGGCCATAGGAGGCTGAAGTCGGACTTTCTACTGCAAGTGACCCATCGGGGTTGTCAGCAGGCCAGAGGAGGCTGAAATTGGACTTTCTATTGCAAGTGACCCATCGGGGTTGTCAGGTAAAACCTGTGCAAACAGGACTATTTTCTCCACAGTGCACCACTAATACTCATTCATCTGAGCTGTCACCGGCCGGGACAGTGTCAATTTCTTCTGACCTTTCTGCATAAAAGGTTTTTTAGGATTTCTGCAGCGTTTTTCTGCTCCATCGTTAAAAGAGGACCTCTTTTACTTTTTCAGGGTTTGTCCATATTAATACCCATATGAATAAATACCTTATGCGTATTATGACTATTTAGTCCTTTGGTTTGGGGTTTACTACATAATAGACTACAGGCTTTTCTCATCACCTTTTTCTCACGGGTCTTAGTGCAATATTTATTTATTACTGTATTATTACATCTGCATCTCAAACTGTTCTACAGAGTGCGTCTGAATTTATGTATTGTTTTCCATTTGACACATGCATATTCCTATTTTTCTACAGATCCTTTTGTGTCTTGTAGTTTTTATGTGCGCAAACTATTTTTATTTTCAATTATAGAGGGCCATGTTATTGACTTTGCATTGACGTGTAAAAGATTTATGTTGTGCCACTGGCTATATGTATTCTAAAGGTGTACCCAGTCTCAACAGATCATTAGTCTGATTGTTCTTTGATTCTCCTAAATGTGAATTTGTCTGATTTGGTGTCAAACTTGACTTTGTCCCTATTTTTGTTTTGCCATGTGACCCAATGATTATACAAATCTATATAGGGTTTGGCATCATCAAAAGTAACAGAATATTAGCATGCATGCATATTTAGGATATAAAAGAGAAGTATCTTGTTGTGCCAGAGTGTTCCTAACTCCTGAATGGATATAAAACAATATGGTCTACGGATCAGGTAAAATCGAGGGTCCGCATGT
The DNA here is from genome assembly GCA_033576555.1 of Oophaga sylvatica. Taxonomy (NCBI): domain Eukaryota; kingdom Metazoa; phylum Chordata; class Amphibia; order Anura; family Dendrobatidae; genus Oophaga; species Oophaga sylvatica. Next base: position 82,074,489 of record JARQOD010000009.1, read on the forward strand.
CTATATTTTATACAATTTGAGTGGGCAAGGGTGGGATTTAGAGATTAGCCCATTCATGAAAGTTTTGGGAGCTGAGAACCTTCAGGAGTTGTTAACCATGCTTTGAGGTCGATTGAATGCCATGTCACTCAGGCAGCCAATCACTGCTGTCAAGCGCAATGGAAAGCAACACACGGTTGGTCCTGTGGCCAGCAGCACAGGAGGGGTAAGGGTAAAACATGAATATATTAGATTATGTTTTACTATTTGGAGCAAGTTTGAAGTTTTCTTTAAGGATTGGAAAACCACCTTCAGTTAGGAATCGGATCAATCAAACAGGGCACAATATGGAATAATGTGCGTTGTTATACACAGTAACTTACAAACGTGGTTCTCTCTGGCATCTATGTACATGGGCAAGTATTACTCTAATTTGGGTCTAATGTGTAGTTTATTGGGTGCAATATAGGCTCATTGTAGGACTGCAAACACACAATTTGGTTCTTTGCAGGTAGAATATGGTACTTTATGCAAAGTATATGGCTGTGTGCAGGCACAGAATCGCACTGTCCTATGAAAACAAACTATGGGACTATTGTGGCATGGTATGGCGGTCTCTGGCCACTGTTTAGCATAATATAGTACTATATGGACATTGGACAACAACAACTTTTTAATGTGCTGGTATTGTTGTGGTTACAATTAAAGAAATATTCTCAATTTGTCTCTGGAGCAGGTCAGAGCTATGTTGCTCTTTACTTCTTTGTTTCTGATAGGATAGGCTGAGTTATAGTATTAGTAGAACTATAAAGTTCTGCTGTAACACATTCAGCTATTAGTGATTTGTTTTATAATGTACACTGCTATCACTGTATTTACGGTACATATAGAGATAATGGCACTTGAACAAGCACATAGCTCAGGATAGTCAGAGCTGTGATTAGGAGAACTGCTCTTGGAGAAGCTAGTGCTATAGATTGGTGATTTTGCAAGTAGAGATGGGCGAACCCGAACAGTAAAGTTTGGCATCCAGACCGAACACCTATGACCTATGACCTATGACCCGACATGAAATGACACTTGGTGTACATAGGGTTAACCATGTCTTTTCATGTCCTTTGCTATCTAATTTGCACAAACAATTAAATCAGACTATGTGTGCAAAATTTCACACCTGTAGGGGTTAATTAAAGGTGTAAATTCGTAGCAAAAAAGTCCGTTTTTTTTACAACGAATTTACACCTTTAATTAACCCCTACAGGTGTGAAATTTTGCACACATAGACTGATTTAATTGTTTGTGCAAATCAGATAGCAAACCACATGAAAAGACATGGTTAACCCTATGTACACCAAGTGTCATTTCATGTCGGGTGCTTCTGTCTTTTCACTGAAGCCGGCTTTACCCGGCAATTGAATCAGAGGATATTTTACTATGTAGAAGTGTATAAACTATACATATATGTATATATATATATATGTCACAATGACATGTATATATATATATATATATGTATTCTATGTGTGTATATTTAGTGTTTACAAGGAAAGAATGGGTTTTTTTTAGTTGCGATATTTTGTTCCCATAGACTTACATGGGACTTCCGGTATCGGTATCGGGTATCGCCGATATTTTAGTGATATCGGCGATACCATTCCGATTCCGATACTTTAGGATATCGGAAAGTATCGCTCAACTCTAGTGAGGACCCCAACAAACATCTCCTCATATCTCAGCTTCAAGGACCCTTTTGTGTGTGGCAAGGAGCGCGTCATATTGAATTTGGATGCAGGTAGTACCGACTTTCAAGTTTTTGATTAGAATTAATCTTTAATATTTCTTCCAATCGGTTTCTCCAAGATGTGAAATGCTACTTAAAAGATGGTTAAATAAATGCAAAATAATTCCTCTAGTAATATTTATTTGTACCGCTTTTATGTAGATATTGTCGTTATTGCTCCCTTTACATTCAGTTAGATATCTGTATGCAATAATCTCCCAAGCTCCCTCTAGTGGTGACTGCTGGCAGCTGGGATTTTATCTCTATGGCTGTAACCTAAAAAACAGAACTCATTTTCATCGTTTGATTTGTTTAGTTGTTGGATGGATTTGTTGAATTAATGATGAACCGAAGAGGTAACTCCCATCCAGAGATAACAGCACATTATCTCTCCAGGCAGATAGTCATTGTCTTTTCGCCTTCAGATCATTGACATCCATGATCCAGCCTGTGATAAGAGGCTGCAGTCATAAACGAGTTAACATTACATGATGGTAAATGGTGCTTGTAGGATATGATGAGTTCCTTTATCTGTGGGTCGTCAATGCCCCAGGAATCCTGCACGCCCATTGATATTTTAACAGATTTCCTTTTTTTTCCCTTGCAATAATCAGCTAATTGTTTTAGTGTTATTGATAGTTGGAGGAGATAACATGAAGCTTTTGGTGGAATTCCAGAGACATTACAGACAAGTGGTTACAAGTCACCAGCAGACTGTATGGGTTTCTAAGAAAAACTGTACAAAACTGTTCTAGAAAAGAAAATATAACGACACAATGATAACTAGGGAGAAGAAGATTAAATGTATGAATTCATTGACCGCCCACAATAGGAACTTTAGGAATAATGGACCAAGGCAGATGGTGTTTTCTAATGATTGAATTGCAAAATGCTGCAAGATAAGCTGGTGCTGTATAAATAAGATTATTACTACTAAATGTGGTCGATATCGGAGCAGGCAGTGTTGGCAAATGGGAACGTCAATGTGCACTGGGCATTTTAAGCCTTATTAAAACAATGAATCTGCAGCGCTCACGCCATGAAACATGTTAATATAACTTTTGGCCCACATACTAATTTGTGGCCCAGATGCATTCTTTCTTACTTGTCATCCACATGATTTCAGTAGATGCTTCCTCTTCATCAGGGTTCTGCCAGCACTATGGGTACTGGTACTTCCTTTACCTAGATTTTTGTCATATGCAGGACAACAGCAGCAGAGATTCATTGACCCACCTCTACTAACTGTAAGGAGGTTAAAAATCCCTTCCTCCACTTTTTACTATAGAGAGCCCATGCTTGCTGTACTTATACAGACTCATCCAGGCTTCCTTAGAGAGACATAGACCCACCCCCAACTTCCTGTATAGAGACATAGACCCAATCCTGATTTTTATAGACAGACAGAGCAGCCCATGTTTACTATAGAGAGAGACCTGTCCCCACTGTTATAAAGAGACAAATACCCATTTCCACCACCTGTAAAGACACAAAGACCTATCCCCACTTCCTGTAGAGAGATAAAGACCCACCTCTACTACTTCTAAGGAAACAAATACCAGCCCTTGCCTCCTGTAAAGATACAAAGAATCAGCATCCTATCCTGTGAAAGACAGTCAAAGACTGTCAAAGACCCACCCCTGCTTCCTACAGAGAGACCTGACAATGCTTCCTGTAGAGAGATAAAGACCCACCCCTGCTTCCTACAGAGAGACCTGACAATGCTTCCTGTAGAGAGATAAAGACCCACCCCTGCTTTCTAGCGAGGACAAAGAACCTCCCTTGCTTCCTGTAGAGAGACATGGACCTGTCTCCACTTCCTGTACAGAAACCTGTCCCCACTTTTTGAGAGATAAAGACCTGCTTCCTCTAGTGAGACAAAGACCCACCCCTGCTTCCTATAGAGATAAAGACCTGCTGCTTCCTGCTGAGAGATAAAGACCCACCCCTGCTTCCTACAGAGAGACCTGACAATGCTTCCTGCAGAGAGATAAAGATCTAACCATGCTTCCTCTAGAGACACAAAGACCCACCCTGCTTTCTGTAGAGATAAAGACCCACCCCTGCTTCCTGTAGAGATAAAGACCCACCCTGCTTCCTGTAGAGATAAAGACCCACCCCTGCTTCCTACAGAGAGATGAAGACTCCCCCTGCTTCCTGTACAGCGATAAAGACCCACCCCTGCTTCTTGTACAGATAAAGACCCACCCCTGCTTCCTACAGATAGATTTGACAATGCTTCCTGCAGAGAGATAAGGATCCACCCCTGCTTCCTACAGATAGACCTGACAATGCTTCCTGTAGAGAGATAAAGACCAACCCCTGCTTCCTACAGAGAGATAAAGACCCACCCCTGCTTCCTACAGAGACCTGACAATGCTTCCTGTAGAGAGATAAAGACCCACCCCTGCTTCCTACAGAGAGATGAAGACCCACCCCTGCTTCCTGTACAGCGATAAAGACCCACCCCTGCTTCCTACAGATAGATTTGACAATGCTTCCTGCAGAGAGATAAGGATCCACCCCTGCTTCCTACAGAGAGACCTGACAATGCTTCCTGTAGAGAGATAAAGACCAACCCTGCTTCCTGTAGAGAGATAAAGACCCACCCCTGCTTCCTACAGAGACCTGACAATGCTTCCTGTAGAGAGATAAAGACCACCCCTGCTTCCTGTAGAGATAAAGACCCACCCCTGCTTCCTACAGAGAGATGAAGACTCCCCTGCTTCCTGTACAGTGATAAAGACCCACCCCTGGTTCCTGTAGAGATAAAGACCCACCCCTGCTTCCTGTAGAGATAAAGACCCACCCATGCTTCCTACAGAGAGATGAAGACTCCCACTACTTCCTGTACAGCAATAAAGACCCACCCCTGGTTCCTGTAGAGCAGTGTTTCCCAACTCCAGTCCTCAAGACCCACCAAGTCAAGTTTTCACGATATCCTTAGTATTGCACAGGTGATAATTTCATGACCTGCTCAAGCAATAATTCCATCACCAAAGCAATACTAAGTAAATCCTGAAAGCATGACGTGTTGAGGGGTCTTGAGGACTGGAGTTGGGAAATACTGATGTAGAGAGATAAAGTTCCACCCCTGCTACCTATAGAGGAAGACCCCCCTGCTTCCTGCAGAGAGACAAAGACCCACCCCTGCTTCTTGTAGAGAGATAAAGACCCACCCTGCTTCTTGTAGAGAGATAAAGACCCACCCCTGCTTCCTATAGAGATAAAGACCCACCCTGCTTCTAATAGAGAGACAAAGACCCACCCCGGCTTCTTATAGAGAGACAAAGAACCACCCCTGCTTCCTATAGAGATAAAGACCCACCCCTGCTACCTATAGAGAGATATAGACCCACCCTGCTTCCTATAGAGAGATAAAGACCCACCCCTGCTTCTTATAGAGAGACAAAGACCCACCCCTGCTTCCTATAGAGAGATATAGACCCACCCCCGCTTCCTGTAGAGATAAAGACCCACCCCTGCTTCCTATAGAGGAAGACCCACCCCTGCTTCCTGCTGAGAAACAAAGACCCCCCCCTGCTTCCTATAGAGATATAGACCCACCCCTGCTTCCTACAGAGATAAAGACCCACCCTTGCTTCCTGTAGAGATAAAGACCTAACCCTGCTTCCTATAGAGGAAGACCCACCCCTGCTTCCTGCTGAGAGACAAAGACCCACCCTGCTTCTTGTAGAGAGATAAAGACCCACCCCTGCTTCCTATAGAGAGATAAAGACCCACTCCTGCTTCCTATAGAGAGATAGAGACCCATCCCTGCTTCCTATAGAGAGACAAAGACCCGCCCCTGCTTCTTATAGAGAGACAAAGACCCACCCCTGCTACCTATAGAGAGATAAAGACACACCCTGCTACCTATAGAGATAAAGACCCACTCCTGCTTCTTGTAGAGAGCTAAAGACCCACCCTGCTTCCTATAGAGAGATAAGGATCCAACCCTGCTTCCTATAGAGCGATAAAGACCCACCCTGCTTCCTATAGAGAGATAAAGAACCACTCCTGCTTCCTATAGAGAGATAAGGATCCACCCCTGCTACCTATAGAGAGATAAAGACACACCCTGCTACCTGTAGAGATAAAGACCCAGCCCTGCTACCTATAGAGAGATATAGACCCACCTCTGCTTCCTATATAGAGATAAAGACCCAGCCCTGCTTCCTATAGAGAGATATAGACCACCCCTGCTTCCTATAGAGATAAATACCCACCCCTGCTTCCTATATAGAGATAAAGACCCACCCCTGCTTCCTATAGGAGATAAATACCCACCCCTGCTTCTTATAGAGAGATAAAGACCCACCCCTGCTTCCTATAGAGAGATAAAGACCCACCCCTGCTTCTTATAGAGAGACAAAGACCCACCCCTGCTTCCAATAGAGATAAATACCCACCCCTGCTTCTTGTAGAGAGCTAAAGACCCACCCCTGCTTCCTATAGAGAGATAAAGACCCCCCCTGCTTCCTATAGAGATAAAGACCCACCCCTGCTTCTTGTAGAGAGCTAAAGACCCACCCCTGCTTCCTATAGAGAGATAAAAACCCCCCTGCTTCCTATAGAGAGACAAAGACCCACCCCTGCTTCTTATAGAGAGATAAAGAACCACTCCTGCTTCCTATAGAGATAAATACCCACCCCTGCTTCTTGTAGAGAGCTAAAGACCCACCCCTGCTTCCTATAGAGAGATAAGGATCCAACCCTGCTTCCTATAGAGATAAATACCCACCCCTGCTTCTTGTAGAGAGCTAAAGACCCACCCCTTCTTCCTATAGAGAGATAAGGATCCAACCCTGCTTCCTATAGAGAGATAAATACCCACCCCTGCTTCTTGTAGAGAGCTAAAGACCCACCCCTGCTTCCTATAGAGAGATAAGGATCCAACCCTGCTTCCTATAGAGAGTAAGACCCACTCCTGCTTCCTATAGAGAGATGAAGACTCCCCCTGCTTCCTGTACAGTGATAAAGACCCACCCCTGGTTCCTGTAGAGATAAAGACCCACCCCTGCTTCCTGTAGAGATAAAGACCACCCATGCTTCCTACAGAGAGATGAAGACTCCCACTACTTCCTGTACAGCAATAAAGACCCACCCCTGGTTCCTGTAGAGCAGTGTTTCCCAACTCCAGTCCTCAAGACCCACCAAGTCAAGTTTTCACGATATCCTTAGTATTGCACAGGTGATAATTTCATGACCTGCTCAAGCAATAATTCCATCACCAAAGCAATACTAAGTAAATCTGAAAGCATGACGTGTTGAGGGGTCTTGAGGACTGGAGTTGGGAAATACTGATGTAGAGAGATAAAGTTCCACCCCTGCTACCTATAGAGGAAGACCCCCCCCTGCTTCCTGCAGAGAGACAAAGACCCACCCCTGCTTCTTGTAGAGAGATAAAGACCCACCCTGCTTCTTGTAGAGAGATAAAGACCCCACCCTGCTTCCTATAGAGATAAAGACCCACCCTGCTTCTAATAGAGAGACAAAGACCACCCCGGCTTCTTATAGAGAGACAAAGAACCACCCCTGCTTCCTATAGAGATAAAGACCCACCCCTGCTACCTATAGAGAGATATAGACCCACCCCTGCTTCCTATAGAGAGATAAAGACCCCCCTGCTTCTTATAGAGAGACAAAGACCCACCCTGCTTCCTATAGAGAGATATAGACCCACCCTGCTTCCTGTAGAGATAAAGACCCACCCCTGCTTCCTATAGAGGAAGACCCACCCCTGCTTCCTGCTGAGAAACAAAGACCCACCCCTGCTTCCTATAGAGATATAGACCCACCCCTGCTTCCTACAGAGATAAAGACCCACCCTTGCTTCCTGTAGAGATAAAGACCTAACCCTGCTCCTATAGAGGAAGACCCACCCCTGCTTCCTGCTGAGAGACAAAGACCCACCCCTGCTTCTTGTAGAGAGATAAAGACCCACCCTGCTTCCTATAGAGAGATAAAGACCCACTCCTGCTTCCTATAGAGAGATAGAGACCCATCCCTGCTTCCTATAGAGAGACAAAGACCCGCCCCTGCTTCTTATAGAGAGACAAAGACCCACCCCTGCTACCTATAGAGAGATAAAGACACACCCCTGCTACCTATAGAGATAAAGACCCACTCCTGCTTCTTGTAGAGAGCTAAAGACCCACCCCTGCTTCCTATAGAGAGATAAGGATCCAACCCTGCTTCCTATAGAGCGATAAAGACCCACCCTGCTTCCTATAGAGAGATAAAGAACCACTCCTGCTTCCTATAGAGAGATAAGGATCCACCCCTGCTACCTATAGAGAGATAAAGACACACCCCTGCTACCTGTAGAGATAAAGACCCAGCCCTGCTACCTATAGAGAGATATAGACCCACCTCTGCTTCCTATATAGAGATAAAGACCCAGCCCTGCTTCCTATAGAGAGATATAGACCCACCCCTGCTTCCTATAGAGATAAATACCCACCCCTGCTTCCTATATAGAGATAAAGACCCACCCTGCTTCCTATAGAGATAAATACCCACCCTGCTTCTTATAGAGAGATAAAGACCCACCCTGCTTCCTATAGAGAGATAAAGACCCACCCTGCTTCTTATAGAGAGACAAAGACCCACCCTGCTTCCAATAGAGATAAATACCCACCCTGCTTCTTGTAGAGAGCTAAAGACCACCCCTGCTTCTATAGAGAGATAAAGACCCCCCCTGCTTCCTATAGAGATAAGACCCACCCTGCTTCTTGTAGAGAGCTAAAGACCCACCCCTGCTTCTATAGAGAGATAAAAACCCCCCTGCTTCCTATAGAGAGACAAAGACCCACCCTGCTTCTTATAGAGAGATAAAGAACCACTCCTGCTTCCTATAGAGATAAATACCACCCCTGCTTCTTGTAGAGAGCTAAAGACCCACCCCTGCTTCCTATAGAGAGATAAGGATCCAACCCTGCTTCCTATAGAGATAAATACCCACCCCTGCTTCTTGTAGAGAGCTAAAGACCCACCCCTGCTTCCTATAGAGAGATAAAGACCCACCCCTGCTTCTTATAGAGAGACAAAGACCCACCCCTGCTTCCAATAGAGATAAATACCCACCCTGCTTCTTGTAGAGAGCTAAAGACCCACCCCTGCTTCCTATAGAGAGATAAAGACCCCCCCCTGCTTCCTATAGAGATAAAGACCCACCCCTGCTTCTTGTAGAGAGCTAAAGACCCACCCCTGCTTCCTATAGAGAGATAAAAACCCCCCCTGCTTCCTATAGAGAGACAAAGACCCACCCCTGCTTCTTATAGAGAGATAAAGAACCACTCCTGCTTCCTATAGAGATAAATACCCACCCCTGCTTCTTGTAGAGAGCTAAAGACCCACCCCTGCTTCCTATAGAGAGATAAGGATCCAACCCTGCTTCCTATAGAGATAAATACCCACCCCTGCTTCTTGTAGAGAGCTAAAGACCCACCCCTTCTTCCTATAGAGAGATAAGGATCCAACCCTGCTTCCTATAGAGAGATAAATACCCACCCCTGCTTCTTGTAGAGAGCTAAAGACCCACCCCTGCTTCCTATAGAGAGATAAGGATCCAACCCTGCTTCCTATAGAGAGATAAAGACCCACTCCTGCTTCCTATAGAGAGACAAAGACACACTTATGACCTGCAAGGAGACAAAGCCCCGTTCCTACTTCATGCAGAGCAATAAAATCCTGCCTCCACTTCTCTGCTGCAAGAGACAGAATACTATTTAAGCAGTGGAAAGCAAGTTACACAGAACGAAAACACGTAGAGGCCGGTAGAGAACTTTTGAGACTGAAAATAGCATTTTTGCAATTTTTTATTAATTGCAGTGGTCATGAGATGAGCCTGTCCACAGCAGAGCTAAAGCTCTTAGCCTTTGGGCCTCAACAGAAAAAACGTACAAGTGTCCCCATCCAATGTCATGTATAGTACTGCTCTCTTACGTGGCTGGGGGTCCTTGCAGCCCTCAGGATCAAAGAGTAAGAACTAAATCTACATCCAAAATAGCTACTCTGGGCAATAAGTAAAAACTCCCATGAAAAATTGCACTAATTATAGTAAAAAAAACAGCACTATTTAACACTTTCATTGCCCATACTAAAAAAATCTTGAGCCCATTAGGTCTACATTGCACATTACTAAACCCATTAGCTCATGGGCATTTTGTATTGAACTGTCTACATATCCTATAGAAATCTATGAGATTGCCATCTTTGTCCGCACAGATAATTACACACAACCTTCCTGATGACGGTATTCACCGATCCAGCGGTTACACTGGGATACAGCCCGCTCATGGCATCCTACAGCTAGTAAAGACCACTAAGCCCACCTGACCAGTCCTGCTGCCGTTGGTTTTACAGCTTTGGTAACATAACCAGACTAAGAAAAGACCGACCAAAAAGGTTTAAGGAACTGAGACTTTTAGGGAGATTCCTCATATGCACTTGTGAGAGACCGAAGCTGACAGTAGAGCGGAGATCACGGCCGACCTCAAGCGCTGGGGAAGTAACTAAGTAGCTAAGTAGAAACTGCATACTTTCTTCACTAGGAAGACTATGGAGATAAATGGCTAGCCATTCTTTCTGGGACCCTTTATCTCTGTTGTAAACAATGGATCTCCAGCAGATGGAGACTGGTGGAATCTAATATCTATGCTAATTCCTTACAATTGAGACACAAAGAGAAAAAGAAAGTTGCAAAATGTTACATTTGTTACATAATAGGAAAAAGAACCATTCTAGTCCTGCAGATGCAACATTCATCCATCACATGACTGCTGCAGCCAATCACTGGCCTCAGTCGTCCTGTAGGTGTCACCACTAAGACCAGGATTGGCTGCTGCAGTCACATGACAGATGGATGTGATACAAGGATATTTGTATTCCTCATTTCTAACAATTTCTGCTATAGTGCAGCTTTTTGAAAAGCCAAGACGACCCCTTTATGATTTATGAATATAAGGTTACACGCCTCCTTTAAGGAGTAGCATTAAGTGTCTTGGAACTTCACACCATACTCCAGAGCTGAGTGCCTCCATTCCAGACTTGCTCTAAGATTACAGACTGCTGGATCTCAGGGACATAGATGGAGAGACGCGGGCAGATCTCTATCACATCATGTCCAAGCTGCTCTGCAGCCATAGGAGTCTAGACAGCACCACAGAGAGCGTCCATATAGACATCTCACAATCACTGGGATCACAGCTCAGGTCATCAAGGGGTCTCTCAGTAGGGTCCTGCTACCTACCTGTGCGCCACCTCCACTGCAATAACATAGGCTTAGACCTGACTGACACCTCCAGTCCAGGCTTCCAAAGTCATTCAAAAGGCACGGAAAAATATTAAGATTTAAGATCTGTCCAAAGAATGTAAAAGTTATCTTACGGTATTATATCCTCACAGTGCAGTCAGATCCAGAGCTGCAACTGCCTTCCTGATCTTTATACAATCTATCCCCCTATAACAATAATAACAAATGTTAGATGTAGAGAATAATCACATTATAACAACATTCTACACATTATATAGAGCTATAATAAGCTGAACCACATACATACAGTACTCCTCCTGTACTGAGCTGCTGTGCACTTATAACCTACATTATACCCCAGAGCTGCACTCACTATTCTGCTGGTGCAGTCACTGTGTACATACATTATATTACTGATCCTGAGTTACATCCTGTATTAAACCCCAGAGCTGCATTCACTATTCTGCTGGTGCAGTCACTGTGTACATACATTACATTACTGATCCTGTACTGATCCTGAGTTACATCCTGTATTATACCCCAGAGCTGCACTCACTATTCTGCTGGTGCAGTCACTGTGTACATACATTACATTACTGATCCTGTACTGATCTTGAGTTACATCCTGTATTATACTTCAGAGCTGCACTCACTATTCTGCTGGTGCAGTCATTGTGTACATACATTACATTACTGATCCTGAGTTACATCCTGTATTATACCCCAGAGCTGCACTCACTATTCTGCTGGTGCAGTCACTGTGTACATACATTACATTACTGATCCTGAGTTACAGAGTTACATTCTGTATTATACTCCAGAGCTGTACTCACTATTCTGCTGGTGCAGTCACTGTGTACATACATACATTACATTACTGATCCTGTACTGATCCTGAGTTACATCCTGTATTATACCCCAGAGCTGCACTCACTATTCTGCTAGTGCAGTCACTGTGTACATACATTACATTACTGATCCTGAGTTACCGTACATCCTGTATTATACTCCAGAGCTGCACTCACTATTCTGCTAGTGCAGTCACTGTGTACATACATTACATTACTGATCCTGAGTTACATCCTGTATTATACTCCAGAGCTGCACTCACTATTCTGCTGGTGCAGTCACTGTATACATACATACATTATATTACTGATCCTGTACATTACTGATCCTGTACTGATCCTGAGTTACATCCTGTATTATACTCCAGAGCTGCACTCACTATTCTGCTAGTGCAGTCACTGTGTACATACATTACATTACTGATTCTGAGTTACATCTTGTATTATACTCCAGAGCTGCACTCACTATTCTGCTGGTGCAGTCACTGTGTACATACATTACATTACTGATCCTGAGTTACATCCTGTATTATACTCCAGAGCTGCACTCACTATTCTGCTGGTGCAGTCACTGTGTACATACATTACATTACTGATCCTGAGTTACATCCTGTATTATATTCCAGAGCTGTATTCACTATTCTGCTGGTGCAGTCACTGTGTACATTACATTACTGATTCTGTACTGATCCTGAGTTACATCCTGTATTATATTCCAGAGCTGCACTCACTATTCTGCTGGTGCAGTCACTGTGTACATACATTACATTACTGATCCTGAGTTACATCCTGTATTATACTCCAGAGCTGCACTCACTATTCTGCTGGTGCAGTCACTGTATATACATTACATTACTGATCCTGAGTTACATCCTGTATTATACTCCAGAGCTGCACTCACTATTCTGCTGGTGCAGTCACTGTGTACATACATTACATTACTGATTCTGTACTGATCCTGAGTTACATCCTGTATTATATTCCAGAGCTGCACTCACTATTCTGCTGGTGCAGTCACTGTGTACATACATTACATTACTGATCCTGAGTTACATCCTGTATTATACTCCAGAGCTGCACTCACTATTCTGCTGGTGGAGTCACTGTGTACATACATTACATTACTGATCCTGAGTTACATCCTGTATTATACTCCAGAGCTGCACTCACTATTCTGCTGGTGCAGTCACTGTGTACATACATTACATTACTGATCCTGAGTTACATCCTGTATTATACTCCAGAGCTGCACTCACTATTCTGCTGGTGCAGTCACTGTGTACATACATTACATTACTGATCCTGAGTTATATCCTGTATTATACTCCAGAGCTGCACTCACTATTCTGCTGGTGCAGTCACTGTGTATATACATTACATTACTGATCCTGAGTTACATCCTGTATTATACTCCAGAGCTGCACTCATTATTCTGCTGGTGCAGTCACTGTGTACATACATTACATTACTGATCCTGAGTTACATCCTGCATTATACTCCAGAGCTGCACTCACTATTCTGCTGGTGCAGTCACTGTGTACATACATTACATTACTGATCCTGAGTTACATCCTGTATTATACTCCAGAGCTGCACTCATTGTTCTGCTGGAGGAATCATTGTTACCTGGGCTGATAGTGGGGTGCAGTCAGTCCTCGGTGTTCTGTGGCGGCAGTGCTGATGCTCATGTAGGCGGCTTAGATAAACACTATATGGCCGGTAGTAAACATGTTGTGTAGTAATATAACACTATAATACTAAAGATTACTCAAGGCCACGGGAGTGTCTCACCCCATTATAAACAGGAGGCGCTTTCTCACCGTGTATTATGACTCTTCTACCTGATAAACAAGTGACAGCAAAACACACAGTGCATTGCTGCCAGACACATTTAGTCACACTACAAGTGCCAGCATGCCCTGACAACAGAGTATCTTTCTTTGCAGGCTCTGGGGTCCTGCACATCCAGTGGTTTGGAGCTGCACTACCTCTACCCTTCTGTGCCTACAGGATTTAGCAATGTTAGGTCCTAATGTGAGAGCTAAGCAGTGTGGCCTACTGATGAACTACAAATCCCAGCCATCCCTGCCACTTTTATTCAGTCTAGAACTTGTATTTCCAGTACACAGCTGTAGAAGCGAGCAAACAAAGTGTTAATGGCCCAGCCTATTCACATGCCAGCTCGCTGCTTCCCACAGGTTAATACATGCATGGCATCATGTGAATGAACCCAAAAGACAAAAAAGACACCAGGGATTTACATTTGTGCAGCTCAGCCCCGCACCCCTCCCCGGTGTGACCTGCACCTATAGGGTGTGCAGGTAAAGCTCTGTCATTTCCAGGAGGAGTCTCAGAGTTTACACTCAGGACTGGAGTAGAAGGAAAAAAGTTTTGCAAGTTATTAAGTAAATAGTAAGTTGTGCAGTGACCACCAGGGGGCGCGCCTCATTCTGCTGCGGGGGGTTTCGCTGGGATTTTTCTCCTCTGTTGGAAAATGAATGTGCTCTGCTCTTAATTATTTGTAGTGAAGTTTGCAGGAAGGGGCTGAGCAACTCAAATCCCATAAGAGCCGAGAGCAGGCAGTAACTTTCAGGGGGCTGGAAACAGACTCTGGAATAAAAGTGCGAGAGGACAGGACAGAGCAGAGCAGCAGCAGAGACGCAGCAGAGTCGCAGCTTCTTATCACTCCCCCAGCCTTTGTGCACAGGCTCGGAGCAGTGTGCACAGTCCCCTCACTGCAGCCTTGGATCCTACCTCTACATTCACTTTCCAAAAACTTTTCCTAAACTTTTTCTCTATGCGCAAACTGGGAATCTGATCTGGCCGGACTTTGCTCCCTGGGATTGTCAACAGAGGACAAAGTGAGCAGCTCCCTGTGCTGTCAGTGACTAAAGCTGGGCAGCCTGGATCTAAAGAAAATTGTCAACAGTTGCTCCACCAGCATGCAGAACTACAAGTATGACAAGGCAATGGTGCCAGAGAGCAGGAATGGGGGCAGCACCACCCTGAACAACAATAATGGCACCGGCAACTGCAAGAAGATCCTCCTCATCTTCCTGGATCTATTCTGCCTCATAGTCGGTAAGTCCACTCTAAAGTTTCCCTTTAACCCTGGGTGCTCAGGGTCTGTCACCGAGTGTCCCCTGTGGCTTCAGTACTGTAATCTATGGGGTTCACTTCTGTCTGGCATTTACTCCTCTGACATTGGGATAGGTGCTAATTTCTAGCAAGTTTTATTACATTTTGCATTATGTTGTGCATTTTCTTATAGCTTGCATTATTCTGTTTGCATTGCATTATTTTGTGTTTGCATTTTATAATGTTTTTGCATTATTTTAGGTTCGAATGTTCTCGTTTTTCCATTATTTTATATTTGCATTTGATCACATTTTTGCATTATTTTAGGTTTGAATTTTCTCATATTTTTCCATTATTTTATATTTGCATTTTATTATATTTTTTGCATTATTTAAGGTTTGATTTTTCTCATATTTATGCATTATTTTATACTTGCATTTTATTATATTTTTTTGCATTATTTTAGCTTCGAATATTCTCATATTTTTGCATTCTTTTATACTTGCATTTTTGTATATTTTTTTGCATTATTTTAGGTTTGAATTTTCTTATATTTTTGCATTATTTGAGATTTGCATTTTACTATATTTGTTTGCATTTTATTATATTTTGTGCATTATTTTATGTTGTCATTTTATTCTATTTTTTGCATCATGCTTCCCTATTACAGAACAGCCCACAGTTTAATAGCCTATAGCCCCTTCTTCCCCCTTCTCCCTCTGTTTAACTTTATACACACTTTATTTTCATTCCCCTTCACATTTTCAGGAAATATTGTGTTAGGAAAAAGTGATGTATAACATTGTATCCTGTCTGCTACACTTCTGCAAACTTCATATTGCTTGTGCCTGGTGGATGTGTAGTGTTGAGTTTCACTTGTGGTATAAATCTTCACATCAACAAAAAAAAGGAAAGTGTGTCATTAATATATGGAAAGCACCCAAGGAAAGGGAATCCAGTTACATTTTCTATTTTGAAAGTTCCTTTAAAATTGCAGGGCTCAATAAATGGATGTGGTTCGAGTAGGTGGTTTTGCACTATAGCAGAACTGCAACTCCCAGCATGCCATGACCAGAGCTGTATATGGTACTCATTATAGGAGTGTGTGTTTGGATTGCAGCTTTTAGTATATAAACCGTAAGGATGAAGTTGTACACACTACTGTGTGGTCCTGGGTAACGCAGCTGTAGCCCCTATAGGTTGTATATGGGAGATATTCCCCAGTGTAAAGCATGCGAGTGCACAGCTGGTGCCTGTATGATAGTAGCTGTTATGGCATGGCCAGGCTCTCTGGAGGAATGGGAGAGCTCTCTTGGCCGGACTGGATCAGTCTTATCAAATTTTAGAGAAATCCTTTCAATATCTTCAAAGAAAACCCCTTTCTGCCTTTCTTCTTTGCTCTGAATTCTCCACATTGCATTCTGCAATCACTGATGTCTGACTTCTCCTCCACTCAGCTGTACAGCACTGAAATGATTTTCCAAAACCACAATTAGATGCCCCCTCCCCTCCTTCCAGTGTAAATTCTGCAGCTTACTGTGGGCTGTAACTTGATAACAAGGAGTAAGGAGAGGCGCCGGGTCCACAGTCACAAACTGCAGCAGATTTAGGATCATTATATGATCAATGCTCCAGAGTCAGCTATCGCCATATGCCGTTCCTTTAAGAGCATCCTCAGTAGTGACTGATGTCCCACTCACCCTGACCATAAGAGCAGCCGCAGGGACCTGTCTCCAAAGGTCATGGCTTGCACATATTGCAGTGACTTGTCTCCTAGGGTCATGGCTTGCACGTATTGCAGTGACTTGTTTCTTAGGGTCATCATGGCTTGCACTGTATTGCAGTGACTTGTCTCCTAGGGTCATGGCTTGCACTGTATTGCAGTGACTTGTCTCCTAAGGTCATGGCTTGCACATATTGCAGTAACTTGTCTCTTAGGGTCATAGCTTGCACATATTGCAGTGACTTTTCTCCTAAGGTCATGGCTTGCACATATTGCAGTGGGTCATGGCTTGCACTGCAGTGACTTGTCTCCTAAGGTCATGGTTTGCACATATTGTAATGACTTGTCTCCTAGGGTCAGGCTTGCACATATCGCAGTGACTTGTCTCCTAGGGTCATGGCTTGCACATATTGCAGTGACTTTTCTCCTACAGTTATGGCTTGTACACATTGCAGTGACTTGTCTCCTAGGGTCATGGCTTGCACGTATTGCAGTGACTTGTCTCCTAGGGTCATGGCTTGCACGTATTGCAGTGACTTGTCTCCTAGGGTCATGGCTTGCACATATTGCAGTGACTTGTCTCCTAAGGTCATGGCTTGCACATATTGCAGTGACTTGTCTCCTAAGGTCATGGTTTGCACATATTGCAGAGACTTGTCTCCTAGGGTCATGACTTGCACATATTGCAGTGACTTGTCTCCTAAGGTCATGGCTTGCACATATTGCAGTGACTTGTCTCCTAAGGTCATGGCTTGCACATATTGCAGTGACTTTTCTCCTAGGGTCATGGCGTGCACATATTGGAGTGACTTGTCTCTACAGCTAAGCTGCACGTCAACAATATAGTAAGTTGCCGGTCAATGGTAGATGTTTAATACTTAAAGGGTCTCTAAAGCTGATCCCAATCCATAAATCATTATATAATTGACATCTGGTTTGCATTGTGTCTCGTGTAACTGAGAATACTTGGGGATTGGATAGCATCAGGTCCTTTAAACTTAGTAAGCGCCTTCCCCCCGATATACAGCCTATGTTGGCTTGCGTCCATCCAGTATAGTTGAGATCTCATTCTCTCTCTGTCATTGCTGGTGTTTAGATGTGTGAATGATTAGGAAGGCTTGTGTTACAAATATTGGTGCAGATTGCAAACCTTTTCCCTTTGAGGAGCCCTGCTAGGAAGCAGAGACATTAGGACTGAGTCTTGCATCTCTTGGATCAACCATTGGGTTCATCGGCCGGCTGATCATAAATACTAGCATCAATGTCCTGTCCTGGTAGATTACAGGCACAGATTCCAGATAAGAGTATCATGAGAGGAGATAAGACTTGGCGGGTTAACTGTTCCAAATATAGGAGCTAATCCCAAACTGCCCCGGCTAATCTCCCACCGTAATCCTCAGATTATTGCCAGATCCGTTTTATGTTGTGGTTTTGTGCTTTGATTTTAGTTATTTAGCATTTTCTACTCTCGGTTTTCTATATTCATGGTGTACGGAGGGGCTTGTGCTTTGTGATTCTCCTCTGGGATCCATGGTAAAACTTACATTTGAGTGTTGGTTACTTTACTCCTGGGAGGACACTTTAGTGTCATAGGATTCACTTTAATGCTGGCAGCTATGAAATACGATGTCTTAATGCTTCTTACAAGGAACAGCTATCGTGTGACACTGCAGACGCCTCCCAAACAATGCTGAGGTTGACCGGTAATTGGGATCTGGAAGAAGATGTTGACGATCTTGACATCCGGGTAAAAGCAATGTGGAAGAACAGATGCAATTTAGCCTGTTGGAGTTTTGGTCCTGTCATCAATAGTTCTTTACCCAAGAGGCAACACATCCACCATCTTCTGTCCCATTTCCTAGGAAGCCACTTGACCCAAACATGTTTTGAAGTTTGGAAAGGAACCCAAGTGAAGATGTGAAGAATGTACAAACTCAACATAGAGGTTGCCCTTGACCAGATTAGGACTTAACCCTAATTCCTAGAGGGACTTGTATTTACTTCTATGGGGTCCTGGGCTCCCCAGGTGGGGAACCATTTGTTGACTAGCTGAAAACCTTGGAGAGATCCTGGCTACAGGTTTCTGGTTGATACTTTATCACTATATACTGTATCTTGAGTCACATGTCTAAATGCTAAGTCCATAAATCTAGAAGAAATTGACTGTCAACTAGATGTTTGCTTTGTCAGGGGGTGGCAAACATTTCATTAGTGACTTCTGATCCTCCTTATTGGAAAATTCCTCAGACTGACCCAGGGGGAGTCATTTATCTTGTCTATGCCTGCCGTTTTTTTTTTTTTTTTTTTGGATCGTGCCCCTGACTGCTCTAGGACATGGTGCAGAGATATGGAGTAAACATTACCGTTCAATGTGTGCAGCGTTTACAGTAAACCGTGGAAAATAATCAATTTGTCCTGCCTGGATAATTGCTGCTGCCTCCTAATTATTATCATTATACTCAGTTTCTTCTGATGACCTGTCACACTGGAACGTCTTGACAATAGCTACAATAACGACTATTCTGCATCATAAAGAACCTGCAGGAACCGAAACAGTAGCTTCATTACCATGATAAGTGATGCTGGTAGCCTTGAAGTATCACCAGGGATGTTCTTGACCTTCTCCATTAACATACAAGCCATGGCAAATCAACACTCATAAGAATATAGTCCAACCCAGTGATAGGTTTCATTAGTAGACGATACTTATTGTCTTGATGAGGTTAGAGGTTGCTAGGACGTGCTCGAAGGCATCTCAGATACTTCCCAGGGCTTACCACTCAACACCAACATTCCCCATCAGCCTGATACGCATTACCTTGAACAGAGATGACTGGAAACTATGGGCAGAATCCACCATCTGGTCTATGTGAGGGGAACTGGAGGTTACGTAGACTGGTACGACTGTGTACAGTCAGTAGACATAAGCACTTTGGTTGTTTGACCCCTCCAGAACTATCAAGAAGGTTTATTTTGAGGAACACCACATATTTTCAACGTCTGTGATTGACAAGAGCAAATATGTCTTGGGTTTTCTTAAAACAAATGTTCTTGAACTGTTTATAACTAGAAACCTGCCTTGACTTGATGAGAGTAGTGGTTGATGGTACATGTTAGAAGACAACCTAGATAAGAAGCAAGGCTTCCACTCAACCCCAATATTCCCCCGACAGATTATGATGCATTAACATGGATGAAATTGAGGGCAAATCCCACCATCTGGACATGGAGAGGTGAATGAAAGGTTACGTTGACTGGTATGGCTGTGCACAGTCAATGAAGACCTCACCTTGGTCTCCTTACCTCTTTGAGGGGCACCACGTAGCTGCAGCTGCCGAGCCAACATTTTCTTAATGAATGATTGACAGGTGCAAACACTTCTGGGCTTTCCGTAAGAAATGTAGTGGTAGGATTTACAAGAGGACTTTCTTCATCCTTCTTTTTCCATGGTCTTAGATGGTATCATAAGCTAGAAGGTGGTAGGAAAATCCCAAATATTTCACCAATGCCGGACACCAGATTGGAGTAATTTAAGCCGCCCAGTTAATAATATTTACAGAAAAGTTTCTTATTCCTGTCTTGCTACAGTGGAAGAGGTTTCTACACCATCTGGAATAACTTTAGAGAACTTTGAGATGGGGTTAACCCTTCATCCACCACCATTGCCTATATAATTTTTTTTCCTACCCCCTCGTCCACCTCACTGTGGCCCCAGTAGGGTCGATTAGGGACCCTGCAAATATAATAAACCCCAACACGTCTGTTATATGGGTACAAAACGAGTGGGAAATGTATATTTTCCTGGAAACTCCCCATGAAACAGCAGGTAACATGCAATCCTCCTTTTGTGGTTGAGTTTTCAAGAGAAATTTAGTTTCGGTACATCTGACTTATTTTTTTCTTAATTAGTCTCTTTTTTTTTTTTCATGGAAACTAGATCTCCCTGCTGGTCTTTTATAGGGGAAGCAGAGGAGGGGGCTTCATGCTCCACAGACAGACCTGACGGGGTCTGGAAACTGGCAGTCCGGTGATATATATATATGTGTCTGTTAGCATTTTTTTTCTCCAAAAGTTCTCTGCTTCTTAGGTTTTTGGAAAAATTAAAAAAATGAGTGTGTATATATATATATATATATATATAATCCTTTAGGATTGAGTGTCTTTGATCTAAGCCTTGAAAGTAGGACGTGCCTAAAATGTCATCTGAGTTGTAGCCTTGGAGGTGACCTTGAGTCGGACATATGATTCCTCACGGGGACAGTTCTGTAGCAGATCTAGAACGTGTGCACATATAGTTTGGCATACACCTGCTGCTCCCAATCTGCCATCCAGATCCTAATAGCTCAGACGTTTCTTTTTTTGTGGAAGGAGGATAATCCTAAACCTCCATGATTAATTTCTAAATCCGTGCCCAGATTTCAGTAGATCATTTACAAATTAAATAAAATATTTGTACTCCAGCGCCACCTAGTGGCAGTTTGTTTTGAAAAAACATTTGGATTTGCATGATTTAATTTTCCCTTCTGATTTACTGATAGCTTCAGGCAGTATTTCCTTTATAGGATCCTTTATGGTTGAAGTGTGAGTCTCAAGTGTCGGAGTGGGCGGCTGTGGTGAACTCCTGTAAATTCAAGATTCCTGTAAATGCAGCTTTAAAAAGTTATTGCTAAGTATAGGCCGAGACATAGAGCATTACCTGATTATAAAAAATAACTTTGCCGCAATTTATTTAATGCCTTTGGCTGCATAAACGAGGAAAGTCGAGTCAAGAAAGGCAAATTATGGAAGACAATTTTTATTTTTTTTTACCCTGGGAAAGAATCCCTTTGAGAGTCGTAGTCCTAGTTTGCACCCAATGTTCTCTGGACAAGACAGAAGAGAAAAGGATGAATCAAGATGATATATTTACTGGAATTTTCAGATTTCAGTGGAAATAATAATATTGCCCTTACCATTCTGACTGTTGCTGGGCTTCAAGGTCAGTTACAAATTAACTAAGATATAGCCTGAGAATGGAAACTAGAGGAAAGAGGCGCTGTGCAGGCAAGGGCTGGGGGCAAAGTCTTGTCAGAGCCCACAATCGGCAGGGAGGAAGGGCTTCTCTGAAAAATATACTTTCCAAAAATTCCCCAAGTCTCATCCAAATGACATAGGGCCCAATTCATTAAGATCGGTGTTTATTCTGTGCATATTATGGCATATAGGCAACTAAATTTATCGGACAACACAGGGCTGTGGAGTCCATAAGCCAAATCACCAACTCCGACTCCTCAATTTCCTTGACTTCCGATTCCACAACTCTGACTCCACAGCACTGGTCACTACTGAGCATGTGCATAAAGTGCACCACAGATTACAACGATCCCAGCTGTGGTCACTACTGAGATGTGCACAAAGTGCAGCACAGATTCATCCATCTACGACTCCACAGCATGGTCACTACTGAGCATGTGCACAAAGTGCACCACAGATTCATCTCATCTACGACTCCACAGCCGTGGTCACTACTGAGCATGTGCATAAAGTGCACGCACAGATTCATCTCATCTAGACTCCACAGCCGTGGTCACTACTGAGCATGTGCATAAAGTGCAGCACAGATTCATCTCATCTACGACTCCACAGCCGTGGTCACTACTGAGCATGTGCATAAAGTGCAGCACAGATTCATGTCATCTAGACTCCACAGCCATGGTCACTACTGAGCATGTGCATAAAGTGCACACAGATTCATTCATCTATGACTCCACAGCGTGGTCACTACTGAGCATGTGCATAAAGTGCAGCACAGATTCATCTCATCTACGACTCCACAGCTGGTCACTACTGAGCATGTGCACAAAGTGCAGCACAGATTCATCTCATCTACACCAGCCATGGTCACTACTGAGCATGTGCATAAAGTGCAGCACAGATTCATCTCATCTATGACCCACAGCGTGGTCACTACTGAGCATGTGCATAAAGTGCAGCACAGATTCATCTCATCTATGACTCCACAGCCGTGGTCACTACTGAGCATGTGCATAAAGTGCAGCACAGATTCATCTCATCTAACTCACAGCCTGGTCCCTAGACATGTCATAAAGCACCACAGATCATCTAACTAAAGTCAATCTAGTCGACAGAACGACATTTATAGGACGTTTCATAACTTTCCCAAATTATTACGAAACATTTACAGCACTGAATTACTGAACCCAATTCATTATGTATTTTAGGAGTCGGAGTCGGTCTATTTTATACCAACTCTGACTCCACAGCCCTGCAGACAAGGTACATCGACAAATTGCCGTGTGCCCATCCGCATAGTGAACAGGTGCACAGCTCCCTGCTATTTACATGCTCTTCTCCAGTCCATAAACCTATTCTGAGCTGCCATTTACTTTTTGCTGCCACAATGTCCTGAAACGGGCACGTGATCACTTCTGCAAATCACTGGCTTCAGTGGTGATTATTTTCACCTGTCAGGTCGCCCCTTTAGGCTGCGATTACCCTTAATACCCAACAAGTTACCTAACTTTGGTTTTCTCCTTAACCCAACCTTAGATATAAGTAGAAAAGTTTTCAAAAAGTTTATAAAAGTTTGTATAACTAGATGTACTCACATCCAGCAGTTAGACCTACTGACATCTTTATACATTGGTATTTACCACTCATAAAAGTCTGAGGTCTAAAGTCATCGTGGAGCCGAGATTGTCCAAGTCTTGAGTGGCGCAATGTTAGAGAATGGAAAACCTCATCATTCTTGTGGTGGCACCATCTTTATCACCTGGTTGCAGAGAAGTCCTATCTCTCGGTGTCGACTGTCTGTGCTCATTTGCTGTGACTTCGTTGTCTTGTGTCGCCATCTACCTTTCCGTGCCGTCCTTTCCGTCAGCTATTTGATTAGGAAATCAAGACGAGCGGAGAGGGGGTCGAGAACAATGCCCTTTCAACTGCCTGATCTAATTTAGTATCTTTGAAAAGTGAATACAGCCTTTTACTATGCGATTTACCCGGCCATAGAAATGTCTCTGTGAATGCCAATTCATGCCGTACGTAACTCCTAGAGGAGCCAAATGGCCGTTATTTTTTTTCCCACCAATTCTATTGAAAAGTTTGCACAATGGACATTGTTTCAGGGCCGTCTCCTCGGCAACTACCATTGATGTCCGATCGTACATCTCAGTCTGGATAATCCGTCCTGGTCTGATCACCCTTCATACATAGTCCAGATCTGATCCAAAAGTAGACGAAGAATTATTCAAAACGGATGTATCAAGAAGTAACCTCTTGTATCAATCGTCGGTCGTGTTACTAACAGAGTCTCATAGTTGGAGATGAATATTAATTGATACTTTGTAACCAGTTTGCCCGCCGAGCCGCGTTGTGTTCAGACTTGCATGAAGTCTCTTTCTGAAAGTGAGGATCGTTGCGTCCTTAAATTACACAGCGTCGTTTTATGAGCTCTCTCTAATAGGAGCGTGAAAACAGTATTTAGTGAAAGGGCTGAGCTTTGTGGAGCAGGTTGAATGCGCCCCTGGCCCATTGTCAAAGACCTATTCACATGGAGGCTTTAGCTGAATGGTGCAGTGATTAACATGGGAGACAGTATCTGCCGCTCTGCTGTTCAGAGCACAGGACGGGGCGGTATACTGAGGGAGAGGGGAGCGGTATACCGAGGAAGAGGGGGGACGCAATGTGTAGGGAACGAAAATCAGAATCTATAGAGTAGAATAGGTGTAGTATGGTCATCATTGGGGTTATTGTGTTCTATGTATAAAGTGGAATACAATTATATTATGGTCTGGTTATGATGGGGGTTGTAGTGTTCTGTATGTATATATATATCAAGTATGATATAATCAAATTATGGTCATGTTGGGGTTGTAGTGCTCTATGTATACAGTATAGTAGAACTGTGTTATGTTTGGTTCATGTTGGGGGTTATAGTGTTCTACATTTAAAGTATAATAGCACTATATTATAGTCATGTTGGGGGTTGTAGTCTTCTATATGAACAGTTGTGGCCTAAAGTTTTGAGACTGAGACACATTTTGGTTTGCATCTTCAGTTTTTATTTTGGAAGTTTGTATTAACTCTAGATTGTTATGAAGAGCGATCAGATGAGTTGCAAACATTTCCAAAGTGATTACTTGCCATGAAAATTAATGCAATCATAAAAAGCCCATTCAAAAAGAGAGGTACAGTGAAGAAGGCTTCAGGGCATCCAAGAAAGTTGAGCAAGTGTCAGGGCCATCTCCCAAAGAGGATTTAGCTATGGGATCAGTTCAGTGCAGAGATTCCTCGGAATGGCAGCAGGCAGGTGTCAGAGCTTGCTCAGAAATGGCAGCAGGCAGGTGTCTGAGCTTCCTCAGGAATGGCAGCAGGCAGGTGTCAGAGCTTGCTCAGGGATGGCAGCAGGCAGGTATCAGAGCTTGCTCAGGAATGGCAGCAGGCAGGTGTCAGAGCTTGTTCAGGGATGGCAGCAGGCAGGTATCAGAGCTTGCTCAGGAATGGCAGCAGGCAGGTGTCAGAGCTTGCTCAGAAATGGCAATAGGCAGGTGTCAGCTTGCTCAGAAATAGCAGCAGGCAGGTGTCAGAGCTTGCTCAGGGATGGCAGCAGGCAGGTATCAGAGCTTGCTCAGGAATGGCAGCAGGCGGGTGTCCGAAATTCCTCAGGAGTGGCAGCAGGCAGGTGTCAGAGATTGCTCAGGAATGGCGGCAGGCAGGTGTCAAAGCTTACCCAGGAATGGCAGCAGGCAGGTTTCCGAACTTACTCAGGAATGGCAGCAGCCAAGTTTCCGAGCTTCCTCAGAAATGGCAGCAACCAGGTTTCTGAGCTTCCTCAGGAATGGCAACAGACAGGTATCAAAGCTTGCTCAGGAATGTCAGCAGGCAGGTGTCCGAGCTTCCTCAGAAATGGCAGCAGGCAGGTGTCAGGCCTTGCTCAGGAATGACAACAGGCAAGTGTCAGTGCATCTGTGCACACGGTGAAGAGAAGGATTTTGGAGGCTACCAGATGTCAATTAAGGCAACAAGGAAGCTACTTCTCTCCAAGAAAATATCAGGGACAGACTGACATTTTGCAGGAAGTGTAGGGATTGGGCTACAGAGGATTGGGGTAAAGTTGTTTTCTCTGATGAAGCCACCTTCAGATTGTTTTCGAAATTTGGAAGAATGATTTCCTGAAGAAGCAACGTTGAGCACTACCATGAGTCCTGTGCCTGCCAACACTAAAGCATCCTGTGACCATTCATGTTTGGGGGGTTTCATCCATGGAGGGGGCTCACTCACAATTTTACCTAATAATGTTGCCATAAATAAATAATGGGATCTAAACCTCCTCCAAGAGCAACTTCTCCCAACGATCCAGGAACAATTTGGTGATGAACAATGCATGATAGAGACCATGTCACAAGACAAAAGTGATAACTAAGTGGCTCAGTGAGCAAAAAGGTTTGACATTTTAAGTCCATGGCAAGATAACTCCCCAGATCTCAATCCTGTGATCAATCCTCAAAAGCTACAAACAAAAAACACAGGTTTTGTGATAAACTCCAAGCACTGATTAGGAAAGACTAGGCGGTCATCAGTCAGGATTTGGCCCAGATGCTGATATCCAGCTGCTGGGGTGACGGGCGGAAGTCTGCAGAAATAAGGGTCAGAGCAAGAAATATAGAGTCTTTGTATAAAAAAGAAGATCGCCTACTTTGGACATATGCGAAGAGAGCCATCACTGGAGAAGAACATCATGGTTGGAAGAATATAAGGAACAAGGTGAAGAGGAAGACCAGCGACCCGATGGCTTGATGCTATCAAGATAACGGTGGAGAAGACCCTGATGGACCTATCTAGGCTGCACAAGATCCATCAAGTCACCATGGCTGGAGATCGAGCTGAATGTCGTTGAAAAAAAAAACAGAAAAAGCTCCAAGAAAACACAAGAGTTTATTAGTTTAGGTTAATCTTTAAAATGAAGTGTAAAGCAGGAGGACGGTGGAAACGTTGAGCCTTGACTTTATCATGGAGTGGAGTCACAGAACTTTCTTTGAACCCGCTACACGTTGTTAATCCCTCTTTGTTTTTCTTTTAAGAAATTGCTTTTATTTCCTTCCCATGAAAAGGTTTCCTTGGAACAGTCTTGTGTTCTAGGATTTCGAGGCCTATTATGAACCACAGAGCCGCTGGCAGAGCTTGGTTTCTTCTCAAACATTTCACCAGTTCTGATCTTTGGGGTTCAAGTTCAGGATACAGAGCTCCGGGGTAAAAACAATGAGGCTTTTCAGGAGGACAGCGGCCGGTTGGCGTGAATGCAAAGTGATTTCTATAGTGGAGCGCGCTGGGGAATGTGCAGAATACAGGAGTGTACCATTACAGACTGACGATTTTATTTGGATTACTTCTCTCTGTTTCTGGTTTGATTTTCTTTAGTGGGAAACCCATTTGGAGAAAAGGAAAAAAAAAAATCTTCAGAAGTTTTTGTGTTTGTCTTAGAGGTGGAGTCGGGCATCCTGAGTGCCCATAAATTAGCTGGGAATTGATCCTTAGTGTTTCATGTGAAGGAAGTGGCAACTCAGGGTTGAAGGAGCGATCACTTACATCCATTTAGTTTGGGGTTATTTTTTTTTTTTTTTTTTCCTTCACTCTCGGATTTTTCTTTTTTTTGCAGTCCCATTTTTAACTTATGCAGTTTATTTTTTTATGCAATTTTTTTGTATATCAGATACATATGGTAACTCCATATATTTTGCACAAAACATAAAAGGGATTTTTTATTTCCGGGAGAAAATATTTTTATTCACATAAGATGGGAGCGGTAAATCCAACAAATATCAATAAAAAGTGCCAAACTGGTGCCAGCAAGCTGGGATATCGCCAGGATAAAGACGTTGGGTTTTGTCCCTGTTTCTCCTTGCTGAAGAGGTTAAAAGTCTAATCGCCCTCCCCAGTCACCATGATAAGGGCCACTTAAATAGACGCAATTGCAAAGTGCTTGGAAAGACGATTAACTTTGTCATTTACCCTCTTTGTTCTCAAGAACGGTTGGATTTTTAATTCTATAATTTACTGCTCCTTTTCTAGGTTAACGGCCACCTCTGCAGTCTATCAGAAGTGGCCGGTCTCCTTGGTAAGGAGCGCAAATTTACAAGGTCTTTCTTGTAGAGCTGGGATCTCCAAATCTGTGACTCGGGAGCAACTTATGATTCGTGGACCCATGATATGTGTCTCGTGCCTATCTGCCAATAGGGCTAGCAAACAGCTATGATTAGAAGGTCTCCAGATAGTAACTGCTGAACAGCAGATCTGGATGTGCAAAAGGGAAAAATCTGCTGAGCTGGAGATAGGTTGAAGTCTACATGAATCTGCAGCCTAGTTGAATTTTCCACCAAGCAGCCCTTGCTCTCTTATCTCTAACTCTTGGGACCTTCATCCCCCATGGTCTATACCCACTATAGTACATCGGTATTATCTACTGGTGTAATAAGAGATAAGCGTCTTCTCTCCTCCATGTTGTCATATCCTTCAGCTGGGACTGCACATCATCATCACTGCGGTTTCTCATCCTTCAGGCCTCATTGTGTCCACCATACCGCTGGGGTTTTATTTGCAGTTTTCCCACTCGCTCTGTCTCCAAAGACAATAGAGAGCCAATCTGTCAGCACGCTCTTATCTGCAAACTCTGCTCACACACCAGATAGCGGCGACTCTGTAGAGGCTCTCCTGCATTAATGATTAGATGGTGCCAACTCAAGATGTTGGGTGCTAGAGAGAAAACATCGAGGCTGGAAAGAATGTATTTGATCCG
Organism: Oophaga sylvatica; assembly: GCA_033576555.1. Lineage (NCBI taxonomy): Eukaryota > Metazoa > Chordata > Amphibia > Anura > Dendrobatidae > Oophaga > Oophaga sylvatica. Next base: position 82,102,947 of record JARQOD010000009.1, read on the forward strand.
GCGGATGGTTATAACAGGGATCCCATGAGGTCCTGGAGATGAGCGTGCACTCACGAGAGCCATGCGTTACAATAGACGGATATTAAAGGGTGAACACACCTATGTGCACAATTACTCAACATCACTTCATTGTCCATTGACAGAGCAAACAGAAGAACCCGGATACGTACTACAGAGGAAATACACTCAGTGCTCCCTATATTAAATCCTTGCTCTCCATTTTCAGCCTGTTTAGGTACAGGCCTGACAAAGATTTAGAGAAACTAATTACTCTTTGCTTGTGGGAGGAGAAGGACCTTTAATTAACCCCCCCAACCAAATACACAAATACACTCCTTCACTTCAATTCTCACAGACATTTAGAAGTCAGCAACTCTTCCCCAGTCTAATATTAACTTTGCATTTTATGCAGCCTATCCATTCACTAGAGAGCAGTGATATCACTGAGAATGCAGTCTATCCATCACTAGAGAGAAGTGACAACACTGAGAATGCAGCTTATCCATCACTAGAGAGAAGTGACAACACTGAGAATGCAGCCTATCCATTCACTAGAGAGCGGTGACATCACTGAGAATGCAGCCTATCCATTCACTAGAGAGCGGTGACATCACTGAGAATGCAGCCTATCTATCACTAGAGAGCGGTGACATCACTGAGAATGCAGCCTATCCATCACTAGAGAGCGGTGACATCACTGAGAATGCAGCCTATCCATTCACTAGAGAGCGGTGACATTACTGAGAATGCAGCCTATCCATCACTAGAGAGCGGTGACATCACTGAGAATGCAGCCTATCCATTCACTAGAGAGCGGTGACATCACTGAGAATGCAGCCTATCCATCACTAGAGAGCGGTGATATCACGGGAGAATGCAGCCTATCCATCACTAGAGAGCAGTGACATCACTGAGAATGCAGCCTATCCATCACTAGAGAGCGGTGACATCACTGAGAATGCAGCCTATCCATCACTAGAGAGCGGTGACATCACTGAGAATGCATCCTATCCATCACTAGAGAGCGGTGACATCACTGAGAATGCAGCCTATCCATCACTAGAGAGCGGTGATATCACTGAGAATGCAGCCTATCCATCACTAGAGAGCAGTGACATCACTGAGAATGCAGCCTATCCATCACTAGAGAGCGGTGACATCACTGAGAATGCAGCCTATCCATTCACTAGAGAGCGGTGACATCACTGAGAATGCAGCCTATCCATTCACTAGAGAGCGGTGATATCACTGAGAATGCAGCCTATCCATCACTAGAGAGCAGTGACATCACTGAGAATGCAGCCTATCCATCACTAGAGAGCGGTGACATCACTGAGAATGCAGCCTATCCATCACTAGAGAGCGGTGACATCACTGAGAATGCAGCCTATCCATTCACTAGAGAGCGGTGACATCACTGAGAATGCAGCCTATCCATTCACTAGAGAGCGGTGATATCACTGAGAATGCAGCCTATCCATCACTAGAGAGCAGTGACATCACTGAGAATGCAGCCTATCCATCACTAGAGAGCGGTGACATCACTGAGAATGCAGCCTATCCATCACTAGAGAGCGGTGACATCACTGAGAATGCAGCCTATCCATCACTAGGGCAGTGACATCACTGAGAATGCAGCCTATCCATCACTAGAGAGCAGTGACATCACTGAGAATGCAGCCTATCCATTCACTAGAGAGCAGTGACATCACATTTTCATCCACATTGAAAGCTTTACGGTCACACAGGGAATAGTAAAGCCTGGGAGCAGTAATCGCCTCCATCCTTCTGTAGGTAAAGCCTCTGCCTCATAATTACAGTCACCGGTTGGACACTACCAGTCTTACTTGCTCTCCTGATTAAATCGTTTTCCATGCAGCACTGATTGTTGACTGCCCACCCCCCTTAACCCTTGATGATGCTTGGCCGGAAAAGCCACATATAATTACCAGTTCCCCCCTGGTCCTGCTCTGAGCCGCGGCCAATTCCTTCTTTTTTATTAGGTGCCGCTGTTTTCTTGTCTTTCAGGATCTTGAGGAATTACCTTATAGAAAGTCATCACATCCCCCTTTGGTAAAGTTGTTGCTCCCTGATTAATTGGAGCGTTCAGTGGAGCGGTGACTAATGCATCCCAGTGTCTGATTATCTCTGGTGCAGGATCAGGGCCCTGAAACGTGACCGTCGGTCTGTCTGGGTATGAGAGTTTTCCATGTTTACCTGTAAGCACCTGAGCTGGATACAGTTACTTCCAATCATCCATTTCTGTTACATTTCAGCCCAGTTTTCCAATCCACTCTGCAGCTGTAAGTTCCCGACTTCTCCAACCTCTCGCAATTCGGACCATGATACAGTTGCCCCAGTGTGTGAGCAGGGCAGCGACAAGACTTCTCAGAGTCACAAGACGGCACTTAAAAGGGTGAACCAAAATCTGTAATCTCTTACCTGGTGTAAATGCCGCCGTTCTCCTGAATCCGACGATATTTTTATTTTGTTTCTGCGCCTCTCCGTTCCTGAGATACAGCCTTGTCTTCCCTGTATATAAATCTAGCCTTGTTAGCCAACGGGGCGTGATCCTCAATCAGACGCCCCCAAAAAGTGTTTATCACACCCATTTGGCAAACAAGGCTAGATTCACATATAGAGAGAAGGAGCCATATCTCGGGAACAGAGAGGCGCTGGAACAAAAGAAAAACTACGGCGGCGTCTACACCCTGTAAAAAAAAAGAAACTATACCCTGTAAAAAAAAAGAAAAAAGTCCTATATGAAGAAAGATTCTTAAAGGGAATGTCTTTTGAATAATCACTTTGTATGTAGACAATGCAGACATTACAGACTCGTGTGCCATGGTCATCCCCATAGACGTCCCCAAATAATGAGCACCTCGATAGCTGCTTAAAATAAAAAAAACCTTTATTTCCTGTTGATGAGGTCACTATGTACATATGTACTGTATATACTATATCACACCACCTTCTGATCGGCTGCATATTATCCAACCAATCAGCAGTCACCTGCCCGGCCTTTCCCAATTTACACCCTCCAGGGGCATAGCTGTATTGGGCGCACGCTCACCGTGGACACATGGGAATAAATGTGCCATTTGTAATAGTGCACGTCCCTTTAAGAAACGGCGCACTCTTCGTATAATGATGCATTTTTGCAACAATTCTTCAGTTTTTAATATGCAAAGCAGGCTTCCTATAGACGACACATTTGTCACAATCCAACCCTGAAGGCATGAACAGAAGAATGGACGCCTCCCTCTGCGGCCACTGCGGGACGGTGCAGCGGAGCGCTCTGCATAGCGAACATTCAGCCGATCCGTCTGATTTCTATTCCAGGACAGTGCGAACATTGTGCCCGGATCTGGGGAATCACACGTTTCTTTTCTTCTCATTTGGCTGTAGATCTTAACCTGTTCACTCCTGGTGGGCACTGGACCGGCGGCACAGTTAGGAGGACGGGGGGCACACAATGCCTCCTTCATAGCCGGCCCCTTTGTCTTTCTGGGAGTAGGAGAGCGGTGAATGGAGGTCAGCGGCTCAGTCACCATCATAGTGAACGCCCCCCCCTCCGTGGGAATTGAAAAGGCTCCCTTGTCACCATGTGAGCCCCACAAACCTGCGTGCCACAACACAAAGGCAAAGGGATTTAGTGCGGCAGGAATGCTATTCAGGCCAGGTGATGGAGCAAATGTAAGCACAATGAGCCCGGTGTGAACGCTCCGCTATTCCCGGCCAGTGCACATGCTCCGCACATTAAGTGCCGCAAATTCACTGATTGTCTGAGACGCTGAGGATCGTGCTGCAGGGTTCATTCTCTTTTAATAAGCAATTTAGTTATGAAATTCATTAGGAAAAAAAGATTTTTTATTTTTTTGTGCATCTAGATATCTGTACAATGTAAAGTTACTTCTAAGAATTATCTATTTATCTATTATCTATCTATTACATCTCAATTTATCTATCATCTATCTATCTAGTATCTATTATATATTTATCATCTATTATATATCTCTGTATCTATCTATTATCTCTATCTATCTATCTATCTATCTATCTATCTATTATCTATCTATCTATCTATCTAGCTCTATTATACACTGCTCAAAAAAATAAAAAAATAAAGGGAACACTCAAATAACACATCCTAGATCTGAATGAATGAAATATTCTCATTGAATACTTTGTTCTGTATAAAGTTGAATGTGCTGTCAACATAATCACACAAAAATCATCAATGGAAATTAAATTTATTAACCAATGGAGGCCTGGATTTGGAGTCACCCACAAAATTAAAGTGTAATGTAATGTCCTTAAAACAAGTCAAAATGATGCTCAGTATTGTGTGTGGCCTCCACGTGTCTGTATGACCTCCCTACAACACCTGGGCATGCTCCTGATGAGGCGGCGGATTGTCTCCTGAGGGATCTCCTCCCAGACCTGGACTTAAGCATCTGCCAACTCCTGGACAGTCTGTGGTGCAACGTGACGTTGGTGGATGGAGCGAGACATGCTGTCCCAGATGTGCTCAATCGGATTCAGGTCTGGGGAACGGCGGGCCAGTCCATAGCTTCAATGCCTTCATCTTGCAGAAACTGCTGACACACTCCAGCCACATGAGGTCTGGCATTGTCCTGCATTAGGAGGAACCCAGGGCCAACCGCACCAGCATATGGTCTCACAAGGGGTCTGAGGATCTCATCTCGGTACCTAATGGCAGTCAGGCTACCTCTGGCGAGCACATGGAGGGCTGTGCGGCCCTCCAAAGAAATGCCACCCCACATCACTACTGACCCACTGCCAAACCGGTCATGCTGAAGGATGTTGCAGGCAGCAGATCGCTCTCCACGGCATCTCCAGACTCACGTCTGTCACATGTGCTCAATGTGAACCTGCTTTCATCTGTGAAGAGCGCAGGGCGCCAGTGGCGAATTTGCCAATCCTGGTGTTCTGTGGCAAATGCCAAGCGTCCTGCACGGTGTTGGGCTGTGAGCACAACCCCCATCTGTTAACATCGGGCACTCAGACCATCCTCATGGAGTCGGTTCTAACCGTTTGTGCAGACACATGCACATTTGTGGCCTGCTGGAGGTCATTTTGCAGGGCGCTCGCAGTGCTCCTCCTGTTCCTCCTTGCACAAAGTTGGATGTAACGGTCCGGCTGCTGGGTTGCTGCCCTCCTACAGCCCCCTCCACATCTTCTGGTGTACTGGCCTGTCTCCTGGAAGGCCTCCAGCCTCTGGACACTACACTGACAGACACAGCAAACCTTCTTGCCACAGCTCGCATTGATGTGCCATCCTGGATGAGCTGCACTACCTGAGCCACTTGTGTGGGTTGTAGAGTCCGTCTCATGCTACCACGAGTGTGAAAGCACAACCAACATTCAAAAGTGACCAAAACATCAGCCAGAAAGCATTGGTACTGAGATGTGGTCTGTGGTCCCCACCTGCAGGATCACTCCTTTATTGAGGGTGTCTTGATAATTGCCAATAATTTCCATCTGTTGTCTATTCCATTTGCACAACAGCATGTGAAATCGATTGTCAATCAGTGTCGCTTCCTAAGTGCACAGTTTGATTTCACAGAAGTTTGATTTACTTGGAGTTATATTCTGTTGTTCCCTTACTTTTTTGAGCAGTGTATATATATCTATGATGCTTTCCATACTCTTACTATTTTACACAGCATAGTGCGATCCGAATATCAGATGAAACTCTGGCATGCTGCGACAAAATCAGCCATGTGCCCGGCCCCATAGAATAACATAGGGATGGGAGTGATGCGATGTTTTGTCTGATCACACTCGGACCCAAGATATGGTCGTCTGCACAAGTCCTTAATCGCACACTATGGGAGCCGTGCCGATGGCCACAGGCCGGAGATCAGTGGTAAAGAAATATATACCCAGCGGTGTATTTCTGTGATGAAATTGTCTATCAGACTAATTTCTGGGGTCGTCTACGACACAGAAGTGATGGAAAGTTTAATAGTCCAAATACATAAACTTAGGAAACGCCTTATAATACCGCCTAAAAAAAAAGTGATTAGTGGATTTTTGGAGGGACTCTATTTCCGCTCCACGCCGTCCCGGCCGGTATTTTCATCCACATTCATAGCCGCGCGCTGTTTGTGCAGGTGGCAGCTGTCGGCACTGAAGAGAGATTTCCAGATCCACAATAGATACATTGACAGAGCCGGCGGCTGGAGCTCGGCCGCGACGCACAAGATACATAAATTTGCTGCTTTATGGCCGCATCCTGGGATTCTGCTGAATCGGATATTCCATTAAGCGACCATTCACCGAACTACGGCAACGGCAGGAACCCAGTGTTTACTATGATTGCCTTTTACGAGATTCAGAAATGTCGTTACTGCGGCGGAAATCGCCCATTAAAGCCGCGGCGTACAATCCCGCACTGTCCGTAAATTGGCTACTGAGACTAAAGTGCCGTTAAATAACCTTTTATTTCTCTTACACTGTTTTGCCTTAAAGTGACCCTGAGTCAATAAATCCTAAATGCATTTCCCTTAAAATCAGAAATTTCCCTAATCTGATTCTAGAAAAGCTGGGTGATGACCAATATAGCGACCCTGCCGTCTCCGAGACATGGAGGTCAAATTTTCCAAACTATGTTAGTATCCATCCCCTACTAATGCTGCTATTCTATCCATCCTCCATACTATACACTGCAGCATTGATCTCATGGGTTTCCTGCCTGGAATAAACACAAGATGACACAAGATCTTCAATTGCAAATCTGTGTAGTCTTTTTCTTCCGTTATGATGCGGACTGTTACTCTATCTGTCCATCATTCTTTGCACTGCAGCTCTGCCTAATCATATTATATTTATCTATCTATCCTTCTATCCATCCATCCTTATATCCTTCCATCCTTCTATCCCTCCATCCATCCATCCTTCTATCCCTACATCCATCCATCCTTCTATCCCTACATCCAGCCATCCTTTTATCCCTACATCCTTATATCCATCCATCTATCCATCCTTCTGTCCCTACATCCATCCATCCTTCTATCCCTACATCCATCCATCCATCCATCCTTCCATCCCTACATCCATCCATCATCCTTCCGTCCCTACATCCATCCATCCATCCATCCTTCTATCCCTACATCCTTATATCCATCCATCTATCCATCCTTCTGTCCCTACATCCATCCATTCATCCCTACATCCATCCAACCTTCTATCCCTACATCCATCCAACCTTCTATCCCTACATCCATACATCATCCTTCTGTCCCTACATCCATCTATCCATACATCCATCCTTTTATCCCCACATACTTATATCCATCCATCCTTCTATCCATCCATCTATCTTACCATGTAGCTATAGAAGCGGGTTGTATCAGTGCCTATCTTGCCAGATTTGATAATATCTGCCCTGAAATTAGCTTTATTAGAATTTTTGGGGTATGTTCAGATTAGTTTCCTTAATTTTGTATCAAGTCAGTCATTAAGTGGAACTAATACAAATCTCTGGATGTGTCTCATCTGTTTCCTTCCTCCCTTATAATCTCTCTCCAGCTTTCCTGGCATTGTCACTATTTTGTTGGAGTCTTCCAAATATGAGGTACCTACTGCCTGGAAAAATTGAGAGAAGATTTGGGCAAATGCCAGTAGATAAGGGGCACAGGTGGTTAAGGGGAAGGAAGGCTCAGTCTTGGTCTGAGGAACAAATAGAATCTTTCAAAAGATGTTTATTTACTTTTATTCGTTGTGACTTTGGAATGATACATTGTAACACTTGACTATTTTCCTATCTATTGGCTAACACCATGCAAAGATACATCTTTCCTGGCATTCTTCTATACGCTTCTACATACAGAGGTATATTCCATATTACACTGAGTACAGGCGGACGGATCAGATCTGGACCACGCGCCATCCGGTTCTCATGAATCTGGAATGTTACTAGAAGCTGAAGATCCCAGTATAAGATTATTATTCACCATCTGCTATTTTCCCATGGAATTCAGAACATAGTTGTCACTGGACATGAAAATAAGGATGATGTCCTGGCTGTAGAGGCGTCTTATGGATCAGTATAGGGGGCAGTAATGTACTGCGAACAGATGGGGGGTTGTAATATACGTCAAAAATATTTAGGAGAAGTATCTATGACTGCACATTTGCTCTTTACATCTGAATCAAGTGGTTTAACGGAGGATAGCTAGATAAATACCGATAGATAGATAATAGATAGATGATAGATAATAGATAGATAGATAGATAGATAGATGATAGATAGATAGATAGATAGATAGATAGATAGATAGATAGATAGATAGATAGATAGATGCAGCAGCCATAGACGTCAGGATGAAGCCCGATGAACTGGGTAAGTACAGGCAGCTGAACACATGAAGTCGCTAATAGACCCCACAAATCACTTCCCGTGTACTATAAGAGGTGGCAGCGGAGAATGGACATTTCGGACGTGTGCACACAGACATCATTTCTACATAAACGTTACAGCTTCAAAGCTCTCCGGCCGAGTATAAGACGTTCACTCTCAGCCACTTTGGCCACTAGCCAAATTCAATAATTTGAGCCTCTATTACAGCACAAATGAGGTTTACAGCCCCCCAGCCCGCCCCAGCACCAGTAGCCCTGAACTGCTTAAAATAGCACCCAAGTCACAAGCGTGCAATGATAATATTTATAATGTGCGCTTACCTCGCGGATCACATGGCTCGCCGGCTTCTGCACAGACCTGGCAGGGTGGGTTCTTTTTTTTTTTTTTTTTCCTTTTTAGTCATTGGCCTGGTGCCTAAAATTAAACAGCTACTAAATATTAAAGAGAAATTTCCAAGCTCCGTCATCAGCCCAGCGAGCCTTGTCATGTGGAGATTAGACTGAAGGTGACTTTATGGCTCTATACGTTGGGCTGGAAATAAACGGCTCCTTGTGCATTAGAGAGATATTGCATCTGTCGTTCGTCTGGAACCTGTAATCTACAGCGGTGGAGGGTCTGGATGTTCTGGGGCGTATCTATAGGGGCACATCCAGTATTTTGAAACTTGGGGTCCCCAATGCAAAATCTCCAACAGGGCCCCAAACTATCACAGGTCTTTAATAGTAATAGTCTTTTCAGAAGGAATGAAGGGATATTTTCAGTCCCCCTATTCTCCAGGGCTCAGGTGCAATTGCTCCCACCCCCCACAGCTATTATAGCTGGGCACATCTATAGTTTGTCTGGATAGTCAGGGGTCTTTCTTTAGGGGTGCATCAGTAAAGGGTCAGTGGAAATATTATTTATTTGGAAATTTTGAAAACCTGCCCTGATTTACTGGGAAACTGTCCTCAGAGTGCACCCCTCCCCTATCCCACCCAAAGCCACTTATAAAGTCAAGTACCCCTTGTAGCGATATCTCCTCAGCTCCATTATCTAAGAATTCACGTTTTTATCAATATGCAAATGAGGTCGTAAGTGCTTTCTGTGTGACTGAGCATTTCCTGAGCCCGTGCCTCTGAATATTTAGTCATAGATAGAATCATACAATGTTAGAGTTGGAAGGGACCTCCTGGGTCATCTGGTCCAACCCCCTGCTCAAAGCAGGATTCACTAAACCATCCCAGACAGATGTCTGTCCAGCCTCTGTTTGAAGACTTCCATTGAAGGAGAACTCACCAGCTCTCGTGGCAGCCTGTTCCACTCACTGATCACCCTCACTTTCTTTTTTAAGATGTGGTGACCAGAACTGGACACAGTATTCCAGATGAGGTCTATGGCCGGTTTCACATTAGCCGCTGTCTCCATTACTTCTGGGAATTGTAGTCGTTGCCCTCCATATAACGCGCCTGCGCATTGCAATCTTGAATTGCGCACACGCAGTATGCTTTGCCCGCAGATTGCAATGCGCAGGCGCGTTATATGGAGGGCAACGACTACAATTCCCAGAAATAATGGAGACAGCGGCGAACAACATGTTAAGGCAAGTACCCAAAACACCGCCCATCTGACCTGACTGCCATCATTTAAATATCCCGCCAATTTAGGGTGACAGATTCTCTTTAAATACTATTCTATTATTCGCTGCCCATTGTTTAAGATTATCTAGATCCTTCTGAATCCTATCTTTGTCTTCTCTAGTGTTAGGGCCCCATCCACACTCATCGACGCAGCAGCGATCCCGACAACGATACGACCTGGCAGGGATCGTTGCTGCGTCGCTTTGTGGTCGCTGGTGAGCTGTCACATGGGCAGAATCACCAGCGATCAGAACCAGCGAGCATGTTGGTATCCAATGTACATATCGGGTAACTAAGCACCGCGCGGCACCTAGTTACCCGATATTTACATTGGATACCGGCTGTCAGCGCTCTACAGCAGACGCTGGGAGCCGGTAACCAGGGTACATATCGGGTAACTAGGCGCAGCGCCGCCCTTAGTTACCTGATATGTACATTGGATTCCAGCTCGCTGATCTTTGGTCTCCCGCTGTCACACGCAGCGATGCGTGCTGGCCAGCGGGGGACCAACGATCAAAAAAAGGTCCAGGACATTCAGCGACGATCAGCGATTCCCAGCAGGGGGGCCGGTCGCCGCTGCGTGTCTCACATAGCGAGATCGCTAGCGGGGGTCGCTGTTGCGTCACAAAACTTGTGACTCAGCAGCGATCTCGCTATGTGAGACAGGGCCTTTAGCTATCCCTCCTAGCTTTGCAAATTTGATTAGTTTACCTTCAGTTCCCTTATCTAGATTATTGTTGCATCTCACGCTGCTGATTGATTAATTAATTGTTTGACATCTCACTGGCAGTGTACATAAAGTAGTAATAAAGGAAATCTTGCCCCAGTCAAGCAAAGTTGGGAGGTGCAAGGAAAAGAGTTGAGCTGAGGAGGCAGAGGTCTTGGGAAGTGCTCCGCCACAATCACAAAACGTGTCCAGTTCATAGAGGATTGTGTAAACTGTAGCAAAAACTTGGCTGTGAAATTTTTTTTGATCAGGATGATGTTTCAAATGCTTCTCGTGATTAAGAATGTGTGCATTCACTGATGGCAAGCAGAGCTCTTGTAAATAGTCAGGAGTTGAAGCATTAAAAAGTATCTTACAGATTGCAGAAGTTTTCTCTTGTTTTTAGTCCTGTAAGCCCCTGATTGGGTGTAAAGGTCACATGCTGAATATTTGTAAACAAAGGAAGAAAGGAAGGAAGAAGCATTAGCGCTGTATCGGGTGGGGAAAAAAGGGAAGGGAAGTGTTTTTTTTCCCATTTGCAGTGGCGTGATGAACAAGTGGGACAGTTGGGTCACCCCTTTAAGCTTAATCCGGTAATACCTAATGGCCTTAAAGAAAATATCAGTTTTGTTCCATTTCCGTAATTAACTCTTCCAATACATTATATCACAATATAATGGGATATAATATATGTGTTACACTAACGCTTCATAGTTTTGCTCTGTTAATTATCAGAGCGTCATGATATAGCACTATTTTTTTAAATATTAAATATTGTGAATAATCTTTAGTGATATTTATCACTTCAGTTGCACTTTTTTTGGCAGTTTAGTATCTTTTTATTCATGCACCTTTTTGGTTTACATTTACCTGTCCTATCTGTAATGTCTGTTATTTGCACTGGTTTTCGGACGATTGTGCCGCTGTGCGTACCTCCTATTTGTATGTAAGTTGTAATGGAAACGAGGGTAGTCTGTGTGCGGATCGCATACATGTGACGTGCGTGAATTTCCTGTCTGCCTGCTCAAAATGCTGTTTAAAAGAGGGCACTGACCATATCAAGGTATCGCCTTGAAAAAGCATAAGGCGAAACGAGTGTCAGGTGTGTGTCCCCTTGAAAAAGCATAAGGCGAAACGAGTGTCAGGTGTGTGTCCCCTTGAAAAAGCGTAAGGCGAAACACTTTTAGAGATCATCTGCTATGCAGTTTTCAACGTGGCACTGTAAAGTCGGAAGGTTTTATATATTACCACGTTCTATATAAATATACAGAGTTTTGTAGCTCCTGTATTTGGTTTATATAAAATATTTCATGGTCGACTAAATGTATGTGTCGTGTATTTCCTTCTTCTGTATGATTTATTTTTTAGATGTTTCTAATAAAAGTAGCATTTTTAATTTGATTATGTGAGGTCCATTATTTGTAGATTATTTTATGTCATTGCTTGTGTACACTGTAACAAACCCTCTGCTATGAGAATAGTTTTAGATCAGGGTGATATCTCAGAATATTTGCAAGCAGAAATCATGTAAAAAATATCAAACAGATTGCAAAAGTTTTCTCCAGTTTTTAGCGATGGGAGCCAGTGATTGGCTGCAGGGGGTCACATGCTGAATGTATTGGGAGGAGCGTCAGTGCTGGATTGGGGAGGTGGAGAGGTGAACTGGGTATTTGTTTTTGTTTTTTTATTTTTTTCATTTGCAGCTATTTGAAGAAAAATTGGGAATGCTGAATTATGCCTTTTAAGCTTTAAAATTGGAAAATTCCTCTAATTGCGCCATTTCTGTATTCCTACTAGATGTAGCAGACCAGAGCCCGAAAATCAGTGGATGATTGTGTCTTCTCCACGTCCCCGCTGCATCTGAAAACACTTAACCTCTTCAGTCCTCATCCCTTCCAGTAACAAAAGGATTAAATGGCTTCCAAACCCCCCCCCCCCTCAAAATAACAGAACATGTGCAAAGTTTGTCACGTGCGACCGTTTTCCAGGGATTAAGCGGTTAACGTTCCCATTTTTTCCCCCCATCTCTGAAGCAACATGTGTTATACAGATTTGTCATGTGCGAGCCATTTGCAGAAGAAGCCGTGTGTAAATGAATAGTAATGACACAAAGCCACGTAATGCAAGTCCCGCAGACCTGGCCCGGACGCTGCGTCTTCCTCGTGCAATCGGATTGGTTGGATCTGGTCTTCGCTAAAGCGCCCCCCTCCAGTGCGGGCTGCTCCCACTCTACAGACTCGGGCTTCTCTGCGAACGCTTGGCACGCACGACCCCTTTCCTGGCCAAGTTGGCCGACTTCTAAAATGTTTAGGTAGTGAAATAGAGATGAGCCTGGTTTATATAAGATGTTTCGCTGCTTTCCTTCCAGGTGCTGAAGGCCGCTCTGTCTGCAGGAGAAAGACTCGACTGTGTGCAGCCGCTCGCTTTGTTTATTGTGCAATGTGTCAGAGGAGTAATGCCTTTCTAAAGGGATAAGAAAAACATGGCTGCTTTTTTTGCTTTTTTTTTTTTTCTTCCCCAAAAACACTGCCACCCCTGTCCACAGGCTGTGTGTGGTATTGCAGCTCAGCCTCATTCCTTTAATAGCGCTAAGCTGCAATACTTGATACAACCTGTAGATAGGAGTGGTGCTGTTCCTAGAAAAAAAGAAAAAACAGCCTTATTTTTCTCATTCTGTGTAACCCCTGTAAGACGTAAATTGCAACATTGTTGCAACATTATCATGTTTACTGCAAAGAAACTGTTTTCCCAGAACTGTGATTTTTGTTATTCACATGGGCAGCCCACGCTTTACATTTGCTTTATATTATTTGGTTGAAGAAGAATAAAGAGAAATGCGGTGGTAATATCTACCGTTTATTATCATGTAGCTCCACTTCTCCACATGTTTTATGCTGCAAGACTTAAATGTGCAGATTTTTACTATTTGCTTCCATTGTGTTTTCTTCTCCAATCACATCCAGAGCTGCATTCACTATTCTGCTGCCTGCCAGTACACGTAACGCAGCAGAGAGTGTTATGTAGCATAACAACCAGTAAGGGGCAGTAGAGAGCTGGAACCTTTTACATTCCGAACAAACAGCTGCAAAATTGTGAATGCAGCTTTAGATGTGAGTGGAGTAAAAAAACAGTATCGCCATAGATCTCAATAATAATGTATTAATAGTTGGAGCTAATGGCACCAGTGCATTGTAATTTGTGACGTTTTACTGTTTGTCCTAACAGCCTGCGCCCCAGCAGTCGTGACCAACTGTACATCTGCCATCTTGCCCTACCAGAGGGGCTTTTTCTGCAGTGATCAAAGCATCAGACATGAGATTAAGAAAAGCACAATATCAGTCCCAGTGCTTCTCGCACTGGCATTGCTGGTGGCGCTGTTTACTGTAAGTGACATGTGGCCCAGGAGCCGGGCCCCGCGGAGCCCTTGCCACCCCCCTCCCATAGTAATGATGGAGCTCTGGTCGCCATCCTTACCCCTGGGAGGTCCTGCTTGGCTCCGCGCCGCCCGCCCTGTGCATTCATCTTGTGTATTATTTTGTGCATTGACCATGTTTCCCATTTTTTGTGTTTTCTCTCTCGCTCTATGGCTAGCCGCCCTCCCTTTCCTGATAATTGAAACTAACAGAATCCAACCGTATCGGCGGGGGTTTTACTGTAACGATGAAAGTATCCGGTACCCCAACAAATCGGGAGAGACAATTAATGACGCTGTGCTCTCTGCTGCTGGCATTCTTATTTCCATCCTTGCTGTAAGTTTGCAAACTGTCAATCCCCAAAATCTATTCTGTTTTTATTCTCCATTTATTGCTGTGGGCTTCAGTAGCGGCTGATGAGAGTTCTTAACCTTCGGGCCACTGGGGGATCCGTAACAAATCAATTCTCCCCTCTTCCTGGACCGCTTCTTTAATTGGGATCGATCCCTGATTAGAAACCTTGAGATCTACTTAACTCTTTGGGTGCAGTTTCCCTTTAATTTTTGATACATTGTTGCAAAATTTATTGATAATACAAAAGGGGCGGAGCTGACAACCTGACAATCACTGCTACTAAAAAAAAGTGGTTGTCGCCATTGGAAATACTATCATATGTGAATCGGTAGAAGGGTAAATATGAAATTTAAGGGGTAGAGTGGTCTTTAAATACCATTATTGGGTGAAATGTTCCATATTTATTATCAAAGGAGCAAATTATCGCTTATGCACTAGGTAGATGATATCTTTCTCAACTCTTGGACTCCCTCCAATCCCAAGATTAGGGATCCATGCCCGATTTGGATGCATGCGTTCATTGTCAATGGCACTGCCAGAGATAGCCAGGTACAGCAGTCTAATAGAGAGTGAATAGACCAGTGCACAATATAACTCCTTTCAAGCATATCTGATGGGTGGGGGTCCCAGCAGTGTTATCCCACCTATATAACTAGCTCTAGCTAAGTAGAGAACCCCTTTAAATTTGAAGTTCATCCAAAAAATAAAAATTCAGTGAGCCCAAGAAGGTTAAGAACTCTCCAGCTAAATATTCTGTACCAATTCTGTTTATTGAATATCTAAAATAATGCTCAATTTGCCAAAGCTTTGTGGTGCTGATACAAATCACCTGCAAAGACATAGAGTAAAAAGATCAAATTCTCTCTCCTGCAGCCACCACTAGAGGGAGCTCATGAGCTTTCTGCATACATTGAGCCTAGTTCTAGAACCGTTTACCGTGAGCTCCCTCTAGTGGTGGCTTCTGGCAGCAGGAATTGTACCTTTATCTATGACTCCGCAGGGGATTTGGAGTTCTGTATCAGATAAATTGATCTCAGATCCCTATGATGATTTATTTTGAAAACCAACATCTATTACCACGCAGCCATTTCTCATCCAGACATTTCCACAAATTACAGTTCATCTCAGAGTTCAGGGTGATTTTTTTTTTCTTCTCTCATTTCTTGAAGCAATTACTATTATTGGAGTTTTATGTGGATCTGGTTTTAATTACTACTGATTTATTCTGTTATCTCTGCTTTTGCATCGGTGTTGGGAAAATCTTTTGCTTTTCTTCCATATGTGGATTAATTCTGATGTCCCGGGGCCCCATGCTAGAGCTTTCTTTATAGAAGATGGCGCTCCAGGGACAGAGGTCGCGGATTTAGCACAATCCACCTCTGTGTCTGGCACATCGTCCGTGCATCCATCTTCCACTCTGTGATTATAGATCCTGTAGATGTCGCCTTATGGTCACTGATACGTTTTATGTATCCAGGTGTTAGGAATATAAAGGGTTTTTTCCCTGTAACAGGTAACGTATACCCTAATAATACATATGTTGCATTGTTTTATAATTATCTGAATTGACTTCTGGTCTCCTACTCTATTCACAGCCAGAGCTGCATTTACAATTCTTCTGTGCTTATGACTTCTGAAACACTAGACTGCAGGAGGTATGGAAGGAGGAAACCTGCAGAATCACGAGTGCAGCTCTGAATGTGGCTAGACTATAAGTAGTTGCAAAGTTTCTTAACTTTTTTTTGTTTTTATAAATTCTGTTTATTTATGTTGATATTTAGTTAAGAACACTGAGCCTGAACTTTACAGGGAAGGTGTCATCAGAAACTTACTTATTGTTCAAATGTAGCCCTTAAAGGGAATCTGTCCACCCCCACATTATTTATATGCGCATGTAACTGGTCGGTCAGTTCCTCTGTTACTGAAAAATCAGCATTTTAATTGATATACAAATGAGACTGAAGAGCTATGGTAGATCTGAAGCCTCCGTCACTCCAGCTCTATTCCCTGCCCAGTGTTGCCTGCTCCTGCTTTAGTGCTGGTTCCTTTGCCTGAACTCACACAGCATAGAGACTGTCAGCCAAGCAGGAGGAGCCTGTGCTGGGTGGGAAATAGAGCTGAAGTGACGGAGGCTTCAGATCTACCATAACTCTTCAGTTTTATTTGCATATCAATTAAAATGTAGATTTCTTAGTAATGATGATTGATAACACCTCTGAGCACAGATGATAACACAGAATCCACCAATCACAATAGGCGTATCACAGCTCACCTGCTCCCCCTCCCTTCACATTATCTTTGCACATGCTCATTAGATGCTTAAGTACAAAAGATAGGATCAGAATCAGGTTATTGCTGCTGCTAATGTACATGTGAAATTCCTGAAACAACAGATAGAATCTAAAAAAGCCCCAGTGGCCAATGTGAGAATTGCAAGATTTCTGAATTTTTTTTAATGAAATAATCCTGATTAAAATGTTTTCTTATGACACATTCTCTTTAAATCTAAGGCACATTTAAATGATAGACTATTCAGAATAAGTGGGCATTGGGGTTACAGATCTGTTTAACCAGCATCTTGACCACTCTCCATAGTCTCGAAGAACCGGGAGCTATGTTAAAACAATGCTGGGCCCTTGAAGTTGTGGCCCTCGCAGGCTCCATGATGATATTATTGGGTGGTGAGTGGTGACAGCTCAAGAAGGAATCGTGACCTGCATGATGCCACCAGCTTAGACAATTTGTAGTTGGGGCTATTAAGTTAATTAAGTTATTTTAAGTCATTAACAGAAAAAGTAACAAGTGAAGGATTTCAGGGAACATCTCATTATGTAATAACCATAATAACGACATGAATGACAAGATGCAAGATTAATTACAGAAGCAACAGCCAATAACCTAAAGGTTACAATGGAACACTGATCGGGGGGCCTCATGATGCAGCCACCTCGGTAGCAGTCAGACTAATAAGACTAATAGGTCCCTATGACCCATGCAAAAAGATCAAAATTATTAAAGTCCCCTGGTAGTTACAGATTTTGCATTTAGGACCCTATAAGCTTCAAGTTACACCATTGCTCACATTGATTATACCCACCTTACCGACCTCTAGACTCTTGATTCACATATGTTGAATTAATATATTGCTATCCAGAAGAAATTTTGCCTTGAAGAATTTTTTTTGCATTAACTGATGTAACGGAATGAGGGACTGTGGATGTCGCCTAGTTGTGAACCCCATGGCAGTTCCCTAATGTCCAAATATAGGGAAGAGGGGGCACATGAAGGAAATTACTTCTCCAAAGCCTGTCACCCTGGCACCTTTGTTCATTAGTGGAGGGAAGGTTGGCGGTACCGTACGTTCAAAGAAATGGCCACAATATAATAAATGCATGGGGCTAGTCTATCAGAGGGTAAGATGATTTTAAGTTGGGGGTCTACATGGGTCATGGGCACCTTAGAGATCATTTATAGATATGGGTTGAGATAACATAATGCATCATAGTAGCACCCCTTAAATATTTTTACATGTCCTGCTATGGGCCCTTGGGCTATGCCTTAATGTCCAATTGGTCAACTCTGCCCCTGTTAATAATAATAACTCCATGTTGCGACCTGATAATTGGTAATTAGACCCATTTAGACATTTGAGATCCCCCCTGCGTTCTCAGCTACATCTGTAAGGAGTCAGGACCTTTACTTGCCCCAGTGCCCGGCATAGAATGGCCGTCTGTTCTGTGTCTTCTGTTTTCCTAGAAAAATAGAAAAAAAAAAAAAAGAAAATAGAAACTTTGGTTACTTAGTTAATTCTTCAATTAATTCTTTACAGCTTCCAGCATCTGTGTGGGACCACCAGCAGTGTCACAAGAGGGGGATGGGACCCTGATAGTAAAAAAAATATAGATACAGGCAGCCAGGGGGTGGGGGGGTGTGACTTGGAGAACTGCTGAGAATAAACTATAGGATTCCTATAATATTTAATAGGACCGCATCATAAGGCTGTGGCTCAGTACATCCTTATTGGAGAATATCCAGCAGTGACAGTTTTGGGGGGATTCGCAGTCCATCCCATAACTTATGTCTATTTCCACTATTGTAATAATGAAATAATGAAGGCTGCGTATTCCCGTCCAGTCTCGTTAATTCCCCTTTTCCTGCCCGAGGCACAGATACTGATATAAATTCCTTAAACCAAACTTTACAAGACATAAAGTTTTATAAATCAAGGAATTTAGTTTTCACAATGTGTCCATTATTCCCAATTTATGTTTGCTTTTTTTTTGCCTTGCCCCTATGAACAGTGCCAGTCCAGTAAAATAGTGGGCACCTGGTGCTATAGAAAGCCCTGGACATGGCCGTCAGTCTGTGGCATGGAGGGGGTTGGCAGGATAACTTGGCGCTCAGGCCCTGTCCCCTTCTGCAGAGGTGAGAGAGTTGGACCTGGTTTCACAGTCTAATTTTAATTACTTGCCCCGTCAGAATAGCGGAGCCTCTCCAGGTCATAACTCTGATTTATGGCCACTTTGTCACATCCAGAAGACTTCACTGAGTATTGTGGAGTCCAAGATCACAGAATTTACAGTCCACCTTCTGGAGCCGAGGTTACAGCACATGGGGCCGAGCAATGGTTCCACTTCAGCTGCGGTGACTTGTATTAGCGTAGGGGAGGGTGGTCCGACCGGCGGTCATTGGGGATATTCTGAAACTATTATTTATTTATTTTACTATCTTATATAGCGCCATTAATTCCACAGCTTTAAAGACATTATAGGCACTGTCCCCATTGGGCTCACAATCTTAATTCCCTATCAGTATGTCTTTGGAATGTGGGAGAAAACTAGAGGAAACCTGGAGGAAACACACACAAACACGGAGATTCATGGTTAATATGGAGGTTAATGATCTGAAGAGTAAATAGTCTGTACACTGCAGCAATCCAACGACTAGATGGGACCATTAACAGCTGTGTATGTACAGATTATATGATGCACACAGTGTATGATCCTGGACTGCACACAGTGTATGAACCTGAACTGCACACATTGTATAAACATAGACTACACACAGTGTATGAACCTGGACTGCACACTGTATGACCCTGAACTGTACACAGTGTATGACCCTGAACTGCACGCAGTGTATGAACACAGACTGCACACAGTGTATGAACCTGGACTGTACACAGTGTATGAACCTGAACTGCACACAGTGTATGAACACAGACTGCACACAGTGAATGAAAACAGACTGCACACATTGTATGAACCTAGACTGCACACATTGTATGAACCTAGACTGCACACAGTGTATGAACCTGAACTGCACACAGTGTATAAACATAGACTACACACAGTGTATGAACCTGGATTGCACACAGTGTATGAGCCTAGATTGCACATAATGTATGAACATAAACTGCACACAGTGTATGAACCTGGACTGCACACAGTGTATGAACACAAACTGCACACAGTGTATGAACCTGGACTGCACACAGTGTATGAACACAGATCGCACACAGTGTATGAACCTGGACTGCACACAGTGTATGAACACAGACTGCACACAGTGTATGAACCTGGACTGCACAAAGTGTATGAACACAGACTGCACACAGTGTATGAACATAGATTGCACACTGTGTATGAACATAGATTGCACACAGTGTATTAACACAGACTGCACATAGTTTATGAACATAAACTGCACACAGTGTAAGAACCTGGACTGCACAGTGTATGAACACAGACTGTACACAGGGTATGAACCTAGATTGCACTAGTGTATGAACACAGACTGCACACAGTGTATGAACATAAACAGCAGACAGTGTATGAACCTAGACTGCACACAGTGTATGAACCTAGACTGCACACAGTGTATGAACACAGACTGCACACAGTGTATGAACCTGGACTGCACAAAGTGTATGAACACAGACTGCACACAGTGTATGAACATAGATTGCACACTGTGTATGAACACAGACTGCACATAGATTATGAACACAGATTGCACACAGTGTGTGAAGACAGACTGCACACAGTGTATGAACCTGAACTGCACACAGTATATGAACCTAGACTGCACACAGTGTATGAACATAGACTGCACACAGTGTATAAACCTAGACTATACACAGTGTATAAACCTAGACTGCTCACAGTGTATGAACCTGGATTGCACATAATGTATGAACATAAACTGCACACAGTGTATGAACATAGATTGCACACAGTGTATGAACACAGATTGCACACAGTGTATGAACAAGACTGTACACAGTGTATGAACCTAGACTGCACACAGTGTATGAACCTAGACTGCACACAGTGTATGAACATAGATTGCACACAGTGTATTAACACAGACTGCACATAGTTTATGAACATAAACTGCACACAGTGTAAGAACCTGGATGCACAGTGTATGAACACAGACTGTACACAGGGTATGAACCTAGATTGCACATTAGTGTATGAACACAGACTGCACACAGTGTATGAACATAAACAGCAGACAGTGTATGAACCTAGACTGCACACAGTGTATGAACCTAGACTGCACACAGTGTATGAACACAGACTGCACACAGTGTATGAACACAGACTGCACACAGTATATGAACCTAGATTGCAAATATATTCACCCAGTGTGTGACTATAGACTGCACACAGTGTATGAATATAGACTGCACACAGTGTATGAATATAGACTGCACACAGTGTATGAATATAGACTGCACACTGTGTGAATATAGACGTCACACAGTGTGTGAATATAGACTGCACACAGTGTGTGAATATAGACTGCACACAGTGTATGAATATAGACTGCACACAGTGTATGAATATAGACAGCACACAGTGTATGAACCTGAACTGCACACATTGTATAAACATAGACTACACACAGTGTATGAACCTGGACTGCACACTGTATGACCCTGAACTGTACACAGTGTATGACCCTGAACTGCACACAGTGTATGAACACAGACTGCACACAGTGTATGAACCTGGACTGTACACAGTGTATGAACCTGAACTGCACACAGTGTATGAACACAGACTGCACACAGTGAATGAAAACAGACTGCACACATTGTATGAACCTAGACTGCACACATTGTATGAACCTAGACTGCACACAGTGTATGAACCTGAACTGCACACAGTGTATAAACATAGACTACACACAGTGTATGAACCTGGATTGCACACAGTGTATGAGCCTAGATTGCACATAATGTATGAACATAAACTGCACACAGTGTATGAACCTGGACTGCACACAGTGTATGAACACAAACTGCACACAGTGTATGAACACAGATCGCACACAGTGTATGAACCTGGACTGCACACAGTGTATGAACACAGACTGCACACAGTGTATGAACCTGGACTGCACAAAGTGTATGAACACAGACTGCACACAGTGTATGAACATAGATTGCACACTGTGTATGAACACAGACTGCACATAGATTATGAACACAGATTGCACACAGTGTGTTAAGACAGACTGCACACAGTGTATGAACCTGAACTGCACACAGTATATGAACCTAGACTGCACACAGTGTATGAACATAGACTGCACACAGTGTATAAACCTAGACTATACACAGTGTATGAACCTAGACTGCTCACAGTGTATGAACCTGGATTGCACATAATGTATGAACATAAACTGCACACAGTGTATGAACATAGATTGCACACAGTGTATGAACACAGATTGCACACAGTGTATGAACACAGACTGTACACAGTGTATGAACCTAGACTGCACACAGTGTATGAACCTAGACTGCACACAGTGTATGAACATAGATTGCACACAGTGTATTAACACAGACTGCACATAGTTTATGAACATAAACTGCACACAGTGTAAGAACCTGGACTGCACAGTGTATGAACACAGACTGTACACAGGGTATGAACCTAGATTGCACTTAGTGTATGAACACAGACTGCACACAGTGTATGAACATAAACAGCAGACAGTGTATGAACCTAGACTGCACACAGTGTATGAACCTAGACTGCACACAGTGTATGAACACAGACTGCACACAGTGTATGAACACAGACTGCACACAGTATATGAACCTAGATTGCAAATATATTCACCCAGTGTGTGACTATAGACTGCACACAGTGTATGAATATAGACTGCACACAGTGTATGAATATAGACGTCACACAGTGTGTGAATATAGACTGCACACAGTGTTGAATATAGACGTCACACAGTGTGTGAATATAGACTGCACACAGTGTGTGAATATAGACTGCACACAGTGTGTGAATATAGACGCACACAGTGTGTAGATATATGACTGCACACAGTGTGTGAATATAGACTGCACACAGTGTATGAATATAGACAGCACACAGTGTATGAAGCTGAACTGCACACATTGTATAAACATAGACTACACACAGTGTATGAACCTGGACTGCACACTGTATGACCCTGAACTGTACACAGTGTATGACCCTGAACTGCACACAGTGTATGAACACAGACTGCACACAGTGTATGAACCTGGACTGTACACAGTGTATGAACCTGAACTGCACACAGTGTATGAACACAGACTGCACACAGTGAATGAAAACAGACTGCACACATTGTATGAACCTAGACTGCACACATTGTATGAACCTAGACTGCACACAGTGTATGAACCTGAACTGCACACAGTGTATAAACATAGACTACACACAGTGTATGAACCTGGATTGCACACAGTGTATGAGCCTAGATTGCACATAATGTATGAACATAAACTGCACACAGTGTATGAACCTGGACTGCACACAGTGTATGAACACAAACTGCACACAGTGTATGAACCTGGACTGCACACAGTGTATGAACACATATCGCACACAGTGTATGAACCTGGACTGCACACAGTGTATGAACACAGACTGCACACAGTGTATGAACCTGGACTGCACAAAGTGTATGAACACAGACTGCACACAGTGTATGAACATAGATTGCACACTATGTATGAACACAGACTGCACATAGATTATGAACACAGATTGCACACAGTGTGTGAAGACAGACTGCACACAGTGTATGAACCTGAACTGCACACAGTATATGAACCTAGACTGCACACAGTGTATGAACATAGACTGCACACAGTGTATAAACCTAGACTATACACAGTGTATGAACCTAGACTGCTCACAGTGTATGAACCTGGATTGCACATAATGTATGAACATAAACTGCACACAGTGTATGAACATAGATTGCACACAGTGTATGAACACAGATTGCACACAGTGTATGAACACAGACTGTACACAGTGTATGAACCTAGACTGCACACAGTGTATGAACCTAGACTGCACACAGTGTATGAACATAGATTGCACACAGTGTATTAACACAGACTGCACATAGTTTATGAACATAAACTGCACACAGTGTAAGAACCTGGACTGCACAGTGTATATGAACACAGACTGTACACAGGGTATGAACCTAGATTGCACTTAGTGTATGAACACAGACTGCACACAGTGTATGAACATAAACAGCAGACAGTGTATGAACCTAGACTGCACACAGTGTATGAACCTAGACTGCACACAGTGTATGAACACAGACTGCACACAGTGTATGAACACAGACTGCACACAGTATATGAACCTAGATTGCAAATATATTCACCCAGTGTGTGACTATAGACTGCACACAGTGTATGAATATAGACTGCACACAGTTGTAATGAATATAGACTGCACACAGTGTATGATATATAGACTGCACACTGTGTGAAATATAGACGTCACACAGTGTATGAATATAGACTGCACACAGTGTGTGAATATAGACTGCACACAGACTACATAAAGTGTAAGGACATAAACATTACACATAGACTTTATACATTTGCTGTATTTTCGGCCATGCATTGCTTTACAAAGAGACCAAGAGACCCAAAATGTAAGTAACTTCATGGGAAAGCAGTGATGTCTGACTTATCAAGATATCGAGCATTCATGTGCAAATAGGAGTTAATGGATGGAACACTGTGAAGGGGCCTGGGAAGTGGCGCAGTCTATAGTCCAGCAGTCACATCTCTGCTCTGATATCTTATTTGTAGCTCTGGGGAGTCCGTTCTTTATCATTGTATTATCTCCCCAGAACCATGGAGGCCATTGTGGTTCATGGCTGATTGGATTTTCTGAATGCACATTCATTTGCCTCAGGTTGTATAAGCCCCACGTAGAAACTAGTATCTCCGGATAATCCCCGACAATCAGCTTAGTCTTTAGTCAACATAGTGATGGTAGAAATGGATACATTGTATCATAAGTGATAGAGGGAAGGACTCAAGGTTGTGTCTTAATTAGTTCTTTTTCGGTTTGGATAGAATTGCTTATGTAAAGGGTTGTTCAGTGTCAAGAAAAATGGCTTCTTTCCTCTCCCAATAGCGCCACACCTGTCCACAGGCTACACGGAGTATTGCAGCTCTGCCCCATTCACTTACACCATACACTTGGAACATTCATCTCTTTGAGAACTGGCTGCTCGCCCAATCATCGGTGGGGGGTCTTGCTCTTCTTAAGTTCACGATCTTCTTGCAGGTCACTAATGAAGGTTCCTTGTCTTCGCAGATCATAGTGGGCGAGTTCTTCCGGATATACTACTTGAAGGAACGCTCCTATTCGTTCATCCAGAATCCCTACGTCTCTGCCTTGTACAAGCAGGTTGGGTGCTTCGTATTCGGTTGTGCCATCAGTCAGTCCTTCACAGACATCGCCAAGGTGTCGATTGGACGTCTGCGCCCCCATTTCATTGAAGTTTGTAATCCGCGAATCAACTGTTCTCTTGAATCTCATGATTACATCCAGGATTACGAATGCACGGGTTCGGAGAGTAAAGTCATTGAAGCAAGGTATGTGACAAATAGCGGGGATGTCGGCAGAATCGGGGGTGGCGTAGCGTATAAGAACACTCTGCTTTAGTGCCGGTCTAAGTTTGGAGAGTGTTGGACCTCGGACGGCTTTTCTGGAATTCTGTAGTGTTTCTGAGTACAACCCAGCCGTCTCCAGTCACGCGTCCAGTGCTACGTAGTTCTGGCAGCATGAATCTAATGACAGACCTTGGAAAAGCCTGAGTAGAACCGCAGGGGCGGTCTCTGTTACATATCAGCGTGGGTGGAGCTGCAGACCATATTTATTTGGCCATTCTAATCAAAATAATAAAAGATACTATTATTTTTGTATTTTTTGGCACTTCCTTATGCCCCACCTTTACTTATTACACACTCATAAACCCTCCTTGGTAATAATCCCTGCAATATCCTGTAATAATGAATGACGCAGAGGATACAATTACTCGTGCCATCATCTCCTGGCTCACATAGTATCACATTCTGTCCATTCCGCCTCTACCCTCAGTATATATGAATCCGTTTTGGTGAACGTTCCGGATACAGATGAGTCAGATCTTACACAATGTCATGTCTTATGCAGTAAACTCCGCCACGTCGATCTTCTTATCTTATCTCATTCACCGTTTTTTTTTCTTTTCCAGAAAGTCATTTTTCTCCGGCCACGCCTCGTTCTCGATGTACACCATGCTGTACCTGGTGGTAAGTAGGATCCATTGACACATCATAGATTTATATGATAGTGGGGACTCCCACCAATTCCCAAAACATGATGTCCCCCCAGTCCGTATGTTCTGATTGAACAGTGGCTGCAGTTGCCCCGTCTCTTCATGTTAATGTATAGGAACCATGATAAATCACCTTTCCTTCATCTCGACCAATAATTGCTGCCTTCAGTAACTCGCACAAAGGTTCAGATTCCACATTCCTATAATTATTATAGGAATAATATTCAAAGAACAATATAATATTATATTATAGGAATATATTATAGGAATAAGGAGTATTCCACATTCCTATAATTTAAAGGGGCGTGCCACTTGCCAGTCATCTACTCATAATGTTAGTAATCCTAGATGGAAAACTCTTTTACAACCACAGCAAAGTTTTAATAAACTAGGATTTATGGATCAAATGTAACAGGCTTTACCGATCCCCCAATGTAATGGGTGGGTTTGGTGCAAAGTGGGGTGGTCACTGTAAGAACAGGATTTAGAGGCATGTTCTGCTTTGCAGTTGTGCAACAATGTAACCATTTTGCTCTTACCCAGTCCTACCCAGATCTGGAGATATTCCATTGCTGTTTCTTGAGACTTGGTTGCTATCTTGCATTCCACCATCATAAATAAGACACATAGGAGTCTTGCTGATAACATCCATGTATCACTTTATTCTGGATGGAACTATATGGGTTGTCTTGTGTTTTTATCTTCTGCTCCTCTGCCTCGTGGTCAGGAGCTGCTGTGCTCCTGATGATTGACAGTTCGGACTTGGTTTCGACGCTGGTCCAAAATTACGTGCTCTCCCACTCTACAAGCAGAGTCCGTTTGGTTCTGTAGCACTTGATCCAGCCAATTTCAGAGCAGCACTTACAAGCCCTATAGCAAAGAGCTTGTAAGCTCTACATTGCTTGCCTAGAAGACCAGCTGCAGCTGATAAGACTTCAGCGGTGGCCGGTAACCTAGGCAATGAGCAGTAAACCATACTGTGACACATTTTTTTTACAAGCACTTTGCAATTGCATCCAATTAAGAAGACAAAAAAGAACTTTGAAAGCTCTGTTCCCACGAGGAGTTGTTGATGTTGCAGATTTTCTGCACCCATTAAAATAGGTTAATTGCATTTTTCTGGAAATAAGCAGC
The DNA here is from genome assembly GCA_033576555.1 of Oophaga sylvatica. NCBI lineage: Eukaryota > Metazoa > Chordata > Amphibia > Anura > Dendrobatidae > Oophaga > Oophaga sylvatica. The sequence continues at coordinate 82,130,223 of JARQOD010000009.1, forward strand.
ATAAAAAAACTCACCAAAAACTCATCGTGGGAACGAAGCCTAAGTGATATATCATAGTTTTATTTCTCTTTACTAAAATTGCAGGAGGGCGCCAACACTTCTAGGAAGACCCTCGTGGGGCGGCTCCACGTCATAACAGGGGGTTGTTTTCTAGTCGTGATACTTTTTATGGTATTTATTTTGCTTAATGTCTGGAAAATGATTTGAGACCCTGTAAAATATTACCTGCTGCAGGTGTTAGAGGGGGAAGGTGGTGCTGAATTTCCTCCATGGTAGTGTAAGACCCCCATAGTGTCTGCGAGCAGTCAGACCCCCATCCCTCTCGGATACTATGAAAACATTTAGGCAGCTAAGCCCCTCTGTAAAGGCCGTCACTTTTATTTCTCGCTGTTTTTGTAAGCTCCTTCCCCCAACTTTTATTAAAACAGAAGTTGACCTATTTCTTTTGCTGAATGAAAGTTTTGTGTCGCCCCCCTGACTTCCATTTTCTGAGGTGTCCTGAAGATTGAACATTGAGGTCTATTTATAGAAACGTTCTTCTATATTTAATTACAAGAAAAATATACGTTCAGATGTCAGAGCGAAAGCTTAGGTGCGATTACCGCAGATTTACAGCTTTTTAACAGAGTGAGGGAGTTTTAGTGATGGATGAGACTCGAGTCCCGTGAAAGCCTTGAAGGGCCGCTCCAAATCTGAAAGCAAAGTTCAGAAAACTTGCAATTTTCACTTTTATCAATAATCCAGTCGCATCCAGAGCTGAATTCAAAATTCTGCTGAATTCAGATTGACACAAGTTTTTTTTTTGCATTGCATGGTCGATCATGTGGTCACACAGCTCTTAGGCTGCAGCTACATGGAGACCTCTTCTATTGATTTTATTTTAAAGGAAATATGTCACCTCATGAGGAGCTGTCACTAAGGCTAAGTGGTCAGATGCGGCAACAGGGAGGAGTGACACTGAGGAGCAGTCAATAAGGCTGAGTGGTCAGAGATGCATCAGCAGGGAGGAGGAACCCTGAGGAGCTGTCACTAAGGCTAAGTGGTCAGATGCGGCAACAGGGAGGAGTGACACTGAGGAGCAGTCAATAAGGCTGAGTGGTCAGAGATGCATCAGCAGGGAGGAGGAACCCTGAGGAGCTGTCACTAAGGCTAAGTGGTCAGATGCGGCAACAGGGAGGAGGGACACTGAGGAGCAGTCAATAAGGCTAAGTGGTCAGAGATGCACCAGCAGGGAGGAGGAACCCTGAGGAGCTGTCACTAAGGCTAAGTGGTCAGATGCGGCAACAGGGAGGAGGGACACTGAGGAGCAGTCAATAAGGCTAAGTGGTCAGAGATGCACCAGCAGGGAGGAGGAACCCTGAGGAGCTGTCACTAAGGCTAAGTGGTCAGATGCGGCAACAGGGAGGAGGGACACTGAGGAGCTGTCAATAAGGCTAAGTGGTCAGATGCGGCAGCAGGGAAGAGGGACACTGAGGAGCAGTCAATAAGGCTAAGTGGTCAGATGCAGCAGCAGGAGGAGGAACCATGAGGAGCTGTCAGTAAGGCTAAGTGGTCAGATGCGGCAGCAGGGAGGAGGGACACTGAGGAGCAGTCAATAAGGCTAAGTGGTCAGAGATGCATCAGCAGGAAAGAGTGACACTGAGGAGCAGTCAGTAAGGCTAGGTGGTCAATGATTCAGCAGCAGGGAGGAGGGACACTGAGCTGTCAATCAGTCTTGTATTGTGAAATATGGTGACAGATCCAGTTCAAAATGAATCCAAAGTGGTACAAAAGGTCTCCAGCCCCAGCCTTATTGTGTCCTGTCAAAGGACCTCCCACAATACAATGAAGCATTAGAATTATGAGATGTGAATGGGGTATAAAATATAATCTTTCTTTCCCAAAAGACCTCCTGAGTGGTTGCAGGAAATCAATGCAGTTTGGCAAGTACCGTGCGATCTTGGCAAACTTTCATATTTTTCCTTTCAGAAAATTAGCAATGGCAGAACCTGTCCGGCCAGATATTACATCATCACACTTGGCAGCAGGAACGGCACAGTAATGTGGGGTTTAGCGTGGCAGCGCTTGGCATATTTTTCAGCTTTTTGGACACTGGGAGAGAAGACAGATTGCCATAGACTGTAAGCTTGCGAGCAGCAGCGCCCTCAGTCCTCTTGGTATCTGTTTTGATCTGTGTGTTTGTTGTTACGCTGTAATGTCTACTGTCTGTACAAGTCCCCTCTGTAATGTAAAGCGCTGCGGAACATGTCGGCGCTATAGAAATAATATTATTATTAGTATAAGATATGTTTTGTGGTTTACTCGGAAGTAAATGAGAAAAAGCGACTTCCTTATTACACTGTAGGGAAAGTGACCCATGAGGCGTTCACCTTCAATAAACAGATTAAGGCCGGAGTCACCGCAGCGTTCAGCATCGGACGCCACATACTAATGACACTCGGCTCCTGCTCTGCTGCGACCGTGATCCGAGTGTCCGTGCTCCAGTTGTCTCACATCTGAGGATCCTATCACAGCTGCAGGGGAGACGGAGAAAGTAATTTCTTTATCTCCTCAATAGCCGGTGTCTGCGGGACTCGCACTGCACTCAGGTGACATCCGGCAATGGAGGAGAAGGAGAAATTACGTTCTCCGTCTCCTCCGCACCTGTGGTGATCTCTCATGCAAGCGTATCCGAGCACTGACACTCGGTCAGTGGCTTAGAACCAGGCGGGTGTGTATCACTTTAAATATAACACTCCTGATCTATAAATCATAATGTGGGGCTTAAAGGAGTTGTCCATCTGTAGGGACATTTATTTTGCTTAAATTAATGTAGCTGAGGCTAAAAATCATTTTTTTCAGATGGTTTCCTTAAAAATTTTGTTTTTTGAAACACTCTTAGTTTTTCAACTGATTCAACTTTGATGTGGTCTGTCTTCATAAATGAGCTGAACAGAGCTCAGAAAAAGACAGATAACAGAGTCAACAATTCTCCCAACAGAACAAGCTCGCTCACGGTTTCTCAGTTAACTCATTCTGCAACCTGCAATAGACCGTGCAACAGGGAGACTGTAGAAGGCAAATGGTGAACATTTTTTAATGAAACCCAATTGTAAAAAATGATTTTTAGTCCAAAATGCAAGTATTTAAGTAAGAAAAATACGTCCCCAAAAGTAGGAATCTACTTTGCCCCTATGAGGACGTGTTTCACCAGTGTTAACTCCTCTTCTGCAGATGAGCCCCAGACGGTCCAGTAAAAGGGCCAAAAAATGACCTGTGCTGGCACGACCCCGCTCGGCTCTGCTGAATGACTGAAGGAGAGGATTGGGGGCCGGGGTGAACATGATACTCTTGTTCTGTTTTATTAGGGTTAGATTTAGGACCGGTTGCCTTTAAGATCATATCGATCCTCCTATTGCAGCCAGTGCGGCTCTGAATCACACATAATAGCAGGATCAGTCGTCCGGCAGATAACATTCACTTATATATAATCTCGGTGACAAACGTTAACGTCTTTCTTCTTTTATTATTGATCCATCTGGATCGATTATGTAGCAGATTAAACCACCAGGTGCTTCCCATGCTGCAAAGTCCGGAGATAAGTAATCGGACAAAGTCAGATAAGAGGTTAATAATTCCCGAGCAGAGTTATTGTTTGCCGTGCATTTAGTTTCCCCCTGAAGATCAGCGCCGGCCATGGCACTCACTGATCGGACTAAATAACAGCGGATTTATATACACGTTATATGACATTTTCTGACCAATGATTATTACACTAAGAAGCTTGGGATCATTGTACAATTGTGAGATCAGTGCTGCAGTGTAAAGCAAGGTGAAAGACTGCAGCCGCTTTTCTAATAGCAGTTGATGTGAGATATTTGGTTTATGGGTCATGGTGAGTTTTCTGCCAGCCAATGTGAAGAGGCAGTGCTGCAGTGTAAAGCATGGTGGAGGGACACAGCAATAGCTGCAGCAGAGGGATCTATTGTCATGTAGCTAGGCAGATTTGCTATTTAAGAGAGTGGAGGAATGTCAGATCATTGTGTCAGAGGTGAGTGGTCACCTGGAGCTATTGTGAGCTAATCTGCATGTAGATCACTGATTACAGCCCAGGTGGGAGATCCGATTACCCAGCACAAAGCTGGGATCCTTATCTGCCCATTGTGTTTCCCTGTGATAGAACTGATAATAGGGATTAAGGGAGTCTGCTCTCTGCCTGGGCTGCAGTCCTAGGGACCACCACTTGCCCCATGAAGACGATTGCAGGGGTCAAGAGGCCCCGGCCCCGTGACTGTGTGTACAGTATTGAGGATCACTAACATTTCGTTATCACTTTAATATTTGATCTTAAAGCTGAAACTCCTCCATTACCAAAGAATGGGAACTTCAACCGCTCTAATATAAACATCCGAGCTGCGGGGGGTGCGGCTGCCAGCCAAATATAGTTACTCGTGCCTCCGGGCTATGGTTTATAGACTGTGACTCTTCATTTGTCGGGAAACTACAACTCCCAGCGAGCAATACTGCTTCACAGTTCTTGAATAGAATAACAAGAGCGCAGTACAGACTGACACAGTGCTAGAAAATGAGGAGTACGGAGGTATAATATCTGTCAGAGCCATGACCAGGTCATTCTCTGAGTAATTATAGTGGGGGGTTGGTGTTAAATATTATGCAAGGGCATTTGGTCAGGACTTATCGGTTACTCATTGGCTTAGAGAACGTTGTCCGGCATTAATCAGACTGATCAGTATGGGGAAAAGTTCTGCTGAACTGGAAACAAGTTGGAATAAACTTCAAGGTTGACAGCTGCTATTATGTCTGTGCATTCATCTTACTAAGTCTCTGTTGATTTCAGCTGCAGATGAAGGAAGAGAGCCACAGTATTCATTACTGATGGGTAGGCGGAGCCCCAGATCAGGATGTTACCTCAGATCAAAAGAGTGATGACTGGCTGGCCCTCCAGCTCGGGCTCCTCCTACTCAGCTCCAGTCTAAGATTTGAGGTCCAGAGGATGGTCGCTGCTAATGCAGCTCCTCAGAAAATTTTATTATTTTAATATTCGGACAGGGGACTTGGATCACTAGTTGGTCTAGAGGTCTCAGGGGTACCAGCGCTGCTGTACCCCAACCTCTCCCTTGGCGGATCTGTATTTACTCAAAGTCCCTGCAGAATCCTTGCCGGCCCTGGGGGATGAGGAGAGCTTCTCTGGCGGGAACGCAAACCACACGTGCGGTCACTGCGTTCTTCGCCCTGGAGGGAAGCATGGGCACAGCGCCAGAAACCCCTGAGGGTCCCTGTGGCGCCTTGGCTGGTGAGTACTCCACACAAATTTTAATAATAATTATGTGTGAGTGCTTTAGCGTCTGAATGAGCAGCGCTATTACTAATGTCAGCGTTACTATGTCAGTATGCGTCAGCGCTGCTGTGACAGCGCTAATACATGTAATGTCAGTATGCTTCAGCGCTGCTGTGACAGCGCTACTACATGTAATGTCAGTATGCGTCAGCGCTGCTGTGACAGCGCTAATACATGTAATGTCAGTAAGCTTCAGCGCTGCTGTGACAGCGCTACTACATGTAATGTCAGTAAGCTTCAGCGCTGCTGTGACAGCGCTACTACATGTAAATGTCAGTAAGCTTCAGCGCTGCTGTGACAGCGCTACTACATGTATGTCAGTATGCTTCAGCGCTGCTGTGACAGCGCTACTACATGTAAATGTCAGTAAGCTTCAGCGCTGCTGTGACAGCGCTACTACATGTAATGTCAGTATGCTTCAGCGCTACTGTGACAGCGCTACTACATGAAGATGTGGTGATTTTTTGTCCGCAGGCAGATAGCTGCAGGACAGAGAGGGAGCAGGAGCGGGGAGAGTTCGCGCTCATTATTTGAGCTAGCAGGGGGCGTGGCCTATCGATCCCGGTCTTTTGAGCAGGAAGACGCGCGCTCTGGCTTTTCTCCTGCGACCCCCTCACTGTGGCGGCCATTACTCAGGCTCCTGGGCTCCTCGGACCGCTCCCCTCCTCATATAGACACCACGGCCAGCTGGGTGAGTGCGGATTCCTCACCCCGCAGCGCAGCGATCGCCATCCTGCAGCTGCAGTCTCATCAGAGACATAAAAATTGGCTGGGACTCACAAATATATATATATTTGGTGAGTTTGCAATATTAACCCCTTTGAGGGTTATTTCTACCTGCTAAATTTGCTGACTGAATACCGCTGGGGTAACTCTGCTTGGTGGAGCGTTAACCCTTCAGCGTTTGAAAAAAAAAAAAAAAAAAACCGCATAGTTTTTTGCTGGTATTACCGCTTTGACCTGCTCATACAGATGAGACATGTCTGAACAGAGTTCAGATGCCGCGGATCACGTCCCAGTGCCATTGCGGCAATCAGATACGCAGACCTCCACAGCGTCTAGCGCTGCGGTCGACAGCGGTGGAAAATTGGATGATATCGCTCGATCGATTAATAACTTATCTGACCTTTTAGGTCAATATGTGTCTGCTAATGCCTCTCAGAGGAAGCGACGCAGGCCGTTACCGGCCTCTACACGGAGCGAGTCAGAGGTATCTGATATTGGGCAGAGTTCCCCTTTATATTCGGATGGAGAAATATCCGATTCAGATGCGGACGAGCCGCAGGGGCGTTCCTCTATGGCGAAGCGTACGGAGGCATTAATTGAAGCCATGAGAGATATACTACAGTTACCGGAGGAGGTAACTAGTCGTCCTGGTAAATCAGCACGCATGTTCCAGGAGTCCCGTGCTTCGCGCACAACATTGCCAGCTCTGGATGAGCTTAATAGTGTAATAGAGGAGGAACGTCTATGTCCAGATAAGCGTTTTCATGGAACGCATTTCTTTGATACACTTTATCCTTGCTCTACGGAGTTAAAGGCTAATTGGACCTCTGCTCCTGAAGTGGATGTGTCTTTATCTCAGCTTAATAAATCCTCACTACTCCCTATTAAGGGAAAAGCGAGCTTACAGGAGCCTTTGGATAGAAAGGCAGAATTGGCGGCAAAAGCAAGCTATGAGGCTGCGGGTCATGGATTTCGAGCAGTGCTAGGATCCATGTGTGCTGCTAGAGCTTCTCTAAGCTGGTTGGCACGTCTGAAGACGGAGTTGCAAAATGAGTCTCCGTTATCTGAGATACGGGAAACTTGTGAATGGTTAGAAACGGCAGCCTGTTATATCTTTGATGCCGGTCTGGATACGGCATCTCTGCTGGCCAAAGCGCAAGCTTCAGCGGTCACAGTCAGAAGAGCTTTATGGCTCAGACAGTGGGCCGGGGACGCAGTTTCCAAACAAGGGTTGTTGGCCTTACCTTACAAGGGTGGCCATCTTTTTGGCTCCGACCTCACAGAGCTGATTTCCAAGGCTAAGGCAAAGGAATCAGCATTACCACAGCGAAGGGCCATGGCCTCGGTGTCCAGTAAGCCTGGTGTTTATAGTGGTCGGCGGTCCTTTCGGGGCCGAGGACGATCTAGTCACTCCTCGTGGGGATCGGGTCGTCCTTCTTTCTCAGGAAAGAAATCCTCTCAGAAAACTCGTACTCCCTGGAAGCAGAGTTTCCGCCAGAACAAGCGGGAACTTGACAAGAAAACCGCAAAGTCGGATTGACGCCAGGGGTCCACTCGAGGATTCTCGAGTGGGGGGTCGCCTGCTTCTTTTCAAGGAGACTTGGATGGCTCGCGTTCCAGATTCCTGGGTAACGCGGATAGTGTCGGCAGGCTATTTCATAGAGTTTGCTTCTCAACCCCCAAATGTTTTTTGTCAATCTCGCGTTCCGTCGGAACCCGAGCTTGTTGTCGCTCTACAGCGAGAGGTCGAATCGCTACTACAAAAGGGTGTAGTGATACCGGTTCCGTCAGAGGACCGAGGGAAAGGTTTTTATTCCAACCTTTTTATAGTTCCCAAAAAGGAGAACAAATTTCGCCCGATTCTGGATCTCAAGCGATTAAACCGGCATGTCCATGCCCGGAAATTTCGCATGGAGTCGCTTCGTTCCGTTGTGGCAGCTCTGTCACAGAACGATTTTCTGGTGTCAATCGACATTCGCGACGCCTATTTGCATATTCCCATCGGAAAGGCTCATCAGCGCTTTCTTCGATTTGCCATAGGTCAGAATCATTACCAGTTCGTGGCTCTGCCGTTCGGCTTAGCCTCAGCGCCAAGGGTCTTTACAAAAGTTCTGGCGCCCCTCATGGCACTCCTTCGAAGACAGGGGATTACGATTCTCCCTTATCTGGACGATCTTTTGATCGTGGCTTCCTCGGAGGAGGAGGCATTGACGGCTCGGGATTTGTCTCTTCAGTTTCTGAAAGACTTCGGTTGGCTGGTCAATTGGGAGAAGTCGTCCCTGGAACCATCGAGGACAATTCTCTTTTTGGGAATGCATCTCGACACGTTTCGGTCGGTAGTTTCCCTACCACCAGACAAACAGTCATGTCTTCTTCGACATGTACAGATTATGACATCCTCAATGGCAATGTCCCTACGGAAGTGTATGCGTCTTCTGGGACTGATGGTGGCGTCCATGGAGGCAATTCCTTTTGCCCAGTTCCACTCCAGGACTCTTCAAAGGTTCATCTTGAGTCGATGGAACCAGTCGCAATCGCTGGATTGCAGTGTCACCATTTCTCGCGCGGTGCGGGATTCTCTAGAATGGTGGTTACGTCCAGGGGCATTCTCCCTGGGGAAGTCTTTCCTCCCTCTGAAGTGGTCAGTCATAACCACCGATGCCAGCCTGACGGGCTGGGGGGGTGTTTGGAACAATCTCTGGATTCAGGGGGTATGGTCACCGGAAGAGTCTGTGCTTCCGATCAACATCCTGGAATTGAGGGCGATTTTTCTTTGCCTCCAACATTGGACGGTCCCTTTGAGCGGTCTGCCAGTCCGTGTGCAGACAGACAATGCGACGGCTGTCGCGTATATCAATCACCAAGGTGGGACAAGGAGTTCCAGACTCATGGTAGAGGTGTCCCGAATTCTGATTTGGGCAGAGGCCAATGTACCAGCCATTTCGGCGATTCACATTCCAGGGGTTCAGAATATTACAGCGGACTTTCTCAGTCGCAGAAGGATGGATCCCGGGGAATGGAGCCTCCACCCGGAAGTCTTTGCACTACTGTGCTCTCGCTGGGGAACCCCCCAAGTGGATTTGATGGCTTCCAGGTCCAATGCCAAGTTACCAACATTCATGTCCAGGTACAAGGACCCGAAGGCGGTGGCGGTGGATGCTCTAGTGGCTCAGTGGGATCAGTTCAAGCTGATCTATGTATTCCCGCCGATATCCTTACTTCCTCTAGTGCTGCGTCGGATCAGACTAGAGAGAATTCCAGCTATTCTGATAGCTCCAGACTGGCCAAGAAGGGTGTGGTTCTCGACAATAATGTCGCTGTTGGCGGCACCTCCGTTTCCACTCCCTCTTCAACAGGACTTGTTGACTCAGGGGCCCATTTGTCATCCGGACTTGATGTCCCTGCGTTTGACGGCGTGGCTCTTGAGACCGAGATCTTGACCCGTAGAGGTTTTTCAGCCGAGGTCATTGCTACCCTTCGTGCTGCAAGATGTCCGGCTACTTCTAGGATTTACCACAAAATTTGGGAAACCTTCTTTTCGTGGTGTTTGGGGTCTTCTCGGAACCCGAGAAAATTTTCCATTCCCAACCTGTTGGCTTTTCTGCAGCATGGGCTAGACAAGGGTTTGGCAGTTAGCACTCTGAAAGGTCAGATTTCTGCTCTGTCCTTATTATTCCGGAGAACCATTGCTTCGAATAGAGACGTGATCTCTTTTTTCCGAGGTATCTCTCGTAAGTTTCCGCCGCGGAAGGCACCCGTGTCTCCTTGGCGGCTCAACCTTGTTTTGGAGGCTCTTCAGCATAAACCTTTTGAACCTATGGTTTCTGCTAGCCTTTCTTTACTTTCTTGGAAGGTGGCTTTCCTTGTTGCAGTCACTTCCTTGAGGAGAGTTTCTGAATTGGCAGCTCTTTCTTGCTCGCCTCCTTTTCTGGAGTTTTTTCCGGATCGTGTAGTGCTTCGCACTCGGGGTGATTTTTTGCCTAAAGTGGTGTCACAATTTCATGTTAACCAGGATATTGTGTTGCCTTCACTCTGTCCGGATCCGAAGAATACGAAAGAGCGAGATTTACACACATTGGATTTAGTGCGGGCCTTGAAGTTTTATCTATCTATTACTCAAGGTTTTCGTAAGACGGACTCCCTGTTTGTGGTTCCGGCAGGTCGTCGGCGTGGTCAACGAGCTTCCAAGGGTTCTATAGCTCGTTGGATCCGGTCAGCTATTTTGGAAGCTTACCGTCTTCGGGGTGAATCTTGCCCGATTAAGATTCGAGCCCATTCCACGAGAGCTGTGGCTTCATCGTGGGCTTTTCATCAAGGTGCTTCGGCAGTGCAGCTTTGCCGAGCGGCGACTTGGCGCTCTGTCCACACGTTTACAAGATTTTATAAAGTGGACGTCAGTGCTTCCGCTGATGCAGCCCTCGGACGTAGGGTCCTGCAGGCAGCTGTAGTTTAAAGTTCTGGATGAACTTGTGTTTAGCGCTGGTTGCGCTTTGTTGTTAAGGTTGTTGGGTTTCTGCCTTTTGTTGGTTTTTTCCCACCCTTATTTTTGAACTGCTTTGGGACGTCCCATCAGTAATGAATTACTGTGGCTCTCTTCCTTCATCTGCAGCTGAAACACGGATTTTGGTAAAGACTTACCTGTAAAATCCTTTTCAGCGAAGGAAGGAAGAGAGACACAGTACCCTCCCACGGCAGAAGTGTGTTGATGTTTTCAGATGCAGCGCGACCCTTATCTGATAGCGATTATCTGGGCTGAGGTCAGCGCGCTAAGGCTCTGTTCCAGCATCGCCAGCTCATCGCAGTAGTCAGGTTCCGTGAGTAGTACCTGGAACTCTGTGGTTTTTGGCTTTCTTTGCATGCATAACCTGTATCCTTGTGTTTTTTCTCTGAAGTTCCTTCAGAAGGGGTTATGTTGCTCCGCTGGTGATCTTGGCTCTTTTCCTAAAAGCTTTGATACGACTGGAGCTGAGTAGGAGGAGCCCGAGCTGGAGGGGCCAGCCAGTCATCACTCTTTTGATCTGAGGTAACATCCTGATCTGGGGCTCCGCCTACCCATCAGTAATGAATTACTGTGTCTCTCTTCCTTCCTTCGCTGAAAAGGATTTTACAGGTAAGTCTTTACCAAAATCCGTGTTTTATGATGTTTAGTTTTATTCAATCATTTTATCATTACTCCTATTCTAAAGAAAAAGCATTTAAAGGATGACTACAAGCCTCAGCATACCAATGGCAATTTCATTTGGACTTTAAACACTTAATATTCCTTATTACAAAGATTTTAAACGGACCTGTCACTTTTCAATAATATCTATTTTTTTACATGGTGTAAATGCCACTGTTTTCCTGAATCCTATGATGTTTTTCTTTTGTTCCTGCGCCTCTCCGTTCCTGAGATATGGCCTCCTCTTTCCTGTATTTAAATATAGTTCTGAGAGCAAAGGGGGTGTGGCTCTCAAGGAGACCATCATGGAGAAGAACTGGAGGCCACGCCCACCTTGCAAAACTGAGTAGTTTTATATACAGGGAAGATGGGGTCATATCTCAGGAACAGAGAGGAGCAGGAACAAAGGAAAAACATCGCCGGATTCAGGAGAACAGCGGCATTTGCATCAGGTAAAAAAAATTACATATTTATGGGAAATGATGGATCTGTTTTAAATCCTTCTTATATCATACATTATAAAACTTTTACTAAATACAGTAAAAAAAAACATTAAATCCATACCTGATTGACTTCCTGACACTTTCCTGCTCACTGACTGTTACAGGAGTCACTGTGGTTTTTTATAGACCATTTATAATCACCCCAGAGCTGAGTAAGTCAGTAACAAAGGAAACATCAGTTCCTCTGTCAAAAGGGCAGCGAATCTGATGTCATTTGACATCATCGAAAGACCATCAAAACCTATCATCTGTCTGAGGGCAGCAGAGAAAAGCTGCAGGCCTTGCGGGAAGAATCGGAAATGTAGGGTTAAGAAGGAACAGGAGTGAATGGGAAACGGATGCAGGAAGCAAGAAACCTGCGAATGTAGCAAAACGAGAGACCCCTGATAACCACGGCCAATATGCACCGCAGCTGCCAGTCAGGGCCATAGTAAAGCTGGGGGACAACACTGGTGGCGACTTTTGTGCCGCCCAGAAATGTATCACATTACTGAAGTTTTTGCACTTTTTGATCTCAAGTCCTCTGTGTCCTGCTAATTGTATGAAGTCATCTATAAATATACAAGTCACCTCCAGCCGCAGCGTCCAGGCCGTCCCCTCGGTTTCCTTCCTATAGGAAGGGAGGGATCCATCAAGGGGTCTTTTCCGCCGCCTGTTATACTCATCCCAACATGATCCTGTCCAATAGTTTTTGATTCGAGGAACAAAAGTGTCCAACCTCCCTGCGTCTCTTCTCCTTTGTTTCGTTGGTTCCCACAGAAATCGGACAAGTGGACTGGGCCCAAGTCCAAGGGGAAATGGCAACAATGAATCTCTCCCAACACATATATATATATATATAGATTTAATGTGCACACGTATTTCATGGCCTCCTTGAGGGGTCTGCTACTACTTCTATTACTTTGATTTAAAAGACTTATTATTTTTTTTAAAAAATTAAAAAGTTATTCCACCCCCTCCAAATGAAACCACGTTATCCCCTATCGATATGATAAAGGATAACTTGCTGATCACTGGAGGTCCAACTGCCCAAGATCGGGCTCCAGAACTTGGGGACGTGGCTCTGCAGAGCCCCCTCTTTAACAACACCATTGACGTCTTGTTCATTCATTGTCTGTGGGAGCGTCTGATATAGCCGAGCGCCGTTCTCGGGGTTGGACTGGCCGTCCGGAGAACAGGAGAATCCTCCGGTGGGCCCGACTCATACTCCACTTTCTCCCATAGACAATGAATGTAGCGCGGGTTGAGAATGTGAACTGCTGTTGCATTTCACACGGGGCCGAGCGTCCAATTCTGGGATCCAGAGTCCCTTTCCCCCAATGACCATCATGAAATACCTATTTCTATTCACCTATTGCTGTGGAATGACTTGTTTGTTGGAGAATACCCATTGAAATATTGGAATTTTTGAACCTCCCATTTCCTGAAAATTTCCATTTTTTTTATCCATCTGAATTTTCAGAAATCTAAAAATTAATTTCTACTGAGCAGCAAAACAAATAACTAAACCCTCCGGTTTGAATATTATTACTTATTCATATAAATATTAGATTAATTACATTTTGCAAACGTTTTTCTTTTTTTTTTCATTTAAAATTGCAATTTTTTTTTATATATTCTTTTTATTATTATTTTTTGGAAAAATAGATGCACTTATCCGAGCGAGGGATAAGTCAGCAGTAACGATACGTCAACCTCGGAGTTTAGGTTGCACAGTAGTTTCCTTGGCCTAGACATTTACAAGCCGCTAGCATCCTCCATAGCGACAGATCTTTCGACCTTGACTTGACTTTGGCCTCTTTGGCTGCCGCTAATCACAGTGTTTTGCCAGTAAATGTAATTTTAGCTAAATTAGGAGCTTGGCTACTGCGGGAGCTGAAGGAAGGAATAAAGATTTAGTAGAAGGTGAAGAACTATTAGATCTGATGTGTTAGAAATGGTTATTTTTATTTTAAAAAAAATGAAATTTTGACATTCTAAAACGAAAATTTCAAAATAAGCTTTTGATTGTGTCAAGTTAGGATCTGCCGGAGTCGGGTAGCAAGAGAACAGCGCCCCTGGTGGCCACGTTAGAATATACCCAAATGATTTGTGGAAATCCCTATAATTATTTGGCTACAGTTATTAATGATTGTTTTATTTTTTCAGTTTTACCTTCAGTCAAGATTTACATGGAGAGGGGCTCGCCTCCTACGTCCCCTGCTGCAGTTCACCCTCCTTATGATGGCCTTCTACACAGGACTGTCTCGAGTCTCGGACCACAAGCATCATCCCTCCGACGTTCTGGCTGGTTTTGTACAGGGAGCTTTAGTGGCTTATTGCGTAGTAAGTATCCTCCATGGTGGAAAGTCCAAGTAGGGAATTAAACCATCAGTTAGAATGTTGTGCTCAAGGTCAATATAATGGTGGAATCCTCCAAGTCCGAGCCTTAAACATGACTATCCATGGTGGAAAGTCCAAGTAGGAATTAAACCATCAGTTAGAATGTTGTGCTCAAGGTCAATATAATGGTGGAATCCTCCAAGTCCGAGCCTTAAACATGACTATTGGCCGATCCTGTGAAATATGGCATCTCCACCAACAAAAATCTTGTGTCTATGGCCTGGATAAGTGTGGGAATTTCTCAGTACAAGTGTCTGCCCCTGAGCCGGCCATCCCCGGGAACATCTGCCAGCAGATTGTAGACTTGTAGCCGTCTCTTGACCATGATTGAGGCTTGAAGCCACATTGCTTGTTCTCAAACCGTTTACACAAAAAGCAGCGTCCTCTTCTTTTTTTAAGTTTTTTATGACCGGCGAGCCATGTGTTCCACTTAATTTAGGAGCAGAGTGGAAAAATGGTCGTGTAATCAAGTTTCGTCTACAGTTTTATCTGAGAAGGAGGCTTTGGGGTGAACTGAAGGAAAACACGGCAAAAATGCTTTGAGATTATAGATCGGCAGCAATTTTCTCTCTTGTAGGTCTAAAACCATGAAACTTTAGTGGGTTTAATAGTTTTCAAATAAGTTGTAAAACCTTTGAGAAGCTTCTAATGGGTGGAAATAATCACTTTATTGTCAGAGATGCCACAATCCCACAAATTTAGACTTGGATTTTATGAGGATTTTCTTTTTGTTCATGCACCTCACTCAAGTTTCGAGTCATTGGACCTTTTTCCACCATGGAACTTTTTATAGACTCCTATGACTGGTCATACAGACGTCATGGTGGCTTTATACCTGTTATATGACTCATTGCCCCCCAAGGAGCCCAGGACTTGTTGGGCACTTAAAGGTACCATATTGGCCAAGTACTAATGGGATTATACAGGACTACGATATTGATGACCTTTGGACCGTGGTGGCGCTACAGTCAGGACCATTAGGTCATTAGTATTTTAGTACCCTTAAAGGGAATGGCTCCGTTACGCCCTATTGCTTGGTCAAGACCATTGAGTCCCACGATTGCTTCCACTACTATCAGTTCTCACCATTGTCGTCTACTTCCACGTATCGGTGATGTCCACAAACGTCATCACCTATTTCTTTTCCAGTCTCGGTGCTGATCTGTCCAAGTCTTGTAAAATGTGTAAGGACAAAGCAGTTTTTATAGACTGACGTAGGAAACAGCTGGTCGTAGACTATTGTGTGTCTCTGCACAATGCTGTTACGGTACAAAAAGAGACAAGGATTCCAGAACTTGTGGGATTCGTGCTACCATGTTGTAGAAAATGAGGCAAAATGCAAAAAAATAAAAATATCCATGTTATAAAAAAAAGTTGCATGTGGGATCGGTAAGCAATTTTGGATAAGATCCTCGAAAGAAAAGAAATAATAATTGATACATTTTGTATCTGTGTTGGACTGAACACTCATTGTGCTCATTGACGCCACCACCGCCGCCGTCTGTACAGGCTCATCACTGTGACACAAATGTCAGGGCAGATGCGGATCTCACACAAAGCGCCCGGCACAGACTAAGGTCATTGCTCCCGGACGTAGAGCTGAATCTTTCCTGATTATGGCTAATGGTGGCGTGATGAAGCTTCACCGCCGGCGCTTCGTGCTGTCATGGAATCATCAGAGTTCTATAGGAAATGTACACTGTCATGGTCACGGTCGTTGGCAGGATGTGAGCACACGCTGACCTTTATCTTATCCCATATGGTTAAAATGACAGCATCTCCCCAGCAATACAGAGGCTCATTGTCATGTCCTCACATGAGTCACATTACAAAAGTATCCTCCACCCCACCAAAAAAAAGTCTAGTATAAATTCCATGAAGTCCTATTAATTGTCCCCCAGAAATGGCTGGAGCAGAAGAAGACAAGTTTTTACGCTGACTTTTTTTTTTGCAACATCTGGTTCCAGGTAATTCTCCAAAATTCCAAAGTCAGCACAAATCTATATTTCCCCCCTGGCAGCTAGTGTCTACAATGTTTCCAGAGATGTGTTTGATTTCCACTACATTTACCAAAAAAATGTACAATTTGACACATCAGCCGGGAATGAATGCACATTCCTCTCCCCGGAGTAGACCAGGGAGTTATTTTTTGGGTGGAGAACTTCACTTTTCAGGAAATGGACCAAACCCAGTACAGAAAGCTTCCCTCCACCTTTTTTTTCTCTCTCTCCTCTGTATTCGCCACCCTTCATTGTGTGACCCAGAGAGGAGAACTGGAGAGGTTGTATTTCATGAGCCCTGCCAGTTGTTTATATAACCTCCAGCCATTGGGAAATGGTCCACAACTGCCGTAAAAAAAAAGACAAAGCGTAGAATACTAGTAGGGTAACAACTCCCCGGCCCGTCACTCCGGAATACCTGGAGAAGCTGAAAAGGAATTTTTAAAGGTTGATTTTGCATTTGTAGTAAATTATCAGCTGTCACTTACAGCAGATGACATGGTGGCCATCGTAGATAAAAGCGAGGATCCTGGTTTTGAAGGTCACCGACCCCAACTTTTATATTTGTTTTTGCTGTCCCTCTCCTTGGTAAGGAAAACAAAACATTCCATTCTTCTCATCCATCCAACCATCCATCTATCAATCCATCATGGTCAACCTAATTTCTGTCCAAAGGTGCCCCACACCCCTTGTGTAAAACTCTTAGGCCTCACGCCTGTAAGGTCTTGACTCAAGGCTATCTTAGATCTTGTATCATGTATGAAGTGGTTACCCTGCGATGGGAACGGCTCACCAATAAGATAGAGGTCTCGCTGGTGAGCATTGCACCAAATGGCCATCATAACGGTGACATACATATTACATGTTGACCAATGTCTCTAATTTCAAGGGAACTGACCAACTATCGAATATTTATGGTGGTGTCTTTTTCTTCCCCTTTAATGGCAAATGTCAGGGAAATTAAAGACCAGGCAGTTGGATTTCGTTCCGATCTGGATGTGGCAACAGCTTACTGCCTTTTGTACGCTCTGTCGAATTGAGCCTGTGTATATACGAGGGGGTCAGGAGAAATAGCTGTTTGTCCTAAGATCTATCTGTAGTTTATCACCAGTTTCAGGCCACTATATGAGTAGACAGAAGAAGACGCCTTCCAAATGTGGTTCTGGAGAAGGATGTTACCAGTACCATGGATGGCAAGAAGAACAAACAAATCAATCTTGGAACCAATGAAGCCAGACATGTCAATGGAAGCAAGGATCACCAAGATACAGTCATGGCCAAAAGTTTTGAGAATGACACAAATATTAATTTTTACAAAGTCTACTGCTTCACTTTTTCTAATGGCAATTTGCATATACTCCGGAATGTTATAAAGAGTGATCAGCTTAACAGCAATTACTTGCAAAGTCAATATTTGGCTAGAAAATGAACTTTATCCCACAAAACATATTTCAACATCATTGCAGCCCTGCCTTAAAAGGACCAGCTAACCTCTTTTCAGTGATTGCTCCATTAACACAGGTGTGGGTGTTGATGATGACATGGCTGGAGATCAATCTGTCATGATTAAGTAAGAATGACACCACTGGACGCTTTAAAAGGAGGCTGGTTCTTGGCATCATTGTTTCTCTTCTGTTAACCATGGTTATCTCTAAAGAAACACGTGCAGTCATCATTGCAATGCACAAAAATGGCCTAACAGGGAAGAGTATCACAGCTAGAAAGATTGCACCTCAATCAACAATCTATCGCATCATCAAGAACTTCAAGGAGAGAGGTTCCATTGTTGCCAAAAAGGCTTCAGGGCGCCCAAGAAAGACCAGCAAGCGCCAGGACCGTCTCTTAAAAGTGTTTCAGCTGCGGGATCGGGCTACCAGCAGTGCAGAGCTTGCTCAGGAATGGCAGCAGGCAGGTGTGAGTGCATCTGCACGCACTGTGAGGCGGAGACTCTTGGAGCAAGGCCTGGTCTCAAGGAGGGCAGCAAAGAAGCCACTTCTCTCCAGAAAGAACATCATGGACAGACTGATATTCTGCAAAAGGTACAGGCAGTGGACTGCTGAGGACTGGGGTAAAGTTATTTTCTCTGATGAATCCCCTTTTCGATTGTTTGGGACATCAGGAAAACGCCTCATTCGGAGAAGACAAGGTGAGCGCTACCACCAGTCTTGTCTCATGCCAACTGTTAAGCATCCTGATATCATTCATGTGTGGGGTTGCTTCTCAGCCAAGGGAATCGGCTCTCTCACAGTCTTGCTTAAAAACACAGCCATGAATAAAGAATGGTACCAGAATGTCCTCCAAGAGCAACTTCTCCCAACCCTCCAAGAGCAGCTTGGCGATCAACAATGCCTTTTCCAGCATGATGGAGCACCTTGCCATAAAGCAAAGGTGATAACTAAATGGCTCAGGGAACAAAACATAGAGATTTTGGGTCCATGGCCTGGAAACTCCCCAGATCTTAATCCCATTGAGAATTTGTGGTCAATCATCAAGAGACGGGTGGACAAACAAAAACCTAAAAATTCTGACAAAATGAAAGCATTGATTGTGCAAGAATGGACTGCTATCAGTCAGGATTTGGTCCAGAAGTTGATTGAGAGCATGCCAGGGAGAATTGCAGAGGTCCTGAAGAAGAAGGGTCAACACTGCAAATATTGACTTGCTGCATTAACTCATTCTAACTGTCAATATAAGCTTTTGTTACTCATATGTTTGCAATTATTATATTTCTGTCTGTGATAAAAACATCTGTCAAACACACATAAAAACCAGAGGGCAGCAGATAATGTGAAAATATAATATTTGTGTCATTCTCAAAACTTTTGGCCATGACTGTACAACTTGCCTACTTTGGACACATCAGACGGAGAGAGCAATCACTGAAGAAGAACATCATGGTGGGAAGAATAGAAGGAACAAGGCGAAGCGGAAGACCAACAACCCGATGGCTTGATACTATCAAGGGAGAAGACCCTGGTGGACCTATCTAGGCTTGCGCAAGATTGACCTTCCTACAGAGCATTAATCCATCGAGCCTAAGGCTGTTCACTAATAATATGTGCTTCAGTGGTGATCACCATCCGTTCTCGTCATCGGTCCAGCCATTGAAGGATCTCGTTGTCTTCGAATACGTAGTGTGATACAATGATACAACTTGCCTACTTTGGACACATCAGACGGAGAGAGCAATCACTGGAGAAGGACATCATTGTCGGAAGAATAAAAGGAACAAGACGAAGCGGAAGACCAACAACCCGATGGCTTGATACAATCAAAGTAGAAGACCCTGGTGGACCTATCTAGGCTTGCCCAAGATTGATCTTCCATCAAGCCAAAGGCTGTTCAATAATAATATGTGCTTCAGTGGTGATCACCATCGGTTCTCGTCATCGGTCCAGCCATTGAAGGATCTCGTTGTCTTCGAATACGTAGTGTGATACAATGATACAACTTGGTCCTCCATGACCCCAATACAAAAGCTTTACTAGAGCTCTAGCACAACATTGTTACTCTAATCTCTTGATGACAAATATTTCAACCCCTCATTAGAACCCAGGGGGAAGATATGGGTCAGGTTGGATCAGTCAATGTGCGGACGTCCAGTATGACCTCTAATTACATGCAGGAAAACTAAACTGCACCAATAAAATATATGTGACGCTGAGCAGTAAAGCGGCAGTCACAGATGACCCCGGAGGGGGGAGTCTTACTTCTTATCCTACACATTTTTCCGCCTGTATTGTATGTTGTCCCCAGCTGACACTTGGCACTGTAGGAAGTTAGGTGGACCTGGCCGGTGATTTCCCTGCACACACCCGTCGGGACTTTGTCTCTGCCCTGATATGTTAAATGTCGTCTATTTCACATCCTGCAGGCGGCTTCCGCTATTGGGTATTCAGGAAATCGTGGTCAAATATCTCTTCCTTGCATTGGTTTTGACCTAGATGTCAGCGGGAAGAGGCTTGTGGAGTTATAGTGTGCGACATTATTCCAGGAATGGGATGTGGAAGGAATATTACACAGCAGGAAATGTAGACTTTACCATTAGTATAGAAGCCAATGAAGTGGTGGCAGACCGATCTATAAATCCTGGCGGTCTGGAGACGGTCCTGCAGATTTTATTTGTGTGCAATATTTATTAAAAATTAAATTATATATTGTAAATACAAATATTTATTTAGTAAACGATAGTACAAAAAATGTTCAAAAATGAGTCATAAATTTAAAATTTAAAAAAAATTAAATAAAATTAGTACAAAAAAATAAAAATAAATATTGTAAATATAAATATGTATTTACTAACAATGATACAAAGAAGTCATTTCTATTAAATTTAAAATGAAATATTAAAAAAAATAATAATTTTCAAATGAAATTAACTTAAATATTTTCAATATAAATATTTATTAACAATGATGCAAAAAAGTTAAAAAATTAGTCATAAATATTAAACAATTTTTAAAAATAAATAATGAAATATTAAATTCTAAATTCAATATTGTAAATATAAATATTTTTTTATTACCCATTATACTAAAAAAGTTCAAAAATTAGTCATAAATGTTAAATTAAAAATGAAATATTAAATGTCAAATTAAAAGAAACTTTAAATATTTATTAACAATGATGCAAAAGAAATGTTCAAAAATGAGTCGTAAATAATAAACTAAAATATTAAATAAAAAGTGAATTAAAATTTAAATATTGCTAATATAAATATTTATTTACGAGCAATGATACAAAAATGTAAAATTTAATCAATATGAAATATAAAAAAATACATATTAAATTAAAAATGAAATATTGATAGTATAAATATTTATTAACAATGATACAGCAATGTTCAAAAATGAGTCATACATCTTAAATACAAAAATTAATTAGAAATTAAATATTAGTGTAAATATTTATTTGTTAACAATGATACAAAAAATGTTCACAAATGAGCTATCAAGATTAAATGAAATATTGTTAATATAAATATTTATTAACAATGATACAAAAAATGTTCACAAATGAGTTATCAAGTTTAAATTAAATATTGTTAATAAAAATATTTATTTATTAACAATGATAAGAAAAATGTTCACAAATGAGTTATAAAGATTAATTTAAATATTGTTAATATAAATATTTATTAACAATGATACAACAATGTTCAAAAATGTCATTGATAGTAAATATAAAAAATACATATTAAATTAAAAATTAAATATTCATAATATAAATATTTATTAACAATGATAACAACAATGTTTAAAATTGAGTCATAAATATTAAATAAAAAAAATAATTGTTAATATAAATATATATTTATTAACAATAAAACAATCAAAAATGGGTCATAAACAAGTTGATTAACCTTCTGTTCTTTATCTTTTTTTTGTCGCAGGTATTTTTCGTATCGGACCTCTTCAAGACACCGAAGAAAACCTCTATCACCCCTCCTCCTGTGAAGAAAGATTCTCTGTCACCTGTGGATATAATTGACCGAAATATTGTATAAAAACCACCGTCATCCGATTGCAGAAAACTTTTGACAGTGAATTCATTGACCTGCTGCTTTCCGATCTCATCAGACAGTAGAATGTAGAGAAAGACTCTTTGACCCAACAAAGCGGAGACTCGAAAATGAAAAATAAAAATGTCTGCTATGAGGCCTATGGGGGAAAGTTCAGTCTAATGGAGAGCCAAGAGATGACGAAAAACGCCGGGTTGGAATTCCAGATGTACAATTGGTCTTTTATCTGTTCATGTTTTAATGAACAACCTATTGTTCATAAATGTATGAACTCTAAACTTTTTTTTTTTTTAACAAAAGGGAGTCGTCTTTTAACTATAGATATTCTTGGCTCGTAGTAAAGCTGATAATTAACGATAGCACTATATAGATCTCTAGAAAAAAAAAACAGCACTCGTGTAGTAAGGAAACCATCCGGGACTCATGGTTGGGGATGGTGCCTCCGTTCTTGAGTGATGGACCTTCTAACGCAAATTTGTAAAGATATATATATATATAAAATGTATCATGGACCCAGACAATCCCGAGTCTGGGATTCCCACCAAGAACATCAAAGTTGACCCTCTTCCCACATCTTTCTAGAGCGAAACCCAAAAACAAATCCAAACCCAACACGCTTCTTGGCCAGAGACTCTTAGAAGGTGGAAAACCATTAGTGGCCTGTCTTTCTGAGACTTTGTAAGCACTATAGCCTTTGGGTTTGATACCCAATGCAGATGACAGTACCGCTGGACGGTATGAAAACCGAATCCGTTGTAGTCTGTCCAGTCTCGTTGACTTTCATCCTTGGAGTCATGACATTTCACGCAAGAATCACCAACCAGGTCGACATGAAGCGCTCCGAACCATCGAAAGTACGGAACTCAAAGGCGTATATATATAATTTACTTTTGTAACTTTTACACCTTTAAAAGGGACTATACAAAATCTTCTTGAATCAATCGCAATATTAACTACAACATTTAAAAAAAAAAAAAATCCGTCCTCTCATTTCAACAATAGCAAGCTGATTTTTTTTTTTTTTATATATTATATATTATATAAATAATGTATAAAACCGTACAAAATTAACTATGTCAAATATTATTTTTGAAAAAGAAAAAAAAAACAACAAAAACTAAATAATTTTTTTTAGATATATCCACTATGATCATTAACGGTGTCTCGACCTGTGTTATTATTTTGCTGCTTAAAGAAAAAAAAAGAAAAGGAAGCAAAAGGTTTTTCTTTTTTTTTTTCTGTATGGTCAACTAAAATGTATTTTAGATCTGTGGTAGTAATTTCACTATTAAATGAAAGCAATAACTAGTGGCAATTGTGTAAAACGAAAGAAATTGTCAGTATTTTTGTAACGTTTCATATTGTAAAGGAAAGAAAAAAAAAGTGGGAAAAAAAAAAGAATATTATTCGAATACGTTTTGTAGAATTCACAATCTTTTTTTGGGGCTTTTTTTTTTTTTTTTTTTTGCAAAAATTTGCTGTACAAAAATGCTTTTTAAATAAAAGCTCATAATGGATAATTATTCTATCCCTTTGTGTCTTGTCTATTGTTCTTTTTAGGGATTTGTGTGTTTAGATATTTTGGGGGAGGGAGGACGGTGGTGTAAAGCCATTAGCTCAAACAGATTTTTTTTTTAATTTAGGGTGGAGAGAGAAGTAGAAACTTTTAAAAAATACTAGATGTCATAGAAATAAAACAACCACCATGTCCTAATGTAGCTGATTATTATTATTTATTTCTATAGCACCATTGATTCCATGATGCTGTACATGAGAAGGGGTGACATACAAATTACAGATGTCATTTACAATAATAGATAGATGATAGATATAGATAAAAGATAGAAAGATGATAGATAGATAGATAGATAGATAGATAGATAGATAATAGATAGATAGATAGATGATAGATAGATGATAGAAAGATAATTTATAGATGATAGAGATATAGAAATGATAGATGATAAATAATAGATAGATACTAGATAGATAGAAAGATGATAGATAGATATAGATAATAGATAGATGATAGAAAGATGATAGATAGATAGATAGATGATAAATAATAGATAGATAATAGATACTAGATAGAAAGATGATAGATAGATAGATAGATAAATGATAGATAGATAGATAAATGATAGATATAGATAGATAGATATAGATAGATAGATATAGATAATATGATGACAGAAAGATAATAGATAGATAATGGATAGATATATAGAAAATAGATAGATAATAGATAGATGACAGATATTAAATAGATAGACAGATAATAGATAGATACATAGATAGATAATAGTGATGAGCGAATGTGCTCGAATAAGGTGTTATCTGAGCATGCTTGGTTGCTAACCATGTGACTTCGGCACACTTGAAAAATATGTTTGAGACCCTCTACACATGCAGGGATTTCCTAACAAATATGACAATCCCTGTTTGTGTTGCTGCTGTTGAACAGCCGGAGACATGCAGCTGCGGGGACTCGAACATATTTTTCGAGCACGCTGAAGACCCTGGGTTAGCACCCGAGCATGCTCAGATAACACCTTGTCCCAGCACGGTCGCTCATCACTAGTAGGTGATATTTTGGGAGTTTACTATTCGGTACTACTTTTGAAGCCTGCATTTCTGTAGGACTTCTGTCCCCCGGCTGAACTTCCAGTTCCAGTTTCTCTCTAAGCTTTTCCATGTATAATAAAACGATTTGCTTTGACATCTGCTCCTTGAGTCGCCCGATCGCCCCCTCGGAAAGTTCTAGAGGCCAATAATCCTGGCTGGACGCAGCGGCGTTCCATTTGTTTATGGAGTGGAGCGATCTCCTGAGGTCCAGCGACTACGAGCGACGTGTGCAGCCTGGCAGGACGGCCGGACGGTCCCACACACGGCGGCTGGCAGCCTCGGCAGCACAGGGACCTTGTTGTGCTGCGGGTGTTTGCTTGTGACATGGAAGCTTTCAGCTTTCTCACTCCTGGATTTACTTCGTCAGTCTTTCTGTTCTTTATATTCTTTGATCCTTTGGACTTTTTCTTTCGCTTCTCCCAAATATTGCAAAGGAACAAATCCTACTTGTTTCCATGGGTGAGAAATTCTCCATCTTCAAGAACGTCTGCGGAATATGTTGTATAAATAAAATTATTATATTTCTTCTTTTTGGGAGGAAGCAACAATAAAAATCACTTTCTTGAAATGATTACCACCCCCATTATTCCAGCTTACATTGTATTTATCTCAATTCTATGCATTGCAGTGATTTCCTATCTGGAAAGAACGTGTATCGCTGCTCATCCTGGGCTCCTGGTGCATGGATAGAATAGACAGCACAGTAAAGACTGACGCTAAGACAATGTACACTTCCATTGTAATTTAATGTCAATCTTTTGTTTGTGGGCATCACCATAGTAACCAGCAAAAGGAAACATTTGTGTCCAATCAGTAACGACTTGTGCGAGTGACAAACTTGGCAATTGCCTAAGGCTCCTTTTTTTTAGGGTCCTGGAGACTTTGTCCTCAAGAGTAATGTTCCTATCCATTGTTACGTTGCGTAATCTGCAGAACACTTTGTGGTGTGGCCAGAACTGGTAAATTGCAGCTCCTCCATCTCCTGGCGATATTATGTAGATACTGTTTGGCGGTTTAACATAAGCATTGTAGGGCGGTATTATATGGACGCCGGATGGTAGTTTTATTGTAGCACTGCATCACTGAATATTGAAGTATTGAGAGTGCAGTATGTAGCAGTGGTATGAGGATTTAATGTATATTTGTAGCATTGTATGGCTGTATTATTTAGACGCTAGATTGTCCTACTATTTGAGCATTACAAAATAAAATAGCAGTATTGTGTGGATAATGTATAGCAATGGTGTCTGGGTAGTCTATGGTAGTGTAGTTTGTGTATTGTATGGTAGTAATATTTATGCATTTTATGACGGTATTATCTGGACACTGAATGGTAGTTTTATTTCACCATTGTATACTTGAATATTGACTAGTGGTAATATGTTATGTGGGTACTCTACAGTAATAGTTTGGATATTGTATGATGGTAGTTTTATTTGCCAGTACATATTGAATGGCAGCGATGCATAGTAAAATTCTAGCAGTAACATAAGCGTACTCTATGGTAGTATTTGGATACTGTATGGCGGTATTATTTGGACAACGGAGGGCAGTTTTTTGGCCATTACATACTAAATAGCGTACTCTACAGTAGTATAATTTGACGGTAAGCAGTTTATTACAGTATCATTTAGATATATTTTGGCATTACCTATTGAATGGCATAAGTATACTCTATGGTAGTATTTGGATACTATATGGCGGTATTATTTAGGCACTATTATTTGGACATCGGAGGGCAGTATTATTAGGGCATTGCATACTGAATGACAGTATTGTAAGTGCAATACAAAGCAGTATGAGGGTACAATACAGTGCCATAATTTGGATACAGTATGGCGGTATTATTTATGTATGGAATTGTACTATTCAGTATATACAGTATGTAAAACTATAAGAAAAGCTGTCTGAACATGTGGAGTATGAAAAGAGGAGATACTTTCCTAATTGTTTCAGGCCCCAGTTTCTATAATATCAGCACAATATTTGCACATCTTACGGCACGTCTGTTTTTCAGGGCCTTATTGAGTTGTTCAGAGACGGTATGTATACAGTTTTGCTCACAGACAAGGTTGGGAATAGATTCTTGGAACATTAGTCCCAGTTGATATCTGACCACATGTCATTATAATCTTATATCTGATGTGTTATGACATCACTGAGGCGAATATTTCCGGCAGTGAAGGATTCTGGCGACGTCCTGAGCCCTGTTTTATATCATATAGTATCGTCACAGTCATTCTTGCCCCTTGACATCCATGGGAGGATTACACGGGACGATAAGTCTGTCTGGACTCGTATTTATCTGTCTCTGGCCGGGAGGGTGAAGCTTTGTACCGAGCGGATGAGTCTACGGCCAAGAAGAGACTCCCAGACGCAACTAGTAAGTTCAAGGATGTTTATCGCATACAATCCGCAGAGACAAATATAGACACAATATATCATATATATAGACACAATATACACATTCTGGCCCTGGATAAGGGCTTTAGGGGAACATGTGAGATATTCAAATTTGAAGGATTTTTTTAATAATATATCTTAGAGGACATTTCTTTTTAAAGAAAATTTATCAGATAAATCTTCTTTCTCCACTTATGAACCACATTTCCCCACCACTGCTGTCAGAAAAATACTCATCGCACACTCTGCAAAACTGCCAAAATTCTTCTATCTCAAGGCTGACTGCCGGATTAGTGAGGGATCAGATTACAACTGCCCATTAAAGTGTATGGAAAGGAGAGACAGAAAGAAGAGATGTAGAGGGGCACACAGATATAGCAGTGTAGCTTTCTAGTAAGTGCTTATCCCTCCCCAGAGTTGGAGCCACAGCTACACTGTTCAGTACTGCCTTATAATTAAGTCCATGTTGCTTGTTCTGAACATGTGTTACATGGAGACAAGAGAGCAGGTTTCCATGTAGCTCAGCCACCAGTTTCTACCAAGACCCTGGCTGACTGTTAACTCTTAACTTCCTGTTCACCTCTCTACAGTTCATTCATTTCTGTGCACTCATTAGCTGCTCACCTTCCTGGCCCTCCATCTCTGCTCCTGACTAGCTGCTGTTATAAATCTTGCAAAATCCCAGAGCAGTTCTCCTAATCACGGCTCTCAATGCCCTGTTATGTTTATATGCAAATACAGTGACAGAAGCATAGACTCTAGAACAAACCTGTCACAATCCACATTTGGATCTGTGGCAGATCTCTCTCTGCATGTTGAAACCTCTTTCCTGTCTGGCCAGTGGGGGGGGGGGGGTAATCTCAGTCTTTGCCCCCGGTGGCCGCTGGTGGAATTGCATGCCTGATTACTTGTCAGGAGTAGGTGGTGACCACTCCCACTTCCTTTGTAAGGTCTCCTGAATTGTCAGCTGGTGTTGGTAATATTGCTTCCTCTGGAGACCAACCTAGCTGGAGCCAGAAGCTGCTGAGAGCAGTGGTACTTCAGTTGTTTCCCTCATCTGGGACCTTACTCTGCTGTGCGGAGCTAACAGCAGAGAAAGCTAAGTGTTTATTGTTTAGTTGATTAACCCTTAAGGTTAATTTCCATTTGGTTCCTTTTGGTCTTTCCTTTTGGTTGTTTTTGTTGTAATTCACATTATTCCCTGTCTCGCCTCCGGGGGAGGGGGTTGGTGAGTTTAGCTCAGGGCTAAACAGGAGACAGGGACAGGTCGGGGACTTGGACCTCGCTACCATTAAGCGTACCTCCAAGTTAAGGAAAGACAGGTCCTCCCTTAGCTTTAGGGGCAGTTCAGGGGCCCGGGTTCCTTGTCCCCTGCATTTCTACAACTGCCCCGTGACAAAATCACTATTAACTGAATGTGTGACAGCCAAACTTGTGCTGAGCTTTACAGTTCTACTACTACATCTCTGCTGCTCACAAGAACTGTCAGTCAATGAACCCGCCCTGCCCTGCCAGAACCGAGAAGTAAGGAGACTGCAGAGTGGTGAGCTGCTCAGGAGGCAACGTGAGAAAAACTCCTTTAAGAGAGAGTCATTGCAATGCATAAAGAAGACAACATGCCCAATGGCAAACTCAACAATGCTACTGAACTCGCCCTTCCGATTATGCAGGGTTGGTTTGTAGTCTGCTAACGTGGAGATAAATAAGTCTACAAAAGAGATATGGACACAAAACAGCATGAAATGTTTTAAGTAACATTATTTCTAAATGTGCTGCATTTGTTTTGCAAAAGTTGGAACAATCTAAAGAAATAAAGAAAAAAAAAGCATGGGAATCGACCTGCCCTTTAAGGATCTGTAGTGAAATTATCTCTCTCCGGTAAACAATGCTGATCATTTTGACTTGTCTGGAGGGCGGATTGTGCTTGGTGTTCTGCTCGGAGAACGCTGTGTAACGGCTGTGCTGCCATTGACTCAGCCCTCACATATCACTTCCCCGCAAGCCCTTGTTTGGGTTGTAATAAAGAGCCTGAGGTGTGTAAGTCCAGGGTTATGGAGGTCCAGACCCTAAGGAGCCTCCTGCTATATAGGGGCAAGCGTGAATACGATGCCCACACGACTCCAAAGAAAATACTATGCTCCATCACAGTAAGAACAAAGTAAAATCTCGTGTTCACAGTCAGTTCTCGGCGTCAGCTGCTGCGACGGAGTCAGTAGTTCATTGTCTGCAGCACAGTCTTCGGGAAAATAAGACTTTCTTCACCAAAGAAAATCCCCATGGGCCTAGAAAGCTAAGATATGGGCTGCTGTATGAGTTGAAGCATATCAATCATCATTATTTATCCTTTTTTTTGCAGTTTTACTTAAAGAAATTGTCCATCTTTCTGTGAGCTTAAATGGGGCTTAAAATCACTTTGCAATTAGGGTTTCATTAAAAATGTCGCACCATTTCCCTCTTGTTTCCTCTCTGCCACACTGTATTGCCTGCTAGAGATTGAGAGTTAACTGAGATTCAGTCAGTGAGTTCAATCTGATGGTCTGACATCCTGCTTTTGATTCTGTCACCAGGAGGTGCCAAGGAACAACAATTGTGTCTTCTGGGACTTTTAGTTCCATCCAGATTGGGAGATATAGAGATAACAGATGTGTGGTATGGGTCGGCTGCAAGCTATTTAAGCTCCTGAATCCTGCAGCACACTGCCAGTTATAATCTGACTTGCTTCTGTGTACCTTGTGTCTTGCTATTCTCCCAGTGGACAATCACGATATTTGAGTTCAGCTTGCTTCTTGACTATTCTCCTTCTTTATGATTTAGTCTCCTCCTTTATGATTTATTCTCCTCCTTTATGATTTATTCTCCTCCTTTATGATTTATTCTCGTCCTTGACTCTGGTTCAAACCTCCGGACAGCAGCTCTTCTGTGAAAGCAATTGAGTCGACTCTTTTAAGACCAGATTCTAGCACAGAAATTAAAGTGTGAACGTCGATGTTCCTCTGGAATCTCCCAGATGGAGTGGCTTGCGCCGTGTCTGTTCGATGTAGCCTTTTTGTGCCTTTGGACGTAACAGCTTGTAACTCTTTTATCCCTCTTTTTCTGAATTCCTCTCAGCTAATTTATGATCAAAGATAATTGTGAAGAAAAACAAAGGTTTTAGAAGCCAAATTGTGCAACAGCTGTCAATAAAATCCAATTGTAACAAATTATTCTTAACCGTAAAGAAATGGATTTAGGTAGAAATATGTCTCCAAAGATAGACAGCCCCCTTTACAATGAAGTAATGTATCGCCTGTATAGTCCTTTAGTGTCTGTTTCTTCTTAGTGAATGAAACTTTTCTGAAACATGGAAATATCTCATCCTTTAAGGTTTGCTACATTTGTATCCAGTCTATGCATTTTGTTTCTTTAGTCTCACGCAGTAACTAATTTGTGTTTCTTAAATATATAGTTTAAACCCTGGTCATCTCCTTAAAGGATTCAATATCTGTGAAAATGGAATCTTCATTTTTCTCTGTTTACTTCCTTGTAGAAAAAAAAGGAGAAAGTATTCCTCGCCCGGTACCTTAGACGTGGCTTGGCAGGAGTCTTTCACTTTTGATTTGCGCAGTAACCGGACCTTTTCTCACAGAGAATGTGACATTATATAACGAGACACTTTTATATCGAGCCGCTTCATATTTAATCAGATTTCCATTACACTCCAGGAAAAATTTCACTTTTATTTCCCAACAAGAAACTTTGCAGAAAAAACCTTCACTAAAGAAGAGAAAGAAAACCATTTACGAAGGTTTTAGTGGGGGAAGAACGTTTGGTTATAACAATGTGTGAAAGTATCATCATTAGGGTTGAGCATTCCGATACCGCAAGTATCGGGTATCGGCCGATATTGGCTGTATCGGAATTTCGATTCCGAGTACCGATATTTTCGTCATATCGGATACCGGAATCGGATTTGTCACTGTCACTGTCAGTGTCCGTCGGTCGGGTCTGTCAGGAGTCAGCGGCACTTACCTGGCAGAAGATCTCCGGCGGTCACATCCTGGACTGCTTGATGGCCGCCATCATCTTCTCCCTGGCGGTCACATGCAGTTTCTCGCGATAACTGCAGTGACTGCTGGGTAATCCCGGCCGTAAAACAGTCAGTACGATGACGTCACCGCCGGGGAAGCTGGTAAGCAGCTGTGCTGCGTCGGGATGTCAGGCTCTGCCTGTCATTGCGATGTAGCAGAGCTGGATCGTCGTGGGACAGTCGTTACTATGGACTGCGTCGGACAGGTGGTATACTGTTGGTTTGTTTTTTTTCTTTTTTTACAGGAGATCGATGGCGTCGCAGGAATGAGAGTATAATAAAAGAAATGAAAACTGTGTTGTCTCTTTTATTTCATTAAAAGACTTTTTTCTTGCTTTGTCTTTTTTTTAAACATTTAAAAACTTTGGGATTAATAATGGATCGGTGTCTTATTGACGCCTCTCCATTATTAACCGGGCTTATTGTCACCGTGCAATCAACGGTGACATTAACCCCTTATTACCCCACTTGCCACCGCTACAGGGCAAGTGGGAAGAGCCGGGTAAAGTGCCACAATTGGCACATCTTTTGATGCGCCAAATGTGGGGCTGCTGTAGCCTGGTATTATCAGGCTGTTGAGGGCCAAAATCCATGGGCCTTGACAGTCTTTTAATACCAGGCCGCAGCAGTCTGCATTTTACTTGGCTGGTTAACAAAAATAGGGGGACCCGTACGCCGTTTTTTTTTTCGAGGGGATCCCTTATTTTTGTTAACCAGCCAAGCTAAGCAGACTGCTGTGGCCTGGTATTATCAGGCTGGCAAGGTCCATGGATATTGGATCCTTACCAGCCTGAAAAACCAGGCCTCAGCGGTCTGCTTCATCTGGCTGGTTAACAAAAATAGGGGGGACCCCACGCCAATTTTTTTCGAGGGGATCCCCTATTTTTGTTAATCAGCCAAGATAAGCAGACTGCTGTGGCCTGGTATTATCAGGCTGGCAAGGTCCATGGATCTTGGCTCCTTAACAGCCTGAAAATCCAGGCCTCAGCGGTCTGCTTCATCTGGCTGGTTAACAAAAATAGGGGAGACCCCACACCAATTTTTTTGGAGGGGATCCCCTATTTTTGTTAACCAGCAAAGATAAGCAGACTGCTGTGGCCTGGTATTATCAGGCTGGCAAGCAGGGTCGGACTGAGCCACCGGGACACCGGAGAAACCTCCGGTGGGCCCCAGCTCCTGCGTGGTGGGCCCTGATTTGAAAGGATAGGTCGTGGGGCAGAGGGGGCGGTGGTCCCGGGCCCCGCGCTCTGAGGGGGCCCACCCGGAGCTACGCTACAGTAACTGTATCGGCGTGCACAGCACGCAGATACAGTTACATTCTGCGGCAGAGCAGGGAGAATCGCTCTCCCTGCTCTGCTGCCCGGCCGCTATGGGGCCTGAACAGGCGGTGGGGGGGCCCGGTGCCAGCAGTGGGCCCCCCACCCGTCATCGGAGGGTCAGCTGTATCGGCATCCAGCCGATACAGCTGACCGCATAGAGAGAGAAGGAGCGAGCGCTCCTTCTCTCCCATAATCCCCCTCTCAGCGTCTGACAGCGGGCGCGATGACATCACCTGCCGGCGCCCGCTGTCAGACGCAGAGAGGGAGAACAGTGAGCAGCACAGGAGCGGGAGGTGAGTATTGTTTTTTTTTTTTTTTTTTTTTAATGGGGGTGCATTATACTACAGAGGCTGTATATGGGGGGTGCATTATACTACAGAGGCTGTATATGGGGGCTGCATTATACTACAGAGGCTCCATATTGGGGTGCATTATACTACAGAGACTCCCTATGGGGATGCATTATACTACAGAGGCTGCCTATGAGGGTGCATTATAATATAGCGGCTGCCTATGGTGGTGCATTATATTATAGACTCTGCCTATGGGGGTTTATTATAATATAGAGGCTGCCTATGGGGGTGCATTATACTATATTGAGGACTATCTGGTGTATTATGCTGTATGGATGCTATCTAGGGGCCATCATATAGTGTTGGACCCATTAAATAGTTTGGGGACATTAAGGGGTAAGTATATATCCAGTGAGGGGCATTATTCTGTGTATAGGGGAGATGTACAGGGGGAGACTTGGGACATTATTAAATGTAAAGTGGACACTTATTGTTATAGGGGAACTCGGGTTACTGTGATTGTCAAAGGGGCA
This sequence comes from Oophaga sylvatica, assembly GCA_033576555.1. Taxonomy (NCBI): domain Eukaryota; kingdom Metazoa; phylum Chordata; class Amphibia; order Anura; family Dendrobatidae; genus Oophaga; species Oophaga sylvatica. Next base: position 82,163,093 of record JARQOD010000009.1, read on the forward strand.
CACAGGGCATTATTACAGTCTAGCGGACAAAATGTGGGCACTGTTTTCTAGGGCACTTGCACCCGGCATTACTATATTCTAGAGGGGTGCTTTAAAATTTAGAGGTCACACAGAACCACACAGCAGGTGCAGTAATAGGGACACATACGGCAGCAGCAGCTCAGTATTGGGGTATCAGGTGCAGTAATAGGGACACATACGGCAGCAGCGGCTCAGTATTGGGGTATCAGGTGCAGAAATAGGGACACATATGGCAGCAGCGGCTCAGTATTGGGGTATCAGCAGGATGAGGAGTTTGTGCAGGTTGAGAATAGTCCAATTGGTGACCGTGACAGTGCTAAAAATATGAGAAGTGAAATGTGTCTTTGTTGTAATCTCTGCAGTCGAGTCCTGGCTGGAGAAGTCGTCATGTCGGTCTGGGCCAGATGGAAAAGACATGAAAAGTGAACAATTCCATTAGAAAGAACATCAGCGGTAAGTCATTATCTGTACCTGTGCTGTAATCTATTATATGTTCTGTAGGACTGGTATTATTTACCACAGACCATATGGCGGTAATATCAATATTGGTCTTTTTATATATAGATTATTTTTGGCAACAGCGCGGTCATTTGTTGAGGTTCTCTGATTAGGGGCCCACTCAGAAGTTTCGCCCCCACTAAACCAAAACCCTAGCTACGCCTCTGGCTCTCTCTCTAGTCTTTCTTTCTCTCTCTAGTCTTTCTCGCTCTCTGTTCTTTCCTTCTCGCTCTCTGTTTTTTTTTCTCTCTGTTCTTTCTTTCTCTCTCTCTCTTTTCTTTCTTTCCTCTTTTTCTTTCTCTGCTTGTTCTTTCTCTCTCGCTGCTCTTTCTTTCTTTTCCTCAGTACCAGCCACTGTGCCCTCATTACCAGTCAGTGTGATCAGCAGTGCTAAATGGGTACGCTTGGGGCGAGGATATGGGTATGATTAGCTGTGAAATGGGTGTGGTCGGGGCGTGGCCTAAAATTTGCAGCGGCGCGCGTAGCGCGCCGCACCCTTTAACCCTCTTTCCTGTCTTCAAAATTTGGGAGGTATGCTGTATGACCTCCCTACAACTTCTGGGCATGCTCCTGATGAGCACGACGGATGGTCTCCTGAGGGATCTCCTCCCACACTGGACTAAAGCATCCACCAACTCCTGGACAGTCTGTGGTGCAACGTGGCATGGCCTAAAATTTGCTGCAGCAGGCACAGCGTGCCACAGCCTTTGTCCCTCTTTCCCTTCTTCAAAGGTTGGGAAGTATGATGGTGGGCCCCAAGAATAATTTTTCTCTGGTGGGCCCAAGGTACTCCAGTCCGACGCTGCTGGCAAGGTCCATGGATATTGGCTCCCTAACAGCCTTAAATACCATGCCTCAGCAGTCTGCTTCATCAGGCTGGTTAACAAAAATAGGGGGGACCCCACGCCATTTTTTTTTTCGAAGGGAACCCCTATTTTTGTTAATCAGTTCCCTCTGACGTCACTGATTGTGTCCCTGGCTGACCTGAAGTGAAAGTGGAAAGCAATCAATTAAGCTTTCCACTTCCTCTCCTGTCAGCCAGGAGAGGAGCTCATTCATTTGGGGGTTTACTGTGAGGCTGCAGCATTAGCTGCGGTCCCTGCAGTAAACATTAACCCTTTCTGAAGGATTACACCGTGGGACCTGACTGTGCATGGGATAGGTAAGAATAATTTTGCTTTTTTATTTTATTTTTATTACAGGAAATGGTTTTTGCAGTAAAATAAAAGATGGTCAAAAACTGTGTGATTATTTCATTAAAATGATTTTTAATTAAAGTGTGTGTGTTTTATTTTTATTTCATGCAATAGGATTAATAATTGATAGTTGTCTAATTGACAGCTCTCAATTATTAACCTGGCTTAAGGTCACCTTTCAATAGCAAGGTGGCTTTAACCCCATATTAACCCATTCGCCACCGCTACAGGGCAATGGTAATAGACGGGCAAAGTGCCAGAAAGGGCGAATCTAATTATAGATTTGTCTTTTCTGGGGTGTCTGGGGGCAGATGTTAGTAGCCAGGGGGGGGGCCAAAAATAATGGTCCCTCTCTGGGCTATTATTATCTGCCCCCACTCACTGGCTTTGTCTGTCTGGTTGCGAAAATAGGGCGGGAGCCCACGCATTTTTTTTCAGCAATTTTACACCTCATATATATATATATATATACATGTCATTGAATTTGTGACACATATATATATATATATATTTTATAGTTCATACACTTCTACATAGTATAATAGCCGCTAATTCAATTGTCGGCTTTTGTGAAAATGCAGAACCCGACATGAAATTACACTTGGTTTACATAGAGTTAACCATGTATTTTCATATAAAATGATAGATCAACATTTCAGTTACTAGATATATCATAGCATGGGGCTTATACTGACATAGTGTCAAAAGTTAGTGAACTGAATATATATCGGACTAGATGGACCAACTGCATACATAGTATAGAACAACACAAAAAGAAACAAGCAGTCAAGAGGTCGAAAATATAAAGAAAGTAGAAAACACTTTATTAATGTAACAAGATAAAAGTATAGCACAGCGAAACAATACTGCATGTGCCCAAGAACAGATACAATAAGCAAGGGAAGCCGCGTGTGGTGAACAAAATACAATAGTAGCTCATGCTACTTATAGCAGATAGTATATAACATAATTACAATGCATAAATGCCCATATAGAAATGGATACATATACATACAACAGTAAGTGGGTGTGCATACAGTAATAGGATTAATGGTGATGTAATACATACCAAAGGGGCCCCCTGAAGAAGGAAGGAAGGAACCTTCCGAAACGCGCGTTGGGGAGGCAGGGGCAGCCGGTGTGGTGTTACACTGTGACCGTTTTGGTATGTATTACATCACCATTAATCCTATTACTGTATGCACACCCACTTACTGTTGTATGTATATGTATCCATTTCTATATGGGCATTTATGCATTGTAATTATGTTATATACTATCTGCTATAAGTAGCATGAGCTACTATTGTATTTTGTTCACCACACGCGGCTTCCCTTGCTTATTGTATCTGTTCTTGGGCACATGCAGTATTGTTTCGCTGTGCTATACTTTTATCTTGTTACATTAATAAAGTGTTTTCTACTTTCTTTATATTTTCGACCTCTTGACTGCTTGTTTCTTTTTGTGTTGTTCTATACCATGTATTTTCATGTAGTTTGATATCTGATTTGCACAAACAATTACATCAGTCTATGTGTGCAAAATTTCACACCTGTAGGGGTTAATTAAAGGTGTAAATTCGTAGCAAAAAAGTCCGTTTTTTTACAACGAATTTACACCTTTAATTAACCCCTACAGGTGTTAAATTTTGCACACTTACACTCATGTAATTGTTTGTGCAAATCAGATATCAAACTACATGAAAAGACATGGTTAACTCTATGTAAACTAAGTGTCATTTCATGTCGGGTGCTTCTGTCTTTTCACTGAAGCCGGCTTTACCCGGCAATTGAATCAGAGGCTATTTTACTATGTAGAAGTGTATAAACTATAAATATATGTATATATATATGTCACAATGACATGTATAT
>JARQOD010000009.1:82166778-82183011 GCA_033576555.1 Oophaga sylvatica
ATCATTGTCTGTTTTGGTGCCACTGAACCCAGATGTAATGTCGACACGTTTTTTACAAGCAGAAGGTTGTTACAATCTGTCAAACACCTGTCACCCCGAACAATGCAGGTGCGGAGCGCACTAAACTCCACAACATGATGCTCAAGGCGTTATCTGCTGCAAGGGCCGTCACCCCAGATCCCGTCCATTACAAGGATGCAAAGTTTTTGAAATGTTTTAAAGTGAAAGACAACTTACTTGTGTTCGGGTCAAGTTTTACCTTTTGAAGTGAAACCAATTTATAATCCCTAGCATTCCTCTCAATGGGAATAATCAGTTAACTGGTTCAGGCCACAGATGAGCTTAAAAGTTCGGGGTTCGTACTGGACAGTTAGCGTCTGGTGCTAAACGCCGAACACGGACTTCTCTCGGACGTCTACATTGCAAAGTTTGGAGTTCCGGGGGAAGGGGAAGTCCATTGTAGAGAGAGAGAGGTAGAGAGATCGGGTCGCCATTGTTTTCAATGGAATTTGGTTTCTGGTGCAAGTTCGGCTACAGTTTTGGTACCTGAACCAAACTTTGACTAAAGTTCGTGTTGGGTGCCAGAATCCGAACTTCCATGGGTCCGCTCATCCCTAGTTCTGGCTAATCCTTCTCTTACAGAGGTCATCCTAATTAGAGGATAAGACTCTGAAATGACCCATCTTACCAGAAGGAGGTGGGAAATAACTGAGAAGACTTGTTGGTCAGATGTCCAGGAAAGTGATACTCGTCTATCTCCAGCAGTGCCATAGGCAATGAAAGAAGCGATGCAGGGCATATACAGCCAAAAATCCTTTCTAACGGCATTTCACAACCCTGTTCTCGGTGTGGGGCCCAATGTGGGTCAAGATGTGGTTGTCTTGGCCATACATGACCTAGTTCATGTCTCACCAAGCTTCCATCTATGCCTTCTGGCCAGTGACTGACAAATTGGTTGCTGCACAAGTGCTGCCTGACAACAACCCAAAAAAGTCTGCAGAGTTTAGGCAATGTATTTTTTGAAACCAGACGTGATTGCAGAGAAGATTTCTAGAAACTTTTGAGTTGACATTCATGCAAATTTACCAAAATATGTGTTTTCTTTAAGGAAATGCTTTACATCCCCAACCATGGATTTTTTTTTTTAGAAAACGCTTTTTGCTATTTGCTAATGCGGAACAAAAGGCGTCATTGGTGTGAGCCGGGTGAGGTAATGCGTTGGGCTGCCGGTGAATGTCTACGGCTAATCGCATATTTACACTCATCTCGGGAGCCGTGTACTTGCTTGTCTCCTTCTAGTTCAGACGAGGAACGAGCCTCAGTCATAGATGACTTCAAAGTGCAAAAATGTAGACAGTCTCCTGCAGAAAGTCACTCGGTGCTGTCATTGGGAGGCACGTCCCCTGGAGTAAAACGCTGAAGTGATAAATGGACTTTCATCTCTTGCTTGACATGAGGATTTACAAACAAACCTATTAGCATTAAAGGATTTTAGAAGTGCGGAAAAATTACATGTTGGCAAAAGCATTAACAATTATAGGTGGAAATGATTGTCGGTAAATGATTTCCAAATCTAGATTATTCTATTCTGCACAGAAGGACACGGAGGAACAATCAGCCCAAGAGTTTAGAGATGTCAACGAAACATCAACGTTATTGAACCTTCTTAGAAAAGACTCGAAATCTGTAGAAACGATAAACAAAGGTTGGATCTGAAGAACAGAAAATATTCTTACCCATTCTACAACTTATTTAAAGGAGATATTTTTTTAATTGTCTACCATATACTCGACTTCTACAGCCATCTCTCCACTGTCCACTGTCCACTCCATTATGATCTGTCATTCCTGGCCTTTTTGACAATAGTTACGTTTCAAGCCCTAATTATACTTATGGACTTAATGGGTCACCAATTTGTTTTGCTCAGGCTATACCAGGGCACGGAGTCTATAGGATAGGGCCACCTTCATCCTTAACTCCTACAAGAGGTTGTGAACATTCCCACATTAGACCTATTAGACACAGTTCCTACAATGATGACCAGAGATCAATCTATCGCATTGTTAAAGTAGTAGGCAGGAATTAGTTAGACAGAGCAAGGGTCAAAGGCTATGAGCGATGAGTAGGCAGCAGACAAGTAGTTGAGGTCAAGAACTCAAGGTTGAGGTCAAGGTCGATACTAAAACAGAGCTTAAATAAAACATACTTTTGTAGAACTTTATACACAGGCACAGAAATATGAGGTCTGGAGGATTTTGGAATTGACTTGGATCAAGGATTATGAGCTGCTACTGTCTCTTAAAGAAGCTAGGAGCAGACACTTGTGCGTGATCCATTTCCAAAGCTGTGGCACAGTAATGGAGTGTGAGCAAGGCAACTGGACACTCAGAGTGGTCAGATAGTGTGTCAACGTGTGTGTCGCCCCCACATTGTCTTCAATGTGTACGTGACCACTTGAGGCCAGTCACTGGCCTCAGAGCCAAAAGGGAGCTTCGGAAGAAATGAAGATCAGTGTAAAGGACAGGGAAACTGCAAAGACATCTCATGACTGTTGAGGGCCTTCAAAATGTGAGGATAATGTATTTTATTTTAACACTTTCCTTGCCCTAAAAGGAAGACAGCAACATGGCGGCTGGTTGGTTTATCAGTATGCTCATGTCTACCATATACTCTTCCCAGTACCACTGGCATGTTAAGGGCGCACTTGACAGGGTAGATTATCTAAGCCATAAGACAATATGAGCAGCACGGACCTGAGGCATTGATACAACGGAGATGGAGTTTTCAGACAGCCCGTGGATTAACGAGGGCCGGTGCAGCACGGTATTCGGGATAGCAGATGGGCAAGCAGAGCTGCAAGAACTAGATTCAACTCAGTCAAATGTGTGCATAATACAGGAACAGCAGATATATGTAGGCAACTGGTATCTTGCTGCAGCGGTGCAGTTACACACAGGAACAGCAGAGATGTATAAGGAAACAGATATCTTGCTTGCAGAAGTGCAGTTACACAAAGGAACAGCAGAGATGTATAAGGAAGCGGATATCTTGCTTGCAGAAGTGCAGTTACACATAAGAATAGCAGAGATGTATAAGGAAGCTGATATCTTGCTTACAGAACTGCAGTTACACACAGGAATAGCAGAGATGAATAGGGAAGCTGATATCTTGCTTACAGAACTGCAGTTACACACAGGAATAGCAGAGATGAATAGGAAGCTGATATTTTGCTTACAGAACTGCAGTTGCACACAGGAATAACAGAGGTGAATATGGAAGCTGATATTTTGCTTACAGAACTGCAGTTACACACAGGAATAGCAGAGATGTATAGGGAAGCAGATATATTGCTTACAGAACTGCAGTTACACACACACACAGGAACAGCAGAGATGTGTAAGGAAGCGGATATCTTGCTTGCAGAAGTGCAGTTACACATAAGAATAGCAGAGATGTATAAGGAAGCTGATATCTTGCTTACAGAACTGCAGTTACACAAAGGAATAGCAGAGATGAATAGGGAAGCTGATATCTTGCTTACAGAACTGCAGTTACCCACAGGAATAGCAGAGATGAATAGGGAAGCTGATATCTTGCTTACAGAACTGCAGTTACACACAGGAATAGCAGAGATGTATAGGTAAACTAGTAATTTGGCCACAAGATGTGGTTACTCACAGGAACAGCAGATTAGAAAAGAAATCGTGGAAAGTATTGGAAAGCAGAGAGGAGCTTGTTAACTTTACGTGACACAGCAGAGCTGAGAGTACAATAGCACCAGGAGTTACTGGACTGAGCTGAAAGTAATAGCTGGTTGCTGGATTTCAGGCAGGAGTAGCTGGGATGATAATTAGACACTAGACTGGGGCAGAGTCCAGAGGAATATCAGGTTAACCCCAGGAAAAGCAAGTGGTAGCAGGATGCCATACGTCCTGAAAACTCAGGAGGCTGGCTACCTGAGTTGGCTTTAAAAGAACTAGGAAGATAACATCAATTGTGCTTGTCAGGCTACTACACTCACCCAGTACAGACTTCCCATAGGGATGGAAGCAAGACCCAGCACTGGAGCCGGTACAGGTGAGTACATGGCACAGATAGGCAACATATTCTTATCTCCTCCACCAGTGATACAGATAGACAAGAAAATCTCTACACAACCTATGGTACAATAGGCAACAATGTTTCTCCCCTATCACTTCTAATAAAGATCAGCGACAAAGGAACTTAAACTTTTCCAAATTTACTAAATACAACAACACAAGTTTCACTTCATTGCTGTTACACATATTCAGTCATGTCTCAATTTTCTATATCCAGGTGTCTCGGAAAAATGATCTGACCTCTGAACTTTGCATATTAACGGAAAATGTCATCAATCATTTACATGTTCCCACTGCATGTGGAAGCTGCACATATCTCTGAGGTTACCAAGGTTATCTGATGATCAGCATGGACTAATTATGGATAAAGTTATGTTACTAGTCCAGACCCATTACTGCCTGCTCACTGTTACCTAACACAGAGTCACAAATGGTTTAAAACATTGAGAAAACGGAATGTATCTGATGAAAATATTTTGCTTCTAGTCCAGTTGGAAAGCTCATTGGACATCGCTTCTCGCCTGTTCAGTGTTCCCGAGGACTGACTGGATAATATTTTATAGGGAACTTGTCACATCCAGAAACACTATTTACCTGCAGATATAGGGGTAAGTGTTAAAATCATGTTATTCTGCCTAACTGCAGCAGCAGGAGCGAGGAGAAAATGCTGCAGAGCAGGCTGCCAATCAAACTACCAGGGGGTGTTCATAGCTTCTCCCACTGGAAGCAGGGAGGATATAAGATCATTTTCTCCCTGTAGCCGCTGCTCTAGTAAAAGCGGACAGGCAGAATTTAACATTTTTTTTACCTGCAGATAAACCCTATATCTGCAGGTAGATAGTGTTTCTGGAGATGATGGGTTCCCTTTAATGAACATTGTCACAGCTTAGAGGGAACAGTGATCACTCATAGACTTTAGATGACAATTGTTGGATCTAGATGATTTTGGCAGGATCTCATGATATTGGTATCTCTATGGGCCAAGACAGGTTACGACATAGAGGGTTGTAGCCATAACAGCCATTATATGGTTCAGTGCATTTCTGTGGACAATATCTTTAGTGTTGTGAATGGGTAGGATGAGTTCTATGATACGCACGGATAAGGGAAACCCAGCACGATAATGTCATGCAGATTATATAGAACCAAAAATTTGCAGCACTCCTGGTGATCAGGTTCAACCCTCATTTCGACCACCATCTGGGTAATTTGTGATAGGTTCATTGGACCTTATAAGATCATGGAGATTATTAATCCTGTTTCTTTTCGTTTGCTTCAACTAAGTAGCGTTTTTCACCCTGGAAAACAGGTCAGAAAAACGCTACTTAGTTGAAGCAAACGAAAAGAAACAGGATTAATAATCTCCATGATCTTATAAGGTCCAATTAACCTATCACAAATTACCCAGATGGTGGTCGAAATGAGGGTTGAACCTGATCACCAGGAGTGCTGCAAATTTTTGGTTCTATATAATCTGCATGACATTATCGTGCTGGGTTTCCCTTATCCGTGCGTATCATAGAACTCATCCTACCCATTCACAACACTTTAGCCCATTAATGTCCTACACACAGCAGACCACCAGGTCCTCGCATTCACTGTGGCTTCAGGCAGATTGGGTCTTTTTATGAGTCTTGAATTCACAAGCTTATCTTCTTGGGTCTCATATTCTTTAGACTTCTATTTTGGCTTATTGTATTCTTGAGCCTATTTTGTATTGTTGCGTCTTCTAATCTCGGGTTTTATATCCTTGAGTATTCAATTTTTGATTCTTGTATTCCTGAGTCTTGTGCTCGTGAATCTTCTATTCCTGTGTCTTTCTTATATTTTGGGGTCTTCTATTCCTGACTGTTGTATATTTGGGTCTGGTATTATTGAATATTCTTTTCATGTCGCTTGTATCCTAGAGTCCTCTATTACTTAGTCTTGTATCCCTAAAGCTTCTTTTCTTCTGCACTGTATTTTACATTCTCATATTTTTGAGTTTTATATTTTTGGGTCTTCTGTTCTTGAATCTTATTTTGTAGAGTAATCCATTCTTACATCTTGCCTCCTTGAGTTCTCTATTTGTCACAAGGGTGTCACGTCCCCCTGGAAGACCTGGAGTTAGACAGTCACTTCGGGTAATGAATCACAGGTCTTCTTTAGAGATAATGTGATTTGTGTCCCATATTAAATATAGTTTGTTCTGGTGCTGAAGAGGTTAACGTAACGACCCTTTCTATGCTCATCAGAAACATGCAGCTTTATTTCAGCTGCTTCTGATCTGGTCACTCACTACCTCTTCCTATATAAACTGGTCAAACCTTCTTGTCCCTGCCAGTGAAAGCTTTGTCTTCCTGTACTGTGTGCTAAAGCTAAGTGGTTGGAGTAGAGTTGTTGCAGAAGTGTGCTGTGGTTTGCTGTAGTACGTGTGTGTTTATCTCCTGGTCCTTGTTCCCATTTAGTTAATTCCTCCCTGAACCTATCCTCCTCTCTATTGTTGGTTAGTGCTTTTGTATGATTGAGGTTTTCTGTTATCCCTGTTCTGTCTTTGTGTCTTGTTTACATTACATTTCTATCCCATGCCTCATTGGGTGAGGGAGAGGAGAGATCAGAGTTTAACAGGAGCATAGTAAGGTTGGAGACTTAGGCCTCTCTACCTTCAAGAGTACCCCCAGGACAGGGATAGTTAGGGTCCCAGCTCCAGGGACAGTTTGAGGCCCCTCTTCCCTACAAAAGACTATTTTTGAATCGTATATGCTGAATTCAGTTTTATATATTAGGGTTTTTTGATCTTGAATCCTCTGTTCTTGGGTATTGTATTCTTCAGTTTCTTTATATTCATAGCGCTACAATTCACAAGTCTTCTGTTCTTAAGTCTTGTATTCTTAAAACATATTCTAAGGACTCCAGAATCTCAATTTCTTGACTCATGTATTCTTAAGTCTTCTATTACTGGATCTTGTCTTCTTTATTTTTTTTTCTTGGTTTTGTGTGCTTGAGTCTTATATTCTTGAGTTTTCTACTCATGAATGTTGTATTCTTCAGTCTTGTACTCTGGCATTTCAAAGTCTTTTATTTTTGAGTCTTGCATTCTTAAAACTTCTGTTGATAAGAAATGATTTCTACGGTTTAGTATCATTTAGTGTTCTACTTTTAAGTATTGTGTTCTTTAGTCTGATACCCTGTTTCCCCGAAAATAAGACACCGTCTTATATTAATTTTTGCCATGAAAGTTGCGCCATGTCTTATTTTCGGGGGGGTGTCTTACTTTCTCAAGAAAAATAATTGACATCATCCCGGTATCCCACTGCAGCCTCCCATCATCCCACATCATCCCACTGCAGCCTCCCATCATCCCACATCATCCCACTGCAGCCTCCCATCATCCCGGTATCCCACTGCAGCCTCCCATCATCCCAGTATCCCACTGCAGCCTCCCATCATCCCGGTATCCCACTGCAGCCTCCCATCATCCCGGTATCCCACTGCAGCCTCCCATCATCCCGGTATCCCACTGCAGCCTCCCATCATCCCGGTATCCCACTGCAGCCTCCCATTATGACAGTATCCCACTGCAGCCTCCCATCATCCCGGTATCCCACTGCAGCCTCCCATCATCCCGGTATCCCACTGTAGCCTCCCATCATCCCGGTATCCCACTGCAGCCTCCCATCATCCCACATCATCCCACTGCAGCCTCCCATCATCCTACATCATCCCACTGCAGCCTCCCATTATCACAGTATCCCACTGCAGCCTCCCATGTGTGTACCGTACGTACACACACACACACACACTCTTACACAGACACACACACACACACTTTCACTTTCTAACTGGTTTCCTCCACGGTGCTGCGTTCAGTGAGTTGGTGGTGCAGGAGCCCTGGGCCAATCAGAGCGCTGGAGCCCTGGGCCAATCACAGCCCAGGAACAATCAGAGGCTATGGATGATGTCAGCTGGCCCATGGTTCCTGCGCTGTGATTGGCGCAGGGCTCATGGGCGGAGATCGGCACACAGCTCCTAGGCTGTGATTAACTCCTGCGAAGAGCGCGGCTGCAGTGGCGGGCACCGGATAGCGGGGACAGCGGGAGCGAGACACAACTGCATGCCCCATGCATCGAACAAGCGAACAAGGTATGCCTTATTTTCGGAGGGGTGCCTTATATTAACAAGCACAGTGCTCCCCCTAGCATGCCTTACTTTCAGGGGGCGCCCTATTTTCGGGGAAACAGGGTATTTGTGGATGTTGGGTTCTTGTCTTGCAATTTTGGGACTAGAATCTCATATTCTTTGGTATCCTTGAGTCTTCTATTCTCTGGTCTTATTGAATACACTACTCTTGAGTCTCATAATCTAGGGTCTGGTGTTCTTGAGTTTTACGTTCTTCAGTCTTCTATTTTGGGGTCTTATATTTGTTAGTTTTGTATTTTTGAGACTTGTAATCTTGGGTCTTGTATTCTTGAGTGTTGTAAATGTTGAGTCTTTTACTCTTTATAATTATGACTTGTATTCTTGAATCTTGTACTCCAGAGTCGTGCATGCTTGAGGGGTGTATTATACGTAGTGCAATCTGACTGTTTTTATTTGGATTTTGTATCGCTGTCATGTGAGATAATCTACAGCTGTTATTTCCTAGCACAGAAACAGAAGGGATCATTCAGGATCAAGACAAATAGATTAAGTTTTTAGCTAAAGAATACAAATGTAATTATTTATTTATCCGGGAACACATGCCGGTTCATTCGGTTACATGTCAACGTTGAATGTCCTACAGAGTGTGTCAGCCTTGTATTAACTAAACCTAATTTAGGATATTTGTTTTGTTTTTGTTTTTTTGGGGGGGTTGCATTACAAAACATGATCAAATCCATCTAACATTTAACCCCTTAACGACCGCCGATACGCCTTTTAACGGCGGTCATTAAGGGTACTTAAACCACAGCGCCGTTAATTAACGGCGCTGTGGAAAAAGTGAATAGCGCCCCCCAGAGGCGCATTTTCTCCGGGGTCTCGGCTACCGGGGGTAGCCGAGACCCCAGAGAACATGAATCGGGTCGGTTTTTACCGACACCGATGTTGCGATCGCCGTTATTAACCCTATAACGGCGACCGCAACAAAAAAAAAAAAAAAAGTTGTGCCATTTCATTTCTCTGTCCTCTGATGTCATCGGACATCAGAGGACAGAGAAAAAGGGTCCCCAGGACCCCCATGTGGCCCCCAATAAGATCCATGTGGCCCCCGGGCCCTCCGGTGTCCCCCGGTGCCGGCGCCGTTAAGACAATGGCGGGCGCATGCCCAGTGCGCCCGCCGCTATGTGCCGCTGTGCTGGTGGGGGGATGGGCAAATATTCTCTGGGGTCTCGGCTACCGGGGGTAGCCGAGACCCCAGAGAACATGTTCCGGGTCGGTATTCACCGATCCCGGTGTTGCGATCGCGGCTATGCAAGCATAGCCGCGATCGCAAAAAAAAAAAAAAAAATGATTTCTCTCCCCTCTAATGTGATCGCACATCAGAGGGGAGAAAATGAGGGTCCCCCGGTCCCCCAATCGCCCCCCCATATACTTACCGGTGTCCTCCGTCCTCCCGCAGGCCCCAGGATCCCGGCGTCTTCTTCCTGCAAAAAAAAATGGCGGGCGCATGCGCAGTGCGCCCGCCGATCTGCTTTGGCGGCAGATTCAAATTTTTTTTCATTCATTCTCATAAAAGTACATTTTGATCACTGTGATAAACTATCACAGTGATCAAAATAAAAAAAACAGTACATAACCCCCCCATTTATCACCCCCTTAGTTAGGGACATATAATAAAAAGTAGAAATTATATTTCTTTTCATTTTCTGTTAGGGTTAGGGTTATAATTAGGGTTAGGGTTATAATTAGGGTTAAGGTTATAATTAGGGTTAGGGTTAGCATTAGGCTGGTTTCACACATCCGGTGTGCGCCTGACGGCGCCCCCGGCATTTAGCCGCAGCGCCGCATCAGAAAATCTGATGCGCCGCATGCGTTTTTTTTGCATTGACTTGCATTAGCGCCGGATGGCGCCGTATGTCAATGCGTTGCATGCGGTTTTGTCCGGATGCGGCGCAAATGTACATTGCGGCGGCCGGACAAAACGCTGCATGTAACGTTTTTTGTTTTTGCCGGATGGTTTCTGATGTCTCCGGGCATCAGAAACCATCCGGCAAAAAACCGCATGCGGCCGCCGGCGGCGCATCAGGTTTTCTGATGCGGCGCTGCGGCAAAATGCCGGGGCGCCGACAGGCGCCCGCTGGAAGTGTGAAAGCAGCCTTAGGGTAAGGGTTATAATTAGCGTTAGGGTTAGGCTGGGTTCATACTGCGTTATGGCAGTCCGTTAGACTGACTGCATTACACCGGGTATAACGCGGTGTAACGCAGTCCGTTAACGCTGCCATTCACCCCCATTTGAGGGCGCATCGCGACGCATGCCGTAAAGCGGCATGCGTTTGCGACGTGCCATCATTCAGTGACGGAGCCTCGGACGCGGGCTGCAGCGTTTGGGCTCCGTCACCGCTAGCGCAGATGAATCATCTGCTGATTCCTCTGCGCTAGCGGGTATAGCATAATGCGATCGCGTTATGCTATACCATTACCAGCCCGTAAACGCTATGTGTTGAACGGGCTGGTAAAACGCAAAATGAACCTAGCCTTAGGGTTAGGGTTATAATTAGGGTTAGAATTAGGGTTAGGGTTACAATTAGGGTTAGGGTTATAATTAAGGTTATAATTAAGGTTAGGGTTACAATTAGGGTTGGAATTAGGGTTGGGATTAGGGTTGGGATTAGGGTTAGGGGTGTGTTGGGATTAGGGTTGGAGATAGAATTGAGGGGTTTCCACTATTTAGGCACATCAGGGGGTCTCCAAACACGATGTGGCGTTCAAAAAGTCAAATGGCGCTCCCTCCCTTCCGAGCCCTGCCGTGCGCCCAAACAGTGGTTTACCCCAACATATGGGGTATCAGCGTACTCAGGACAAATTGCACACCAATTTTGGGGTTTAATTTCTCCGATTACCCTTGGGAAAATAAAAAATAGCTGGCTAAAAAAATCATTTTTGAGAAAAAAAATGATTTTTCATTTTCACGTCTCTGCGTTTATAAATTTCTGTGAAGCACTAGGGGTTCAAAGTGCTCACCACACATCTAGATAAGCTCCTTAAGGGGTCTAGTTTCCAAAATGGGGTCACTTGTGGGGGGTTTCCACTGTTTAGGCTCATCTGGGGCACTGCAAACGGAACATGACCCCCACCAACGTCTGCATTCCAAAACGTTATTACTTCCTTTCCAAGCCCTGCTGTGCGCCAAAACAGTTCCCCCCCCCCACATATTTGGTATCAGCGTACTCAGGACAAATTGACAACAACTTTTGGGGTCCAATTTCCTTGTGAAAAATCAAAAATTTGGGACTAAAAAAATCATTTTTGTGGAAAATTGATTTTTTTTTTTTCACACCCAGGCATTATAAACTTTTGTGAAACACTTGGAGGTTCAAAGTGCTCACCACAGATCTAGATAAGTTCCTTATGGGGTCTAGTTTCCAAAATGGGGTCACTTGTGGGGGTTTTCCACTGTTTAGGCTCATCTGGGGCACTGCAAATGGAACATGACCCCACCAACGTCTGCATTCCAAAACGTTATTACTTCCTTTCCAAGCCCTGCTGTGCACCAAAACAGTTTCCCCCCCCCCACATATTTGGTATCAGCGTACTCAGGACAAATTGGACAACAACTTTTGGGGTCCAATTTCCTTGTGAAAAATCAAAAATTTGGGACTAAAAAATCATTTTTGTGGAAAATTGTTTTTTTTTTTTTTTCACACCCAGGCATTATAAACTTTCGTGAAACACTTGGGGGTTCAAAGTGCTCACAGCGGATCTAGATAAGTTCCATAGGTGGTCTAGTTTCCAAAATGGTGTTACTTGTGGGGGGTTTCCACTGTTTAGGCGCATCAGGGGCTCTCCAAACGCGACATGGTGTCCAATCTCAATTCCAGCCAATTTTGGTTTGAAAAAGTCAAACGGTGCTGCTTCCATTCCAAGCCCTGCCGTGCGCCCAAACAGTGGTCCCCCCCCATATATGGGGTATCAGCATACTCAGGACAAATTGTACAACAACTTTTGTTGTCCAATTTCTCCTGTTACCCTTGTGAAAATAAAAAATTGGGGACTAAACGATCAGGTTTGTGGAAAAAATATGATTTTTTATTTTCACGCCCGGGCGTTATAAACTTCTGTGAAGCACTTGGGGCTTCAAAGTGCTCACCACACATCTAGATAAGTTCCTTAGGGGGTCTAGTTTCCAAAATGGGGTCACTTGTGGGGGTTTCCACTGTTTAGACACATCAGGGCCTCTACAAATGCGACATGGCGTCCAGCCAATTCCGCGTTGAAAAAGTCAAACGGAGCTCCTTCCCTTGCGACCTCTGCCGTGCGCCCAAAAAGTGGTTTACCCCAACATATGGGGTATCGGCATGCTCAGGACAAATTGCACAAAAACTTTTGGGGTCTTGTTACCCTTGGGAAAATAAAAATTGGGGTGAAAAGATCATTTTTGTGGAAAAAATATGATTTTTTATTTCACGGCTCTACGTTATAAACTTGTGTGAATCACTTGGAGGTTCAAAGTGCTCACCACACATCTAGATAAGTTCCTTAGGGGGTCTAGTTTCCAAAATGGGGTCACTTGTTGGGGGTTTCCACTGTTTAGGCACATCAGGGGCTCTCTAAACGCGACATGGCATCCAGCCAATTCTGCGTTGAAAAAGTCAAACAGCGCTCCTTCCCTTGCGACCTCTGCCGTGCGCCCAAAAAGTGGTTTACCCCCACATATGGGGTATCAGCATGCTCAGGACAAATTGCACAAAAACTTTTGTGGTCTTATTACCCTTGGGAAATTAAAAATTGGGGTGAAAAGATCATTTTTGTGGAAAAAAAATTTTTTTTTTTTTCACGGCTCTAGGTTATAAACTTGTGTGAAGCACTTGGAGGTTCAAAGTTCTCACCACACATCTAGATAAGTTCCTTAAGGGGTCTTGTATCCAAAATGGGGTCACTTGTGGGGTGTTTCCACTGTTTAGGCACATCAGGGGCTATCTAAACGCGACATGGCATTCAGCCAATTCTGCGTTGAAAAAGTCAAACGGCGCTCCTTCCCTTGCGACCTCTGCCACGCGCCCAAAAAGTGGTTTACCCCCACATATGGGGTATCGAAGTATTCAGAAGAAATTGCACAACAAATTTTGTGGTTAATTTTTTCTTTTAACACTTGTGAAAATAAAAAAACTTGGTTCCGAAGTAAAGCTTTTGCAAAAAAAGTTAAATGTCAATTTTTTCCTTCCACATTGCTTCAGCTCCTGTGAAGCACTTGAAGGGTTAATAAACTTCTTGAATGTGGTTTTGAGCACCTTGAGGGGTGCAGTTTTTAGAATGTGTCACTTTTGGGTATTTTCTATCATATAGACCCCTCAAAGTGACTTCAAATGTGATGTGGTCCCTAAAAAAAAATGGTGTTGTAAAAATGAGAAATCGCTGGTCAACTTTTAACCCTTATAACTTCGTAACAAAAAAAAATTTTGGTCCCAAAATTGTGCTGATGTAAAGCAGACATGTGGGAAATGTTATTTATTAAGAAATTTGTGTGACATATCTCTCTGATTTAAGGGCATAAAAATTTAAAGTTTGAAAATTGTTAAATTTTCAAAATTTTCACCATATTTCCATTTTTTTCATAAATAAACACAAGTCATATCAAAGAAATTTTACCACTAACGTGAAGTACAATATGTCACGAAAAAACAATCTCAGAATCAGCGGGATTCGTTAAAGCGTTCCAGAGTTATAACCTCATAAAGTGACAGTGGTCAGAATTGTAAAAATTGGCCCGGTCATTAAGCTGCAAAATGGCTCTGTCCTTAAGGGTTAAGGACTTTCAGATGGATTAAATGTCACCATCTGTTTTACTGTCGATCAGCAGTATCAATAGAAGATGGACCCAAAATAAGCAATTCCTCACTTCTACAGAACCAAAGAAGGGAAGTTGGCACCATATTGAAAAATGTCAACCTTCATTGAGTGGAGGGGTTGCTTTCAATTAAAAATAATTCTATCAAAAACCCATTTGTGCACTTACCTTTCATCACATCGATTACAACATTCTGTGATCATTACTTTGCACACATTTCTGTTATCTGTTTAATTTTTTTATATTTTTCACATTTTTATACATTTCTGTATTCTGTTTCTTTTTTTTATATATTTCACATTTATTATACCTTTTGGTATTCTGTTTCATTTTTTTATATTTTTCACTTTTTTTTTCTATTTTCATACATTTCTGTATTCTGTTTCATGTTTTAATATTTTTCACATTTTTCTATTTTTTATACATTTCTGCATTCTGTTTCTCTTTTTTACATTTTGTGGCAGGTCGGCGCACTTAGCGCACTTAGCTGCTCCTCGAGGTAGACACAGGCACACGTGGGTTAAAGTCTCTGGGTGGTTTAGTGTATCATAAACCCAAAATGGTAACAGAAAAACAGCATTTCTGGCTCAAAAGGAAATAAAAAGTTCATAGACAGTCCTGCCCAGCACTTCCTGGCCAATAAATATGGCAGCTCTCACAGGAGCGTCAGCCTAGGGCTTGCTTGCCTCTACACAACACAGATCACAGAGAAAAAAACTGGCTGGACATTTATTTCCCCAGCCACACCCTTGAGGTGGAGATATGGCGAGTAGGCGTCCCACCCATCTCTTACCTACTCACCTAAAAACCCGCCCATAACATGGCTGCTTAACTCCTTCAGCACATATCATGCTGAAAAGAAACCTATGGGTTCCTAGATCACGGAGGAAAGCAATTTCTGTGACACATATCTCCGCTCATACACCGTGCCAGTGACCCTGTCACAATTCTTAGGCTGTGGTTCCACGGTCCGGTACCACAGCGCTTTGAACGGAGCGGAAATTCCGCACCGCCCAAAGCCCCGCCCCCTTCTTGATGCACGCTCTTTCCGGATGTGTTCAGGACACCTCCAGAACACCTCCGGAAAGAGCGCAGGGCTGCATAGCCCTGTATTATTTCCGTTGCGGCGATGCAGCGTCGCCGCAACGAGCTAGGACATGCTGCGGTCTGAAAAGACGCGCCGCATGTCCGGATACGCAGGTCTTCCGCCTGCGTATTTTTAAGCATAGTGGAGACGGGATTTCTTGAAATCCCCTCCACTATGCTGTAACATCTGGACGCTGCGTGTTTGACGCTGCGCCAGCGCACAGCGCCAAACACGCAGCGTTTCCTGACCGTGGAAACTCACTTTATACAATTCTGTGTGCAAAATTATAACGTAATTTGTATTTTTCATGATAATTTTTTACTATTGAACATCTAAAGAGCAGCCGGTCAATCCAAAAGGTTAATAAACCTGAAACCTGAATATTTAGAAAGTAAAAGTGCTGTTTTGTCTTTTCTTAGCAGAATCTCTCTGTGTGCAGCATTATTGGATAACTAATGAAAAATGTAAATTTTCCATCTCAATTGTTTATTTTCATTTTTTATAGTGAGAATAAGAACCAAACAGCTCAAAGTGCAAAATACATTTTGTCTGACATTTCCAAAAAATACCAGTAACCAATATAGTAATATATTCTCAGTATCAGCTGTAATCTCCATCCATGAAGTCTGTCAGTTACTTAAAGGGAACCCGTCAGCAGGATTGTGCACAGTAACCTACACACAGTGTCAGGTCGGCGCCGTTATACTGATTAAAATGATATCTTGGATGATGAAATGCGTCTTGTGGTTGTTGTTTAATCCTTATTTTCTGTTTTCAGTTGATGAGATTCTCGTGCTCTGGGGCGGTCTCTGGGTGGGGCTGTGGGTGGGACTAGGGCTGTGGGTGGGGCTTTATGTGGTGCTCTGCTTAGTCATTCATCTGTATGGCTTCTGACAGGTCACTGATCCCTCACTGACATGCCCCCTATTTTACATACTGTATATATTATTGTTTTGGTAAAAGAAAAATAATTACTTTCATCATGCGCCTGCTGTGCTGTAGCATGATCTGATCTATAATATCCATATTATTTATTTTATTTAGTCATATAAATTTCTTTAGAAAAAAAATTCTCCTCAAAT
>JARQOD010000009.1:82183111-82219486 GCA_033576555.1 Oophaga sylvatica
AAAGCGAGTGGTGGGTACAAGAAGGCGGTGGTGGCCTGTGAGGGGGGCGTGTCCTCCTCGCCGCTGTCCCACCCGCTATTGTCGCGTCTGGCGGGGGGGGCGTAGCCTTGCGGGCTGCTGCCTCACCCGCTATGACTGCGGCTGGCGGTGGGGGCGTGGCCTCGGCGGCCGCAGCTCCGCTCGCTGTGCTCACGGCTGGCGGGGGGAGCGTGGCCTTTCGGGCCTTTCGCTCTACCCGCCATTGCCGTGACCAGCGGGGGGGGCGTGGCCTCGGCGGGCCCGCTGCCTTCTGTCCCACCCAAAACAATGCCCGAGAGAGCTGGCAAGGGGTTGCCGGGTCCCGACCCGCTTACCTCCATCTGGTGGTGCGGGGGCTCCGGTGCCCCAAGAGAAGCCAGCACAGGTTTCCAGTGGGGGGCAGGGTGCAGAGGCAGAGCCTGTCCCTGCCCCAAATGTAACAACAGAAAAAAAAAATGGAGCCAGAGAGCTCAGGAAGTGCTGCTGCTCCTGAGCCAGGCAGAGCTTACTAGGTGGGCTCTGTTCTGCGGCTCGTAAAGGGGCGGCAGTACTCCTGGGCAAAAACAATACGGGGCAGAGTACCGATCAGCCAGGGCCCCCAGCAGGTAAAAAACGAAACAGCAAGGAAAATAATATTGAAAATTCTGATGAATTGGCTGAGGTGAATGGTATGAGTGAGGTGAGTGACATGAGTGACGTGGATGTGGATGTGGGAGTGAATGCGGAGGGAGTGAGTGTTGGTGTAAGTGGGAGCACGGGTGGTGAGGGAGGGGCTGGCCCATCTGGCCCCCCAGCAGTGAGACCCCGTTCTTTTGCGGGGGTTGTGGCTGGGGCTCCGGGGGGTTCTCGGGGGGTCTCCTTGCCTCCGGACTCTGGGGACGGCGTTTTGCACCGCCGTTTTCTGGAGGCCCTTAAAAAAGGAGAGCGGTCGGTCAATGTAGAGGGAAGAGAGGTGGACTTGTCTTTCTGGTTGGAGAGACATGGCCTGGCCGCCTTCCAAGATAGAAGGGAGGGGGAAACCATTTGGTCCCTCCCGACAGCCGGGCAAGGGCCGGCCAGGAGGAATGTGGTCCGTCTTCGCTGGAGAGGCGGTGAAGCTTGCCCACCCAGGAGTAGGGTGGTGGAGCTCCTCCTGAAGATGGGCTTCAGGGCGACGGACATCTTTGCCCTGATCCATCCCTCGGCCACCCTATTCTTCGACATCAGTTTCGTTCGGCTGGAGGGGCTAGAGCTCTTCTGGTCTAATTACGAGCTGGTGAAGGGGGAGCCCGATGGCGAGACTTCGCTGTACAGGCGTTGTCTCGCCAAAATACCGTTAAGAGAGTGACCGTGGTGACTTGTAACGAGTCACTCTCCGGCGTTGACATCATGACGTGGCTTTCCCGTTATGGGGAAGTCACGGACGTCCCCAAAAAAAATCGGGACGAGTTCGGTATCTGGTCGGGGGGCTGGACCTTCATGATGAAGTTGAAGGTCTCAGGGGGTACCGTCACCCACATCCCTTCCTCGGCGTTCCTAGGGAGGGACAGGATCCTGGTCTTCTACCAGGGGCAGCCGAAGGTCTGCCACAAGTGCGGTGATCCCCGCCACTTCAGCGCAAGCTGCAAGGTGCAGAAATGTGCCTTGTGTGGTGGGGTAGGTCATCTCGCCGCATCTTGCAAAGACATTCGGTGCCACCTGTGTGGTGACCTAGGTCACCCGTATAGCCGCTGCCCTCGCTCCTTTACCAATGCCGCTGCAGGCCCGGTGGGGGGAGACCGTGAGGGGGCAACCCCTGGCGGTGCGACCTCTGCTGTGGCAGGTGGTGGTGGCGGGAGAGGGGCTAAGGGGCCAGTGAGGAAGGACAAGGCCAATAGAGGTCCCTCTTACCAGAGGAGACAGGAAAATCGCCACGGGGGGAGGGGCGGGGAGAGCCTCAGGCAACTGGGGTGATGCCTGCCCTCCCCTCTAGGCCGGTGGCCGGTGTCTCTGAGGCCCCGGGGGAGGAAGAGGTATGCGAGGAGATCAGGAGGTTGGAGAGGGAGGAAAACCTGGCTGACTCCGACAACTCCTCCCAGTATGAAAGTGTGGATGAGGAGGTCACGGATCAGCCTACAGTAGAGAAGGGTGATAAAAAGCGTACCGGAAGGAGGAAGAAGAAGGTGGTTAAGCCTTCCAAACCTCCTCCCCCGACCGTAAGTATGCCAACGGAAGGGCTCACCGGCTCCCCTCTGATCGCCCTCTCCAACCGGTACCAAGCCCTCGACGACCCTGTCGGGGGCGAGGGGCCGGGGCGCCATCTGGGGGGCTTTCAGGGGATGGCGGAGTCTGTCCCCCAGGGGACGCTGTTTCCTCTGGGGGGGGACAGACCTGGAGCCCGGAGGCAAGGAGACCATGGGGATGGATACCTCGTCTTCCCTAAAACGGAAGGGATCAGACCCCTCTTCGGAGGGGAAAGATGGGAAAGACGGGGTGGGGAAGAAGAAGGCCATCTAACCCAATCACCCATGATGGCGGAACTCACCCCGTTGACTCTGGCGTCCATTAATGTCGCCAGTATTAAGTCAGATGCGGCCAGATTTGCGGCCTTTGATTTTTTCACCCGATTTGAGGCTGAAATTTTGTTTTTGCAAGAGACCCGACTAACAGACATGGGGGCCATCCATAAAGCCAGGAAGGAGTGGAGGTGTGGGCCCTCATACTGGTCTCTTGCGGCCGAGCCGTATAGCGGGGTGGCGGTCCTTTTTAAGACCGCGGAGGTGGAATGCCGACGGGTTATTGAGATAGAAATGGGGAGGTGCCTGGTCTTAGACGTTTTCATGAGGGGACAGGAGCTTCGGCTCATAAACATCTATGGTCCACAATCCAAGTGGGACCGCAAATGTCTCTTCATGAAGATCAAGCCCTTTCTTTTTACGAGCCGGCAGGTGGTCTTCGGTGGGGATTTTAACACCATTACGAGATCCCGTGATAGGGGGGGCCCCGGAGGCCACCTGGCTTACGATAGTACAGCATTAAATAGTATAGCTAGCGAAGCTCGCCTGGTGGATGTCCACATCCGGCACACCCCAGGTCACGGGGGTTTCACCTTTCATAGAGGTAGCTGTAGGTCTAGGATAGATAGGTTTTTTTTTGAAGGAGGATGCCATCTTTTCTGCAGTGTCCGCCGTTGAGGTGGAATTCTCCGATCACTGTTTAATTTTCTTTTCTCTGAATGTTACAGAGACGCCCGGATGGGAAGAGGGCTGTGGAAGCTGAATTCATCCCTGTTGGAAGAAGCGGAAGTGAGACAGTCCTTTGAGGAATTTCTTCAGAGCCAGGTACCGCTTTTGGATCTCTGTAGCAGTAAGTCTGAGTGGTGGGAGATCTTCAAAGAGAGGGTGGCGGGGTTCTTCCGTCAGCTCTCGAGCCTCAGGAGTCTGAACAGGCACCGCTTGTATCAGGCTTTGAGGAGGAAACTCGAGCAGCTCGTCTCGACTGGGGGTGACCGTGAGGGATCTCCAGGGTGAAGTCTTTGCTCAAGAGGTGTCAGTATGATAGGCACACATCTTTGGTTTTTGAGAGGGATTTCGGGAGGTACCGCTCGCCCGACCCTTACAGAAACTGTAAGATGTCAGTGAATTGTAAGATGGTGACAGGACTGATCGACAGTACGGGTTCCCTGAACCGATCCAAATCAGGGATCCTGGAGGTGGTCAGATCCTTCTACTCGCACCTCTTGGAAAAGAGGGATCTGGATCGAGACGGGATGTCGGCTTTCCTGGCTGAGACCATTCCTGAGCCAGGAGATGACCCCTCTCTTGATGTTTTGGTAGAGGCAATCAGGGAAGAGGAAGTGAGACTGGCCATTGATGGGCTTCGGCCCAAAAAATCGCCAGGTCCGGATGGCTTAACATCCGAGTTTTACAAGGCCTTTAGGGACTCCTTGGTCCCCCTCTTGACTGAGGTGTTTAATGAGTGCCTTTCCTCGGGTGCTCTTCCCAGCTCAATGAGGAGGTCAGCCCTGATTATCCTATCAAAGGGTAAGGACTCGTCCCGTATTGAGAACTGGCGTCCCATAGCGCTTCTCAATGTGGACCGGAAGGTTCTGGCAAAGGTGCTGTTTAATCGGCTGGTGAAGTTTGCACCCCAGCTCCTTTCGGGGGCTCAGCACTGCTCTGTTCCAGGCCGCAGTACTTTTAGTGCTGTGCTCGGTGTCCGAGAGGCAGTGGAGCAGGGCAGGGCGGGTCACTGGAAGGGGTACTTGCTGTCCTTAGATCAAGCAAAGGCCTTTGACCGGGTGAATCACGAGTACCTCTGGTCTGTCCTTTTGAGGTACGGTCTGCCTGGGAGGTTTGTAAATTGGTTAGAGACCTTATACCAGGGGGCTGAGACTTTTCCACTCGTGAACGGTTGGGTTGGTCACCCTTTTGAGGTGAGTTCCGGGGTCCGCCAGGGTTGTCCTCTGAGCCCACTTTTATACGTGTTCGCGATCGATCCCTTCTTGAGGAGGGTAGATCGTGGACCGTTGGTGGGAGTCGGGATGGACCGGGCGGAGCCGGGGGCCACTCTGAGGGTGGTAGCGTACGCTGACGACGTCTCCCTCTTTGTGTCCTCGAGAGAGGAGGCGGATTGGGTCATGTCTGAGGTCGAACGCTACTCGGAGGCGTCCGGGTCCATGATCAACCGGGAAAAGTGCGAAAGTCTCTGGCTGGGAGGGGGAGATCCTAGTTTTGATCTCCCGGACACCCTTCCAGGGCCCCAGACCTCCGCCAAAATCCTAGGCATCGAATTTGGCCCCGGGGACTACCCCCAGCAAAATTGGGAGGGCAGACTTAAGATCGCCGCCCAAAAGGTGGACCAGTGGAAGGGTTGGTCTTTAACCCTGAGGGAAAGGGTCAACTTGGCCAAAGGCTTTCTGCTTCCCTTGTTAATATACCTGGGCAGTGTCTGCGTCTTGCCAGAGCCTCTCTGGACACGGGTCTATAGCCTTTTCTTCCAGCTGTTATGGGGGAACAGGCTTAACCTAATTAAGAGAGAGGTCACGTACCGCACGAGGAGACTAGGTGGGTTGGGTATGGTCAACCGGTGGTGTTTCTGATAAACACCTTTCTTAAGATCAATGTTGCCAACCTCTATTTAGAGAGGGCTCCTCCGTGGGTATTCTCCTGCAGGGGTTGGTTTCGGCCTTTCTTCCAGGAATGGGAGACAGGAGGGCAGGTGAAGGACCTGCGCACACCGCACGGACATCTCCCGGCTTATGCTACCCCGGTTCTGAAGGTGATCCGCCGGTGGGGTCTGGGAATGTGGGAAATCAGGACCATGTCGAGGAAATTCCTTGACAGCAGGGTTCTGTTGACCCATTTCCAGAAGCCCCTGGTGCTCAAGGATTGCCCAGGCCGGGATCTGGAGGTTGGGCTTGGGTTATTAAATTCCAAGCGGATCCCCTTGAAGTTTTGGGACTTGGCCTGGCGCTGCTTCCATGGGAGGCTGTATGTAAGGGACAACCTGAAGTGCAGGAGCTCCGATGATCGGGGTTGTCCCCGTGAGGAGTGTGGCGACATGTTGGAAAGCATGGAGCACTTCCTCCTTCAGTGTCCCTTTAATACAGGGGTCTACAACAGGGTGGGTGCTTCCATAGGCTGGCCTAGGCTGGCGTCCCTTTCTTATCCGGAGTGGGCTTATGGGGCATTCAGATCCCTGGGTGGCCGAGAACGGAGCACTTTATTCCTGGTTAGTGTAGTCATTAGGTTCCACACTTGGAGTGCACGGTGTTTAGTTTCCACGCAGCGGAAAGTCCTCCCCAGGATGAGGTGGTTAGAAACATCTTGGGTGACCTGGGGAAGGTGTTCTCTTTGGAGTTCGAGAGGCTGGGCGCGAGGAGGGCCTCTTGGCTTTGGAGGGGTTTCTCCTTTAACGTGCCTTAGGGAGAGCTGGTCTGTGTGAGATTGTTGGTAGGGTAAGATAAGGTGGTGTGGGTGTTGAGGGAGAGAAAAGTAGGGTCAGATAGGGACAGGGAGGGCCAGTTTAGGGATAGCTAGATAGTTAGTTTTGATAAGCTAGGTAGAGTAGGGATAGGTAGGGGCAGGTAGGGATAGTTAGGGTCAGTTTCTTTTCTTTTAGGGGCAGATTTAGTTGGTGAGGGACAGGGTGCATGTGTTGGTGGTTAGGGACGGGGCCTCTTAGGACTCCAGTTTCCCGGTGGTGGGCTGGTGTGTGGCACATTTAGCTTTTTGTTTTGTAAATTCAGGAAATAATGGATATTGGGCTTGCAGGCGCTGAACTTGGGCCTTGCAAGTTATGTGGTCAGTGTACAGTGTAAATGTTTATAATGTTGTGGTTTAAGCAAAGTGTGGTTAATGTAATGTAATGTGGGTAAAGTAATGTAATGTAATTGTAGTGTTTTTGGGTATGGTTGTTACTGTAAGTGTTAGTTTTGTTATAAGTGGTAAATGTTATTTGGTGGGGTTTGGTGGGGGGGATGTGAGGTTGGGTGGGGTGATTTGTGTGGGGGAGGGCATGAAACTGCCTGGACCCGAAATTTTCTAAGGGCATAACTTTCATGGACCATCAAGTTTGCTGTGAAAAAGGACATGGAATCATGGAACTGTGTTGTAAGGAAAAAAAAAAAAAAAAAAAAAATTCAATTTAAAAAAAATAAATTCCATATTTAGTGTTATAGTAGTGTAGTTGTAGCGTTTATATAGGTTGTGTTGTTTGTATGCTAGTGTGGGCTTTTTTCGTTTTTTTTTTTGGGGAGGTGCGTGATTGTGTGTCAGTTGTAGTTTGGGTGCAGTTTATATATGTCTTTTTTAAATTTTATTAATGAATAATGTCCTGTTGGGTCTTTCGGAGCTGAATTAGTTTGTAAGGAGAAATGGATAAGGACTTGGACTTTTTGTTTAATTTGTTTAGAAGCTGGATTTCTTTTGTTTTTGTTATTTATCTTAGCAATGTTCATTTATTACATTAAAATATAATATGGTATGTATGAACTAATAATTTTTTATCATATTAAAAGCACAGAATGTAACTCAGGATCAGTAATGTTTTAATGTACCATGACTGCACAGTAAGAATAGTGAGTGCAGCTTGGATAATACCTTTGATAGGTAATGTGTTTTGGGTTTAATGGTGACTACGCCATTCATGTAGAGTGTTGTGGCATGCTAGGTTGTGGTCAGGTCCTGTACATTATTATATTATTACATCCAGAGTTTGTAGACGCGACTGTGTTGGATATAAAGCCTCCTCTCCAGATCTTGGCTCTTGGTTTTGACTGTGAATTTTTTGTTTCATTTACTTGATACAAAGTTTGATGATGGAAACTCTTAAGAGTCACACTGAAATGTGTCAGATGTAATTAGCTCCCATTGAGCCCCATGTATTTGCTTTTAATCACGGCGGCCGCTGTCACTGGAGCTGTCAGCTGCATCGCACACGTCTCCAGGTTCTATTTCGCTGTCATGGCGTGTTTAACCAGCCTGACGAAATGTACAAGTGAGGACATGACGGCCTAATTATTCCGGGGAGGGGGTTTTCTTTTTTAGAAAAGTTTTCAATAACACTGAAATCGCTTTCTCCGCGCTCCTCGTTTTACAGGCTGCTGTTTACTGCGACATAAGCTCTTAATAGATTCTTCCTCCCTAGAAATCTTACTCTACATCTCGGCTAAATCTCTTAATCTGTGACTACAGAATTATGACAGACGCAAAAAACGTCCTAAATCCAAAAAATCCCAATAACTATAAATCCGGGAGTAAGTCATTAGATTCTAGTTACCGTACTTTGTTATATGTGATCCTGAGAACGTTGGGTGACATCCAATATGGCCGCACATTCAGCTTTCCTGTCCTCTTGACCTGCAAATGGCTGTTTGGTTATTACCATGCTCCAGCTCTCAGGGCATGCTGGGCATTGTAGTTTACAACAGTTGGATCCTGCCGCCATTGAGCATGACATCATCCTGTGGCTGTATATGACATCATGAGCGGAGAGTTGAAGGACATACACCAAGTTTAGTAAGTAAGGACAATGTTTGGAACCATCGCTCGCCCAAGAGATTACATGAGTAGTGCTCAGCAAGTGCTCAGCTCCCTTTAGCACCCCCAGAGGGGATATGAAGCATTGCACAATGTCCATTCATATCAATAAGCTCTTCATGTAATGTGGGACACGCCGAGTCCCCCAGGGAGAAAGTCTCTTTGTGGTCATTCTCCACTCTGACCAAGAGATGAGGATCATGGAGAGAAACCACCTTCCCATAAACTCAGAATTGACTAAAATGTTACATGGTAATTGGATTTAAGAGCTGGACACCTCTTTTATATCAAAATGACAATTTCCCTAAATACATTTTGTCTTTATCTGATGTAAATGCCGACGTTCTTCTAATTCTGCCATTGCTTTTATTTTATTCTTGCGCCTCTCCATTCTTGAGCTACGGCTCCTCTTCCTTGTATATAACTCTCGTCTTATCTATCAGGTGCGCGTGATCTACAACTTTTCTCAGCGTCTGTCTTCTTTGAGAACCGTGAGCAGTTGGATGAACAGTCTAGTTACCAGGAACAAGGGGGTCATATCCAGTGGCGTAGCTAGAATCCGATGGGCCCCGGTGCAACATTTGTATCTGGTGCCCTCCTGCATGTTGGACAGATGCTTGGACCCTTGTAGCATTTAGAGCCTATAAAGACATACATGTTTGCTCCTCATGTACTAATTTTCCCCATCCTGGGCCCCTTCAAGTAATAATGTCCCCCTGGGCTCCTTCCTGTAATAATGGCATCCATCCTGGACCCCTTCTAGTATCAATGTCCCCCATCCTGGGACCTGTAATAATGTTCCTTATCCTCAGGCCCCTTCATGCAATAATGTCTCTCATCCTGGGCCCTTTCATGAAATATTGTTTCCCATCCTAACACCCTTCCAGTAATAATATCCCCCTTTTTGGGCCCCTTCCTGGTATAATGTCCCCCATCCTGAGCCTATTCCTGGTATTTTGTCCTCCATCCTGAGCCCCATCCAGTAATCATGTCCCCCGTTGTGCCATGTGCCACCCATAACAGGCATGTTGACATTAGCTGCCAGCCTCTGATTGGTCGGCAGCGTGTTTTGCAATTCAGAGAGCCGGCAGGTCAGCGCATATCCAGCTGAAATAGGCGCTGGGGTTGGCGGGCCGTCCTATCACACGGGACCTGTCGCCATTGCACTCTTTGTTACTGCGATGGTTACTCCCCTTGCCATATCTCAGGAATAGAGAGGAGGAGGAGGAACAAAGAAAAAACCAACACCGGATTCAGGAGAACAGCGACATTTACACCAGGTAAAAAAAAAATACATATTTATGGAAAGTGACAGGTCCTCTATCAAGGAACATAAAACATAGAAAAGGCACAGAAAACAAATTCCCAGCACTTCCTCAATCTTTGTAAATCTGAGAAATATATAAAGACATCTTCTCAGTAGTTCAACCATGTCCCCAACCACTCTTGTCCTGCACATGGCTGCAAAGTAACTATGGTACCTGCAGCAGGAGCCTCCCCCCTCTGCTCTGTCGGTGTTAGAACAAATTCTTGCTACTCGCTGCCCCTAAAAGGGTGAGACTTCAGTCATCCAGCAGCCACGATGAAACTGGTCAGCAGGAGATTGGACCGTTTGTTCTCTGGAGGATTTCTTCACAAGTGCTGCAGACTATTATTATAATCAGTGCGGACGAGGACATTTCTTGGTTTTTTTGTGCATTTATTTCTAGGTTATTGTTCCTTTCTGTCTGTCTCTACTTTAGTTTATTTTGCTAATCCCTGTTATTTTAGATTCAAGCAAAAATCTGAGCTGCTTCCTTGACTTGACATTTGAGGTGTTTTTGCCAAATATCCAGCGTCCTCCTCCTCACGGATGTAACCGTAGATGGCTCCCATGCTCAATGACATCTGCAGACCCACATTGTGCCTGACACCGGACACCCGACAGATCCAGTGTCAGGCGTGAATCCATCTATACAACCTGTATTACTGAGAGGCCCAGGCTGCAATGTAAGACGAGCGTCAGATAGCGCAGCCCTGGGCTGTAACGGGGAGGCTGTCGGCCATCAGTGGAGCGCTGCCACTTACGTGAGCTCTGGGTCTGCAGAACCTATTACTTTTACAGCTCAGCACTTCGTTTTTAGCAGCTCTCAGTCTGTCGTTTTGTTGAAGCAGAACCTCGGCGATCACAGCTGGTTTCCTCCTCCAGATGTGTCCACACTTGAGACGAAGGAGCTCTCTATTTACAAGGGGCTTAATGAGATCTTGGACCATCTCCAGTCAATCCAAGGGCAGCACAAACATGTCACCCGACGTGTTCACACTGGTTACCGCGCTCATTGTACTTTCCAGTAAATCCATGAAAATCAACATTTTCCACAACTTGACAGACCTGTCATCCAAGGAAGTGAAATTATGGGTCTTGAAACAAACAAGTGCCAATGAGTTGTCAGATCTGCCCCAGTAAGACTTTCCCACAGACCCCTCCACCCCGCGCAGAACGTCCAGAGAATTCATGTAAAATGATCATTCTATAATTAGAACTGAAGCCAAAGAAAAAAATGGCTTCTTATTCCCAAAGAGGCCCCAAACATTGTACCCCAAGATCTAGCCCCGTCTACTCTGAACTACCATCAAAATATACATTCCTGTACAGTGGCGTAACTAGAGTCTAATGTTGCCAGATTTGGACCGGGCTCCCCCATCCTGAATATATATATATATACATACCGTATATACTCGTGTATAAGCCGAGATTTTCAGCACCTTTTTTTGTGCTGAAAATGCCCCCTCGGCTTATACACGAGTCATAGAGCAGAAACCAGCGGGGGAGGGGATGCGGCGGCAGGAGCCAGTGGCTGGGATCATACTCACCCTCCCCGTGCCATTGCTGAATGTCCCTGCAATCCTGCGTTCTCCCCGGCTTCCTGCAGCTCTCCAGCGCTGAGCGGTGACGTAATACCGCTCATTAAGGTCATGTAATATGGACGCGACGCCACTCCCATGGGCGTGGCCTCCATATTCATGGCCTTAATGAGCGGTATTACGTCACCGCTCAGCGCTGGAGAGCTGCAGGAAGCCGGGGAGAACGCAGGAAGCCGGGGAGAACGCAGGATTGCCGGCCGGGACGTTCAGCGATGGCACGGGGAGGGTGAGTATGATGGAGGAGGATGGGGGGAGCATGGAGGAGGACAAGGAGCAGGACGGGGGGAGGACGGAGAGCACGGAGCAGAACGGGAGGAGGACGGAGAGCACGGAGCAGGACGGGGGGAGGACGGAGAGCACGGAGCAGAACGGGGGAGGACGGAGAGCACGGAGCAGAACGGGGGGAGGACGGAGAGCACGGAGAAGAACGGGGGGAGGACGGAGAGCACGGAGCAGGACGGGGGAGGATGGAGAGAACGGAGCAGAACAGGGGGAGGACGGAGAGCACGGAGCAGGACGAGGGTGGGCACAGAGGAGAATGGGGGAGTGCAGAGCAGGACGGGGAGGATGGAAAGCACGGAGTGTGTAGCCCTGGTGTTAGGCACACGCAGTACCCTGGAGAGTGTGTGGCGAGACAGCAGTTTAATGCTAAATATCCATTCACTCAACATATACTAGACACACCCTTAGGGTAGTGGAGTTTACTCTTGAGGGAGTGGTCAAGGTGTATGTGTTAGAGTGATTTTAGTTAGTTCAGTTCTGGACTTCAGAGAGAGAAGACGTCTGGAGGGAGGAAGCAGTCCAGATTGCTCTATCATCAGTTCGGAAAGTGGAGTCTAGTACAGGTGGTTTAATTCACCTCAGCCTAGTCAGAGCTGTACCTCATCAGCATACACTGGAAGGAAAGAAGAAGTTTAGTGCAGAAAGTCTTCAGTATCCTGTCTAAAGGACGGTGTAAGGTTCAGAGACGTGCTCCTGCCTATTGATAACTGAGCATCTGTAACTAACTTTGAAGTGAAGGAAAAGAAAGAAGTGACTGCTCGACCCTTGGCTAGTGTGAGTGCTTATGTTACCAGCGAGGACAAGGCGAAAGGCACAGTGGTTTATTGGAATAGTGCTTACGGATTGAAGAAGTCCTGCACATTGCAACCGGTCACTGGGGACCGAAGGATCACTATTGTTACAAGCATAGTGGTAAGAAAACCAGGAATTTACCGGACCTTAGGTCGCGGCAAACAAGCCCCATATAGTCAGTACGTAACTGGGGTCAGGGGGAGTGAAGACTTTGAGTCAGTGCACGATAAGATAAGAATTCAGCTCCCTCGCAGGAAGGCTCCTGACACAAAGCTGACTGGGCGGTACAGCTATAGATTAGCTGGAGTTATTGAGGGAACTACGCTTCAGGCTGGTTGTACTCATTGTATTGGAAGTAAAGGAGGCCCCTAACTTGTCCAGCTGCTGTCTCAAGATACACTCTCCTTGGATCAGCCTCCCTGGGACCTGCCTGAACATCTTACAAGTAAAGGTATGGAAAGACGCTGACCGTGTGAGACTGAGTTATTGATTTGCATGCCTGCACAATCCCTACCTAACTACCGACCTGAGGGAAGAGTCCCACCTGTAGGGGACCCGACATCTAGCTGCATCACCATCCCCTCAGAGATCTACAGCAGCGCTGGTACTAATTACCAGAAGACTACAGGTGGCGTCACGAACTGTATATAAACCTATCCCCTGTAAATATATCCCCAACATACGCCAGACCGCCCGGGCCACAGACCGAGCCACAGCTACCTGTGACAAACCCCATAGACTTCCATGGGCTCGGCTCTGAGTACCCCATTGCCCTGGTAATCCACAATTGTGGTGGCGGGTCGACACAAAAATTTGGCGTCACGAACAGGATGCGAAACTCGCAGAATTGCGAGCCCTGTGTGCCTAAGGAATTGTTTTTGTGAAAAAGGACTGTTTGCACTTTTGGCGCCAAAATCGCCATTTTTGTCGCCATATTCGCGCCCTCAGGCGCTGGAGAAGAAGGTGGGCGTACCTTCGTGGGCGTCTACCCCCCTGTGGCGCGAAGAAAATGCCTGCCCTCTCAAAGTGCTATTACAACATGCGATCCTGCCCTACAGCAAAGGAGGTCCGCCTCCTCTTCACCTTCCCTGCGAGGAGGAGGAGACGCAAATCCCACCTCCACGGAAGAGACCGGATGTCTCCGCAGAAAGAAGAAAGAATCTTCTGGAACATCATGGAAGCAGGACGTGTGCAGCCGAGCAGGGAAGCGGAGGAAGGCAGGCCCCGTGCCCCAGCCAAGCTGCCACCAGCATCGGAGTTATCCGTGGTCCTGCACCTGCAGCAGGCGTTGCTAGAGATTCAAGAAGAAAATGCACGCCTGAAGAAGATGGTCCAGTACCAACCTGGCTTTGAAGAGATCGAGAGACGCCGGCGTACCCTGGAACAGCGGAGGCTGTGGGACACGGTGATCTCTCCCCTCAACGACCCCCCACGATTCCAGATACCGAAGAGTCTGCTGCCCAAGGCGAAGGAGCAACCGGAGGCTGCCCCCGAAAGTACCAATCCTGATCCCACCGGTGAAGCGGTGGAGGCGAAGGAGGTTGAGGAGGTATCGCCAGTTCCGGAACGCCCGCCCGGCCAGGAGGCCGCAGCAGATGATCGGTCCCCGGCAGGGACACCGGAGGGGTCCTGTCCGTCGTTACCAGACGTCGACTGGGACGAGATGGCGCGCCTGGATGACGTCGCCTATACCGCCCAGTGGGAACATGAATGGCAGAGTCGTGAGGAGAAGCAGAAACGCCAGCAGGAGGAAGAGCGGGAAGCTCAGCGGAACCGTCAGCGACAACATGCAGAGCTGATCGCGGACAAAGAGAGTGTCCGGAGAGAGAAAGGTACCCTGAGGGAACCGCGGCGGCAGGGGTGTGTGACTGAGTTCCAGCTCCGGAAGGGCTGGGGCTTCATCCGTGAACCGGGCCTCTACCCAGGGGTCTTTGTCAGCAGGCGTGACGTAGAATCCCACCTGCCGCAAGGCCATCCCGGGAGGGACTTAGCCAATGGAGACATCGTCACGTACACACGGCATTGGGGAATGAAGGGATGGTATGCCCTTAACGTCACCATCGTCCGTGACCCCGTCCCCGACGCAGGTAACGTCACCACTACCGCAGCGTCCCCGTCTCCAGCTCAAGCAGTATCCGGCCGTGCCCCAGCATCGCCCCCTGCAAATTCATCGCAACTAGCGACCCAGATTTCATCGCAAAGGAAAGCCACCTCTACATCGCAACATGCGACCCAGTCTCAATCGCAATCCATGACACGGTCCATATCGTTAACTGTGATTGAAACGCAATCGGTGTCACGTGAAGAGAATGTACCCGTTGCGCCCCTAGAGGTTCGCACGAGAACTGTGGCGACTCAGACCCTAATTGCAGCGCATGATTTGTTAGTCCTGGGATCTAGGGCCCATTGCATTGTTCCAGCCCCCGGGGTGGAAAGTGTATTGGAAAGTGTATTGGAAAGTGTATTGGAAAGTGTATTATTTGAAAATGAATAGATAGAAAGAAGAAGCGGTGAGATCCATATCGGGTCTACCATAAGTAAAAAGTTTGAAAATGTTTTATAAGTTTTTGCACAAGTTGAAAAGTACAACGTATATGATGCATATATATTTTGCTAACCGTAGAATGCCCGGCTGGGTAAACAGTAACCAGAAAAAGTTTTGCACTTTAGTATAATAATGTGATATTATATCTATGTATTTGGTTTTACAATGGACTTTGAGGTTGAGGACTGTGCTAACCCAGAACTTACTTGTACATAGTTGCGCTTCGGTGCCTTATTTTGGTTTTACATAAACCAGCACAACTACCTCTGAATACAAAAACCCGTGTGGTGTGGCACTGAGTGAGGTCTGCATTCGGATGTCCTGCAGCCCACCCAGGACCCACGTTGAAGGTTTGGTGCGGGTCCTTCACAAGTATACTGTATATTTATTGAATGCTATTTAATACTTTTTGTATTTCTATAATGTTTGCAACGTTCAAGATATCCTCACCTCCCGGATGGGACGAACCAATGTTAATTGTTTAATGTTTTCATGCATAAACAAAATGTCTCTTTTGTATTTTACAGCCCGGGAGTGCTGTCTTTTACCATGGGGGAATGTGTAGCCCTGGTGTTAGGCACACGCAGTACCCTGGAGAGTGTGTGGCGAGACAGCAGTTTAATGCTAAATATCCATTCACTCAACATATACTAGACACACCCTTAGGGTAGTGGAGTTTACTCTTGAGGGAGTGGTCAAGGTGTATGTGTTAGAGTGATTTTAGTTAGTTCAGTTCTGGACTTCAGAGAGAGAAGACGTCTGGAGGGAGGAAGCAGTCCAGATTGCTCTATCATCAGTTCGGAAAGTGGAGTCTAGTACAGGTGGTTTAATTCACCTCAGCCTAGTAAGAGCTGTACCTCATCAGCATACACTGGAAGGAAAGAAGAAGTTTAGTGCAGAAAGTCTTCAGTATCCTGTCTAAAGGACGGTGTAAGGTTCAGAGACGTGCTCCTGCCTATTGATAACTGAGCATCTGTAACTAACTTTGAAGTGAAGGAAAAGAAAGAAGTGACTGCTCGACCCTTGGCTAGTGTGAGTGCTTATGTTACCAGCGAGGACAAGGCGAAAGGCACAGTGGTTTATTGGAATAGTGCTTACGGATTGAAGAAGTCCTGCACATTGCAACCGGTCACTGGGGACCGAAGGATCACTATTGTTACAAGCATAGTGGTAAGAAAACCAGGAATTTACCGGACCTTAGGTCGCGGCAAACAAGCCCCATATAGTCAGTACGTAACTGGGGTCAGGGGGAGTGAAGACTTTGAGTCAGTGCACGATAAGATAAGAATTCAGCTCCCTCGCAGGAAGGCTCCTGACACAAAGCTGACTGGGCGGTACAGCTATAGATTAGCTGGAGTTATTGAGGGAACTACGCTTCAGGCTGGTTGTACTCATTGTATTGGAAGTAAAGGAGGCCCCTAACTTGTCCAGCTGCTGTCTCAAGATACACTCTCCTTGGATCAGCCTCCCTGGGACCTGCCTGAACATCTTACAAGTAAAGGTATGGAAAGACGCTGACCGTGTGAGACTGAGTTATTGATTTGCATGCCTGCACAATCCCTACCTAACTACCGACCTGAGAGAAGAGTCCCACCTGTAGGGGACCCGACATCTAGCTGCATCACCATCCCCTCAGAGATCTACAGCAGCGCTGGTACTAATTACCAGAAGACTACAGGTGGCGTCACGAACTGTATATAAACCTATCCCCTGTAAATATATCCCCAACATACGCCAGACCGCCCGGGCCACAGACCGAGCCACAGCTACCTGTGACAAACCCCATAGACTTCCATGGGCTCGGCTCTGAGTACCCCATTGCCCTGGTAATCCACAATTGTGGTGGCGGGTCGACACAGGAGCAGGACAGGATAATGGAGCAGGAGGAGGGGAGCACAGAGGAGAATGGGGGCGCACAGAGCTGGATGGGGGAGCACAGAGCAGGACGGCAACTTATACACCCGGCTTATACACGAGTCAATAAGTTTTCCAAGTTTTTTGTGGCAAAATTAGGGGGGTCGGCTTATACACGGGTCGGTTTATACATGAGTATATACGGTATATATATTCCCTCCATCCTGGTATATATATCCCTCATCCTGGTATAACATCGCCCATCCTGGTGTATGTCACATGTTTTGCTGCTGTTTTTAATGTACAGGAGAAATAAATCTCTCTCTCTCTCTCTCTCCTCTCTCTCTCTCTCTCTCTCTCCCCCTCGGCCCGGACATTGATGTCTGTATTTTCAACATCGAAAAGCTTCTTTTTCCGGGTTCAAAAGGTCAGGCCGGATCAGGCAAAAAACCTGATCAGTTGCATCAGTTTTTTAAAATCAGATCATGCCTGATTCAAAAAGCCTGATGTGTGAAAGTAGCTACTTTCACACATCAGGCTTTTTGAATCAGGCGCGGTCAGGCGTCGCGCCGGAGCGCCGGATGCGGCAATGAAATAAAAAACCTGATACGCCGGATGCCTGATCAGTTTATCGGATCAGGCAGAAAACCGGATCCGGCGCATCAGTTTCATCCGGTTTTTTTGACGGATTCTGACGGATCGTTTTCCAATCACGCCCCTTTCATTTCAAAATCTGATTGGCTATTGTAAATCCTATATATACAGTGTTCCTACAGAACATCTTTGACAGGTTGTAGAGGAGCATTTTTGAGAGAAGAGCAAGTGACTGATGAAGATGGAGGCGATTATTGGTAATATTTTCCGGAATCTTGTGGATTTCACAGCGGAGGCGAATCGCTTGTGTTTTATCGTTATGGAGAAGGAGAGAGGGATCGAGCAGCGCCTAAAGCGTCAGCGACAGCGCCGCCGTCGGATGTGGATACACCCCATCACGGCACAGCGACTAACCCGTGGAGTCTATTCAACACTCAATATGGAGTTAAGAGAGAATCCACATAAATTTTTTTCTTATCTTCGTATGAAGAAGGCAACCTTTGACATGTTGGTGGAGAGGATTGAAGACAAGATCAGGAGATGTGACACGTATTGCCGGTATTCGATTTCTCCGTCGGAGCGTCTCATGGTGACAATAAGGTAAGCTATTACTTTTGAATGTGTTTGCTTGCACACAGTTGTATTGTTGTTTCGTATTCTAGGACTAAAAGGCAACAGAAGGATTACTACCAGTGCAATAAAAAATGGTCAAAAACTTGTGTGTGCTTATTTCATTCAATTGCATATTTTTGTGTATCTTTGTGGGAAATGTTTAATACAATGTGGTTATTGTTATATTTTTTTTTTCAAACTTTTATGCTATGTGGGTAGTGCCATGTTCTGTTTTTGCGTACTTTTAATAGTTTGTGGGTAGTGCCATCTTCTTTTTTTGCGTAATGAAATACAATGTGGCTATTGCTCTATTCTGTTTTGGCGTACTTTTAATAGTTGGTGGGTAGTGCTGTGTTCTTTTTAGGGATACTTGTAAATGTTGTCATTGTTTTATACTATGTGGGTAGTGATATATTCTGTCTTTTCACTTTTAAAATTTTTATACCTGAGATCTGAGCATTGATAGTGTATTTTTTTTTTTTTTAGATTCCTTGCAAGTGGAGAATCACTCTCTTCACTCCATTTCCAATTTCGTTTGGGAATCTCAACCATACAAATCAACCATACAAATCTCAACCATAAAATACACGCTATAGTATCATGGGGTGATATTTACCCTCTGCCATTTTCTCCGGTCTCCTCCGCTCCCACATCTTGGTGGTCCCCAGAATCCATATTGATGCGGTTTGAAATGTGGAGACGTGGCTCTCTTGCTTGCTTCTGTGGCTCTCTTGCTTCGGTGGCTCTCAAGCTTCTTGTAATGCATGTGGCACAGTGTCCCACAGGTGTGGTCTATATATATGTTTGCTTCTGTCTAGACCCAATTAACATTCCCAGACAAAAAAACAGGATCAGGCCACCGGATCCGGTTGCTGACGGATGCGGCGCAATGCGGCGCTCATAGACTTTCATTGTACACAAACGCCGGAAGCGCCGGATCCGGCGCTTCCGGCTTTTTGGCCGGAAAAAAAAACGTTACAAAATGCGTCTTTTCTAGACGCCGGAAACAAACCAGACACCGCATCCGGAGGACAGCGGACAGAACGCAGGTACATGCGGCGCAATCCGGCGCTATATCTTTTCAATGTTATACCCACCGGATCCGGCGTGTCCGTTCGCCGCATACGGTGTTCAAAAAAAAGGCCGGATGGCGCCTGATTCAAAAGCCTGATGTGTGAAAGAGGCCTTAATCTCATCACATCGTTCTCTTGAAATCTGGTTGCTGGCTTGAATTACAACAATTGTGAGTTATATAAGTGGGATATGCCTCTATAACAGATGAGTCAAAAGATCTAGAGATCCAGAGACTCTTCACAAAACCACAGCCAGGAACATTCTACAGGATAGCTGCCAGATCATGGCTCAATCACGGGGGACACAGATTTGACATTCTACAGGATGCCAGCTTAGAGGACCAGGGCCCCCAGCTGAAAGAATACAGATCTGCTCCATTGACCATCACTGAACCCCATGGATATGTTTGGGAAAGTCAGGATTGGGACCCACCAGTCACCTGGCTCCATGGAGATGTTCAGAGAAGGTAGGATATAACCCTCCGGTCACCTGGTCTTGTACCTCAATGGACTGTCAGCTTCCTAAGCTTGTCGTTACCTCCTCTCAGTGTGTGCCACAGGTGGGGGTAGTCAACCCTTGAAGCTCTGAATCACAGCTGAACTTGGCAAGTCAGCGGAAGGGTGAGACTCATCATCTTGTATATTGTGCTGGGACTGTTCTATGAGTTATTTGCCTGTTTTGTGGTTCAATAAAGTATTGCCATGCTGTTTTACCCTCACCGTGTGTTGTCTGAGTAGTATTAAACCCATGGTAAAAGGAGTGTGGGCGTTTGGTGGGATGTGCTTCTGTACTTCTCTCATTCTGTACTTATGTGTGTCCTGTATTGCTCATATTTGTTGTACTTGCCTATATTCACCCCCTCTCACATGTAAAGCGCCATGAAATAAATGGCGCTATAAAAATGAATAATAATAATAATAATAATGTGCCCTGGCCCATACGGTTTCGGCTAGCGTACTAGAACACCCACTGACCTCCGTGTCTTCACAATACAGTATAATGCACAGCACATAGTCATCCATATAGTATAATGCACAGAAGATGTACATCCAGCTTAAAGTTCCTGCAGGCATCACATCAGGGGTCCCCTGATCCACCAGGCCCAGTCAGAGCGGTGATCACAGTCATTATGCTCCTGTTCCTGTATTTGGTAATGTGGAGCATGCTGGTTTAACCTGGGTATCTCCTGTATATAATTATATATGTACAGCTGGTATAACCTGGGCATCTCCTGTATATAATTTATGTATACAGCTGGTATAACCTGGGCATCTCCTGTATATAATTATATATGTACAGTTGGTATAACCTGGGCATCACCTGTATATAATTATATATGTACAGCTGGTATAACCTGGGTGTCTCCTGTATATAATTATATATGTACAGTTGGTATAACCTGGGCATCTCCTGTATATAATTATATATGTACAGCTGGTATAACCTGGGTATCTTCTGTATATAATTATATATGTACAGCTGGTATAACCTGGGTATCTCCTGTATATAATTATATATGTACAGCCGGTATAACCTGGGTATCTCCTGTATATAATTATATATGTACAGCTGGTATAACCTGGGTATCTCTTGTATATAATGATATATGTACAGATTATATAACCTGGGCATTTTCTGTATGTAATTATATATGTACAGCTGGTATAACCTGGGCATCTCCAGTACAGTATATAATTATATATGTACAGCTGATATAACCTGGGTAACTCTTGTATATAATTATATATGTACAGATTATATAACCTGGGCATCTCCTGTATATAATTATATATGTACAGCTGGTATAACCTGGGCATCTCCTGTATATAATTATATATGTACAGCTGGTATAACCTGGGCATCTTCTGTATATAATTATATATGTACAGCTGGTATAACCTGGGCATCTCCTGTATATAATTATATATGTACAGCTGGTATAACCTG
Organism: Oophaga sylvatica; assembly: GCA_033576555.1. Lineage (NCBI taxonomy): Eukaryota > Metazoa > Chordata > Amphibia > Anura > Dendrobatidae > Oophaga > Oophaga sylvatica. The sequence goes on from JARQOD010000009.1 coordinate 82,203,734, forward strand.
GGCATCTCCTGTACAGTATATAATTATATATGTACAGCTGGTATAACCTGGGTATCTCTTGTATATAATTATATATGTACAGATTATATAACCTGGGCATCTCCTGTATATAATTATATATGTACAGCTGGTATAACCTGGGCATCTCCTGTATATAATTATATATGTACAGCTGGTATAACCTGGGCATCTCCTGTATATAATTATATATGTACAGCTGGTATAACCTGGGCATCTCCTGTATATAATTATATATGTACAGCGGGTATAATCTGGTCATCTTTCTTATAAAAATATATTTATGCAGCTGGTATAATCTGTGTATATCCTACATATAATTATATATGTACAGCTGGTGCTGTATAGAATTATATATGTACAGCTGATATAACCTGGGTATGCTCTATATATAATTATTTATGTACAGCAGGTATAACCAGTGCATCTTCTCTATAGTATATAATTATATATTACAGCTAGTATAACCTGGGCATCTCCTGTATATAATTATATATGTACAGCTGGTATAACCTGGGCATCTTCTGTATATAATTATATAGGTACAGCGTGTATAATCTGGGCATCTGCTGTGTATAATTATATATGTACAGCTGGTATAACCTGGGTATCTACTATATATAATTATATATCTATGGCTGGTATAACCTGGGCATTTACTATATTCAATTACATATGTACAGCTGGTATAACCTGGGCATCTTCTGTATATAATTATACAAGTACAGCTGGTATAACCTGGATTTATTCTGTATATAATTATCTATAGTGGGGAAAATAAATAATTGATACACTGATGATTTTGCAAGTTTCCCACCTACAAAGAATAGAGATGTCTGTAGTTTTTATCGTAGGGACACTTCACCTGTGAGATACAGGATCTAAAAATAAAAAAGACAAAAAATCACATTGCAGGATTTTTACATAATTATCGGTAATTTGCATTTTATTGCATGAAATAAGTATTTGATACAATGGAAAAACAGAACTTATTATTTGATAGAGAAACCTTTCTTTGCAATTACAGAGGTCAGACGTTTCCCGTAGTTCTTGACCAAGTTTGCACACACTGCAGCAGGGATATTGGCCCACTCCTCCATACAGATCTTCTCCAGATCTTTCAGGTTTCAGCTCCCTCCAAAGATTTTCTATTGGGTTCGGCAGCTAGTCTACTTACACAAGCTCAAAGAAAACTGATAATTACAGATAGCGCCTGCAGAGGTGAAAATGCTTGATCATAGTTATACAAGGGCAGATATAGTGCTATTCTTCATGTACACACATAGGACAGCCTATTCTGAAACTTCACCTGTAAAACAGGTATGTCACGCTGAGTATATTGGTGGGGATATGTCCTAGTTTTCATTATAAGGTTGTTGACCTTATCATGGGCTCTGTCCAGGGGGTGTCAAATCCTTAAGTATAGTGGGGAGCCACATAGATCTTTACTATGGCGCCTTCTCTATACTGTGAATCTTATTGACCAGCCCGTCCTACAAACCCAGTTATAAAATTAATCTCCAGTTACAGTATAGAGTTCCCGAGAGGCACATCATCTAACAGCTCCATTTTGTTGGTGAAATATTAATCCCCGGTTAACCCTGAAGATCATTATATCCAGTTTCACAGAGTAAAACAAAACCGCGGCACGCTGAGACTTTCCTTCGCAAGGGTGGCAGTGGTCCTTCATGTGGCTACTTCTACGTCTTCCAAGGCTGCTAAGCTACAGCACTTTCTTAAGAACTTAAAATAGTCCTTTAATGGTGGCAGCCTCGTTTGAAGACACCAGCTCCACTATGTATTGGGTTCCATAATGTGAGGCCTTATCCATAAAATGCGCCACATTCATGGCTATAGTATGGCAGCTGTTAAGTGAGAGGGTTTATGGGTTATATATAGTATCACTGCAGGAACGGCACTCGAACAATGAGCTGGATGGGTGGATCTTGATAACATATTCTGTACTAATGGAACAGCGACACCAGAAATAGCCCTTGGCTGATTTCCATCTTGCAGGAAGTAAAAATACATCATAAACTATACAAAACTCAACACAGAATAGATAGATGAGACCTGACATTCCCAAATCAGCAAATTCCTGCGATCACTTCTGTATCATTCTTAGATTTCATCAAGCACGCCTTGAAATGATGAGACATCTCCTAAAATAACCACTTGGGTGATTTGTTACATGATGATCATGAAGGCAAGGGCTCAGTAGTGGGGACATTGCTGAGCCCCTTATGCAAAAATATATCTATTTTTCTAAATTTTTTTCTTATTTTGTGAAAACACAACTTTTGATAATCTTCTAGAATATTGTAGCGTAGCTCCTTAAAAGTTCTGCAGACTGGTTGTGGTCTGGGTCCTGAAACCCTACCAATCACTCAATCTAAAGACCAGAACTGCTTAGCTTATACAGGGGTATGAGCACAAAGGTGTATAAGCTAAATAGAAAACCTATGGGTCTGCACACAATTTTGTACATGGTTATGCAGGAATAAAGTGGTGCACTTCTGCCCTGTGGTTTCAGGTATCATGAGTGTATTAGGTCTAAGGGCTATAAAGGGGTTATAATATATCAAAAGATTATCAAACGTCTAGTTACATTTCAATGTTGAAGAAAACTTTTTCTAATTGTAGAGATAGCAAAGAAATCAAGAATTGTATTAACCCATTTAAGTAAGACTTTCAATTTGAACCATAAAATTCCCAAATTATGGACTTATAATAGAGAAAGCACAAGAGCCAAACCAATTAACACTATTTTATAGGATTTAACATCTGTTTGAAGACAATTTTTATTACTAATAGCAAGTCATTTACAGCATTCTGAATGGGCAATACTTTTTCATAAAAGATGTAGAACCACACTACTTTCTCTTTAAATACATATCTGCAAATACAATTAGAAAACCATTGTTTTTACTTGTTGTTAGACTTTTGTTACATTAAACCTTTTGTTACCACTAACATGACCATTAAATTGCTTTTCATCAACTTCTTCACTAATAGGCATATGCGATGACCCCATGGCAGTCCCCATTTTTGTTGCTGCTTTTCCATTTGCATCATTAAGTGCATTTTAAAGGGTTAAGATGTTCACATTACATAGAGTTCTGTGCTAATGACACATTGTAAAAACTGATGATGGATGTAAGTTGGCATCAGGATTATTTTTAATAAAAGTGGTATCTTGAAATATTTTATTACATTGTAGATAGCCCATTTTAAGTTAAACTCTCTGCAAAGTTGCACAAGAGTAACCAGCTGTTCTCCTGTTCTATTTTCTACCTTATACAAAATAAACATATATGCCATACTTTGGACTTAAATTGGCTGCCAAAATCTCCCATTGTTAGTAATTTTAATATGAATATCTTCAATTCAGTGGAATCTTCTTTTGAACATTTCACCATCTCTTGTGTAAAGTTATGGACATTGGAAATATTTGGGGCATTAGAGACGTAGCTGGGAAAGGGGCAAAATGGTCCTGACCCAAATATTTAGCTGTAGGACTAGGGTAGCAAAATGAAACTTTGCCCCAGGTGAGCCTATACCTAGCTGTCTTTTGGTTTAGCACCCCTCAAATAGATTTATGTTCCAGCTACAAATGGAAATGACATGCAAATGGGTACAAATTAACTACCCCTAGCATAATGCATGACCGTCGCCTTTAATATTAGCTTGCGAGAGTTTCCTCTTCTGCTACGGCACAAATCCAGGTTCCTCTGCAGTTTTCATCAATTTGAGTGAAGTGTTGTTCTCACGCCTGAAAATGTGTAAGCGACTGACATCACGCCAAGTGTGCCGAGATGAAACGCAGCCATAAAAAAGGTGGGAACGTTAAACCAACAAGAACATTGTAAGTAGCTGTGACCTCACCCCTCATCATGGTGACATGGTCCCCGTTTAGGCAGGGGAACATTAACAGACTGAAATGTTCTGGATGTATCCAAGGAATGTTTGCTTTACTGATGTAATCACTGATCATTTCATCACATTTATTTTTATAACATTTTTACAAAAAGGGCGACATCATTATTGTCCCGTGCATGTGAAATAATCCAGTTCATCTCTGTGGAATTCATTTTTTAAAGTAATTTCTACATTAATTGTTATCCATCCTGTAAAATCAAAATGTTCCTATTTAGTCACTTTGGTTAAATGTCAATGTCTGGATCTATTAACTCATCCTGCACAGTGCCATACATTTATAGACAAAGAGCACCTGCAGGAAAAGTCAACTGCAAATGGACTACTAATATCGCTAAAAAGAGACTTTTTTAAAGGAACATTAAAACTTGAAATGAAAAGATTAAAAAAAATTAGTTCCCCTGCGGTTTGTTAGTCTGCAGCATTTTCTGTGATCCCAAAATAGTCAGCCTTGTAGAAATCCTGCAGAGAACTAACTACTGTATTTTTCAGACTATAAGATGCACCTAGCTTTTAGGAGAGGAAAATCGAAAAAAAAATTGAAGCAAAAAATGTGGTCACGATGCACTGTTTTGGGGGGGGAACTAATACTGACTCTGTTATAGGGGTAATGTCCCAAATTTCTGTACTAATATCCCCCATCCTGGTATATATATGTCCCCAATCCAGGTATACATGGACCCCTCATCACCATCCTGGTATACATGGCCTCCTCATCCCCATCCTGGTACACATGGCCCCTACATCCCCATTCTGGCATACATGGTTCCCTCATTCTCATCCTGGTAAATATGGCCTCCTCATCCCCATCCTGGTATACATGACCCCCTTATCCCCACCCTTGCATACATGTCCCACATCCTCATCCTGGTTATACATTGCCCCCACCCCATCCTAGTATACATGGCCCCCATCGTGCTGTCCACATAAAAACATAAACCATTCTACTTACCTTCCCTGCGCTCCCTCGCAGCATCCTATTCTGATAACAGCAGCTGATTTCAGCTTGTAAGTAGCACATGGCAGTGACGTCATGTACTGCTTACATGTTGAGGTCAGCTGTTGGAATAATCACTACTTCCCTCTCTGGGACTATGGGCGTGTGGAGCAGTGAACATTCTTTTTAATAGCGGGCACACGTGATCGCCCAGCAGCTGCAAAAAGCTGGCAGCTGCTGCTAACAGTGTGCCCGCTATTAAAGAAGATGAATATTCACTGCTCCCCATGCCCATAGTCCTTCTTGCCTCTCAGCGCTGGCTTCAGTGCAAAGATATTGGAGGGACTATGGGCGTGGGGAGCAGTGACTATTAATTTTCTTTAACATTGGGCACAGGTGTTAGACACAGCAGCTGGCTCCTGCCTCCTGTGACCCACTCGTCCACCGCTGCCACTCCCCCACCGCCCCCATCCACAGCAAGGTACATCTGGACTATAAGACCCACATTTTCCTCTAAAAGTTTGGAGGAAAAAAGTGTGTTTTATAGTCCGAAAAATATGGTAATCTCTTGCTGATCATTTTCATCTTTGGCTGGTAGATTGCCCAAGATCCACTCACTTAGACAAAGAGCCGGACTTTTTTGAACCTGAACTTTTGTCCCACTACAGACAGGCAGAAAGGGTTGGCTCCTGCTGCAGAGACGGCAGGGGGCGGATGATACTTCATCAAACAAGGTGGGGGGAGGCTTCTGCTGCAGACAGGGCAAAGGGTGGGGGATCTTTCATCTCGCACGGCAGGGGGGAGCTCCTACTGCAGAAGGGGCAGAGGGTGGAGGATCCTTGATCAGACAAGCCGGGGAGAGGCTCCTGCTGCACACAGGGCAGAGAATGGAGGATCCTTGATCAGACAAGGTGGGGGGAGGCTCTAGCTGCAGACAGGGCAAAGGGTAGAGGATTTTTCATCATGCAGGGCAGGGGGGAGGCTCCTGCTGCAGACGGGGCAGAGAGTGGAGGATTCTTCATCAAACAAGGTAGAGGAGAGGCTCCTGCTGCAGACAGGGCAAAGGATGGAGGATCCTTCATCAGGCTGAGCACCTGAGACACACAAATTGTATTTTTTTTATATTTCTCAGTTTTAATTGTAATAGGCAAAATATGTTAAAGGAAAATAAGTAAATTAAAGGGGAAATGTTGGGGAAATGTTTCTTGTGTGCATTTTCTGTGTTTAGTGTTTCTTTAAGAAATAAAAAAAATAGTTTTACAGGAGAAAACTATTAATGGTAACAAAAGTTACTGAGGAAGTAGCTAACTTCTCATTCTTTGAATAAAAGTCAATATTACTGCATGAAAAGAAAGATACATTATTTAACTGAACACATGCCACAGTTTATTGTCCAAAAATCCCTAAAAATCCACTTTAAAGAGCATTTATAATAAGATTAGGCATAGATAACCTTCAGTCTTTATGTTGGTCCATCCACTGTGACATCCTTTGAACTGGTCTCTGGGTACCACATGTTATTTCTGGCCAAACACCACTTAGTCTAAACAGCTTCAGCCTTTAGTGGAAGTTCATTTTTTAACTTTATAATGGTTATTCTGATACAGAGTCCTAAATCTCCTGCACATACCTACAGTTAAATGAAAGAATGTTGTTTGTCTACTGCCACCACTAGAGGGCGCACAGGAGCATAACGCATACTATTTGTACAATAAGCTCCCTCTAGTGGTGACTTCAGGCAGTCAGAATTGTATGATTTAACTTTATTTCTATATGGGGGATTTGGAGATCTGTACGAGAAAAATGGAGGACTGAGAGCTATAATGTATATAAAGAAATGGATCAGCACCAAATGTTGGATGTAAAAGTCTGATAGAGTCAAAAGGTGGACGTTCATTGTAACACCGAGACCCACCAACGATCTATTGAACCAACTTTTGATCAACATAGGATTAACCCCCAGGACTACATCCAAAAGACCTTGACACTGCTCTCCTGAAATACTCTGAGAACCGTGCTTTCTGAGAAGTGTCTTGTTCTAAATGTAAATATATTTTGAGATATCGGAAAAGAATCAATATTCCAAATTTCATGTACGGTATGAATATAGTTTACGTATAGGAAATAAATGATTGTCAGCTCCCAGAGAAACTCTACATTGTGCTCTCCTAGCAGTGAAAGAGTTAATCTGCCCATTACACCACATGATGTCCAGGCTGTTATATATGATATTCAGATGATTAATCTTGCCATTAATCTCCTGTAGTTGAGCAGTAAATCACTGATATAATCCTAAACCCTGTTCTGTATGACATGACCCAGCACCAGGAGGGACCCCAGGAGGGATCGGGGGGCCACAAATCTTGTGTGGACATTCCAGGCTGATGTGTGATCTGATGAGTGCTGTGGACGGGAGACCTTACCGAGCGTCTTATATTATATATCACTGGTAGGAATAACCGCTGCCCGGAGGACAAGGTAGATAAAAAATTATTGATATCCATCAAAACTTCACCATCGACCTTTTTTTAGGGTAGAGTGGAGTTGAAATTGTTTAAAAAAAAAATCTTGAAAAAGGAAAAAAATAAATAGGAAAAAAATCTTGTTTTTTTATTTTATTTTTTAATTTCTATTTTCAGTAATTAATTCTATGCATTTATGGAAATGTCTGGAGCAGAGCTGAAGTGTAAATCATAGTGCGGGGGTGGATCATCAGGCTGAGACTCTAAGATAAGCAATGGATTACAGACTGCCACAGACTCCAATAAACTGTCACGGGTGTGTCAGGGGCTGCAGACAGTCGCACTGCATCTAGGTGCAGAAGGTCTCAGCCGTTGGCTCTGCAGACTCCTTCCTAGTCATTCTGACTTTAGGACCCAGTGGCAACCTCCCCTGGCCCTAATTGATCCACCTGGATCGGGGTGCTTATAACTCCCAGCTTGCTGCTGGGAGTTGCAGGTGATATTTCCATTTCACCCTGTTAAGGCTTGGAGCTATAGCAGTCGGCTATCTTCCTCTTTGGTGTTTCTCTCTGAGTCTAGTCAAGCTAAGTGTTCACCTTGTTTGTCTATCCCATTTGTCTTTAGTTATAGTAGGGATCGATCAGTGCTTACCCCACTCATTCTTAAGCAGGGCTTACTGCTAGGGTCAGGCAGGAAATAGGTATCCTGCTCGGCGATAGGTAGCCGAACCTATTTAGGGTCGCTTAGGGCACACAGGGTGACGTTAGATCTGCCTAGGGGTCCTCTCCTCGCTTCCCTAGTGTTGGACTCACTTCCCCTTATCCCTTTGTGTTGCACTTAGTCCTTCCTACACTGTGTGTGACATAAACTGTGCAGTTAAGGATGACCTGTTACTTACTAAAATTATATATTTTTTTTACCTGGTGTAAAAGTCATTGTTCTCCTGAATCCAGCGATGTTTTTCTTTTCTTCCTGCGACTCTCCGTTCCTGAGATATGGCCTCCTCTTCGCTGAATGGAAATCTAGTCTTTTTAGCCAACCGGATGTGATTGTCAAGAACACGCCCACAGAGAATTGAAGACCACGCCCACTTGGATAGCAGGGCTAGATTTACATACAGTGAGGAGGACGCCATATCTCAGGAATGGAAAGGCGTAGGAACAAAAGAAAAACATTGCCGGATTCAGGAGAAAAGCGGCATTTGCACCAAGTAAAAAATAATTATATATATATTTTTTGTCAAATAGCTGGTCTTATTTAAATCATACGTCCCAATTTTGAGGCAAGTCTTTCTGAGGAGAACATTCATGTGGTAGAAAAGTTTTTATCATAGACACAACTTTTTTCTGGCCGGGCTCCTCCATACTTGCGCCATATTTCTTCTACATCCCCAATGGGAAAATTTTTCCCGAAGTGCCATGCTCCAGCTGATCTCCCCCGAAAATATAAGGATTAACCACTGAAATTCCAGTGGTCTGATCCTTTTCTTCCCCGGCATCATCTGTCAGCAGGGAATCAGGATGACCCCATACACAGCAGACTTTCTGTGCATTAGACAATTAAAGCAAAAAATTGCCCCTACTATCTGTATTCTGTTAATTTAGATATTAAAAAGTTTGTTGAACCCCCGGCCCGTGATTTGTTGGCAAATATTGCAAAATAACCAAAGTCAAAAACAATTAAAACTAAATCTCTAACTGAAGAAGAACTTCAAAGCTCAGACAAGCTGAAATCCTCTGTAAGAAGACATTGACCTATTTACTGCAGCACATCAGTCACTGACCCCAGAGATAAAAGGCTCGTCCCGCAGATAACACGCATGTAATAACATATAATGTACAAAGTACAAATCCTGCCTATAAATGCCACGTAGGAACAGATGGGGAAGCTATAGGGCTGGGACCAATATACCAGGAAGAGATGAGGAATCATCACCATAATCTTACACCTCACCATGGGACCTTTCAGTGTCTCTGTATATTTATCACTGTTTTTTTTTGCTTATCTTTCACTTTGCTTTTTTTCTAAACTGAAAATAGTGGTTAATGGAAACCATCAACAAGCAGGCTACTTGGTGCTGACAAATGAATGTTTTACACTGATTCAGTCTTAATACAGTTTCCCAGCTAGTTGTGAGATAACCCCTGTTCACATGTCATACTAGGGTATATTCACAGTATAAAGGGGGGTCCTCAGCTTGGGACCCCATTCTTAGATCCCAAACTGAAAACTATTCTGTATATGCAACTCCTTGTCTTGTGGACTTTGGCCTTCCTTGTATTACACACATGGCCATTCACCTGTTAGATTGGGATGCCAGGACCCAGATCCAAGTGATTGGCTGAGAGTCAGCAGCAGAGGTGCTGGAAGCCGCAGGTAGTCTGGAGACATCATTGAGACTGCAGACAGGTTGCAGAGGTAATGGAAGCCACAGGCAGCCTTGAGAAATCCTGGAGACTGCAGACAGGTTGCAGAGGTAATGGAAGCCACAGACAATGTGGAGACATCCTGGAGACTGACGACAGTTTGCAGAGGTAATGGAAGCCACAGACAGCATGAAGACATTCTGGAGACTGCAGACAGGTTACAGAGGTAATGGAAGCTGCAGGCAGATAGGAGATATTCTTGAAGCCATTGGCAGATACAAAGAGGTCCTGGGAGACTGCAGACAGGTAGTAGATGTGTTGGAAGCTGCAGGCAGCCCAGGAGACGTCATAAAGACTGCAGATAGGGAACTGTGCAGATACAAACTAAAAGTATTAATACCAAGCTGCAGGTATGTGTCTTGGGAGGCCTTATATAGGTCTAGAAAGCTCAACAAATGATAACACATCAGGCTACTTGCAAAGCCCGACGTGAAACACAAGTAAACTTAGCGGACCGATGTATAGGATATTCTCAGTAGGAAATTATTATTATACACTCACTCACTAAATAATGATACATAATAAGCACAGATCTACTAACATCAGCATGTTGATGATTTCCAGATAGTTTTTTTTAGTTGATTAAAAAAAGCTTAAAAAATAACAAATAAGCCAAAAATATCGACTTTGTTATCTATAAACTGAAGAAATAATTTTGTTGTGCACTGTGTATGTGAACATTAATTACCTTTTTACAGTTATCACAAATTTTCTATTTTCTTTTTATTCTATCTAGTATATCACTGGTACATGGTACAAGCAGACTAATGACTGATTTTAGCTTAATACAGCCCCGACATTTTACTACAGCTCCGTTAAGACATATTAATGCCTAATATGTGTGTTAATGAATTGTGCTTGGCCTATGAATGACATGCTTGGCCCTTGTAGAGTTTCTTTAGCTGGGATTGTTCTCATTGTTCCACCTACAAATACAAAATTTGCCCTATTTTTCCACATTTTTGGTGCTGTTCCCACATACCTGCCATTAAGACTACTCTACACAGTATATTAGTATATAGTATATAACCTTGGTTGCCCGTCTGCCTCTACTATTTTTTTGGCAATGTATAGAATTCCTCCCTTTCCAGTGACTGTTTTTCCAATATTCATTGGTGAAGCCTCCCGCCCCTCTGGGATCACAGATCTCCAGTAATCCCGGGCTGAAGTCTCCTCCATCCATTCCTGCAGCCGTCAGGAATAAAATGCCGGAACCCTCGGGTCACTGTTTTTCCAGCAACCAGATGTGGATGAAAGGCAAATGGCCGTTTTATTGTTGTTTGGGTAAGAAACAAGGGAAGGCTTGTAAGAGACACTTTCTGCTGAACCTCGGCTGATTGCCCATGTGGTTCACATCTTACAAAAAACACATAAAATAAAATCAATTTCTGCAAGTGTCTCATATTCCCCTCTTACGTATCTAATTCCCGCGATGTGATCCACACAGGGGGGCATCACCATCCAGAACTGATAGACAAACCATTAGAATCTTTAGTTACTTAAGTCGTTATTGTAACAATTTATCCATTCTGGAATTCTTCAGGACTTTACAGTCGGCCATTAAGTTTGGGATTGGATACAGCGACACGTACTGTAGGTTCAGTGTTTATTGAGAAGTCTGATAGCAGCCGGCCATGGTTATATCCCCTCGGAGAGCCGTAAGGGTAATATTACACAAAGTTCTTTCCGTCTGATTACACATTTGTAATATATGGGTAATTTTAGAGATGTTGTTGAAAATGACATTTTTTTAATAGAATTCTATTAGATTGACATTAGAGGGAACCCGACAGCTGATACATGCTGCCCGATCCACGAGGGAGCATGTGTCAGACACTCGCTGCCTGATTTCAGCCATGGATATGTGACTCTGAAATACTGTGGCGCACTTTAAAAGCTGCCGAGCTGCGCAGGAGACTAGAGGGAAAGGCAGATCCCTGGCGGCTTCTTCCTGCCTGCTCCTTTGAGTGACAGGTCTCTCCCTGCGTAGATTTATAAGGAGAGACCTAGCAGTCATTGCATCGGACGGAGGAGACTTGGGACCCCTACGAAGTCTCAGAGTGGTCATCCGCAGTCTGGATGAAATCATACCGCCGTGTTTGTGCAGATGTACACCGTCCGTTCCCTTAATCTGTGTGGATCGGTGACAGATGATGGACGAGCACCGAGAAATATAAAATCTTCATATGGCATAAAAAAATATTACAGCAAAAAAATAATGACAGCATGGCAACAATGGATATTGGCCCCATTCATCTGAATGGGTCCGGTTCAGATGCGTACTGGTACCCAAACAAACTTATTTTTGATATTGGCGGGACCAACATCCAGTTTTGCGATCACTAACATAAGTACACTGGTCATGAGGAATTCCTTGGTATTTTCTCGAATGTCAACGACATTCGATCGTTATGTTAATTGGTTTTACTAGTACCAACTGTCCCTCAATATAATAGTGCTTCTCATAAATTAGAATATCATTAAAAAGTTAATTTTATTCAGGTCTTCAATCATAATCTATAAAGTTAGAAACTCTAGTATCTTATAGAGACATTACACAGAGTGATCTATTCTAAGCTTACACAATGATCTATTCTATAGTCATTACACACAGAGTATCTATTCTATGAGTCTTTCACACAGTATCTATCTAGAGCATTACAACAGGATCTATTCATAGGTCATTCCAGAGTGATCTATTCTTAGTCATTCGAGTCATCTTAGAGCATACACAAGAGTGATCTATTCTATAGAGTCATTACACACAGAGTGATCTATTCTATAGAGTCATTACACACAGAGTGATCTATTCTAGGTCATTACAACAGAGTGACTATTCTTAGAGCATTACACACAGAGTGATCTATTCTATAGAGCATTACACACAGAGTGATCTATTCTATAGAGTCATTAACAAGTCATCATAGGCAAAGAGTGATCTATTCTATAGAGTCATTACACACAGAGTGATCTATTCTATAGAGTCATTACACACAGTGATCTATTCTATAGAGACATTACACACAGAGTGATCTATTCTATAGAGACATTACACAGTGATCTATTCTATAGAGCATTACACACAGAGTGATCTATTCTATAGAGTCATTACACACAGAGTGATCTATTCTATAGAGTCATTACACACAGAGTGATCTATTCTATAGAGTCATTACACACAGAGTGATCTATTCTATAGAGTCATTACACACAGAGTGATCTATTCTATAGAGTCATTACACAGAGTGATCTATTCTATAGAGTCATTACACACAGAGTGATCTATTCTATAGAGTCATTACACACAGAGTGATCTATTCTATAGTCATTACACACAGAGTGATCTATTCTATAGAGTCATTACACACAGAGTGATCTATTCTATAGAGTCATTACAACAGAGTGATCTATTCTATAGAGTCATTACACACAGTGATCTATTCTATAGAGTCATTACACACAGAGTGATCTATTCTATAGAGTCATTACACACAGAGTGATCTATTCTATAGAGTCATTACACACAAGTGATCTATTCTATAGAGTCATTACACACAGAGTGATCTATTCTATAGAGTCATTACACACAGAGTGATCTATTCTATAGAGCATTACACACAGAGTGATCTATTCTATAGTCATTACACAGAGTGATCTATTCTATAGAGCATTACACACAGAGTGATCTATTCTATAGAGTCATTACACACAGAGTGATCTATTCTATAGAGTCATTACACACAAGTGATCTATTCTATAGAGTCATTACACACAGAGTGATCTATTCTATAGAGACATTACACACAGAGTGATCTATTCTATAGAGTCATTACACACAGAGTGATCTATTCTATAGAGTCATTACACACAGAGTGATCTATTCTATAGAGTCATTACAACAGAGTGATCTATTCTATAGAGTCATTACACACAGAGTGATCTATTCTATAGAGACATTACACACAGAGTGATCTATTCTATAGAGCATTACACAGTGATCTATTCTATAGAGACATTACACACAGAGTGATCTATTCTATAGAGTCATTACACACAGAGTGATCTATTCTATAGAGTCATTACACACAGAGTGATCTATTCTATAGAGTCATTACACACAGAGTGATCTATTCTATAGAGTCATTACACACAGAGTGATCTATTCTATAGAGTCATTACACAGAGTGATCTATTCTATAGAGTCATTACACACAGAGTGATCTATTCTATAGAGTCATTACACACAGAGTGATCTATTCTATAGTCATTACACACAGAGTGATCTATTCTATAGTCATTACACACAGAGTGATCTATTAAATTACACACAATGATCTATTCTATAGTATCCACTGATCTATTTATGATCATAACACAGAGGATATCTAATATTACCCAGAGATATCTGAGTCATTACCACAGATCTTTATAGAAATTACCACGATACATTATATCATAAACAAGGATCTTTCTATAGAGACTTACCAAGAGTGATTTCATGAGTCTTACACAATGATTCTATAGACATTACAACAGGGATTTTAAGTTACACACAGAGTATCTATTTCACGTGTTTATTTCTGTTAATGTTGATGATTATGGCTTACAGCCAATGAAAACCCAAAAGTCATTATCTCAGTAAATAAGAATTTATCAAAAAACATGTGCAAAGGCTTCCTAAGTGTTTATAAAGGTCCCTTAGTCTGTTTCAGTAGCTCCACAATCATGGGGAAGACTGCTGACTTGACAGATGTCCAGAAGGCAGTCACTGACACACTCCACAAGGAGGGGAAGCCACAAAAGGTCATTGCTAAAGAAGCCGGCTGTTCACAGCGTGCTGTATCTAAGCAATTAATGGAAAGTTGAGTGGAAGGAAAAAGTGTGGTAGAAAAAGGTGCACAAGCAACCGGGATAACCGCAGCCTGGAAAGGATTGTTAAGAAAAGGCCATTCTGAAATGTGGGGGAGATTCACAAGGAGTGGACACTGCTGGAGTCATTGCTTCAAGAGCCTCCACACACAGACTGTCCAGGACATGGGCTACAAGTGTCACATTCCTTGTGTCAGCCACTCATGACCAATAGACAACGCCAGAAGCGTCTTACTGGGCCAAGGAGAAAAAGAACCGGACTGTTCTCAGTGGTCCAAGGTGTTTTCAGATGAAAGTAAATTTTGTATTTCATTTGAAATCAAGGTCCCAGAGTCTGGAGAAGAGTGGAGGCCACAATCCAAGCTGCTGGAGGTCTAGTGTGAAGTCTCCACCATCAGTGATGGTTTGGGGAGCCATGTCATCTGCTGGTGTAGGTCCACTGTGTTTTATCAAGACCAAAGTCAGCGCAGCCGTCTACCAGGACATTTTAGAGCACTTCATGCTTCCCTCTGCCGACAAGCTTTTTGGAGATGGAAATGTCCTTCTCCAGCAGGACTTGGCCCCTGTCCACACGCCAAAAGTACCAATACCTGGTTTACAAACAACAGATCACTGTGCTTGATTGGCAGCAAACTCGCCTGACCTTAACCCCATAGAGAATCTATAGAGTATTGTCAGGAGAAACATGAGAGACACCAGACCCAACAATGCAGACGAGCTGAAGGCTGCTATCAAAGCAACCTGGGCTTCCATAACCCCTCAGCAGTGCCACCGGCTGATCGCCTCCATGCCACGCCGCATTGATGCAGTAATTGATGCAGAAGGAGCCCCGACCAAGTATTGAGTGCATTTACTGAACATACAATTCAGTAGGACAACATTTTGGATTTTAAATCATTTTTCAAGCTGGTGTTATAAAGTATTCTAATTTACTGAGATAATGACTTTTGGGTTTTCATTGGCTGTAACCATAATCATCAATATTAACAGAAATAAACACGTGAAATAGATCACTCTGTGTGTAATGACTCTATAGAATATATAAGTTTCACTTTTTGTATTGAAGAACTGAAATAAATTCACTTTTTGATTATATTATAATTTT
>JARQOD010000009.1:82219586-82262468 GCA_033576555.1 Oophaga sylvatica
AACATGACTCTATGCGGTCTTATATCAAGGAATCATTGGAGAAGGGTCATATCAGACCATCCTCTTCACCCTTAGGTGCCGGTTTTTTCTTTGTGGCCAAAAAAGATGGTTCATTAAGGCCGTGTATTGATTATCGTCTCTTGAACAATATTACTGTGAAATATCAATACCCGTTACCCTTGATTTCTGACCTGTTTTCCAGGGTGAAAAACGCTACTTGGTTTACCAAGCTTGACCTCAGGGGGGCATATAACCTTATTCGCATTAAGCACGGGGATGAATGGAAGACGGCATTTAACACCCCTGAAGGGCATTTTGAGTACCTTGTGATGCCCTTTGGGCTCACTAATGCTCCTTCCGTCTTCCAGTCCTTCATGAATGACATTTTCAGGGATTTTGTGGACAAGTTTCTGATTGTTTATTTGGATGATATCTTGATTTTTTCTAATGACTGGGACTCTCATGTGAAACATGTTCGAACTGTATTCCAGATTTTGAGAGAGAATGCTCTGTATGTGAAGGGATCAAAGTGTCTTTTTGGCGTACAGAAGATTTCATTTCTGGGATTCATTTTGTCCCCATCTGTTATTGAAATGGACCCGGTCAAGGTTCAGGCCATCTGTGATTGGGTCCAACCTACTTCATTAAAGGCTCTTCAGAGATTTTTGGGTTTTGCCAATTTTTATCGTAAATTTATTGGTAATTTCTCGGTTATTGTTAAACCATTAACTGATTTGACCAGAAAGGTTTCTGATGTGGTGAATTGGCCTCCTGAGGCAGTCTCTGTGTTTCAGGAACTTAAGCAGAGATTCACTTCTGCTCCTGTTCTACGGCAGCCTGATGTTTCTCTGCCATTTCAGGTGGAGGTTGATGCCTCTGAAATTGGGGCAGGTGCCGTTTTGTCCCAAAAAGATCCAGAGACCTCTAAAAGTAACCCTTGTGCCTTTTTCTCTCGAAAATTTTCTCCTACTGAACGTAATTATGACGTGGGTAATCGGGAGTTATTGGCCATGAAGTGGGCTTTTGAAGAGTGGAGACATTGGCTGGAGGGAGCCAAACATCAGGTGGTGGTCCTTACGGACCATAAGAATCTGGTCTATCTGGAATCTGCCAAGCGACTCAATCCTAGACAGGCCAGGTGGGCCTTGTTTTTCACACGTTTTAATTTTGTGGTTTCCTTTCTTCCTGGTACTAAGAATGTTAAGGCGGATGCCCTCTCGAGGAGTTTCCTTGCGGACTCTCCTGAGCTATCTGATCCCTCCGTTATTTTGAAGGAGGGTGTAGTTCTTTCCGCCATCTCGCCCAATTTGAGACTTGCTCTGGAGGGGTGTCAGGAGGATAGGCCCGAGCGCTGCCCTGTTGGAAAATTGTTTGTCCCGGACCAATGGAAAAAGAGTGTGATGTCTGAGATTCATTGTTCCGCATTGGCTGGGCATCCCGGAATTTTTGGTACCAGAGACTTGGTTAGTCGGTCCTTTTGGTGGTCTACCTTGTCTCGCGATGTCAGGGAATTTGTGCAGTCCTGCGGGACTTGCTCTCACTCCAAGCCTTGCTCTCGCTCTAGTGGTTTGTTGATGCCATTGCCTGTGCCCAAGAGACCATGGACCCATATCTCTATGGATTTCATTTCCGATCTTCCTGTTTCTCAGAGAATGACCACCATCTGGGTAATTTGTGATAGGTTTTCCAAAATGATACATCTTGTGCCATTACCTAAGTTGCCTTCCTCCTCTGAATTGGTGCCGTTGTTCCTTCAGCACGTGGTTCGTTTACACGGCATTCCTGAGAACATTGTGTCTGACAGAGGAGTCCAGTTTGTTTCCAGATTTTGGAGGACTTTTTGTTCTAAACTGGGTGTTCAATTGTCTTTCTCCTCGGCATTTCATCCTCAGACCAATGGTCAAACTGAGAGAACAAACCAGACATTGGAGACTTATCTAAGATGCTTTGTGTCTGCTGATCAGGATGACTGGGTCTCTTTTTTGCCTTTGGCTGAGTTTGCTCTTAATAATAGGGCTAGCTCTGCCACTTTGATGTCTCCGTTTTTCTGTAATTCTGGGTTTCACCCTCGATTTTCTTCAGGACAGACGGAGGCTTCTGTCTGTCCAGGTGTTGACTTTGTTGTTGAGCGTATGCAGCAGATTTGGGACCAGGTAGTGGAGAGGTTGTCCCTCTCTCAGGAGAAGGCCCAGCGGTTTGCTAACCGGCATAGGACTGATGGTCCTCGGTTTAAAGTGGGGGACTTGGTCTGGTTGTCCTCAAAGAATATACCTATGAGAGTAGCATCTCCTAAATTTAAGCCTAGGTTCATTGGACCTTATAAGATCATGGAGATTATTAATCCTGTTTCTTTTCGTTTGCTTCTTCCAGGGACATTTAAGATCCATAACGTGTTCCACAAGTCCTTGTTGAAGAAGTTTGTTGAGCCAGTGGTTCCTACTGCTTTGCCTCCTGACCCTGTTTTGGTTGAGGGCAATCTGGAGTATGTGGTTGAGAAAATATTGGATTCTCGTTTTTCTAGACGAAGACTCCAGTATTTGGTTAAATGGAGAGGTTATGGTCAGGAAGACAATTCTTGGGTGTTTGCTTCGGACATCCATGCTAGGAGACTTATCCGTGCGTATCATAGAACTCATCCTGACCGACCTTGGGTTTCTCAAATGAGGGTTCGGTGACCCTCCTCAAGGGGGGGGTACTGTTGTGAATGGGTTTGAGATGAGTTCTGAGCAGAGGCTCCCTCTGGTGGTTACGGGCGGTGCTGGTGAGGATTGTGAGGACTGGGAATCGGGTGTTGCTGATTGGTCTTATATAGGGGAGTCATTTTCCCATCGGGGTTGCCGGTGATCAATTGTTCTGGTCTGAATCCTTCTTTCCAGTTTCCCTTGTAGCCTGCTGTGTCGTGTCTGCATCTCCTGCTATCAGATAAGACAATTTCTTATTTTGTGTTTTTGCTATATTTTTGCATTTTGTCCTGCACTTCTGTGGGGGCCTTCTGGGTCCCCTCCGGGGGCTTCTGCCCTCTCAGTTTAGTCCAGCCACTGTGTTTTGTACTTTTGCTTTTTCCAGTTTTTTTTCAGTGGCTGCTGTTTTGATTTTTTTTTACACCAGAGAACTAATATAGGTGGTAGAGGTCGTGTGATCTCAGGTGATTTTGAAATTAGTAGAGTTGGTGTTTTTCAGGGTTTTCTGGGATTGCAGTAAGTACCCTTCCTATCCTTTTCTATTTAGTTAGTTTGGGCCCCAGCGTTTGCTCATACTATTTTCTTTCTGTGTCAGTATTTCCTCTTGTCTAACCGCCATTACATGTTTGGGGGCTTTCTATTATCTTTGGGGTTCTGCTCCGGGGCAGATAGGTTTCCTATTTCTATCTTTAGGAGTAGTTAGTTTCTCAGGCTGTGACGAGGCGTCTAGGACCAACGTAGGAACGCTCCACGGCTGCCTCTAGTTGTGGTGGTTAGTCAGGGTACTGCAATCTCATAGATTCCAACTGCTCTGGTGTATTTCCTTTTTTACCTGCACTCCTCAGCTACCGTAACATAACACACTCGGCTGCTTCAGAGGTAATCAGGAGACACTTTCTTATGCAAAACGTCCTTAGGTTTATTACATCATAAACCATATGGTAACATATAATACAACTCTTCAATGCTTCAGCTCCTGCCTGGAGCCTCACTCTTCAGTCACAGAGTCCTCTCTGTAATGTCCTTCCTTGGACACATGGAAGCCTGTCCACACTGGCAGACTCCCACACACTCTCCCACAGGTGCAAAACAAACTCCATTACAGGGTGTAACCCCACCCATAGTAGGGCGGTCAGGATCACATGGTTAGGTCACCTGATCATGACCTCATCACAGGTCCTTTTGATACACATAACATAGGTGAGGTCAGGATCACATGGTTAGGTCACCTGATCATGACCTCATCACAGGTCCTTCACCACAACACAAACCATGCTTCCATGCATACCTCGAGGAGCATACACAGTGCCCCCTAGCTGCATCAGGTGTCACTACACCACAGCACACACACATATATTCCACTACCAATGCTCAGTCCCTCCACCATTCTTTATGCTGAAGCTCTGCTTGTTCTGATCGGCTGCTGTGAATGAGCACGAGCTCAGCAGGATACAATCCATTCATTTTTATTGCAGCAATTTGATAATAGTGATAATAATATACAAACAACCTGAGGCGGACATATCATTGGTGCAACCTGTGTCGCCGCTCAGGGGCCCAAGAGATAAAGGGGCCACTACCAGCTCCAATGCAGGTGGAATTGAGAATTATGTGGAGCTATTGGACTGCAGAGGGCCCGTATGCCGCGCTTGCACAGGGGCCTCTTCGGTCTGTGTCCGTATACCGTTCTTGCACAGGGGCCTCTTCGGTCTGTGCCCGTATACCACGCTTGCACAGGGGCCTCTTCGGTCTGTGCCCGTATACCGTGCTTGCACAGGGGCCTCTTCAGTCTGTGCCTGTATACCCCGCTTGCACAGGGGCCTCTTCAGTCTGTGCCCGTATACCGTTCTTGCACAGGGGCCTCTTTGGTCTGTGCCCGTATACCGCGCTTGCACAGGGGCCTCTTCAGTCTGTGCCTGTATACCCCGCTTGCACAGGGGCCTCTTCAGTCTGTGCCCGTATACCGTTCTTGCACAGGGCCTCTTCGGTCTGTGCCCGTATACCGCGCTTGCACAGAGGCCTCTTCAGTCTGTGCCTGTATACCCCGCTTGCACAGGGGCCTCTTCAGTCTGTGCCCGTATACCGTTCTTGCACAGGGGCCTCTTCGGTCTGTATCCACTCTGCCTCCTGCAAACAACTGAATATTGATTCTCTGCTCTTAAAAAAAATATATATATATATATATATATAAAATAAAGGTACAGAAGTAATTTATGAGAGTTAATGAAGCAGAACTTCTATGGATACAGTATATGTAGGCGACATTTCTAGGTCCTTCCATAGACTGCTGATGCCTTCTCCAAGTTCTACTCGATGAGTTCTTTGTCTCTATAGACCAGTCTGGTCTCTGTCTCTACACGTAGACGCTCGTATTGTGCGTGCAGAGTGCCGGGCGAGGGGGCACACATCCAGGTGTACAGGGGTTGTGTTCTCTGCAGTCAGACGGCTTCTGTACATGCCACCAGTATGTAACATGCTTTATCTGCCCTGAACTATCCCAGAAATGTAAACTCATGGGAGACCGTGCATAAGAATGCTCGGCCCCAGGCGCTCGTATGTGGGAGTCGATCCAGGTGATGGAGAATCCCATCATCAATCCTGCGCTCCCGCTGCTGTCAGTGCAACATCCAGATCCTGGGTGACTGCTTATAAATCCCGTAAACTTCCAGTAATCCAGCACCCTTGTCTGATCACTGTGGATGCCTAGATATACATATAATGGATCAGCAGTGGGTCTGCACCAACCTTAGGGTCCTTAGTGACTGCATGATATTGAGCTTTACCCATCATTGGTCCTGTACCTGCAGGATTAACTATGGACCCAATGACGTGGAGCCATCATATGCCATCCTTCTGAGCCGCGTATCTAAGCTTATCTTATCTATGATATTGTCTACTGAGTGAGTGTATCCAATCCTATCACGTGTTATACTTTTCTTAAAAGGAACTGTCACCCGAAAAAACACTATTAACCTGCAGATATAGGGTTAATCTGCAGGTTAATAGTGTTATAATGCTGCCAGGCGCCCACACTTGGCCAAATGCTGCGGGAGAAAATTAACGTTATTCTCCCCGGCAGGCATTCGGTGTCAGTCACGGGGGCGTCTCCGACACGGGTTCAGTCACCACTCTGAGTCACTGCTGAGTATACAGAGCGTCAGCTGTAACCGTGCCCCCGGCCATGACTGGGACTGCCTCTGCATTGGGGTTGGCTGTCAGTCCGGGGGATGCTGTCACAGCCGCCGCTCTGTATACTCAGCTGTAACTTAGAGCGATGACTGAACCCGTGCTGGAGCCGCCCCCATGACTGAAACCGAATGCTGCTGGGGTAAATAAAGTTCATTTTCTCCCTGCAGCATTTGGCTAAGTGCAGGCGCCCAGCAGGTTCATAATGGGATATGGGATATTAACCCCATATCTACTGGTAAATAGCATTATTTCTGGTGACAGGTTCCCTTTAAGCTAGTGTACCTAAGCCTATCATGTGTTACTATTTGATGACTCACTGTATCTAACCCTTAAAATGTGTGATACTGTCTGCAGAACCCATGGGATTATATTGGGCCAGAAACCAGCCCCGGTAGCGTGGAAAGTTAAAACCAAGAACACGGATGTGTGAATTTGTGAATCAAGATAAAAGAGCAGCCCAAGGGTAAATTATATATTTAATCACCTTAAGGGCACAATAAACAATACACTATATACTCAATGGTTATACATATACAATGGTCAGATATGCAAATACAAGTGGTAGTACAGAAGGTATAAGCAGATTAAATATGTCAATTACCGGTTTGATGTTCGACCATGTGCTGGATCGCATGGAGGCATGGGGTGTCCACTGGTTCCAGGTCCTTCCAGCACATTATTCAACATGGCCTTCCCCCTTTAGAAGTGAGCAGCAATCATGGCAAAGAGAGAGAGAGAGAGAGAGAGAGAGAGAGAAAGCACATGGCCTTATATAAGGCTTTATGCCTTTGGTTGGTCACACCATTTTCCTTCCCAGGAGGGGCTTTATCGGTTTGTAGCTAAATCTCCCAAAACCTATGAAAGATCATAACTTTCCATTGGAAGGTCATAGGATGGTGGTTCTGGCGCCATTCGATCGAGCTGGGCTCCTGTTACGTTTGGAGACCAAATACGGCTTTGCTGCCTGGCTTCTACTAGCCATTCTGCATATTCCCCACCCTGGGGTGCTAAAATGGTTTAAGACTCTGGAAGGCATTCGGCCCGTTCCAGAGATCTCGATCTGTGTGGCTAGGATGTACGATAACTCTATATTCTTTTTAAATATCCTTATGAAATCCTATCCGACTGGAGGAAGTTTAAATGAAGCAGTCACATAGCGTGTGCTCCACAGGTGGTCATTCTGTATGAGACTAGATACTAGCTGGTGGGGCAAAACCACCTGCTTAGCCAGGTGTCCTGTTACAGCTAGACATGCTGAAGGAGGATTGTAAGCTGCCATTAAATCCCCCCATATTCTTCATAGCATCTAAACCCATCATGTGTGATACTTTACAACATGACAGAATTCAAAGTTAGATAAATATTTTCATACAGTTGTTAAATTCCAGGAAAATCAGGGACAATTCCAAAGTCAGGGATTTTCCAGGAAAAACTGCATCTGTCCTTGAGTAGGAAGGGCAGCAGACAGACAGCAGGACACCTCTGCCACGACTCCAGCATCTTCTCCTCACTGCCTTGATCATTCTCGTTATTTCTCACTGTGGTTAGATTGGCTGAGCCCTGTATGGAGCAGGCGCTTTACCCTAATATTTCACTCTGTGGTTTGTGGTTTAATGAGTATTATTTTGCCATTTTTGCTTGTTTTTCTGCTCTGCAAGGGAGAAAGGAAAACTAGCACAAGGGACCTGGCACAGCAAGCAGTAGTGGCACACATGGCAGCACACGCACATCCACATCTTATCATGAATAAAGGGTTATTCCCAAAATTAAGGATAGTGGATAACTTGATCACCCCAGTGATCCTGTGAATACAGCTCTGCAGCCCCCTGGTGAATGGTGCAGACATGAACATGCTCAAACTCTCACTCTATTCATTGATTATACAAAGCACTATACCTGGCTATTTCCGGCAGTCACATTGACAATGAATGGAGTAAATATCAAGCATCAACTCCCGCCGATTTGCAGGCATGAAAAGTGCCTGAAAAATATAAAAAATGAAAACAATGTAAGATTTAGTTACTCTTTTAATATTCTGCTCAAATTTGCTATTTTTTTTTTATAGCAAAATTGGTTGACAACCCCAACAGGAGCTGCAGTGGCTGCCACATTGGTTGTCAGCCTTCATTCCCAGGAACACATATGACTTTACATAACTTTTCACTTCTTGGTAAGTTTGTTATTTTTTTATTCTGTTGTTTTTACACTTGGAGATCCTTCATTATAACATTAGGTTCTGTAGACAGGAGAAATGTTCTTCTTCTCTCGCCCAAACAGCAGTAATCATCCTTCACACAAATAAACAATATAACATGTTGCAGCCAGATGTACGAGCGCCGCACTGGAGTGAGTCTCACGCCATCTCATGTTATAGTCCTATTTATTATATGGCGAGTTAGGGGTTAACTTAAGAGAAACTTCAGCAAAAAAAAAAAAAAATTACCAGGGAATGGTTGGGGCACTTTAATAGGGGCACGTTTCGCCCCACATTTTTCTGTGCACTGACATCTAGTGGTCAAACAGGCTTCACTGCAGATGAAGTGCACAACATCTCGCTTTTCAGCCTACAGTAAAATAATTCAAAATCTGCCACTCCTGTGTACAATGAGTGGCAGGGTCTTCTTCAGACACAGATGGGGCAGGGGGGCTGTGTACCTACTGATGTTTCCTTAATAGATTGCACAGGGCCCAAGGGGTGTAGAGCAAACATACACATGGCATGAGGGTCCACCGGATGACACGTGAACGGTCTCCCATATGTGACAGTACAATGTTATAACGTAGCCACTGTGCGGTGTTATTATCTGGGAACTATATGGTATTATTATTGGATACTTTATACTGGTGTATGGCAATGTCATGTTGGCAATATATGAGTATTATTATGTGGGCACTGTGTGATATTAATATGTGGATACTTTAGTTTAGTGGCTAGTTTATAGTGCTATTTTGTAAGCACAGTATGGTGTTATTTTTTAGAAATTGTATATTGGTTTTACATGTGTAGTGTAAGATAATATTTAGTGCGTATGGTATAATGTATATTTCTATTATGTATTAGGCATCTGGAGTAGTATTATGTGAGTACTGTATTAGGATATTGTGTGCACAGTATGGCAGTATGTCATAGGCACCTGGAGATGTATTATGTGGGTACTGTATTAGGATATTGCGTGCACAGTATGGCAGTATGTCATAGGCATCTGGAGATGTATAATGTGGGTAGTATATTATGATACTGTGTGCACATTATGGCAGTACTTTGTAGGCGTCTGGAGCAGTATTATGTGGGTACTGTATTATGATATGTGTGCACAGTATGGCAGTATTTCATAGGCACCTGGAGATGTATTATGTGGGTAGTATATTATGATATTGTGTGCACAGTATGGCAGTACTTTGTAGGCACCTGGAGATGTATTATGTGGGTACTGTATTAGGATATTGTGTGCACAGTATGGCAGTACTTTGTGGGCATCTGGAGAGGTATTCTGTGGGCATTGCATAGTAATATTATGTGGACATTGCAGGACTTCATTATGTGGGAGTGCAGTATGGCAGTATTACATGGATTACATAGATCAGGTGATGTAATAAAGGCACATTATATATTAAGTGAATTGAGGGTAATCCATGAAATCTTTGTGTAGGATCCTATAATTTATGTCTGTGTATGTCTGCGGTATATATTAGCATTCGGCTTCATGCGCTTGTTTGCACATAATTTACCGCTCACTGCCCGTCCACAATGTTTGCACTATAAGTAGTGACAGCAGGTTACTCCATCACCTCAATGTAGCAGATTGGGTAATGTTAGGAAGCAGCGGCTGTAATCCATCCGCCCGGCAATCACAGTGCGGCCACACATCAGTCCGGGCTGCTTTCTCTACCCACCACTGTAAGCTCCGCACACCCCCGTCCATAATGCAGAAAACCTCACCAGAATAAGACATTTGCAAATGAACCAAACCAGAAGGAAGGAAAGTGTCAGTGGTCCGGGCTCTAATTGCTGAGAACACAGTTTACATACACAGACTGGTCTAATGCCCAAAAAGGGTTCCCTGGCTCAGCGCATGGCATCGATCACTCCGGGGCTTGGGCCTCTGACATAGAACACTTTGTGTTAGAGGCTTTTATTATTTACAAAACAAGCTAGAAGAAATCTATCACCGGATAAAAAACAAAGTATCTAAACACTGGAAACTCCTGAATCAAAAAGTTTCTAATATTCACCTGTCACACAAGAAACAGACTGCAGTAATGTCCCCGACCATTATACACCTAAGTATATAGACGTCATATATAGATGCCGTACAGACGCGTCTCCATGACTACAGGCGACAAACAAAACTTGTGCAGTCAACTTTCCATCTCATTTTTAGGGTTCGCTCACATGAGCATGTAAATCAGCAGAATGCAATCTGATAAAAAAGGGAATTCACTAGCAGCATGCTGAGATTTCAGATGAGTGCAAAAAAAACGGATGCTATACAGACCATCAGTGTCATACAATGTTTAGAGATACATTGCAAATCTGTAAGATGGGAAACTGCAAATGGTCCTGTAACAGATCAATATCTGCTGAGAATAAAACAAGCGAGAAAAACTATGCCCACTTGTCTAGATGAGAATGGGACCGATGTTTTATATGTATGAAATAAACAGTAACTCAGGATCAGTAATGTAATGTATGTACACAGTGACTGCACCAGCAGAATAGTGAGTGCAGCTCTGGATAAAGGATGTAATAGCAAAAGTGTACTATACACAAAATCAGGGATCAGTAATGTAATGTATGTGTACACAGTGACTGCACCAGCAGAATAGTGAGTGCAGCTCTGGAAACGATGTATGAATAAGGTAGATGAAGAATGTCAGGTATCAGATAATGGTATATGTATGTACACAGTGACTGCACCAGCAGAATAGTGAGTGCAGCTCTGGAGTATAATACAGGATGTAACTCAGGATCAGTAATGTAATGTATGTCACAGTGACTGCACCAGCAGAATAGTGAGTGCAGCTCTGGATATAATACAGGACATAACTCAGGATCAGTAATGTAATGTATGAACACAGTGACTGCACCAGCAGAATAGTGAGTGCAGCTCTGGGTATAATAGGATGTAACTCAGGATCATAATGTAATGTATGCACACAGGACTGCACCAGCAGAATAGTGAGTGCAGCTCTGGGTATAATACAGGATGTAACTCAGGATCAGTAATGTAATGTATGTACACAGTGACTGCACCAGCAGAATAGTGAGTGCAGCTCTGGAGTATAATACAGGATGTAACTCAGAATCAGTAATGTATGTACACAGTGACTGCACCACCAGAATAGTGAGTGCAGCTCTGGACTATAATACAGGACATAACTCAGGATCAGTAATGTAATGTATGAACACAGTGACTGCACCAGCAGAATAGTGAGTGCAGCTCTGGAGTATAATAAGATGTAACTCAGGATCAGTAATGTAATGTATGCACAGTGACTGCACCAGCAGAATAGTGAGTGCAGCTCTGGAGTATAATACAGGACATAACTCAGGATCAGTAATGTAATGTATGAACACAGTGACTGCACCAGCAGAATAGTGAGTGCAGCTCTGGGGTATAATACAGAATGTAACTCAGGATCAGTAATGTAATGTATGCACACAGAGACTGCACCAGCAGAATAGTGAGTGCAGCTCTGGGGTATAATACAGGAGGTAACTCAGGATCAGTAATGTAATGTATGTACACAGTGACTGCACCAGCAGAATAGTGAGTGCAGCTCTGGAGTATAATACAGGAGGTAACTCAGGATCAGTAATGTAATGTATGTACACAGTGACTGCACCACAGAATGTGAATGCAGCTCTGGGGTATAATACGGATGTAACTCAGGATCTGTACAGGATAATAATGTAATGTACGATGACGCCAGAAAGAAAACATGTTTTGAACTTTGACTTTCAGGCTCAATATCTCACCATCCACTGTTATGATTTGGAAGCTGAGGAGAGCAGGCAAAAAAGGAAATACACCCGAGAGGTTGGAATCTATGGGATTGCAGTACCCTGACTAACCACCACAACTAAAGGCAGCCGTGGAACAACCTACGTTGGGCCTAGAGCCTCGTCACAGCCTGAGAAGCTAACTACACCTAAAGACAGAAAGAGGAAACTATCTGCCCGAGGAATCCCAAAGAACATAGAAAGCCCCAAACTGTAATGCGGTTAGACAAGAGAAAATAAGACACAGACAGAAAATAGTATGAGCAAACGTTGAGGCCCAAACTTCCTAAATAGAAAAGGATAGGAAGGACACTTACTGCAATCCCAAAAAACCCTGAAAAGTACCAACTCTACTAATTACAAAAACACCTGAGATCACACGACCTCTACCACCTAAATTAGTTCTCTGGTGTAACAAAACTAAACAGCAGCCACTGAAAAAACTGGAAAAGGCAAATGAACAAACAACAGTGGCTGAACTAAACTGAGAGGAGCACAAGCCCCCGGAGGGGACCCGGCAGACCCCCACAGAAGTGCAGGACAAAATGCAAAAAGCAAGCACAAAAAACTAAAGAAGAAAATGTCTTATCTGTTAGCAGAAGATGCAGGCACGAAACAGCAAGCTACAAAGTGAACAGGAATCAAAGATGAGACCAGAACAATTGATCACCGGCAACCCTGATGGGAGGGAACCTCCCTTATATAAGACCAGTCAGTAACACCTGATCGCCAATCTTCACAATCTTCATTGGATAGTTCAGTACTGTTTGTAACCACCAGAGGGAGCTTCTGCTCAGAATTCATTTCTAGCACATTCACAACAGTACCCCCCCCTTGAGGAGGGGTCACCGAACCCTCATTTGAGCAACAAGGTCGGTCAGGATGAGCTCTGTGATACGCATGGATGAGTCTCCTAGCATGGATGTCCGAAGCAAACACCCAAGAATTGTCCTCCTGACCATAACCTCTCCACTTAACCAAATACTGGAGTTTCCGTCTAGAAAAACGAGAATTCAATATTTTCTCAACCACATACTCCAGATTGCCCTCAACCAAAACAGGTTCAGGAGGCACAGCCATAGGAACCACTGGCTCGACAAACCTCTTCAATAAGGACTTGTGGAACACGTTATGGATCTTAAATGTCCCTGGAAGAAGTAAACGAAAGGAAACAGGATTAAGAATCTCCATGATCTTATAAGGTCCAATGAACCTACGCTTAAACTTAGGAGATGCAACTCTCATAGGGATATTTCTTGAGGACAACCAGACCAAGTCCCCCACTTCAAACCGAGGACCATCAGTCCTATGCCGGTTGGAAAACCGCTGGGCCCTCTCCTGAGAGAGGGACAACCTCTCCACTACCTGGTCCCAAATCTGCTGCATATGCTCCACAACAGAGTCAACACCTGGACAGACAGAAGCCTCCGTCTGTCCTGAAGAAAATTGAGGGTGAAACCCAAAATTGCAGAAAAATGGAGACATCAAAGTGGCAGAGCTAGCCCTATTATTAAGAGCAAACTCAGCCAAAGGCAAAAAAGAGACCCAGTCATCCTGATCAGCAGACACAAAGCATCTCAGATATGTCTCCAATGTCTGGTTTGTTCTCTCAGTTTGTCCATTGGTCTGAGGATGAAAAGCCGAGGAGAAAGACAATTGAACACCAAGTTTAGAACAAAAAGTCCTCCAAAATCTGGAAACAAACTGGACTCCTTTGTCAGACACAATGTTCTCAGGAATGCCGTGTAACCGAACCACGTGCTTAAGGAACAAAGGCACCAATTCAGAGGAGGAAGGCAACTTAGGTAATGGCACAAGATGTATCATTTTGGAAAACCTATCACAAATCACCCAGATAATGGTCATTCTCTGAGAAACAGGGAGGTCGGAAATGAAATCCATAAGATATGGGTCCATGGTCTCTTGGGCACAGGCAATGGCATCAACAAACCACTAGAGCGAGAGCAAGGCTTGGAGCGAGAGCAAGTCCCGCAGGACTGCACAAATTCCCTGACGTCACGAGACAAAGTAGGCCACCAAAAGGACCGACTAACCAAGTCTCTGGTACCAAAAATTCCGGGATGACCGGCCAACGCGGAACAATGAATCTCAGACATCACACTCTTTTTCCACCGGTCTGGGACAAACAATTTCCCAATAGGGCAGCGCTCGGGTTTATCCTCCTGACACCCTTCCAGAGCCAGTCTCAAATTGGGCGAGATGGCGGAAAGAACTACACCCTCCTTCAAAATAACAGCAGGATCAGATAACTCAGGAGAGTCCGCAAGGAAACTCCTCGAGAGGGCATCCGCCTTAACATTCTTAGTGCCAGGAAGAAAGGAAACCATGAAATTAAAACGTGTGAAAAACAAGGCCCACCTGACCTGTCTAGGATTAAGTCGCTTGGCTGATTCCAGATAAACCAGATTCTTATGGTCCGTGAGGACCACCACCTGATGTTTGGCTCCCTCCAGCCAATGTCTACACTCTTCAAAAGCCCACTTCATGGCCAATAACTCCCGATTACCCACTGTCACGCTGTATAGCAGATATATTATGTGATGACATAGAATTACCTGACAGAATGTCCAGTGGGTAAATACGGAATCCGTTATACGCTGTCTCTGGCTAGAGGGTGACCGGGGTCTATGCTGACCCTAAACTGGGTCCTAACTAATCCTCTACCTGAGGTACTGTTAAAGGTACAGAGGTCCAGGCCACCAGCGTAAACCCTTTTGTCAATCCTGATACAATACCACTACCTAATTACATGAATAATCTAGCCTAAGAAGGACCCTGATTACCACAAAGGGAATGAACCAGGTAACGTTTAATGAACAGAAGACATACAAAAAAGACAAGAAATAAATAAATAAAGTCTTACATACAACACTCACACACAGTAGGAACACCATAAGTCTCAGAGATAAACTATAAGCTATAAGAGTAAAAACACACTAAGGAGCTCTTAGCTAAGTATTCCAGAACCGATCCAGTCTGCTAGACTACATGAAGGCTCTTCACCGGCATCTAACCCCAGACTGGCAGGTATATAAAGGAAGCTAATTAGAACATAATCAAAAGCAGCCGGGCGAGGCTGGACCTAGTCTTAGCAAAGAGCTAGGTAAAATTAACTCTCTCATTACCAAACACAAAGTAACAGCAACTCAGCTGCGAGAAGTCAGAATGTGCAATCGCGACGATCCTCGTGGCGATGCACCCATGACAGTACCCCCCCCTTCTACGAGGGGCCTCCGGACCCTCCAGGCCAGGTCTGCCCGGGTAAGTTTGTGTGAAAGGTCCGAACCAATCGATCTGCGTTTACATCAGACGCAGGGACCCACGTCCTCTCCTCAGGACCATACCCCTCCAATGAACCAAGTACTGAAGGGATCGGCGACTGAGACGTGAGTCAATGATTTTCGACCCATGAAATTCCACGTTATCATTGACCACCACTGAAGGAGGAGGTAGAGGTGACGGTATGACTGGTGCCACATACTTTTTAAGTAATGACTTGTGAAACACATTATGAATTTTAAACGTAGGAGGGAGGTCCAACGAAATGCCACAGGATTAATTATGGAACTGATCCTGTACGGCCCGATGAATCTGGGACCCAACCTCCAGGAGGAAACTTTAAGTTTTATATTCCTGGTAGACAACCAAACCAGATCGTTCACCTTCAGATCTAGACCAGAAACTCTCCCCCTATCAGCCATCCGTTTGTAACGGTTCCCCGTAACCTTCAGTCTTAACCGATCTGGAACTATCAGTCTCCCTGAAGTCCCACAGGGCGTCCCCCTGAGCCCCCAATACCTCCCCCTCAAGCTCAGAGCATACAGCTGACACTACAACTCCCTCCTGAGGAATAGGAACCGGATCATCCGTCTCCCGGCCCCTGGGAAAGTACGAGATAAGGCATCAGGAAGCAACTTTATTGAGCAGTCATATGCGCGATGAGGAGGTAACTCTTTACACCCCTCCTCTGAGAACATCTCCCCAAAGTCCTCCAGAAAAGGAGACAAAGTCCTAGGCACAACCGCACCGATGACCGTGCTCATGCAGTTATTCCTGCAAAATTCACCCCACTGGCTATCTTTCCGGATTGCCAATCAATCACTGGGTTATGTTTAGCCAACCAAGGAAGTCCCAACACAATAGGAGTAGGTAGACCCTCCAACACATAACAAGACAATTGCTCTTTATGTATTGCCCCTACTCGAAGATCTATGTTATGAACAGCTTGTACCAAGCTACCTTGACCGAGAGGTCTAGAATCAATAGAGACTATAGGGACCGGTTTGGCCAATACACTCAGTTGCATACCATGCACCTGGGCAAACCGAGCGTCCACCAGATTAGCCCCGGACCCACTATCAAGAAAAACCGAAATCCTCTCAGTTCTAGTACCAATCACCACCTCCGCAGGCACGAGAAACTGAGAGGGATTTGGGGACGAAATACACACTCCCAGGTTAACTCCTTTGCTCAAAGAGGCCCGGGATGGACACCCCCCAACAAAATGTCCCTCTCTCCCGCAAAAGAAACACCTTCTAGTCTTGCGGTGCACCGCCGATTCCCTCCTACAAAAAGATGTCCCTCCCAACTGCATGGGTTCCTCAGAACAGACCAGGGGAACCTCAGTATAAGGGACTTTAGTAGTAGGTGGAGTCATCACGGGAGGCGGAGTTACCTCGCGTCTTCCCCGAATTCGTCTATCAATGCGAATAGCGAGGGCCATAGCAGCCTCCAGTGATGGAGGAGAATCATACTGAGCCAACACATCTTTTAATTTGTCAGACAACCCTTGACAAAACTGGCTCCTAAGAGCTGGGTCATTCCACTGAGTATCTGTTGCCCATCTACGGAACTCAGAAGAATATTCCTCCGCTGGACGATTTCCTTGCCGTATTTTACGTAACTTTGTTTCAGCAAGGGAAACTCGATCCGGATCATCATATACCAGACCCAGGGCAGTAAAAAATCGATCCACTGACTGGAGATCTGGGGAGCCTGGAGGAATAGAGAACGCCCAAGATTGAGGGTCCCCTTGTAAGAGCGAGATAACAATTCCCACCCTCTGCTCTTCACTCCCAGATGACCGAGGCCGCAGCCGAAAGTACAATTTACATGCCTCCCGGAAAGTAAAAAATTTGTCCCGCCCACCAGTGAACCTGTCCGGAAGAGCAACCTTAGGTTCAGATCTGGTTTGCTCCGGGGGGACAAAACCTTGGACTTAATGTCTGCCAACTCCATGGACAACCCCTGCAACTGCCGGGCCAGCTGGGCTACTGGATCCATGACAGCTGGGAGAATCTTTAGTAGGGCCGGTGAAAATGTCACGCTGTATAGCAGATATATATATTATGATGTATCTATATAAAAGGAATACATAACATCGCATATATATGAAATAGAATTACCTGACAGAATGTCCAGTGGGTCAAATACGGAATCCGTTATACGCTGTCTCGGCTAGAGGGTGACCGGGGTCTATGCTGACCCTAAACTGGGGTCCTAACTAATCCCTCTACCTGGAGGTACTGTTAAAGGTACAGAGGTCCAGGCCACCAGCGTAAACCCTGTCTCCTATCAATCCCTGCCAACTGTAATCTAGTCCTAAGAAGGACCCTGATTACCACCAAAGGGAATGAACAGGTAACGGTTAATGAACAGAAAGACATACAAGAAAGACAAGAAATAAAGTAAATAAAGTCTTACATACAACACTCACACACAGTAGGAACACCTAAGGTCTCAGAGATAAACTATAAGCTATAAGAGTAAAAACAACTAAGGAGCTCTTAGCTTAAGTATTCTCAGAACCGATCCAGTCTGCTAGACTACATGAAGGCTTTCACCGGCATCTAACACCCAGACTGGCAGGTATATAAAGGAAGCTAATTAGAACATAATCAAAAGCAGCCGGGCGAGGCTGGACCTAGTCTTAGCAAAGAGCTAGGTAAAATTAACTCTCTCATTACCAAACACAAAGTAACAGCAACTCAGCTGCGAGAAGTCAGAATGTGCAATCGCGACGATCCTCGTGGCGATGCACCCATGACACCCACGTCATAATTACGTTCAGTTGGAGAAAATTTTCAAGAGAAAAAGGCACAAGGGTTACTTTTAGAGGTCTCTGGATCTCTTTGGGACAAAACGGCACCTGCCCCAATTTCAGAGGCATCAACCTCCACCTGAAATGGCAGGAAAACATCAGGCTGCCGTAGAACAGGAGCAGAAGTGAATCTCTGCTTAAGTTCCTGAAACGCAGAGACTGCCTCAGGAGGCCAATTCACCACATCAGAACCCTTTTTTGGCAAATCAGTCAATGGTTTAACAATAACAGAGAAATTACCAATAAATTTACGATAAAAATTGGCAAAACCCAAGAATCTTTGAAGAGCCTTTAATGAAGTAGGTTGGACCCAATCACAGATGGCCTGAACCTTGACCGGGTCCATTTCAATAACAGATGGGGACAAAATGAATCCCAGAAATGAGATCCTCTGTACGCCAAAAAGACACTTTGATCCCTTCACATACAGAGCTTTCTCTCTCAAAATCTGGAACACAGTCCGAACATGTTTCACATGAGAGTCCCAGTCATTGGAAAAAATCAAGATATCATCCAAATAAACAATCAGAAATTTATCCACAAAATCCCTGAAAATGTCATTCATGAAGGACTGGAAGACAGAAGGAGCATTAGTGAGCCCAAAGGGCATCACTAGGTACTCAAAATGCCCCTCTGGGGTATTAAATGCCGTCTTCCATTCATCCCCGTGCTTAATGCGAATAAGGTTATATGCCCCCCTGAGGTCAAGCTTGGTAAAACAAGTAGCACTTTTCACCCTGGAAAACAGGTCAGAAATCAAGGGTAACGGATATTGATATTTCACAGTGATATTGTTCAAGAGACGATAATCAATACACGGCCTTAATGAACCATCCTTTTTGGCCACAAAGAAAAAACCGGCACCCAAAGGTGAAGAGGATGGTCTGATATGACCCTTCTCCAATGACTCCTTGATATAAGACCGCATAGAGTCATGTTCAGGTACAGACAAGTTAAAAAGGCGACCTTTAGGGAATTTACTACCAGGCACTAATTCAATAGCGCAGTCATAGCTCCTATGGGGGGGCAAGGATGCAGATTTACTTTCGCTAAACACATCAGAAAAATCAGTCAAAAAGTCAGGAACATCCTGAGCCTGGGGGAGGCAGAAAAAACAGGAGTGTTGGTATTAACACATTGGCAGCCCCAACTGGTTACAGACACAGATTTCCAATCCAAAACACGATTATGAGACTGTAACCAAGGGAAACCCAGTACGATAATGTCATGCAGATTATACAGCACCAAAAATTTGCAACTCTCCTGATGATCAGGTTCAACCCTCATTATCACCTGAGTAGAGAACTGAGGTTTATTCTCAGCCAAAGGGGTAGAATCGATCCCCAGTAGGGGAATAGACTTCCGTAGGGGTATCAAGGGAAACCCACAACGTTTAGCAAAATCAAAATCCATCAGGTTAATAGCTGCTCCCGAATCAACGAAAGCCTGAGCAGAAAATGTGGACAGGGAGCAAATCAGGGTAACAGTCAACAAAAATTTAGTCTGAACACTACCCAAGACAACTGAGTGTGCAAAACGTCTTCCCCGCTTAGGGCAGACTGAAATAGCATGAGAGGCATCACCACAGTAGAAACATAACCCATTGCGTTTTCGAAACTCATGACGCTGTGCCCCAGAAGCCACTCTATCACACTGCATGGGTTCAGAAGCTGGTTCACAAGGCAACACTTCCACGCATACCTCTACGCTCACACAAACATCTGTCAATTTGAATCGCTAATGACATAGAATCATTGAGACCAGAGGGGACAGGGAATCCCACCATAACATCCTTTACATTCTCTGAAAGACCCTTCCGAAAAAGGGCTGCCAAAGCATCGTCATTCCATTTGGTCAGGACTGCCCACCGTCGGAATCTCTGACAGTATAACTCAGCGTCCTCAAGCCCCTGATTTAATGCCAACAAGGCTTTTTCAGCTTGATCAGTGACATTAGGCTCATCGCACAATAACCCCAGAGCCTGAAAAAATGCATCAACATTACTCAAAACAGGATCCCCAGGTGTCAGGGAAAAAGCCCAATCCTGAGGATCGCCGCGCAGGAGAGAGATGACAATTTGAACCTGCTGTGCTGCGTTCCCTGAGGACTTAGATTTCAAGGCAAAAAACAACTTACAGTTATTTTTGAAATTCAGAAATTTAGCTCGATCCCCTAAAAACAAATCTGGCATGGGAATCCTAGGTTCCACAACAGGCAACCCTGCAAGATAGGTAGCAATACTCCGAACTTCAGTGGCAAGCTGATCCACACGGCCAGACAACTGTGCAAACTCCATTGAGAGAAAAAAAAATCCTCCTCAGCATTCAGAGAAACTGTGGGAAAAAAAAAATCTCTGACAACTCTGACAATCTTCTTTCTTTAACACTATCTTTCCCTTCTGTGAGTACCATACAAATATCAGTTTTAGGGCCGGTGATACTGTTATGATTTGGAAGCTGAGGAGAGCAGGCAAAACAGGAAATACACCAGAGAGGTTGGAATCTATGGGATTGCAGTACCCTGACTAACCACCACAACTAAAGGCAGCCTTGGAACATACCTACGTTGGTCCTAGACGCCTCGTCACAGCCTGAGAAGCTAACTACACCTAAAGACAGAAAGAGGAAAACTATCTGCCCCGGAGCAGATCCCCAAAGAACATAGAAAGCCCCCAAACATGTAATGGCGGTTAGACAAGAGGAAAATACAGACACAGACAGAAAATAGTATGAGCAAACGTTGGGGCCCAAACTTCCTAAATAGAAAAGGATAGGAAGGACACTTACTGCAATCCCAAAAAACCCTGAAAAGTACCAACTCTACTAATTACAAAAACACCTGAGATCACACGACCTCTACCACCTAAATTAGTTCTCTGGTGTAACAAAACTAAACAGCAGCCACTGAAAAAACTGGAAAAGGCAAATGAACAAACAACAGTGGCTGAACTAAACTGAGAGGAGCACAAGCCCCCGGAGGGGACCCGGCTGACCCCCACAGAAGTGCAGGACAAAATGCAAAAAGCAAGCACAAAAAACTAAAAGAAGAAAATGTCTTATCTGTTAGCAGAAGATGCAGGCACGAAACAGCAAGCTACAAAGTGAACAGGAATCAAAGATGAGACCAGAACAATTGATCACCGGCAACCCTGATGGGAGGGAACCTCCCTTATATAAGACCAGTCAGTAACACCTGATCGCCAATCTTCACAATCTTCATTGGATAGTTCAGTACTGTTTGTAACCACCAGAGGGAGCTTCTGCTCAGAATTCATTTCTAGCACATTCACAACAATCCACCATTCACTTCTGCTTTGTGAGACGACCATCATTTTATAGACAATCATCTTGGCTATCTCATACATAAATTTGACTTGCAGCTATTTTGCATATGATTACTCATGCAGATTATTGTCACTGCATTGTTACTGTTTTGCTCCTAAAGATCTAAATTTTAATTTTATTATTATTTGTTAGCATTTTGTAAATCCACTTTTTGGATTTCAACAATGCCTGAATCCTTCTGCTCTAGATCAGATTCAAGCATGTCTCCACCGAAACTTGATCCCAGGTCTCTTCTCCACGTTCCCAGAGTTGGTGCATACTGGTCACCTGGGTCTGTATACAGCTTTTTTGTCAACTCTACCGACAAATGTTTGATTGTGTCTGGGGTCTGGGGACTGTGGGGCCAATCCAGCACCTCTACTTCATTGTCGTTGAACCGATTCTTCGGCAATCTCTGTGTATGATTCGTGTTGTCCTGTTAGAACACTGTCGCCCTTTTCATACCTTCAGTACTCAGGGGCAGGGCCGCCATCAGGGCATGAGAACCCTTACTGCTGTATGGGGCCCGGTCATTAGGGGGGCCCACCGCCCGAGCACGCAGGTCCGCACTCGGGCCCGGGGGACCCCAACATTTTGAGGCTCCCCCTGCACCTCAAGGGGCCCCCAGCTAGCGGCACATCACGCACCCGCTATGGGGGCCCCTGTGTGGCAGGGGGGCCCGCCTGCCCCCAGCGCCGACTCCCCCCGCCGCTGCATTGAACTATACCGGCGTCTGCCAGTACAGTTCAAAGCGATGATGGAGGAGAGAGCGTCAGCTGACGCTCCCTCTCCGATCATTCCCTGCTCTGCCTCTGACACAGCGCGCTCACTGTGTGCCGGGCAGAGCAGGAGACAGGAGCTGGGAGCAGTGCTGGCACGAGGATGAGGTGAGGAGTGTTTTTTTTTTTATAAATCTGTCCTGCTCTGGGGCCATTCCTGGGGGGGAGGAGAGATGAGGGCTGTAAAATGTGGGCCCTGCTGTATACTATGGGGGCCCTGCTATATCCAATGTGGGCCCTGCAATATACAATGGGGGCCCTGCTGTATACTATGGGGGCCCTGCTGTCTACTATAGGGGCCCTGCTGTAAAATGGGGGCCTTGCTATACACTATGTGGGCCCTGCTATATACAATGTGGGCCCTGCTATATACTATGGGGGCCCTGCTGTAAAATGTGGGCCCTGCTATACACTATGGGGGCCCTGCTATATACAATGGGGGCCCTGCTATATACTATGTGGGCCCTGCTGTATACTATGTGGGCCCTGCTATATACTATGTGGGCCCTGCTGTATACTATGTGTGCCCTGCTATATACAATGTGGGTCCTGCTATATACTATGTGGGCCCTGCTGTATACTATGGGGGCCCTGCTGTATACTATGTGGGCCCTGTTGTACAATGTGGGCCCTGCTATATACTTTGTGGCCCTGCTGTATACAATGTGGGCCCTGCTATATACAATGTGGGTCCTGTATATACTATGTGGGCCCTGCTGTATACTATGGGGTGTCAAGGACACCGCACTGCACATGCTCACTGAGCCAGTGCACGTGTCCTGAGTGAAAACTGTGCCCCAAGATACCTGTAGACGTGTGTTTCTGTAGAACAGGACCTTCCGCAGCATGTGACTGCCAAGAGGGGGAGCCGGCCACACTTCTCTCAGAGGCAGCAGTAATGAATGGTGTGTACTGCAGACTAACAGGACCTGCAGCACATGACTGCTGGGGGCGTGGCCTAAGCTCCAGAGATCTAGAAACTGCAGGAAAACTCCTAGCAGGGTGTGAGGTTGGGACCGCCACCATTTTGTATAGTGCCTATACCAGCCTCCATTTTGTCAGTTCACAGAGCCACAAACTATTAACTACACATTGCCTATTAGCATATCCAGTACGACAGGTTTTGATGTCCACTAGGAATCAAAGGGGCTTTAGCATGCTAATTAGTTTAGGCCAGTGTCTGAATAAGATGGTCAGTCGTATGGTAAATAGCTCA
Organism: Oophaga sylvatica; assembly: GCA_033576555.1. Taxonomy (NCBI): domain Eukaryota; kingdom Metazoa; phylum Chordata; class Amphibia; order Anura; family Dendrobatidae; genus Oophaga; species Oophaga sylvatica. Next base: position 82,242,900 of record JARQOD010000009.1, read on the forward strand.
AGCTCAAGCCATTGTTTGCTGCTCCATATGAATTGCAGGCCAGTTAATATGCATGCTTCAAAGCAAAGGGGAAGGGCCTAGCAGGTTTAAGAACTAGCCATGACCAGGCTGCTGGTCATTCCATTTCACACACAGAAGCCAAGAAGATGGTCTAGGAAAGACCAAGGGACTATCCAGCAACTGAAGACTGTACCTGGGAACGGCAGAGCCAAGGCCTTCCCATGACCATAATACCCGGTAATATTGATCTATAGCTTATACCTTTAAGCCTTGTACATTATTGTTGTATTCTTACTCTGACTGCAAATCCATTGTAATTACGTTGTATAGCTTTACTGTATATTTCTGTAATTATCTAGTGCGCCCTTAAGGCAAATTAAACCATAAAATTAATCTTGGGCTGATGCTTTTACTCTGATCACGAATCTTAGAATACCCAGTGGGTAACAGGACACCTTCCCCGGCGGCCATTTGCTCTAGGTGCAGTTCTCTTACTGACCTGAGAGACAAAGGGGGGCGCCGGAGAGCTGTACCTGTGGAATTACGTCCCATTGGTGACGTGGGAGGAAAGGGATCGTCTGTCACATTTGGTAGCGGCGGTGGTATCAGAAGCTGTGATACCCGGGCTACCGTGTGGCGGTCGGCTTAGTTCCTCAAAAATTGGTGGCAGCAGTGGGATCAGAGTAATAGTGTGCGTGTGACCCCTACTCCCAGACACTAGAGACTACCAGCGGTACTTTCACTGCTGGAGTCTTAAGGTCAGCCCAGCACTAGACGGTCAGAGTGTAAATATAATAAGTTGTGTGCAAGGTCAGGGTTGCAGCTGTGTCAGTAACCAAAGGTTCCCAAGATGGCGGAAGGCACCAGGAGTAAGGCAAAGGGGAGGCCAATGCTAAGGTCTATGAGGGGTTCGATACCGATGAGGGGGAGCTCAGTCATGGCTCCCTAAGGAGCCCGACCCCCGTGCTCAGTCTCACAGTGGACTATCCACCCCTGCCCGTCCCAGCCTGTCCAGATCGGAGGCCATTTTCCAAGCGGCTATGGCACAGCTCGAGGCTGGTAATGACGCCGCCTATGACAGACTCCTGGTGGCAGCAGAGAAAGCAGCAGAGCGTGAGCAAGCAGCTGCGGAGCGTGAGCAAGCAGCGGCAGAGAGAGCAGCAGAGCGTGAGCATGCAGAACGTGTGTTGCAGGCTACAGAACGCCGTGAAGCTGCGGAGCGCCGGCACCGACTGGAGATGGCTCAGCACGGGCCCCCGCTGGACGCACCAGGCCCACCGGAGACAAGGGCTTCCAAGGTCCGGGCGGAGGACTTTCCCTTACTTGAAAAGGATGGAGACCTGGATTCCTTTCTGCTGGCTTTTGAGAGGACATGCCTCCAACATCATCTGGCCCCGGATCAGTGGGCAAGGTACCTGACCCCCCGTTTGAGGGGTAAGTCCCTGGAAGTTTTGGGGGACTTACCTGCCGGGGAGGAGCAGGACTACAACAGCATCAAGCGGGCCCTGATCCAGCACTACAACCTCACCCCGGAGTCGTACCGCAGGAAGTTCAGGAGCCTGCAGCGGGGTTCAAAGAACACCTGGACCGACCACATGCGGGCACTGCTGAGAGCTGCGGAGCACTGGACCTCGGGTCTAGAGCTCACTACCCGCCAGGAGGTCCAGGAACTGTTCGTCACGGAGCAGTTCTTGTGGAACTGCCCAGAGGACCTCCAGCAGTTCCTCCGTGACCGGAAACCAAAGGGGGCTTCTGCTACAGCCGCCCTGGCAGACGAGTATGCCAACAACAGGGCGCCGGAGCCAAAGAAGCCTGCCAGCAGCACCTGGAGAGGGGGTAAGCCCAATCCTGCCCCAGCCCCATATCCAGCCCCCAGAGTGCAAGGGGTGTACCCCCGGCTGCCCTCTCCAGGCCAGGAGCAGAACCCAGACGTTGCCATAATTGCAATCAGCCAGGACACTTTAAGGCTGCGTGTCCCCAGCGCCAGAAGGCCGCATCCCTGTCCCAGAAACCGACCACTGTTTTGTGTGTGGGAGGGGGTGGTGGGAGGTCCCTAGACAATTACCAACCCGTCACCATCGGCCGCTCAGCGGTCATGGGACTGCGGGACACAGGCGCTGAACGAACCCTGGTACGCCCTGAGGTGGTGTCCCCTCAAGACTTGATACCTGGGAAAACCCTTTCCGTCTCCGGAATTGGAGGCGTTGAACCGGCGCTGCCCGTTGCCAAGGTGTACTTGGACTGGGGCGCCGGGAGGGGGATGCAGGAGGTGGGAGTAACGCCAAATATTCCTGCAAATGTGTTGCTTGGGACTGATTTGGGGCGGCTAGTGTCCCAGTATGTGGCCACTGAACCCCCAAGTTCGGCTCCCCAAGAATGTCATGACTCTACTGTGAATGTTAATGTATTGAATGTGCCTCCAACAGTGGAGGAGGGAGTGAAACCTGATGGTAAGCCATGCACTGACACTACACACACAGGGCTCACAGTGAGGACAGGTGAGGAGGCTGTAGGGGAGAGCTCAGAGGTGGAGGGAGGGGCTGCTATGGACAGTATAGGGCCCCTAAGTGAATCCAGCCTGCTGAGTCTAGGGCCCCTGCAGGAAGAGGAACAGGCCATGGGGGAGGGGGCGTCCCGGGAGAGGAGCCACCAGGTAAGACCCCAGGGCAGGAGTTCCCCACATCCGGGATGTCAGGAAGTCAGGGAAGTCTGCCTGACCCGGCGATTTGGTCAGGGGACGAGGGAAGGCAGGCGCTACCCGTGGTCTCAGCGGTCGTGGCCGCTGTTACCAGGATTGGGAGCGCTGAAGCCCAAGGAGCCTCGCGGAGGTCCGACGGTTTCCCCCTCTCCGACCAAGTGGCTGCCGAGTCAGACAGTAGCCAGGAAACAGATCCCGGGGAACTGACAGAGGACATGGCAGTTTCATCAATTCTTGCCACATCAAGTCAGGGATTTCAGGCAGCGTTGGAAGCCGACCCTAGCCTGAAGACTCTCAAGGAACAGGCGGCACAGCCTCCCTGGAGTCCGACCGCGAGCGAGTGGTTTGGGACCAGGGACGGCTGTACCGGGTAACGGTCCAGCAGGGTTCACCGGAGGCGTGGCCCAGGGACCGACAGTTAGTGGTACCCCTTCCGTTCAGGGCGGAATTGTTGCAGATCGCACATGAGATTCCAATGGCCGGACACCTAGGGATCACTAAAACCAGGGCCAGGCTAGCTCAGCATTTCTACTGGCCCGGAATGAGGACCGAGGTGATAGCCTACTGCCGTTCGTGTGACACCTGTCAGAGGGTGGGGAAGGCGGGGCTGCGCCCCAAAGCCCCACTGGTAACTCTGCCCATCATCGAAGAGCCTTTCTCGAGGGTGGCTGTGGATCTCATTGGACCTCTGTCCACTCCCAGACGCTCCGGGAAATGCTTCATACTAACGGTAGTGGACTATGCCACCCGGTACCCGGAGGCGGTAGCTTTGTCATCCATTCGGGCCGACAAAGTGGCCACTGCCTTACTGGAGATTTTCTCCAGAGTGGAGTTTCCCAAGGAAATGCTCACCGACCGAGGGACCCAGTTCATGTCGCAGCTGATGGAGTCTCTCTGTAAGCAGGTACAGGTGCAACATCTGGTGGCCAGCCCGTATCACCCACAGACCAATGGCTTGTGTGAGCGGTTCAATGGCACCCTAAAGCAGATGCTGAAGATGTTGGTCGACTCCCACGGGAGAGACTGGGAGCGGTATCTCCCACACCTGCTGTTTGCCTACCGGGAGGTCCCACAGGCCTCAACGGGGTTCTCCCCCTTTGAGCTCCTGTACGGGCGACGTGTACGGGGGCACCTTGCTCTGGTGAAGGAAGCATGGGAAGGGGGTTTAGCCACCCCTGGAGTGTCGGTCATTGAGTATGTCGTGCGCTTCCGGGACCGAATGATGGCCTTGACGCGGCTGGTGCATGACAATATGGCCCAAGCTCAGGCTGACCAGAAGCGATGGTACGACCAGAATGCTTGTGAGCGGACCTACCAGGTGGGTCAAAAGGTGTGGGTACTGGTCCCCGTACCCCAAAACAAGCTTCAGGCGGCCTGGGAGGGTCCATACCTCGTGCACGAGCAGCTCAACGCCGTCACCTACCTGGTCACCCTGGACCACGCCCGTGGAAGGAGGATGGCCTTCCATGTGAACATGATGAAGGCCCATCATGAGCGGGAGGCTTATGCCCAACCAGTGTGCAACCTTTCAGAGGACAGAGAGTCAGAAATCCTTCTGGATCTACCACCCTAGCCAAAGAGAGGGTGCGGTAGGGCGCACGGGAGAACACAGGAATGTGATACCCCCTAGCGCCCTGAAAAGCAGGGAGGTGTGAGGTTGGGACCGCCACCATTTTGTATAGTGCCTATACCAGCCTCCATTTTGTCAGTTCACAGAGCCACAAACTATTAACTACACATTGCCTATTAGCATATCCAGTACGACAGGTTTTGATGTCCACTAGGAATCAAAGGGGCTTTAGCATGCTAATTAGTTTAGGCCAGTGTCTGAATAAGATGGTCAGTCGTATGGTAAATAGCTCAAGCTCAAGTCATTGTTTGCTGCTCCATATGAATTGCAGGCCAGTTAATATGCGTGCTTCAAAGCAAAGGGGAAGGGCCTAGCAGGTTTAAGAACTAGCCATGACCAGGCTGCTGGTCATTCCATTTCACACACAGAAGCCAAGAAGATGGTCTAGGAAAGACCAAGGGACTATCCAGCAACTGAAGACTGTATCTGGGGAAAGGCAGAGCCAAGGCCTTCCCATGACCATAATACCCGGTAATATTGATCTATAGCTTATACCTTTAAGCCTTGTACATTATTGTTGTATTCTTACTCTGACTGCAAATCCATTGTAATTACGTTGTATAGCTTTACTGTATATTTCTGTAATTATCTAGTGCGCCCTTAAGGCAAATTAAACCATAAAATTAATCTTGGGCTGATGCTTTTACTCTGATCACGAATCTTAGAATACCCAGTGGGTAACAGGACACCTTCCCCGGCGGCCATTTGCTCTAGGTGCAGTTCTCTTACTGACCTGAGAGACAAAGGGGGGCGCCGGAGAGCTGTACCTGTGGAGTTACGTCCCATTGGTGACGTGGGAGGAAAGGGATCGTCCGTCACATTTGGTAGCGGCGGTGGTATCAGAAGCTGTGATACCCGGGCTACCGTGTGGCGGTCGGCTTAGTTCCTCACACAGGGTAACTACGAGATAAAGTTACCAAGGGGCAAAGACAGGGACGAAAACCAGGACAGGCCAAGATCAGAGCACAAGATAGCACAACAGTACCAAAGGGTTAGACAGAACGGATAGTCAGGACGTAGCAATAGATCAGTAAACCAGAGCGGGCAATAGACAGTACAATAGGGACAAAACTGTAACGGAGTATCGATAGCCAAGCCAGGAGGTCAGAACCGGAGAAGACAATATAAGGCTACTTTCACACATCAGGCTTTTTGAATCAAGCGCGATCCGGCGTGTTTCTAAAAAAACGGATCCGGTACCGGATGCGTTTTTTTAGCATTGACTTACATTAGCGCCGGATCGCGCCTGATGTCACTGCGTTGCATCCGTTTTTGGCCGGATCCGTCGGAATTGTACATTCCGGCGGCCGGACAAGACGGTTTTTGTAACTTTTTTTTTTTTTTCCGGAGGCACCTGACAGTGCCTGAATCGGCACTTCAGGCGGCCCTCTCTCTCTCCCTCCTCGGTCCGGACATTGATGTCTGTATTTTCAACATGGAAAATGTTATATTTCCGGGGTCAGGACGAATCAGGCAAAAAACCTGATCAGTTTCATCAGTTTTTTTAAATCAGCGCCGGATCCGTCCTTTCAGGCATAGGACGGATGCCGCCTGATTCAAAAAGCCTGATGTGTGAAAGTAGCCTAAGCAAAACGTGAGACAGAGAGCAGAGTGAGCAAACAGACCGGGTCATACACGGGAATCAAACAAGCAGAGCAGTATACACGCAAACCAGGGGAGTCAAATACACAGTCACAACGAAAGTATAGCTGACAGAGAATCTCCCTCTGGACTGGGTATAAATACCCTCCCAGATCCAAAGGGAGGCCAGCAAAAGTTAACCCTGAATGGACAGGACATTAACCATGTCCTATACCATGACAGGGGGCCCTGCTATATACAATATGGGCCCTGCTATATACAATGTGGGCCCTGCTATATACTATGTTGGCCCTGCTATATACTATGTGGGCCCTGCTATATACTATGTGGGCCCTGCTATATACTATGTGGCCCTGCTGTATACTATGGGGGCCCTGCTATATACAATTTGGGCCCTGCTATATACTGTGGGCCCTGCTATATACTATGTGGGCCCTGCTGTATAAAATGTGGGCCCTGCTGTATACAATGTGGGCCCTGCTGTATACAATGTGGGCCCTGCTATATACTATGTGTGTCCTGCTATATACTATGTGGGCCCTGCTGTATACAATGTGGGCCCTGCTGTATACAATGTGGGCCCTGCTATATACTATGTGTGCCCTGCTATATACTATGTGGGCCCTGCTGTACACTATGTGGGCCCTGCTATATACTATGTGGGCCCTGCTATATACTCTGTGGGCCCTGCTATATACTATGTGGGCCCTGCTAGATACTATGTGGGCCCTGCTGTACACTATGTGGGCCCTGCTGTACACTATGTGGGCCCTGCTGTATCACTATGTGGCCCTGCTGTATACTATGTGGGCCCTGTTATACAGGTGGAAATGTGGGCCCTGCTATATACTATGTGGGCCCTGCTGTATACAATGTGGGCCCTGCTATATACTATGTGGGCCCTGCTGTATACTATGTGGGCCCTGCTGTATACTATGTGGGCCCTGCTGTATACTATGTGGGCCCTGTTGTACAATGTGGGCCCTGCTATATACTATGTGGGCCCTGCTATATACTATGTGGGCCCTGCTGTATACTATGGGGGCCCTGCTATATACAATTTGGGCCCTGCTATATACTATGTGGGTCCTGCTGTATACAATGTGGGCCCTGCTGTATACAATGTGGGCCCTGCTGTATACTATGTGGGCCCTGCTGTATACTATGTGGGCCCTGCTGTATACTATGTGGGCCCTGCTGTATACTATGTGGGCCCTGTTGTACAATGTGGGTCCTACTGTATACAATGTTGGCCCTGCTGTATACAATGTGGGCCCTGCTATATACTATATGTGCCCTGCTATATACTATGTGGGCCCTGCTGTACATATGTCTATAGTGGGCCCTGCTGTATACTATGTGGGCCCTGCTGTATACTATGTGGACCCTGCAGTATACTATGTGGGCCCTGCTGTATACTATGTGGGCCCTGCTGTATACTATGTGGGCCCTGTTGTACAATGTGGGCCCTGCTATATACTATGTGGGCCCTGCTGTATACAATGTGGGCCCTGCTATATACTATATGTGCCCTGCTATATACTATGTGGGCCCTGCTGTATACTATGTGGACCCTGCAGTATACTATGTGGGCCCTGCTGTATACTATGTGGGCCCTGCTGTATACTATGTGGGCCCTGTTGTACAATGTGGGCCCTGCTATATACTATGTGGGCCCTGCTGTATACAATGTGGGCCCTGCTATATACTATATGTGCCCTGCTATATACTATGTGGGCCCTGCTGTACACTATGTGGGCCCTGCTATATACTATGTGGGCCCTGCTGTATACTATGTGGGCCCTGCTGTATACTATGTGGACCCTGCAGTATACTATGTGGGCCCTGCTGTATATTATGTGGGCCCTGCTGTATACTATGTGGGCCCTGTTGTACAATGTGGGCCCTGCTATATACTATGTGGGCCCTGCTGTATACAATGTGGGCCCTGCTATATACTATATGTGCCCTGCTATATACTATGTGGGCCCTGCTGTACACTATGTGGGTCCTGCTATATACTATGTTGGCCCTGCTATATACTATGTGGGCCCTGCTGTATACAATGTGGGCCCTGCTATATACTATGTGTGCCCTGCTATTTACTATGTGGGCCCTGCTATATACTATGTGGGCCCTGCTGACCTATGTGCCTGCTGTACACTATGTGGGCCCTGCTGTACACTATGTGGGCCCTGCTGTACACTATGTGGGCCCTGCTATATACTATGTTGGCCCTGCTATATACTATATGGGCCCTGCTGTATACAATGTGGGCCCTGCTATATACTATGTGTGCCCTGCTATATTCTGTGTGGGCCCTGCTGTACACTATGTGGGCCCTGCTATTTACTATGTGGGCCCTGCTGTACACTATGTGGGCCCTGCTGTACACTATGTGGGCCCTGCTGTATACTATGTGGGCCACGCTGTACACTATGTGGGCTGTGTTATATACTATGGGGGGATATATTATATTTTATAGGGTGGCTGTGTTATATAATATATGTGGCTGTGTTATATACTTTGTGGCTGTGTTATATACTATGGGGGGCTACGTTATATTCCTTTGGGAGGCAGGCTGTATGATATTCTATTCGGGGATACATTATATTCTATGGGGGGCTGTATTATATTTATTATATTCTATGAGGGGTGATTGCATCATACTCTATGAGGTGGCTACATTGTTTCTATGAGGGCTAGATTATATTGTATGGGGGCTTCATTATACTTTATGAGGGGGCTACATTATATTCTATGGGGGCTGCATTATACTATATGAGTAGGGCTACATTGTATTTTATGGAGGGGCTACATTATACTATATAAGGGGGCTCAATTATATTCTATGGGGGTTTAGATTATACTCTGTGGGGTGGTTGCATTATACTCTGTGGGGTGGCTGCATTATGCTCTGTGGGGTGGCTGCATTATGCTCTATAGGGTGACTGCATTATACTATATGTGGGCTGCATTATACTGTATCGAGGACTATGGGGAATACATTATACAATATGAAGAACTATGGGGTGCATTATACTATGGGAAGTGAATTGTACTACATGGATGACTATGGCGGTGCATTATACTATATGGAGCACTATGAGGAGTGTATTATACTATATGGATGACTGAGTGTATTTTAATATATTGAGGGCTATTAGGAGTGTATTATACTATATGGAGGACTATGGATACATTATATTATATGGAGGACTATGTGGTGTGCACTTTACAATATGGAGGACTGTGGTGCACATTATAATATATGGAGGACTATGGGGTGTATTATACTAAACAAGCAAAATGCTGCATATTCATCGAGTGATTGGTGTTAGGCTAAGTGCACACGTTCAGGAATGTTTGCAGAATTTTCCTGAGCAAAAACGGACTTTTTCCGCGGTAAACTTTCTAGGTCAATAATATAGCAGGAAAAAGGCTAGAATTCCGCAAAATTAATGAACATGTTGGTTCTTTTTCCGAGATGCGTTTTTTTCGCGGAAAAAAACGCACCATGTGCACAAAAATTGCGGACTTCATTCTAAATGATAGGATGCTTAATTCATGCGTTTTTGACGCGTTTTTACCCGCGAAAAAAACGCAAATAATCCTGAACGTGTGCACATAGCCTGAATGTGTCATTGATGAGGGCATGGTGCAGAAGTGAAGTTTTTCCATGAAAGGGCGGAGGGATTTTGGAAGGTTTGCGTGGTGGAGGAGGAGCTAGGGTGGATGCGGAACTGGGGGGTGGAGCCTGGGCGGAGTCTCAAGGGGGGCCCCATAAATTTTGCCAGTATGGGGCCCCGAAATTCCTAGTGGCAGCCCTGCTCAGGGGTACGAAGTACAAGCACTGAGACCACCATCGATCCTGGCCAAATATCCAACACGTCTGGCTGTGAAACAACCCCATATCGTCATGTCACTTTTGTGAAATTGGAGAATAGGAAAATCAAAAGGATCTGCCAATATACTCCAAACACACTGACAGTATGTTGGCGTCCCCTGAGGATAGCAGTCAGAAACCCATGATGGGTAATGCTGCACACAAACCACAGGCAGCAGCACAGATACAATGTATCAGTCATCTAACACTGAATGGGAGAGAAATATTGTAATAAATATTTCTGGAACATTTTTGGTTATTTTTGGACAAATCAAGGATGGGGTTTAATGCATCCCATACAAGGACAATGAGAGTAAGTAATGGCGGGTAGGTCGTTGGGGCGGTCATGGAGCCACATTGGTTGTGGAGCTTCATCTTTCTGATCCTCCATGCAGCTTATATGAGTAATAGGACTATTACCTGAAAGTAAGCCTAAACTTTTTGCAATGGGAGGATATATAGCAACGTTTCAGGTGGAGAGAAGATCTCCCAGTGCCTGCTGGGAGTTGTAGTACAGTCACGCTGAAGATCAGTCCCATATTTACAAACTATGAATTTCTTGTACTAACAAGGTCCTTAGATTGAGGTCCTTTTCTTCTATGATGAATATTTGCTCATTGGATCCGCATTTTACGATGTTCCTATCACAAAAGCAAATCTGTGGCCATAGAGAAGACAATGAGTCTGCGCCACAAATTATCAATCATTTGATGGCTTCATTAATAAATTATTCTGTCCTGGACACGAGGCGCGGATTACATACACTAGTGGCGCCCTGCGTCAATGGCCTCATTATAAACTGTGTTGTGTCTCTTCGTGCATTATCCAGCGAGCTGGTTCTTGTCACTTTTAGTGATGTGAGCGCGGCACTCTATGACTCTGCCATCCGCAGGACCGCACTGGTTACCCTAGAAACCTCTTCCTTCCTGAATCCTGACCCAGAGGGGCTCCGTCTCCTAATGCCCAGGAGGGGGCTTCTTTAAACAGGAAAGTGAAGACAGTTTAATGGCAAGCTTTGCAGGTCTCTTCACCCCACGGCCTCGTACAGTCGGTGAAGGAACGTTAATGCACACAAGGAATGTATTTGTTTCCATTTCACCAAGAACTACATATTTTATTATTTTATTACAGGAGTATTATAAACAGAAATCACATTATACCTCTACTGAAAAGGGAACATGGACGGAGAACAGCTGCAGAAAGCAGAAATAGGGAGATACAGTTTTGTACATAGGAGCAGTATTATAATAGTTATATTCTTGTATATAGCGGCAGTATTATAGTAGTTATATTCTTGTACATTGGAGCAGTATTATAGTAGTTATATTCTTGTACATAGGGGCAGTATTATAGCAGTTATATTCTTGCACATAGGGGCAGTATTATAGTAGTTATATTCTTGTACATAGGAGCAGTATTATAGTAGTTATATTCTTGTATATAGGAGGCAGTATTATAGTAATTATATTCTTGTACATAGGGGCAGTATTATAGTAGTTATATTCTTGTACATAGGAGCAGTATTATAGTAGTTATATTCTTGTACATAGGAGCAGTATTATAGTAGTTATATTCTTGTACATAGGAGCAGTATTATAGTAGTTATATTCTTGTACATAGGGGCAGTATTACAGTAGTTATATTCTTGTACATAGGGGCAGTATTATAGTAGTTATATTCTTGTACATAGGAGCAGTATTACAGTAGTTATATTCTTGTACATAGGGGCAGTATTATAGTAGTTATATTCTTGTACATAGAGAGCAGTATTATAGTATTGTAAGCTTTTCAGAGGATATAGCTCTGGGATCGCCGTCCGGGTAGACGGAGTGGCACGGAAACAGTTCATTCACAGACAGCAGTTCTGGTAAAAACTGGCCCCAACCAGTTTTAATAAAGTCCACAGCAAACAGAACATAATCAAAACCAAATCATAAACATAAGACCTGGGCTTGTCCAGCCACTTACTACACTTAGATAGATTTCCCTATCTATCCGGGACCAGACTCTAACAGCCTGGGCCAAAACAACACATATGTTCAGCATTTACCAGCATGGAGTTTCACAGAGTCTCCTCCTTGTGTCTGAAGGCACCTTCAACGTCCAGACTTGAGAGAGCTCCCCTCCTATTCAGCAGCTATCCGCATGGATTCTCACAGAGACTACTCCTGTGTCCGGGGTACATCGAGCACCCAGACTGAGACAGCTCATACTCCTGGAGACTCCTTCTTGTGCCTGGACTCCTTGTCCAGACTAAGCGAGCTCTCTGTCTGTGTTCGCAGACACCTACTTCTGGTCTCCTAATTAACAGCTGAGTGGTTTCAGGCCTGAGCTGCAAGTGTGTACTGAATGTAAGGTGTAGTGACCTTTCTCTACCACTAGGTTTACAAAGCCATACATTTCCCTTATACCAGTCAGCAAAGTATCTAGGTGAAATGTACACCCCATTCAACACACATACTCTCACTGTCTCACAGTAGTTATATTCTTGTACATAGGGGCAGTATTATAGTAGTTATATTCGTGTACAAAGGAGCAGTATTATAGTAGTTATATTCTTGTACATAGGGGCAGTATTATAGTAGTTATATTCTTGTACATAGGGGACAGTATTATAGTAGTTATATTCTTGTACATGGGGCAGTATTATAGTGGTTACATTCTTGTACATAGGGGACAGTATTATAGTAGTTATATTCTTGTACATAGGAGTAGTGTTATAGTAGTTATATTCTTGTACATAGGGGCAGTATAATAGTAGTTATATTCTTGTACATAGGAGCAGTATTATAGTAGTTATATTCTTGTACATAGGGGCAGTATTATAGTAGATATATTCTTGTACATAGGGGACAGTATTATAGTAGTTATATTCTTGTACATGGGGCAGTATTATAGTGGTTACATTCTTGTACATAGGGGACAGTATTATAGTAGTTATATTCTTGTGCATGGGGCAGTATTATACTAGTTACATTCTTGTACATAGGGGCAGTATTATAGCAGTTATATTCTTGTACAGTCTTGGACAAAAGTTTTGAGAATGACACAAATATTAATTTTTACAAAGTCTACTGCTTCACTTTTTCTAATGGCAATTTGCATATACTCCAGAATGTTATAAAGAGTGATCAGCTTAACAGCAATTACTTGTAAAGTCAATATTTGGCTAGAAAATGAACTTTATCCCCCAAAACACATTTCAACATCATTGCAGCCCTGCCTTAAAAGGACCAGCTAACCTCTTTTGAGTGATTGCTCCATTAACACAGGTGTGGGTGTTGATGAGGACATGGCTGGAGATCAATCTGTCATGATTAAGTAAGAATGACACCACTGGACACTTTAAAAGGAGGCTGGTGCTTGGCATCATTGTTTCTCTTCTGTTAACCATGGTTATCTCTAAAGAAACACGTGCAGTCATCATTGCAATGCACAAAAATGGCCTAACAGGGAAGAGTATCGCAGCTAGAAAGATTACACCTCAGTCAACAATCTATTGCATCATCGAGAACTTCAAGGAGAGAGGTTCCATTATTGCCACAAAGGCTCCAGGGCGCCCAAGAAAGACCAGCAAGCGCCAGGACCGTCTCTTAAAAGTGTTTCAGCTGCGGGATCGGGCTACCAGCAGTGCAGAGCTTGCTCAGGAATGGCAGCAGGCAGGTGTGAGTGCATCTGCACGCACTGTGAGGCGGAGACTCTTGGAGCAAGGCCTGGTCTCAAGGAGGGCAGCAAAGAAGCCACTTCTCTCCAGAAAAAACATCATGGACAGACTGATATTCTGCAAAAGGTACAGGCAGTGGACTGCTGAGGACTGAGGTAAAGTTATTTTCTCTGATGGATCCCCTTTTCGATTGTTTGGGCCTGGAAACACCCCAGATCTTAATCCCATTGATAACTTGTGGTCAATCATCAAGAGACTGGTGGACAAACAAAAACCTAAAAATTCTGACAAAATGAAAGCATTGATTGTGCAAGAATGGACTGCTATCAGTCAGGATTTGGTCCAGAAGTTGATTGAGAGCATGCCAGGGAGAATTGCAGAGGTCCTGAAGAAGAAGGGTCAACACTGCAAATATTGACTTGCTGCATTAACTCATTCTAACTGTCAATATAAGCTTTTGTTACTCATATGTTTTCAATTATATTTCTGTCTGTGATAAAAACATCTGTCAAACACACATAAAAACCAGAGGGCAGCAGATCTTGTGAAAATATAATATTTGTGTCATTCTCAAAACTTTTGGCCATGACTGTACATAGGAGCAGTATTATAGTGTTATATTCTTGTACATAGGAGCAGTATTATAGTAGTTATATTCTTGTACATAGGGGCAGTATTATAGTAGTTATATTCTTGTACATAGGGGCAGTATTATAGTAGTTATATTCTTGTACATAGGGGCAGTATTATAGTAGTTATATTCTTGTACAAAGGAGCAGTATTATAGTAGTTATATTCTTTTACATATGGTGGGCAGTATTATAGTAGTTATATTCTTGTGCATAGGGGCAGTATTATAGTAGTTATATTCTTGTACAAAGGAGCAGTATTATAGTAGTTACATTCTTGTACATAGGAGCAGTATTATAGTAGTTATATTATTGTACATAGGGGCAGTATTATAGTAGTTATATTCTTGTACATAGGAGCAGTATTATAGTAGTTATATTCTTGTACAAAGGAGCAGTATTATAGTAGTTATATTCTTGTACATAGGAGCAGTATTATAGTAGTTATATTCTTGTACATAGGGGCAGTATTATAGTAGTTATATTCTTGTACATAGGGGCAGTATTATAGTAGTTACATTCTTGTACATAGGGGACAGTATTATAGTAGTTATATTCTTGTACATAGGGGCAGTATTATAGTAGTTATATTCTTGTACATAGGGGCAGTATTATAGTAGTTATATTCTTGTACATAGGAGCAGTATTATAGTAGTTATATTCTTGTACATAGGGGCAGTATTATAGTAGTTATATTCTTGTACATAGGGGCAGTATTATAGTAGTTATATTCTTGTACATAGGAGCAGTATTATAGTAGTTATATTCTTGTACATAGGAGCAGTATTATAGTAGTTATATTCTTGTACATATGGCCAGTATTATAGTGGTTATATTCTTGTACATAGGGGCAGTATTATAGTAGTTATATTCTTGTACATAGGAGCAGTATTATAGTGGTTATATTCTTGTACATAGGGGCAGTATTATAGTAGTTATATTCTTGTACATATGGCCAGTATTATAGTGGTTATATTCTTGTACATAGGAACAGTACTGTAGTAGTTCAATTATTCTCAAGGTTTTGGACTGAGAGTACAATGAGCTGTTTATAAGGTCATTTTTTACCATCCAGATGTTATCACACAAGGTAGATTTACAATAATGGATTTAATTACATTTTCCCGTCTGACGCATGTAATTGTTTCTTGTGTAGCTGCTTTATCATAACTAATAACAGAACCTTGTTTCTTTTATTAACTCCTCTAAGGTTCAGAAGGTCATTTTCGGGTGAAAAAAGCAATAAGTCAGGGAAGGATTTTTGTTGATAGCAGTCACAGGTCTTGGAGAGTTAATGGAAAGCCAATGCTTACAAATGAATTCATTCCAAGTCATCAGTGGACATATTCTCAGAGAGGACCCCCTTCATGAGCGGAACCCACTTGTGTATCGCTAATTATTCTGGCTGTTCTTTGATACATTCTGACAGTGTATCCAACCAATGTATCTAATCAACCTCAAAACAGTGGCAGCCACTGGCAAGAGAAGATCCCTGGGATGTTGGTTGAGGACTTCTCATTCCCCAGTTCTGGTTGTGATAAGTGAAGTTTTGTGGGATTTTAGGTCAAGGATCATTTGTATTTAGTATCTGGGATCCATATGTCTTCAAAACCTATGCAGCCAGGGATCATTTCATGTTGTGTCCTCGGCACGACTTGTACTGTTCTTAATGTTTTTGGTCAAATCTAATTATGATTATTGGATGATAATTCAATCACTGAGCAAACAAACAAGCGAATAATATAATAGTATGTAACCCAAGACCTGAGCGGAGATGAAGCATCTGAGGATTACAGAACAGCTGGCTTGTCCTCAAAGACAAAGGGTCCCGGCTTTGTTTTCTTATGGACAGACAGCTTCTATTAGAGATTAATGAAGATGAGTGTTCATCCTGAGCTCCCTAGTTCTTGAATAGAGTTTTAGAAATCAGTGTGAGCATAGTTGCCATGTTTTGAGACGGGATAAAATGCAGGGGTGTAACTATAGTGGGTGCAGGGATTGCAGTAGCACCTGAGCCCCGGAACTGAGGGGGCCCAAACGGTATCAGACCAGACCCCAAACCAGGGGTGGAGAACCTCAGGCCTGCGAGCCATTTACTGCCCTCGATGACCTTTTTCCACTCCTCGGGCAGATTTCTGGGGACTGCAGTGCTTGGACCATCAGCTGTATTTTCATGGCCACCTGCCCATTAATTTCTTTTTGCTCCGTGAGCATGCACATGTAGTGTTCACTACTCAGAGCTGAGGCACATTCAATGAAAGATTATGTCCTGACACCAGTGCCAGCATCAGGACGTACTTTGTGGGCGGAGGATGGTATAAATATCTTAATGGCCCTTGGCAGAATAAAAGATTCTCAATTTGACGCTAGTCTCTTCACAGACTACCTGCGAGGCAGTGTGATCAAGAGGTAAAAGGTCAAAAGTCAGGAAGGTACGTCATAAACAGAAGGAAGAGACAAACGTGTAGTCAGGTAAGGATCCGAGGTCAGAATACCAGGAGGATAATGGATCAGAGCAGAAGGGTGTAAACAGACGGATGGTCAGAACAAGGTACAAGACCAAGGTCAACCAACTACAGATCTACAAACAGAAGGCAAGGCACAGAGAGACAAAACACACAATATCTGAATGCACATTGGGCAGAGGTTTGGGAGTAACAGCCCAGTTAAGCAGCCTGGCAATCACATGGGACAATGAACACCTGGAGACAGCCAGCTCCTCCCTATCTCTGATTGGATGACTGAGCTGTCAATAAATACACTGACAGCTCAGCACACCCCTGCACAAGATTGGATGACTGAGCTGTCAAAGTACTGACAGCTTCAGCATGCCCTTGTGCCAGATTGGACAGCCAAGCTGTCAGTAACTGCATCCCAAACACACTGAGGGGTGGAACCATGATAGTACCCCCTCTTCTAGGCGGAGGGCTACCGGATCTCCAGACTTCCCAGAACATTTTAGAGGGAATGCCCTGACTAACAGATTGGCATTAACATCTCTACCTTGGACCCAGGATCTCTCCTCTGGTCCATATTGCCTCCAGTGGATGAAGTATTGGAGGGAATTTTGGACCCCACGAGAATCCACAACCCTGTAAACCTCATACTCCAAGCCATCGTCGACCGAAACCAGAGGAGGAGGGGATGAGGGAGACAATGCTGAAGGGACAAACTTCTTCAATAGGCATTTATTTAACATGTTAGGGATGCGAAGGGATGGAGGAAGCTTTAATTTAATTGCCACCGGATTTACCACCTCTATGAAATCATATGGACCAATAAACTTTGGACCCAACTTCACCAACAGCATTTTAAGTTTAATTTTCCTAGATAACAACCAAATCTTATGCCCAATCTTTAAAACAGGACCCACCGAACAACTTCTATCGGCCTTCCATTTTTGGCGAATCTGTGCAGTCCCAATATTCTAGTGAACCTCCCTGGAGACATCTCCAAATCTCTGTACGATGACCTCCACCCCAGGTCATGCAGAACTAACCTTAGCTTTAGAACCAGGCCAAATGAATAATGTTAGCAGCAGACCCAAAGTCAATGAACACCAATGTTGATAACACCTGGTTCTCGAAGGAAAACACCATATTTATCAGTACTTTATCAGGGGAAGAAAAAGGTACCTGGGAGTTTGGGTGACCTCCTCAGCTCCTCAGCTCAGACTCAGATGTTCTCCTCAGCTCAGACTCAGATGTTCTCCTGCCAGTTTTCTAGCCTGAGGACATGTTGGGCAATTACTGAGAAAATGTCCAGAGAGACCACAGTACAGACAGAGTCCAAGATCTTGTATAAGTCTTTTCTCCACAACAGAAAGACTGACAACTCTAACCTCCAATGGCTCCATCTCCGGTAAATGGACCTGCACCAGGGAAGTATAACGGGCAGCCAGCTGTTCACTGCATGTCTCATGGATTTTGCAGTCCATTCGTATGGCCTGGGACTTCGCCAAAGAACAAGGGGTGTCATGAATTATCAAAGCATCCTTAAGGATTTCGGAAACACCTTTGTGGAACTGGCACCTGAGAGCAGCATCGTTCCACAGAGCTTCAGTGGACCACTGCCGGTACTCAGTACAGTAGTCCTCAGCTGTGTGAACTCTCCCTGTGCCAGGTTCATGATCTTAGCTTCAGCAACCTGGATCTTGTCAGGTTCATCATATATCAAATTGAAGGAAAGGGCACACTACAATCTAACAATACTCTAAATAGGGACCATATCCAGTAGTAAAAACCATATGCAAAGTAGAGAAGAGAAAAGCACTACTGAAGGTAACTGAAGTGTCCATACCACAGGGAACCTGGAGGTCAGGCAGTTGTGAGGAGCATTTGGGAGGATGGGTACCAGGGTGAGGGTTATTGTTATTTTGTTATTTTTATACGATTTGTTTTGTGCACATCCTTCAGTAGTGCTTTTCTCTTCTCTAATTTGAGTTCATCATGTATCAGACCTAAACTGTCAAAAAAAGGCATCAACAGAAAACCATTTTGGGGCTTGTGAGGACAAGGAAAATGCCCA
This sequence comes from Oophaga sylvatica, assembly GCA_033576555.1. Classification (NCBI taxonomy): domain Eukaryota; kingdom Metazoa; phylum Chordata; class Amphibia; order Anura; family Dendrobatidae; genus Oophaga; species Oophaga sylvatica. The sequence continues at coordinate 82,261,536 of JARQOD010000009.1, forward strand.
TGTCTGAGGACCCCCTCGCAGTAGGGACATGATTATTCTCACCCGCTGGAACTCCTTCCCTGATGACCTGTAACGCAGGGTGAAAAATAACCTACGGCTCTCCTAAATACTCTAAACTGGTCTTTCTCTCCCGAAAATGTATCAGGGAGCGCCATGAAATGTTCGAGAGAGAACATCTGTACATCAGAGGATACTGATGTCACAGCCACTGCCGTTAGTGGAAGGCTATAGGAGGTCTTCATCAAATTAGTTATCTGATCCTGCAACTGATATTGTGATGACTCCAGACTCTGGGATTCCTCAGCCAGATCCTAAGTCATCTATGTCAAATTCGCCACCTGGTCATACAGCGTTTGAACAGGCTCCATGTTGGAGAAAAAGAAAAACGTATTGGTAAGACTTAATGTGATGTTAGTCACTACTTATGGACTAGCCATGAGGCAGAGTGGTCAAGAGGTCCAAGGTCAAAAGCCAGGAAGGTATGTCATAAACAAAAGGGAAGAGACAAAGGCATAGTCAGGTAATGATCCAATGTCAGAATATCGGGAGGATATTGGATCAGAGCAGAGGGATTAAACAGATGAATGGTCAGAACGAAGGCCTAGGTCTGGTATGAAAGATCTACAAACATAAAGCAAGGCACAGAGATACAAGCCACAGAAATACTGAAGGTACATCTGGCAGAGATCTCGTAGTAACAGCCAAGTTAAGTAGCCTGGCAATCACCTGCGACAATGAACACCTGGAGAAGCCCGGCCAGTCTCAGGTTGGATGACCAAGCTATCAATCAACACACTGACAGATCAGGATGCCCCATCACCAGACTGGATGACTGAGCTGTAATCAAACTACTGACAGCATCATCATGCCCCTGTGCCAGATTGAACAGCTGAACTGTGAGTAACTGCATCCCAGATACACTGAGGGGTGGAA
>JARQOD010000009.1:82262568-82311625 GCA_033576555.1 Oophaga sylvatica
CTTTTAAAAACCCCCCCAACCGGCTACTGGATATAGGCTGACGCCGCTGACCAGTTAGAGTACATCATGCGCGCTGAAGTGCTGACGGGCTTTGTTAATCCACAACACAAAGAGGTACTGGACACAGAACAGCGTCGCTGTGAAATATGAATATGATGCATCAAAACTGTGCGAGGAAAAAAGGAGCAGGTGCCCATAATGACTAGTTTGGCATGATTGCGCCACTTTCAGCCTATCCCCCACATATGCCGTCACCCTCCTTCTATAATAAAGCTCACACTCATGAATCCCCTCCTTATATCGGCATATATAAATCCTCGCTCTGGGCGCGCTGTCGTCCTAAACCTGGAATATTTCTCTTCTTGCCTGCGAGGTCGTGAAGTCAGAGAATATAAATAGAGCTGTGAGTTTGGGAATATTGTGCAGGCGCAGATCGCTGATAGATCCTTGGTCGATGTTCAGCATTTTAGCTCTGCTAGCCAAGAGGGATAGTGAGCGCTGGACTATGCAGAGCACGGGCGTGGCATTATGTAACCGCGGAGTCAGGAGTCTGGTGAATATTGTGCAAATGGTCACATACAGTCTGCACCTGTGCGCTATTACTTCCCCCAAAATAGACCTTTGGCTTTTTTACAGTTATAATCAACATTATTCTACCCTCAGTGTAAATTAAGTTTTAATAGCAAAATGGAAAATATACAAACTTTCTGCTTCACTGTAGTCATCACCTATCTCCTGCCATCTTCATTGTAGGATCACTGAGCCCACACCTGCTTCATTTTATTGATCACTGAACCACCACCATTCATGTAGGGATCACTGGAGCCACTGCCAGCGTCCGTTGTAGGATCACTGAGCCACCGCCATGCTTCATTGTAGGATCACCCACCAAGCCATGCTTCACTGTACACATCACTGAAACCACCACCAGCTTCATTGCAGACATCACCAAGCCCCCGCCGTACTTCATCATAGACATCACTAACCACTGCCATGCTTCATATAGGCATCAGGTGTCACCGCCATGCTTACCACGTAGATATTACTGAGGCCATTGTCATGCTTGAATGTAGGCATCACTGAGTCACTGCCATGCTTCACTCTAGGCATCACGCATCACCGAGCCACCACCATGCTTCACTGTAGTCATCACTGAGTCATCTCCATGCTTCATTGCAGGCATCATCATGCCACCACTAAGCTTCACTGTAGTCATCACTGAGTCCATCTCCATGCTTCATTCAGCATCATCATGCCACCACCAAGCTTCACTGTAGGCAACACCGGCCTCCGCCATGCTTCACTTCAGGCATCAAAAAGTCACTACTACGCTTCACTGTAGATACACTGAGCCACTGCCATGCCTCACTGTAGGCATCACCAAGTCAACACCATGCTTCACTGTAGGCAGTGTGTTGTTTTCAGAGTTTGTTTCATTCTTCCAAATATATCATTGACACATTGTTCCAAAAAAGGTACAGTTTTGTTTCATTGCTCCACAGAACAGAATCACAGATCTTCGGTTGATTATTTATACTGCTTTCAGCATATTGGAACTGACTTTTCCAACACTTCTGGGTCAGCAAAGTTGTATGTTTCCGTTCGGGAGTAGAGATTTTCAGATTTCAGTATGAGATTTACTGTGCAAACTAAAACCTCAGCATCTGCTGCCAGCAAATTTTGCTGCAGGTCTTTTGCAGTCACTTGAGGTTTTTTGATCACTTGACTCCAGGGTAATCTGATGGCAGTCGGTGACAATTTTCGTCCTATCCAGGTAGGGTAGCCGGTTGTTTCCATAACTTTGAAACTTGTAAGCTCTGCTTCTAGCTGTGTGTCAGGTAACCTTTCTTGTATTTTTTGTAACCTTTTCCTGATCGCCCCACAATGTGATACCAGGCTATGGGGTACTCGGAGCCGACCCATAGAAGTCTATGGGAGTTGTCACTGGCAGCGGGACTCGGTCCGTGGCCCTGCAGTCAAGCGTTAGGGGAATATTTACGGGGAATTTGTAATAGTTTCGTGACGCCACCTGTGGAAATCTGGTTATTTGGACCAGCGCTGCTATAAGGACTTTCACAGGGATGTTAGGGGCAGCAAGATGTGGTCTCCCACGGGTGAGACTATCCCTGGAAGTCTATGGTGATGATGATGCAGAGTGAAGATAATAATTCAGTCGCACACAATGCAGCTTCTTTTCATAACCTTTTACTGGGAGATGGTTCAAGCAGATCCCGGGGAGCTGGTCGGGGGGGAGAGAGTGCACATTCGGTAACAGCTGAGCAGGTTAGAGGCCTCCTTACTTCCATATACATGTGAGTCCAACTTGCGTGAAGCGAAGTTAACTCTGAAACTCCAGCTTTCTCAATAGCTTTACTGCCCGGCCAACATTGTGGTGGAGCCTTCTAATGATGAAACTAAGTCCTTACCTTTTGTCGTGCACTTGACTCAAAGTCCCTGTTCCACCTGACTCCGGTTACGTAATGACACTTAGGCTGCTCTCTGCGACCTGTAGTCCAGATGCCTCCGTTTTCTTGTTGCTAAGCTTGAAACTGTAGCAACGCTTCGGACCCCGGTGTCCGGCAATTTAGTGCAAGTAATCCAAATACCTGTAGCACTTCTATATCTTCTCCACTGCGCCCTTCGCCCTGCTTCACGCTCTTAACATAAGCACTTGTAGAATACAATGGCGAGGTCAGCTTTCTCTAGGACTCGCTGAGCAGCCCTCAGTTTTACTCTAATTCCCGACTGGACTGACACTGAGCTGATCCGTCCGAAGACAGGAAACAGATTCCACTACTCTCCCTCCTAGGTTGGCTGACTGACTAACCACCTAAGCTACGTGTCACTCCCTCCTAAATATCAGATGGGTGTGTCTGCAAGAGTGAGTGACAGTGAATGAATATCAAGCGTTGCTGTTACCTTCCTGTGCACTCTCCTGGATTTTATGTGTGCCTGCGTAGCTGGCTACACATCCCCCCTTGGTAAAACACGCACTCCCGGGCTGTAAAAGACAAAAGAACATTTTGTTTTGCACTAACAACAACATTTTAACTCTTCCCATCCGGGAGGTAAGACTTCTTGAACGTTACAATTTGTACAATAGGAAAAATACAAAAGTATCAAAAGTATAAAAAATCAAACAGGTTCATATATACAAGATACTTGTGGAGGACCCGCACCAAAAACCTCCCCGTGGGGCCGGGGGGCTGCAGGACTTCTGACTGCAGACCTCACTCTAGGCCCACCATAGGGTTTTTCTTCAGAGGTAGTTATTGTAGATATGGTTTTATGTAAAATCAAGATAATGCACCGAAGCGCAACTATTTACAAGACAAGTTCTTTGGGGCCCGGGACAGTCCCACAGCCTCTCAGTCATGAAGGGTTAAATAAATTTTATAAATCCACATTATAATTTAACTTTCACTTTAACTTTTACTTACCCAACCAGGGTATACTATGCATACCATGCACATTATGTAAACATTACTTTTTTAACTTGTCAAATTCTCTTTCCTTTGTACCAACCCGGGGTTTATTCTACTCAATATGTAAACACTATACATACACAGTAATAAAGTGCAAAAATGGCAATTATTTCTTCAAACTTTTTACAATTTCTAGAATGCGGTAAACCCCTGTCTGGGTCCTACCGGTCTTCACTTTTACAAACTTTCAATGACGTCTTCCACTCCTGGGGCTGGAACGACGCGATGCTCTTTAGATCCCATAACAAATAAGTCATGGCCCGATATCAGTGTTTGCGTGGCCACAGTCCTTGTGCGAACCACTTGGGACGCAACCGGTGTTTCAGGCAAATATTGGCTTCTCATTAAAGATGCAGGCTTAGGCTGCGATTTAACTGTGGTCGCACCCTCCGGTTGCGATACAGAATTAGTCGCAGTTTGCGTTGCGAGACACTTTGTTGATTGCGATGCAGGGGGCGATGCCGGGTAGGTCGCCTGTTGCGATGTAGAGCAAGTTGCAGATTGCGATCTAGGGGGCGATGCCGGGGCAACGGCCTGGCGGTGGAAGCTCTGAACTGGGACGCCTCGGTACCGGCGTCGGGGACGGGTCACTAACGATGGAGACGTTCGGGCATACCACCCCTTCATACCCCAGTGACGGGTGTAGCTCACAATGTCCCCATTAATCAGGTCCCTCCCAGGATGACCGATGGGCAGGTGGGATTCTACGTCCCTGCGGCTTACAAAGACCCCTGCGAAGAGCCTGGCTCGGATGAAGCCCCAGCCCTTGCGGAGCTGGAACTCGTGACGCACCCCTGCCGCCGCTGTTCCCGTAGGGTACCTTTATCCCGGCGGACGGTCCCCTTGTCAGCTATGAATTCCTCATGCTGCTTCTGTCGGGACCGCTGGATGTCTCTTTCTTTCTCCTGCTGTTGGCGTCGCTGCTCCTCTTCACGACGGCGCCACTCACTTTCCCACTGAACAGCATAGGTGACATCATCTAATCACTCCATCTCGTCCCAGTCGACTTCCGGCAATGATGGCTGGGACCCCTCCGGTGACCTTACCGGGGAGCGGTACTCTGCTGTTGGCCTCCTGGCCTGACTGGCACTCCGGTCCGGGCAATACCTCCTCAGCCTCCTTCTCCTCCACCTCCGCATCGGTGGGATCAGGTACAGCACTTTCGGCGGTAACCTCCGGTCGTCCCTCAGTCTTCTTCAGCAGCGATTTCAGAAATTCAGAAGACGGCCCTTGGCTTGTAGGAGAGAACATTGCGTCCCACAGCAGCCGCTGTGTTTGGGTGCGCCAGTGTCTCTCCGTCTCCTGTATATTAGCACGACTCTGGAGCTTCCTTCTTAGCTCCTCATTCTCCTTCCGCAGCTCCATCATGGCGGGTCGGTGTCCCTATCTGGGGACAGCTCCGGCACAGGTAGGAAATCTTCCGTCCTTGGCACAGATTCTCCTGTCCTTCCGCCATCTCGTCCCAGGCCAGACTGTAGTTTCCATCAGGAACAATCTGGTCTCTTCCGTGGAGGCGGGATTTGCGTCTCCTCCTCTTCGCATAGAGGATGAAGAGGAGGCGGATTTCTTTAGCATGGGCAGGACCGCACATTATAGTAGCATTTGGAGAGGGTGGCCATAACTTTCGCGCCTCAGGGGGGTACACGCCCATGAATGCACGCCCACCTTCTTCACCAGCGCCTCAGGGCGCCAACATGGCGGCAAAATGGCGGTATTTGGCGCCAAAAAGCAGCAAACAGTCTTTTCTCACCAAACAGTTCAATAAAGGCACACAGGACTCACAATTGCAAGTTTCGCATCCTGTTCGTGACGCCAAAGTTTTAGTTGACTCGCCCCACAATTGTGGATACCAGGGCTATGGGTACTCGGAGCCGAGCCCATAGAAGTCTATGGGAGTTGTCACTGGCAGCGGGACTCGGTCCGTGGCCCTGGCAGTCAAGCGTTAGGGGAATATTTACAGGGAATTTGTAATAGTTCGTGACGCCACCTGTGGTATCTGGTTATTTGGACCAGCGCTGCTATAAGGACTTTCACAGGGATGTTATGGGGCAGCAAGATGGTGGGTCTCCCACAGGTGAGACTAGTCCCTGGAAGTCTATGGTGATGATGATGCAGAGTGAAGATAATAATTCAGTCGCACACAATGCAGCTTCTTTTCATACCTTTTACTGGTAGATGGTTCAAGCAGATCCCGGGGGGCAGGTCGGGGTGGAGAGAGTGCACATTTGGGTAACAGCTGAGCAGGTTAGAGGCCTCCTTTACTTCCATATACATGTGAGTCCAACTTGCGTGAAGCGAAGTTAACTCTGAAACTCCAGCTTTCTCAATAGCTGTACTGCCCGGCCAACGTTGTGGTGGAGCCTTCTAAGTGATGAAACTAAGTCCTTACTTTTGTCGTGCACTTGACTCAAAGTCCCTGTTCCACCTGACTCCGGTTACGTATTGACACTTAGGGCTGCTCTCTGCGACCTGTAGTCCAGATGCCTCCGGTTTTCTTGTTACTAAGCTTGAAACTGTAGCAACGCTTCGGACCCCGGTGTCCGGCAATTTAGTGCAAGTAATCCAATACCTGTAGCACTTCTATATATTCTCCACTGCGCCCTTCGCCCTGCTTCACGCTCTTAACATAAGCACTTGTAGAATACAATGGCGAGGTCAGCTTTCTCTAGGACTCGCTGAGCAGCCCTCAGTATAGTGTTGAGCATTCCGATACTGCAAATATCGGGTATCGGCCGATATTAGCTGTATCGGAATTCCGATTCCGAGTTTCCGATATTTTCGTCTTATCGGATACCGGAATCGGGATGTCACTGTCACTGTCAGTGTCCGTCGGTCGGGTCTGTCAGGAGTCAGCGGCACTTACCTGGCAGAAGATCTCCGGCGGTCACGGCTGGACTGCTTCATGGCCGCAATCTTCTTTCCCCGGCGGTCACATGCAGTTTCTCGCGATAACTGCAGTGACTGCTGGGTAATCCCGGCCGTAAAGCAGTCAGTCCGATGACGTCACCGCCGGGGAAGCTGGTAAGCAGCTGTGCTGCGTCGGGATGACAGGCTCTGCCTGTCATTGCGATGTAGCAGAGCTGGATCGTCGTGGGACTATCGTTATGGACTGCGTCGGACAGGTGGTATACTGTTGGTTTGTTTTTTTTCTTTTTTTACAGGAGATCGATGGCGTCGCAGGAATGAGAGTATAATAAAAGAAATGAAAACTGTGTTGTCTCTTTTATTTCATTAAAATACTTTTTTCTTGCTTTGTCTTTTTTTTACACATTTAATAACTTTGGGATTAATAATGGATCGGTGTCTTATTGACACCTCTCCATTATTAACCGGGCTTATTGTCACCGTGCAATCAACGGTGACATTAACCCCTTATTACCCCGCTTGCCACCGCTACAGGGCAGTGGGAAGAGCCGGGTAAAGTGCCACAATTGGCACATCTTTTGATGCGCCAAATGTGGGGCTGCTGTAGCCTGGTATTATCAGGCTGTTGAGGGCCAAAATCCATGGGCCTTGACAGTCTTTTAATACCAGGCCGCAGCAGTCTGCATTTTACTTGGCTGGTTAACAAAAATAGGGGGGATCCCCACGCCGTTTTTTTTTCGAGGGGATCCCCTATTTTTGTTAACCAGCCAAGCTAAGCAGACTGCTGTGGCCTGGTATTATCAGGCTTGCAAGGTCCATGGATATTGGATCCTTACCAGCCTGAAAAACCAGGCCTCAGCGGTCTGCTTCATCTGGCTGGTTAACAAAAATAGGGGGGACCCCACGCTAATTTTTTCGAGGGGATCCCCTATTTTTGTTAATCAGCCAAGATATGCAGACTGCTGTGGCCTGGTATTATCAGGCTGGCAAGGTCCATGGATCTTGGCTCCTTAACAGCCTGAAAATCCAGGCCTCAGCGGTCTGCTTCATCTGGCTGGTTAACAAAAATAGGGGGGACCCCACGCCAATTTTTTTCGAGGGGATCCCATATTTTTGTTAATCAGCCAAGATATGCAGACTGCTGTGGCCTGGTATTATCAGGCTGGCAAGGTCCATGGATCTTGGCTCCTTAACAGCCTGAAAATCCAGGCCTCAGCGGTCTGCTTCATCTGGCTGGTTAACAAAAATAGGGGGGACCCCACGCCATTTTTTTTCGAAGGGAACCCCTATTTTTGTTAATCAGTTCCCTCTGACGTCACTGATTGTGTCCCTGGCTGACCTGAAGTGAAAGTGGAAAGCAATCAATTAAGCTTTCCACTTAAGGGCCCGTCTCACATAGCGATATCGCTACCGAGATCGCTGCTGAGTCACTAGTTTTGTGACGCAGCAGCGAGCTCACCAGCGATATCGCTGTGTGTGACATTCAGCGACGATCAGCCCCCCTGCCGGGTATCGCTGATCGTCGCTGAAATGTCAGGACCTTTGATCGCTGGTTTCCCGCCTGTCACACGCAGCGATGCGTGCCTGTCAGAGGGAAACCAGCGATCAAAAAAAGGTCCTGACATTTCTGCGACGATCAGCGATACCCGGCAGGGGGGCTGATCGTCGCTGAATGTCACACACAGCGATATCGCTGGTGAGCTTGCTGCTGCGTCACAAAACTAGTGACTCAGCAGCGATCTCGGTAGCGATATCGCTATGTGAGACGGGCCCTTAAGCGATGTTACCCGCAGTGTCGCTGTCCCAGATCGCTGCCTGAGCTGCCTGTTTGGCAGCTCAGCAGCGATCATGTAGCAATACACCAGCGATCCTGACAAGTGCATATCGTTGTCGGGATCGCTGGTGTATCGTTATGTGACACCCAGCCTTTACTCTCCTGTCAGGCAGGAGAGGAACTCATTCATTTGGGGTTTACTGTGAGGCTGCAGCATTAGCTGCGGTCCCTGCAGTAAACATTAACCCTTTCTGAAGGATTACACCGTGGGACCTGACTGTGCATGGGATAGGTAAGAATAATTTTGCTTTTTTATTTTATTTTATTACAGGAAATGGTTTTTGCAGTAAAATAAAAGATGGTCAAAAACATGTGTCTTTATTTCATTAAAATGATTTTTAATTAAAGTGTGTGTGTTTTATTTTTATTTCATGCAATAGGATTAATAATTGATAGTTGTCTAATTGACAGCTCTCAATTATTAACCAGGCTTAAGGTCACCTTTCAATAGCAAGGTGGCTTTAACCCCATATTAACCCATTCGCCACCGCTACAGGGCAATGGGAATAGACGGGCAAAGTGCCAGAAAGGGCGAATCTAATTATAGATTTGTCTTTCCTGGGGTGTCTGGGGGCAGATGTTAGTAGCCGGGGGGGCAAAAATAATGGTCCCTCTCTGGGCTATTATTATCTGCCCCCACTCACTGGCTTTGTCTGTCTGGTTGCGAAAATAGGGCGGGAGCCCACGCATTTTTTTTCAGCAATTTTACACCTCATATATATATATACATGTCATTGAATTTGTGACACATATATATATATATATATTTATATTTGTAGTTCATACACTTCTACATAGTATAATAGCCGCTAATTCAATTGCCGGCTTTTGTGAAAATGCAGAACCCGACATGAAATGACACTTGGTGTACATAGGGTTAACCATGTCTTTTCATGTCCTTTGCTATCTAATTTGCACAAACAATTAAATCAGACTATGTGTGCAAAATTTCACACCTCTAGGGGTTAATTAAAGGTGTAAATTCGTAGCAAAAAAGTCCGTTTTTTTTTACAACGAATTTACACCTTTAATTAACCCCTACAGGTGTGAAAATTTGCACACATAGTCTGATTTAATTGTTTGTGCAAATTAGATAGCAAAGGACATGAAAAGAAATGTTTAACCCTATGTACACCAAGTGTCATTTCATGTCGGGTGCTTCTGTCTTTTCACTGAAGCCGGCTTTACCCGGCAATTGAATCAAAGGATATTTTACTATGTAGAAGTGTATAAACTATACATATATGTATATATATATGTCACAATGACATGTATATATATATATATATGTATTCTATGTGTGTATATTTAGTGTTTACAAGGAAAGAATGGGGTTTTTTTAGTTGCGATATTTTGTTCCCATAGACTTACATGGGACTTCCGGTATCGGTATCGGGTATCGCCGATATTTTAGTGATATCGGCGATACCATTCCGATTCCGATACTTTAGCATATCGGAAAGTATCGCTCAACTCTACCTCAGTATACTCTAAGTCCCGACTGGACTGACACTGAGCTGATCCGTCCGAAGACAGGAAAACAGATTCCACTACTCTCCCTCCTAGGTTGGCTGACTGACTAACCACCTAAGCTACGTGTCACTCCCTCCTATATATCAGATGGGTGTGTCTGCAAGAGTGAGTGACAGTGAATGAATATCAAGCGTTGCTGTTACCTTCCTGTGCACTCTCCTGGATTTTATGTGTGCCTGCGTAGCTGGGCTACACATCCCTTTTACAGGGCAATAAATTCTTTTAACTTTTTGGATCACTCTCTTGACAGCTCAAGAATATTAGCGACCTGAAGGCCATTACTCATGAGGAGAGGACTAAGATTCAGGAATGCTGCCAGAAGCTATGGTCTGTCTATGCATTATATTTTCAGCAGGTCATAACAGCCAGAAGGGCAGCAGGTCATAACAGCCAGAGGTGCTCTACTAAGTGCTAAAGACACTTGTCATGAAGCTGGTGAATAATGTTGCGAATGCAGTAGTCAGTAAAAGTGGCATTTTGTGATAAATTTGAAGAAACCACTTGTTATATTAGTTGTGTTGATCCATTTATTATCTTCTTGTTTCATTGATTATTGGATACAGCAAAAAGTTTGTAAATTTTACAAACAAACCTACAATACAGTGGTAACGCCTCAATGATTCGTAAACTGATATTTTCGGCAAACCCAAGCACCTTGTTTTTATAATATGACTTTGTTTTACAGAAAGTAATGAAGTAAAATCGGTAATTATCCCAAATGTTTAGCAGATTTATACTGTATACACCCAGCTGTGCCCGGTGCTAAGTGGTACAAGGTATAAGTCTGTAAATAATTTACAATAGGAATCAAATTAAAAGGAAATTACTGTATCAGAGGGGCAGGCGGCTGAACTGGGGTCACACCCTAGAAATGTCCCATTAGGGGTGGAAATAGGTTGTAACCTATGGACCTATGAGTCTTCAGAAGCAAAGTGTTAACCCAAGTGTGTCACAACTATGGAGGCTGGTAGTGAGCTCTAAGCTTTATTACATAGATCACAGACCACATTCACCCCAACCATCCTGTTTAAGAAACTGCCTAGTGGGGACTGTGTCCTAAAGTAGTATTGTGGAAGGAACGTGGTACCCACGACATGCCACCGAGTTATCGAAAGATCACTAACCCTAGACTTCATCAGCGCGCCTCATGCTATAAACACATTATTATGACATGAAAGTAACTTCTTATGAACCCTTTACATCTTACTGGTTTTGATTTCCATGATACCCGTTAGTTGTTAATCCACTTGTATCATGACTATGGAGACTGATATTGGGTTCTAACCATTATTAGCTGGAGGATAGAGATTCTCAACCCAACCATCCTACCTACACAGCTGGCAAATCCGAAAATTGTATTATGAGGGACAAAACTGGCACCAATACATGCAAACGTGAAAGTCTCCATAAAAGCTAATGAACCCTTGACCTCATCTATGAACTTGCCCTAAAAACAGCAGTAGCACATAAAAGTTCTTTTTATTAGTTGTTTAAATCTTTTTGGTTTCATCTTCTAAGTTGCACCTTGTAGAACATTTCCATTGTAAGTTAACCCAAGTGTATCATGATTATGGAGACCTTTATTAGCGAGGATAGACACTCTCAACCCAACCAAGCTATCTACACAATGAGCTAGGGAATACAATTCCCTAAAGTAGAATTATAGGGGATAAAAACTGGCAACACTACTGTCACTGGGTTACCACGACAGTGTGGAGCCAGAAGACCGCAGCGTCTGATTGCTCCTACTCCGGCACTGAGAAGAAGCACTTCTCCTTCATTTTAATTGTGTTTATTCCTTCTGGCAGAACAGGGGTTAAATGGTTATGTTGTTAATCACTGTGTTCACAGCTGTGCTAGGTTAACCACTCCTTTTCCCTTTATAATCTGCGCTCTGTTACTAATTCTTGTCAGAGCTAGCATTTGCTGCATGACTAATGGAGGGAGAGGAGTAGGTATGAGAAGGAGAGTTGGAGGAGTTATCTCTGACTGTTGCTTGCTTTGTATGTGTGGTAATTCCTTATCCTTCTCTATTTTGGTTTATTCCCCTACCTTCACACCCCGGTGCATTCCTCTGCTATATGTGAGTGAATATTTTGTATGTCTGAAGTTTTCTGTTAACCCTTGATTGTGTTGCCTTGTTTGTTGGGTTTGTTTACTACGGTGCACAGTAACACCCCCTCTTCCCTGGGTGTTGCAAGAGAACAGATGAATGGCTAACTCAGAAGGTAAGGCAAGGGAGGAGGCCCCGGCATATTCGCCATCTGAAGTATCCCAGGGAGCAGGGCGAGCTAGGCCACCTCCTAGTGTAAGGCTAAGTTCACACGTTGCGGAATTGCCGCGGAAATTTCCGCGGCAATCCCGCACTTCTCCCGCAGGAAATACGCACGTTTTTTTTATGCTGATTCCCGCCAGAATAATAGCGTTTTGCAAGCGTAATTAGCTTGCAGAATGCTAGCGTTTTCCTAGCGATCTGTAGCATCGCTTGGAAAACTGATTGACAGGTTGGTCACACGAGTCAAACATAATGTTTGACACGTGTGACCAACTTTTTACTATTGATGCCGCCTATGCCGCATCAATAGTAAAAAGATCTAATGTAAAAATAATAAAAAAAATAATAAATAATGATATTCTCACCTTCCGGCGGCCCCCGCAGCCTTCCCGCCTCTCAGCGACGCTCCCGGCAACTCGCGGTCCCAAGGATGCATTGCGACAAATCACACCGATGACGTGCATCTCGCGAGACCGCTATGCCATCTGGGTGATTCTCGCAAAGGACTCTTGGGACCGGAAGTTGCCGGGAGCGTCGCTGAAGGCGGGAAGGCTGCGGGGGCCGCGGGAAGGCTGCGGGGGCCGCCGGAAGGTGAGAATATCATTATTTTTTATTTTAATTATTGTTTTACCAGGGATATGGTACCCAGGGCCTGGAGGAGAGTCTCCTCTGCTCCAGACCCTGGGTACCATCCGCACATGAACCGCTTACATTGCGCATAGTGGGCATAGCCACATGCGGAAAGTAAGCGGTTCAATGCATTCCTATGGCGGCGGAATCACCGCGGTTACGCTAAATTAATGAACATGTTGCTTTTTTTTCCGCTAAGCGTTTTTTTCGCGGAAAAAAACGCAACATGTGTACAACACATGCGGAATCAATTAAAACGTATAGAATGCTTAATGCTTGCGTTTTGTTTGCGGTTTAACCGCGGAAAATAGCGGAAAAACCGCGAAAAAAAAGCAATTATTCCTGATCGTGTGCACTTAGCCTTAGGGACAGGGAAGGAACTGCTGGTCCCAGGTCACCGGACAGCTGTGCCGTGACAACTACAAGTAAACCTGCCTTTGATGTTATCAAAGATTCCATAAAAGATCACAAACCCCAGAACTCATCAATCCTCTCCTTACTCTAAAAACATGATTCTTGGTTTCAGCTGCCAAGTTGGCACATGGGAGGACAATTCCATTGGGATATAAGTAACCTAAGTGTCTGATGACTAAATATGGACCCTAATCTTTGTCATCTGAAAAATAGACCATTTCCAACCCAACCAACCTTTTTACAAAATTGACCAATGGGTACAATGCGAAAAAGTAGGATTGTGGAGTAAAGGCAAAACCTGGCGCATATTACATGCCACCTGGCTACTGAGTTATTTAGGAGACCATAAAAGATCCCAACAATAGACTTGATGAAAACATTTCATGCTTTAAAATAATTCCGGGGCAAGAAAGTAACTTTATCTGAACCCTTTGATGTCTCATATTGGTTTCAGAGTCAAGTTGGTACCAAAAAAAGACCATATACTTAGGTGGTAACACAAGTGTCTGAAGACTATGGAGGTTGGTAATGTGTTCAACCCAACCACCCTACCTATAACATTAGCTAGTGTGTACAATGCCCTAATAATGCATTGAGGGTGTCAGGAGTCGAACCCAGTACCTCTTGTCCACTGGCCAGCAGTTCTACCATCTGAGCTATTCTGCTGGCTGCAAAGTTCCTTGCTGAACCCAGATACCATTGACTGTTCTTCCTGATTGGCTACACCTAGTGCTCTCTTGATTGGGCCTCTGATTGCCAATTACACGCCCTATATAAACCTGGCCCTGTGGGTGTGTCATTGCGAGATTATTGTGCTTCCAGCCTTTAGTCAAGCTCTTTCTCCTGCTGTTCCTGCTGCTTCAAACACTGCTCTCCTGTGTACCGACCTCCTGCTGCCACCTGACTACGTTATTTGCCTACTCCTCTGCTACCGAACTGCCTTTCCTGTGTACCGACCTCCGGCTGCCACCTGACTACGTTATTTGCCTGCTCTCTGCTACAAACACTGCCTTTCCTGTGTACCGACCTCCGGCTGCCACCTGACTACGTTACCTGCCTCTGCTTCCCCTAGTGTTTGCAGTAACATCGGCTCCAACCCAGACGGGATCCTGACAGAATAATCTCGCGTCAAAATGGAGTCCGCTGTGAACACCCTGAGGCGGCAAGTTACGGAGCTTCAAAGTTTTTGTACTGACTCTCAAGGAAAATATGCCAAGTTACAAACTGATTTCACGGCGATACAACAGGAAGTAATTGAGCTACAAAAACAACTACTGGACGTGCGCAATTCAGGGTCCGAATCAAACGCGCGGCTGCCGCTGCCTGCAAAGTTCAGTGGGGATCGCAAGCAGTACCGAGGATTCCTCAATCAATGCCGCATATACTTCCAGATGCAACCTGCTCCCTTTACCAGTGAGAGGAAGAAAGTTTTTTTCATGATAAATCTCCTGACGGATGAAGCTCTTGCTTGGGCTTCACCTTATGTAGAAAAGGACTATGCCCTCCTTAATGACCTGGAAGCTTTCATCGCAGCTATGAATCAAGTTTTTGATGACCCAAACCGCTGTGCCACAGCAGAAACCAAATTACATAATTTGCGCCAAGGACGTCGCTCTGTTGCGGAATATACATCGGAGTTCCGTCGCTGGGTGGCCGACACCACCTGGAATCCAGCGGCCCAGAGAAGTCAATTTCGACGAGGGTTATCAGAACCAGTGAAAGACGAGCTTGCCAGGGTTGAGACCCCTGACCAGTTGGAGGACTTTATTCAACTATGTATCCGGATTGACCAGAGACTTACTGAAAGGAGAAAGGAGAGACTGCGAGCACTTGGGAATAGCCCTGGCTTCTCATTTTCAGCATCAGACCACCAAGAAAAGACGCAAGTTGTGTCTGAACCGATGCAGATCGACGTCATCCGAAGACCACTCTCTGCACAGGAGAAGGAGAGGCGACGTGCAGAACATCTCTGCCTCTATTGTGGGGACCCTGGACACTATGCCATCAACTGTCCTAACAAAAGGACTATAGCCTTTACCAACAACAGGTCTGCCAGCAATACGGACCTTTCTCAGCAGTCGGATTCCATCTTGCAGACTATCTCATCAGTAACGCCAGAAATAGACAAAATACATACCACATCATCTCATTTTGTAATCCCCATTCAGGTTGTAATAGGCACCCAAAAAATACAATGCTCTGCCCTGTTGGATTCGGGAGCAGGAGGAAATTTTATGGACTTAAAATTTACACGTGATAATAATATTTCCAGTAGGACCAAATCCACACCAATTGAAATGGAAACTGTGGATGGATCACCTTTGTCTTCTGGACCTGTCACGCATGAGACAATCGAACTGGAGATTTGTATCGACCCGGATCATCATGAAGCTGTCAGTTTCCACCTTATTTCATCTCCGAAATTTCCGGTTATTCTAGGGATCCCCTGGTTTTCAGTCCATAACCCTTCTATCAACTGGGCATCAAGGACCATCACCTTTCCATCTGACTACTGTAAGAATAATTGTCATAAGGAACCCCCTGTTCTCCAACAAGTCCAAATCTCTGAGATTTCGCATGAGAAGGAAGAGAAACTACCACCTCAATATCAGCAGTTCTCTGATGTCTGCAGTAAGAAGAAAGCAGATCAATTACCTCCTCACCGTCCTTACGACTGTCCCATTGAATTGCTGCCAGGAGCAACCATTCCATTTGGACGGATTTACAATCTTTCCGAACCTGAATTGAAGGTATTAAGAAAGTTCCTGGATGAAAATTTAGAGAAAGGCTTTATTCGACCTTCCACATCTCCAGCTGGGGCACCCCTGTTCTTTGTTGAAAAGAAAGACTCCACTCTGCGGCCATGTATTGACTACAGAGAGATGAATAATATCACTGTCAAGAATCGCTACCCGCTACCCTTGATTCCTGAACTATTTGAGAGACTCCGTTCTGCGAAAATCTTTACGAAGCTGGATCTTAGAGGGGCTTACAACCTCATACGGATTCGCCCAGGAGATGAGTGGAAGACCGCCTTCAGAACGAGATATGGACATTTTGAATCTCTTGTTATGACCTTTGGCCTTAGCAATGCCCCAGCCACCTTTCAACATTTTATTAATGATGTATTTCGAGATTTCTTGGACCAATTCGTTGTGGCTTATCTCGATGACATTCTTATATTTTCAGACACCTTGGAAGAGCATCGCAGGCACGTCCAGTTAGTCTTGGAACGACTACAGGAGAACCATCTCTACATTAAACTTGAAAAATGTGAGTTTGAACAAACCAGTATCCAATTTCTGGGATATATCATCTCCCCAGAAGGTCTGAGCATGGATCCCGGCAAAATCAATGCTGTAGTGGACTGGCCTGTTCCAAGAAATTTAAAAGACGTCCAGCGTTTCATAGGATTTGCAAATTTTTACCGAAAATTTATAAAGAACTTTTCACGGATCATACTACCAATTACTACACTAACAAAAAAGACCAAAGCATTTTTCTGGTCTCCGGAGGCACAGGAGGCTTTTGACAAGTTGAAAACTCTTTTTACGTCTGCTCCATTGTTAGTACACCCAAATCCTGAATTGCCATTTACTGTCGAAGTGGACGCCTCGGACTCTGCAGTGGGAGCCATTCTGTCTCAGCGAGTTGGGGACAAGATGCAACTTCATCCATGTGCGTTTCTTTCCCACACCATGTCATCTGCAGAAAAGAACTACGACATTGGTAATAAAGAACTGTTAGCCATTAAAGTTGCCTTCTCCGAGTGGAGACATCTTCTGGAAGGTGCCAATCACCCTGTGACTGTCCTCACGGACCACAAGAATCTTGAATTCCTCCGTACAGCAAAAAGATTGTCTGCAAGACAAGCACGATGGGCCTTATTTTTCTCAAGATTCAATTTTATAATCTCTTACCGGCCTGGTTCAAGAAATGGCAAGGCTGACGCCCTGTCCAGGATGTGTTCGGAACCTCAGGAGAGGTCTAGTAATGATGATACAATTCTAGGCCCTAAAAATTTTTTGGGAATATTGCACTCTAGAGGACTAGGTAATAGAATTAAAGATGGATATCAAGAGGACTCTTTCCTTAACCATCCTTCGGAAGACGTCGATCTTTCATTCAAAGAGGGTTTTGGATGCACAAACACCAAATATATGTACCTGAATCTTCTCGCCTTGAAGTCCTCAAAAGTGTCCATGATTCTAAACTGGCAGGACATCCTGGAGTTGCAAAAACACAAGACTTACTACTTCGTTTCTTTTGGTGGCCTAATTGTAGGAAGGACGTGAGGAAATATGTTTCAACCTGTTTAACATGCGCACGAAACAAGACCCCACGATCGTCTCCTCTAGGACTCTTGCAACCACTCCCAGTTCCATCCAGGCCTTGGGGATCTATTTCCATGGATTTTATTGTGGAACTACCCCCTTCCAAACAGATGACCGTCATCCTTGTCATAGTGGACCGACTCACAAAAATGGCCCACTTTATTCCAACTGAAGGAATTCCTACTGCTGAAAAAACTGCAGAACTGATGATCAAAGAGGTATTCAGGTTACATGGAATTCCTGACAGCGTGGTGTCTGACAGAGGCGTTCAGTTTACATCAAAATTTTGGAAGAGTTTCTGTACAGCCTTGGGAGTCACGGTGAATCTTTCTACCGCTTTCCATCCTCAGTCCAATGGCCAGACGGAGAGAACGAACCAGACTTTGGAGCAATACCTCCGTTGCTTCATTTCCTATCTTCAGGATGACTGGGTGGACTATTTACCAACAGCAGAGTTTGCCTACAACAACTCCATACATAGCGCTACATCTCAAACCCCATTTTTTGCTAATTATGGAGTACATCCAGTATTTATCCCTAATCTGCCAGTGAACACTCCCATTCCAGCTGTTAATGACAGGCTTACAAAATTACAGGAATCTCAGAAGGAATTATCAGAGATATTGCTCAAGACCCAGGAAGAATATAAGGAAGCAGCAGATAAACATCGGAGAGTGCCCCCTGCTCTTCAGGTTGGAGACAAAGTTTGGCTGTCCACTAAAAACCTTAAGACACATGTGCCATCCTCCAAATTGGGTCAGAAATTCATTGGACCTTTTCAAATTTCTGCAAAAATTAACCAGGTTGCTTTTCGTTTAAAACTTCCCAACAATCTAAAGATTCATCCAGTGTTTCACATATCCTTGCTCAAACCCTTCTGTGAAAACCCGTTTCCAGGAAGAATTCAGCCACCTCCTCCACCAGAAAGGATCCGTGGTGAAGAAGAATACATTGTGGATAAGATTCTGGACTCCCGAAAATTCAGAGGTAAACTGCAGTATCTGGTGCAGTGGAAGGGTTACGGACCAGAGGAAAATTCATGGGAACCAAGGGACAACGTCCATGCTCCTAGACTAACAAGAGCCTTTCATCAGAGGTACCCGGATAAGCCAGCTCCTGAGATGTCCAGAGGCCATCCTGGAAGGAGGGGAGTACTGTCAGGAGTCGAACCCAGTACCTCTTGTCCACTGGCCAGCAGTTCTACCATCTGAGCTATTCTGCTGGCTGCAAAGTTCCTTGCTGAACCCAGATACCATTGACTGTTCTTCCTGATTGGCTACACCTAGTGCTCTCTTGATTGGGCCTCTGATTGCCAATTACACACCCTATATAAACCTGGCCCTGTGGGTGTGTCATTGCGAGATTATTGTGCTTCCAGCCTTTAGTCAAGCTCTTTCTCCTGCTGTTCCTGCTGCTTCAAACACTGCTCTCCTGTGTACCGACCTCCTGCTGCCACCTGACTACGTTATTTGCCTACTCCTCTGCTACCGAACTGCCTTTCCTGTGTACCGACCTCCGGCTGCCACCTGACTACGTTATTTGCCTGCTCTCTGCTACAAACACTGCCTTTCCTGTGTACCGACCTCCGGCTGCCACCTGACTACGTTATTTGCCTGCTCTCTGCTACAAACACTGCCTTTCCTGTGTACCGACCTCCGGCTGCCACCTGACTACGTTACCTGCCTCTGCTTCCCCTAGTGTTTGCAGTAACATCGGCTCCAACCCAGACGGGATCCTGACAGAGGGTGGGCAAAATCTGACACCTACACGCAAAGCTGCCAAAACAAGTCAGAAAACCTAGACTTGTCCACAGCAGTTCCTACATCAAAAGCATCTTTGGGGCAAGAAATGTCTCCCACATTGGCTTCAGCTGCCGAGTTGGCATTGAAAGTCCATTTTGGCATTGAAAGACCATTTCTTCCATGAAGACAAAGTCACTTGACGTTTTCTGTGATCAATTCTCCTAGTATCATATTTCCTATGAAAAATTGCAAAATTACATTTTGGACTATAAAACTGTATTTAATGCGATGTAAATTTTGCGTAAAGTCAATTTCCAATCTCCGTAACTGGGATATTGATGATCGTGTGTATATGAAACACCGGAAAAAAATGTAAGTTTAATTAGAAGTTTTTCATGTTGTATAAACATCTGAATCGCTCGTTAGAAGAACAAAAATTCCTGCTTTATTACCGCACTGTTCAAGACGGATCTAAAGCCACAGAAAACAGAAGCTTAATTTGAGGTTCGTTACTATTTGTGTAAGTTTCAGGTCCCCTTCCTGCCGCAGTCCGTCATCTTGATCAGTCCTGACGGCAGAAACGACCCATTTTAGAGCCCTTCTGGGAAGTAGTAGAACAAATGGGCATCGCCTATATCCGTGTTATCCTGTCCTCCATCATTTTTTTATGCGAGAATTTCGTAGTTTCCGCCTCGTACTTAAAGGAAATGTTCCCAGGATACAAAAATCTAACCACAAAATAAAATAACGAAGGAATGTTTAGTTGTCGTTCTGTGGTTTGTTGCCTCTTGTTAATTGATGCTCCCAAACATGAAAAGAATTTATAATATATCTGAAGCCATTTTTTAGCTTTTATCTATCGACACGGCACGGGGTGTATATGCATTTTCCTATTCCCGGATGGATCCCACAAATGTAAATTTATTAAATGTGTTAATACCAATATATGTCCAAAGCACCTTTTAATAATAATCTGTGCGTTGGGTAAATGTAGTGGTGGCATAAATATTTTATGTTCTGGCACCATTTCTGGTTTTACCCAAAATTTCATGTCCTGATGACATCATCAGATTTTGGATTCCATCATTAATATGAATCTTTGCCAGAGAATCAGTAATGTCCGCGTCTGACTTTTCTCTGCTCCTGGATTTGTCCTTCAGTTTTGACATCTGGATCTGGACATCATAAATGTATCCATGGGATCCTTTTCCTAATCTATTCCTGGTTTCAATCTTTTTTCCTATGACCAGAGGTGTATCTAGATTTTCCGGCACCTGGGGTAAGAATTAATTTTGCCCCCAAGCAGCTTGACTAGTCGTCATCAATCATGTGACTAATCATCAATGTGCGATTTGCACACTTACAGCCACAAGTCGATGAGCTGCTCTTCCTAATTCTCTCAATGGACAGTGAAAAGCTGAGAGAAGCAGGAAGAAAAACTCGTTGTCACGTGGCCGTAAGTATGAAAATCGCATGAGTATAGTGGCCATGTGATGACTGATGGAACCTGCAAGAAGAGTTGAATCCTGTTAATGAGTATATTACGCGTTGTTAGGATTGGCTTGTTGATTACAATCATTGAAAGGGTTTTCCACTTTGCACAAGCCGTTTAATCACACACATCCGGTAAGACCACAGTATCCAGGAGTTGCCCACACCCCCATCGCGGTTACCTAGAGATGACCTCTAAAAATCAACATGGAAATGGGTTTTCCAATGGGTCAATTACTTTTTAAGGCTGAAGATCTATGTCAATGTTTCTTTTTAAAAACTTCCTAAACTTTTATTTTTATTTTGCCTTTTGCACATCCCTGTACATGGCTTCTCCACACCTCATCCTAGAGGTCATGGCAGATAATTGGCGCATTTCCCGGCCTCGCTCTGATTGCCCTCCGGGAGATGTTTGTATACAATATAACATGTTGTGGATGACTGGGAGAGGCGATGGTCATTTACTTAATGCATGTATCACTTACGTCACCATTGCCTGAGGACACATTTTCCCAGTTGGAGATTCTGGGGTGTAGTGAACGATGAGATTTTTCTATGAAAACAGAGAGTAATTAGCGTCATTGTTGTGTCCATCACATCATGGAGTTGATGGGCTTTGACCATGGAGGGTAATTATTACCAATCACCTGCTGAAGTCCTATGGAAAAAAATATCATTGTATTGGTTTTTAGAAAAAAAGAGGAAATAGAAAATATTTTTTTATTTTAGAGTCGATGTTCATAATGGATGTCCTATTAGTCCAAACCCTAATGTCATTGTATTAGGGTTCAGTACTGGGTACCAGAGGTGAAAATGGCCCCATACAAAAAATTCAAATAAGTTTTAGATCTGGTGGCAAGAGTGTAACTAAAGGGTTCCAGGGAAAGTTTTAAACCTTGGCCCGTCCCCCCACAAACATTTTGCCATTGCTAAGGGTTTTAAAAATATAATAATAATAATAATAATAATAATAACAACAATAAAACACAAATGAAACAAATACATCCACGCTGTTGCTAAACTAAACTTAGTGCACCAAGGTCAATATTATCACCAATGCACCAATATTATCATTGTGCAGGGAATAAATAATACCGCCATGCTATATCACTGCTGTATAATGGCTGATCACTAAGCTAACACAGTTACTGAACTTTGCAAAAACCAATAATACCACCATACAATGCTAAGGTGCCATATTATTATTATTATTATTATTTATTTATATAGCGCCAATAATTCCATGGTGCTGTACATGAGAAGGGGTTACATACAAAGTTATAGATATCGTTTACAGTAAACAAATTTACAATGACAGACTGGTACAGAGGGGAGAGGACCCTGTCCTTGCGGACTTACATTCTACGGGATAATGGGGAAGAAACAGAAGGTCGGGGGTGCGGCAGCTCTGGTGGTGGCGAGGCGGCAGCTCTGGTGGTGGCGGCGATGTGGCAGCTCTGGTGGTGGCGGCGTGGCGGCAGCTAGGGTGGTGGTGGCGAGGCAGCAGCTCGGTGGTGGGTGGCGAGGTGGCAGCGAGGCGGAAGCTCGGGTTGTGGCGGCGAGGCGGAATGGTTATTGCAGGCTGTAGGCTTTCCTGAAGAGATGGGTTTTCAGGTTCCGTTTGAAGGATCCAAGGGTGGTGGATAATCGTACATGTTGAGGCGTGGAATTCCAGAGAATGGGGGATATTCGGGAGAAATCTTGGAGGCGGTTGTGTGAGGAACGAATAAGTGTGGAGGATAGTAGGAGGTCTTGGGAGGATCGAAGATTGCGTGAAGGAAGATATTGGGAGATTAGTTCAGAGATATAGGGAGGGGACAGGTTGTGGACGGCTTTGTAAGTCAGTGTTAGTAGTTTGAACTGGATTCGTTGGGAATTGGGAGCCAGTGGAGGGATTTGCAGAGGGAGAAGCAGGGGAGTAGCGAGGAGAAAGGTGCATTAGTCGGGCAGCAGAATTGAGGACAGACTGGAGTGGTGCAAAAGAGTTGACGGGGAGGCCACAGAGGAGGATGTTGCAGTAATCGAGGCGAGAGATGATGAGGGCATGCACAAGAGTTTTAGTAGATTGAGGGGTGAGGAAGAGACGGATTCTGGAAATGTTTTTAAGTTGGAGGCGACAGGAGGTGGCAAGAGTTTGGATGTGTGGTTTGAAGGACAGGGCAGAGTCGAGAGTTACTCCGAGGCAGCGGATTTCAGGTGCGGGAGAGATCGTGATGCCATTTACCATAATAGATAGTAAATACATGCTAATGCCTTATTTTGTGTGGCCATAAATAAGTAACTTCTCCTTTTGTGCTTCATAATGTAGTAATAATTATTTATTTATTTTATTTAAATCACCATTAATTCCAGGGATCTGAACACGGGAAGAGTGAGAAGGTCACTGGTAAAATACTGGAGAGGAGATATGTGTCACTGAGGATGTTAGCCTCAGTGATATGAACCTGGAAAAATGCTCCAGCACACTATATGCTGGGAGGGGTTAATCAGCCATATTAAGGGCTAGATTATTAAGTGAACAGCTGAAGAGTAGGTGAGAGGCTGTTCACCATATCCCCACCCCAGAGTGTGGTACAGAAGGTAAAGGTGCAGCCAGGGCCGGCGTCAGCACCCGGCACACCCGGGCAAGTGCCGGGGCCCTGAGCAGGCGGGGGGGCCCACTCGCAGTCTGGCACCCCCGCGCCCGTTAGCGGAGGAGAGCGGTGTCAGCGCCGCCACTGGCCCCCCCCGCCCGCTCAGGGCCCCGACAGCAGCTGGCACAATACTTACCTCTCCCGTGCCTCCGCTGCCGCAGCTCCGGGCTCCAGGGAGCGCCGGCGCTTCCTCTCACAGCAGCGCCGCTGAATGACGTCATCATTCAGCGGCCGGCTGTGGCAGAGAGCGCGGACGCTGGGCAGGTAAGACTTGTGTGTGTCTCTGTGTGTGTCTGTGTGTATGTAGTGCGGTGCTTTGTGTGTGTGTGTGTGTGTGTATGTATGTGAGAGAGTGCTTGTGTGCTGTGATGCTGTCTGTATGTGATGATGGGCAGGCATTGCTGATAATGGGGAGGCATTGCTGATAATGGGGAGGCATTGATGATGGGGAGAAGATGATGATAATGGGCAGGCATTGATGATAATGGGCAGGCATTGATGATGGGGAGGAGATGATGATGATGGGCAGGCATTGATGATAATGGGGAGGCCATGATGATGATGGTGAGGCAATGATGATGATAAGGAGGCAATGATGATGATGGGGAGGTAATCATGATGATAATGGGGAGTCTTTCCACAGCGCCCTTTCCTGAGCCGTAACAGTGCAGAACGCAGTACAGCGCAGAGGAGAGCTCCATATTTTGTATGGAGCATTATATGGGGACCAGTATCCTGTATGGAGCATTATATGGGGACCAGTATCCTGTATGGAGCATTATATTGGGTCCAGTATTCTGTATGGAGCATTATATGTGGTCCAGTATTCTGTATGGAGCATTATATGGGGGGGGGGTGACATCCTGCATGGGGTATTATATGGGTGATGAGGGGGAGACTGTGGTGCCCATAATATTGTATGGAGGACTGTACTGTCCAGTCTGTTCTGTGCGCTGTGAGGATTTGGCGGTTTTTGAGCTATTGTACAATTTACAATAGATATCACTCATGTAATGTAAGAAGAGAAGTATTTGGCATTGTACTGTACCCATATTTCTCTGCTGTATCTGTGCATCATGAATCGTGGTCTGTGTTAAAGGGGCCCACTGAGGCTCTTTCGCCCGGGGCCCATAAAAACCTGGAGCCGGCCCTGGGTGCAGCCTTGGGACTCATTCATTGTTCAGTGTGTCTGGAGATGAGATCTCCAGGACTGTCCTCCTGTTATGCCAGAAAGGCCATGTATTGTTTACCTAATTTTCGATTGGTGTTGCTGTACGTTTTTAATAAACCAGTTGAAAACTTAAAGGAAATGTGTTTCAATGACTATCTCTCTGCACAGCCAAGTGAGGTGTTCTACATATATATATATATATATATATATATATATAGTAATATTGACCTTTAGATCCCATACAGTAGTAATATCTCCCTTTACACCTCATGCAGTAGTAATGTCCTCCGCGATACACCATACAGTAGTGTTGTCTCTCTTTCAGCCCCATACAATAGTAATATCTCCTCTTATACACCATACAGTAGTATTGTCCCTATTTAAGCCTCATACCATAGTAATGTCCCCCTTACAGTCCCTACAGTAGTAATATCGCTGTTTACACCATATACAGTAGTGATATCCCCACTATACACGATACAGTAATAATGTCTCCTTTTTATCCTATACAGTATTTATATCTCCCTCTGTGCCTCATATAGTAGTAATGTCCCCATTTAAACCACATACAGTAGTAATATCCTCCCCTATACACCTTACAGTAGTGCTGTCCCTCTTTAAGCCTGATATAGTAGAAATATCCCCCTTTGTGCCTCATACAGTAATAATGTCCCCCTAAACAGCCCATACAATGATAATGTCCTCGTTTACACCACATGCATTAATAATATCCCCCTTATACACCATACAGTAGTAATGTTCCACTTTTCCCCATACAGTATTTATGTCTCCCTTTGTGCCGCATACAGTAGTAATGTCCTACATTATACCCCATATAAAACAAAAAACAAGAAACAAATATCCTAAAATAAAACAAAATAAAAAATATATATTGCAAAAATTGCATGAAGTTGTAATAATAATAATAATAAGGGTATTTGGTAAACATAATTTTGATCAAAAGAATGTACAAGCCATCCCGCCACGTCAAGGCAACCCTTTGTGGGACAGTCCTACTCTAATATTAAAAACCTTTCCACTTGTCAAGTGACACAAATGTGAACAAGGCAGAGGGACTGATCCTACCAGTTGAAGCTCAGGCCAGACAGGATGGATTTTCTCAACTCAGAAACAGGGCGGTCACACCCTTATATGCACAGAATGCACTAAGAACTAAATAAAAAACTGGGTCTGAACTGAAAAAATAATAAGTTGATGTGTATGCAAAATGTAAATGCATATCAAACACATGACCATTAAACAGAGAAAACAAGAAACAAGAAACAAATATCCTAAAATAAAACAAAATAAAAAATATATTGCAAAACATGCATGAAGTTGTAATAATAATAATAAGGGTATTTGGTAAACATAATTTTGATCAAAAGAATGTACAAGCCATCCCGCCACGTCAAGGCAACCCTTTGTGGGACAGTGACGCACGCCCCCTGAGGAAGGACTGTTTTTTCCCACTCCGAAACGCGCGTCGGGGAGGGCCTGGGAGACAGCTGTCCTCTATACCACTGGGTAATTATTTGCTACATCATTTGCCTGACTCTGTCTGACTCATCTTTTATATTGCATACTATACTTTGTATGTCCTTGCCCACCTCTTTGAAAGCCACACTATATGTGGGCTGAGTTATATTGTGGCCATGTTGTTATACTTTTTTTGTGATGGGTCATTCTATTGCTATATAATTACCATCTATACTATTGTAGTACAGGTATATATATGTTTTTGTAGAGGACATGTATTTTTCCGGTGCCCTATTATGTTACTATGTGTTTTTGGTTCACTATCCCCTTCCTAGCCTTTTATCTGATCTTTTTTAATTAATAAAATTTTGCATTGTTTGGACTTTATGACTGCATATTTTCTTTTTGTTATTATACCTCATATAGTAGTAATGTCCTGCATTATACCCCATATAGTAGTAATGTCCTACATTATACCCCATATAGTAGTAATGTCCTGCATTATACCCCATATAGTAGTAATGTCCTACATTATACCCCATATAGTAGTAATGTCCTGCATTATACCCCATATAGTAGTAATGTCCTACATTATACCCCATATAGTAGTAATGTCCTACATTATACCCCATATAGTAGTAATGTCCTGCATTATACCCCATATAGTAGTAATGTCCTACATTATACCCCATATAGTAGTAATGTCCTGCATTATACCCCATATAGTAGTAATGTCCTGCATTATACCTCATATAGTAGTAATGTCCTACATTATACCCCATATAGTAGTAATGTCCTACATTATACCCCATATAGTAGTAATGTCCTACATTATACCCCATACAGTAGTAATGTCCTACATTATACCCCATATAGTAGTAATGTCCTGCATTATACCCCATATAGTAGTAATGTCCTACATTATACCCCATATAGTAGTAATGTCCTGCATTATACCCCATATAGTAGTAATGTCCTACATTATACCCCATATAGTAGTAATGTCCTACATTATACCCCATATAGTAGTAATGTCCTGCATTATACCCCATATAGTAGTAATGTCCTACATTATACCCCATATAGTAGTAATGTCCTGCATTATACCCCATATAGTAGTAATGTCCTGCATTATACCTCATATAGTAGTAATGTCCTACATTATACCCCATATAGTAGTAATGTCCTACATTATACCCATACAGTAGTAATGTCCTACATTATACCCCATATAGTAGTAATGTCCTACATTATACCCCATACAGTAGTAATGTCCTACATTATAGCCCATATAGTAGTAATGTCCTACATTATACCCCATACAGTAGTAATGTCCTACATTATACCCCATATAGTAGTAATGTCCTACATTATACCCCATACAGTAGTAATGTCCTACATTATAGCCCATATAGTAGTAATGTCCTACATTATACCCCATACAGTAGTAATGTCCTACATTATACCCCATATAGTAGTAATGTCCTACATTATACCCCATATAGTAGTAATGTCCTACATTATACCCCATACAGTAGTAATGTCCTACATTATACCCCATATAGTAGTAATGTCCTACATTATACCCCATACAGTAGTAATGTCCTACATTATACCCCATATAGTAGTAATGTCCCCTTTTACACCACATGTCAGCTGTGAGCATCAACCGGCGAAGGTTTCATATAGCAGTTTAGCCGTCGCGCCCAGGTTGACCCAAAAAACGCAGATGTGGCCAAAGGGTGACCAAAATGACCGCGTTGGTTTCCTTAACTGTTCCAGTTCCTATCATTTCTTCAACATGAAAACATTTACCAAAACCCTTAATCACTTAATTGTCACCTCTCCCCCGAGAGCGAGACCCGATCCTCACCGCGCCTCACACATGACAATCTCAAGGATTAAAATAGAAAGAAACAAAATGTTTTCAATTACTTGTCGCTTGTGTTTTTTTTTATATATTTTCAAGCTTAAAATATGAACAATTTTGTTATAATAACTATAAAAGTTTTATTTCTTTGTTTTAAGTGTTGTAAAATTAATTCCGTTGGCAGAAACTGGCAGATGTGGGGCTGAGGAGCGGAGGTTTTTTTTTATGGGAAAACATCTTTTTCTACATAAGTTATGAAACATGAGGACACATATGGTTTAAGTTTGGTTGCCAGAAGGAACATTTCGCGAATATAAAATATTTGGAGATACTTATGAAGTCTTAAAGGAGAAAGGTTCTTGGATTTTTTTTTACTAGATGAAAACAAAACAATTGGGCAGAGATGATTCTAAATTTTCTGCTGCCAAAGACATAAACTAAAAGGATGCCTGAAAAAAAAAAAAACTTAAATTGACCTTATGTAGCTTAAATTTAATTAATAAACCACATACATAAATATATACCAATAGTGAATATACTACATGAATTAATATATGAAAAATATATATAAATACAGCAGTGAATAAACGGAATGCATTACATTTTGGAATATTCTGCCACTAAAAGCAATTGCACAAATCATCAAGATCCAATGCTGGCAGCTGCCAGTGCAATTGCTGACCAATAACATCCCAGATGAGCTCGATGGAAGACGAGTCTGGAGACCCTGTAGATTATGGTAGCATGTTTAGGTCATGGAGGCTGCTCACAGTAGCATGAGGAACATGTAGCCCCGCATTGTTGTTTTAAAAAAATGGCTCCTGGGACCGTTTAGAGAAATAGTCACACCACTTGTTCCACAAAATCAATGTAACGCCGAACTGTGAGTGTTGAGATTGAAGACTAGAGGGTTTGGCTACCGTACATTATGCAACCCCACATCATAATCCCGAAAGTAGGACCAGAGTGACGTACCCTCCTATTGAACATAATTTTTCACTAAAATCTGCATCTCACGATCAGTAACATCCCCTTCCTTCTCCAGTATCCATCTTCAGTTCCACCATGTTTTATATTCCAGTCTTATCCAGAGCTACATTCACAATTCTTCCAGAGGTTTTCTTTAATGAAAGGGCACCATAAATAAAACCAAAGTACATTGGAATCTTTACTATGTTTGGCTAAGATTACTCTAAACTACACAGATACTTATTATTGACCACACTCCTTGGAGAACCATCATAAATGGTCCAATGGCGGCCAGAACGGCAGCACAAAATTTGTCCATGGAGCCTTAGTCTTCAAAGAATAAGAAAAATTTAATTTTTCAACATCAATTATCTAACACCAATTATACTCGTATATCATGATCTACATTGTTACATTGTATATTAAAGCAGATGATACATATTCTTGGTGGATAAATTCATGGAGCTCATGAAGACATATGGTCTTGGTTAGGGGTGTAACTATAGTTGATGCAGGGATGCAGTTTTATCCAAACCCCGGAGCCTATGGGACCTTTGGATCATAGAAGAAGACTAATAGTACTAAAGATTCATGATAGAAGGGGGCCCAGTAGGATATTTTGCATTGGGGCTACAAGTTTCAAGTTACGCCACTGGTTTTGGTTGAAAACCCCTGTGCATCAGGCATCAAGTTGTAAAAGTAGATACTGCTGGGAAGTTGCCTCCCACACATCAGTTTACCAAGGTTGCAAAGTTTTTGAAAAGTTTTAGTCCTCTTTAAATCAGAATAATCAGTGGGGAATACAATGGGTTAAACTCAGTATGACTTCATTAGTATCACATATCCACAAGAAAAACTCATCAATATAGCACTATAGCACCACCAGCTACGGACATTGGCTTGAAAAGATGGAAATGTACATATACCTGCCCTCAAAGACAGTCATGTAGATGTTAGCATAAGTGGGCGCTACGTTGGACCCCATGGCAGTCCCCCTTTTCTGCAGATTTGTGTTTTGTACTTTTTTAATAGACTAATTAACGATTGCATATTTCTGTGGTTGGTGCTGTGAATTTTGATTGCCGTTCTATCTAATTGTGTTTACTGTTTAAACCTGATGTGTTGCATTGTTTTGTATGCTTGAAAAAGACGTGTGAAAAGTTGAAACATTGCATCCTGTGTATGGAAGAATAAAGATGATTTGAACTTCATCATCTACTGGACGTTGTCAGTGCATGCTGTATCCAAGTAGGTTCCTTGGATTTTGGAACTTGCGTCTTTATACAGGAGAACACCCTGATAGGCAGTTTTATCCTTTGAAGAGTACTGTGAACTAATCATTCACGTTTTTATATCATCTTCTCTGCAGTCTACATATCTTATCAAGGAAAAATAACAAACAAGCATGCAGCTAAAGGGATGATGGAAGTAGCAATGGCACCTGGACCCTCGTGCCTTTAAAGGACCTATAGACCCCTCTGCTACAAAGTAGGACACCAGCACTATGGGACTATGGTAGAAATTTAGCATTGGCATCAAGTAGAGAGGAACATGTTGCTTTCTCCTGGTAACTACACCATTGATAAAAGTTTTAGCCCTGAAAAAAAGACAACTTTTCTGAGTTTCTGAAAAAGAAAAAAGAAATAGAGAAGGGATATCTAGGACATACCAGCGGTGTGACTTTACCAAATTACAAAAATGAATGAAACTATGTCCATCGTCCCAATAGAAGTTCTAACCTTCACGATAAATTTACGTCTGACTCATATAATAGTTCTTGTTACTTCTTCATTCACGTCAAACACTAAGACATTCCTAAGATGAAGAATCGAGGAAATAAAGACATCACAAGAAGGATCTGGGCCAAAACGTTACGTTAAAAACAATTAAGTAGATTTTTGGCAAATTCGTCATTTCTAGATGTTTTCTCATCTTGCAGAAATAAGATTACAACAATCTGGAGATGGAGAAAATCCTGGCGGGACGCCCTAAGGTGGAGAGCGAAAATTCATGGACAGAACAGGAGTCAAGTTCAACATCAAAGGTTACGTGGATTGTGCTTGTACGATCAGAGCATTATTCATGTCGGACCCAGTCTAAACATTTTATTTCAGTTTATACTTCATACAGCTAATCACATTAACTATAACGCTCTGGAGTCCATCACTGATGTAAATATGTCACGTCATGATGTTATTATATCAGTGCAGGGTGTTTATCCTATAGAACAACTCATGGACGTGTGAATTCCAAAAACAGAAGATGAAGAAACCAAACCCCCATTGTAAGTTTTAGTATGGGTGTGAAACAACTACGGACAAGTGAATGGCTTTAATTATGTCACCACGAACTAACATTTATAGTTTAGATGTAATAAGTATCTACATAAAGCATTAAGCTATGGTGTACATACATTACATTACTGATCCTGTACTGATCCTGAGTTACATCCTGTATTATACTCCAGAGCTGCAGTCACTATTCTGCTGGTGCAGTCACTGTGCACATACATTACTGATCCTGAGTTACATCCTGGATTATACTCCAGAGCTGCACTCTCACTATTCTGCTGGTGCAGTCACTGAGTACATACATTACTAATCCTGAGTTACATCCTGTATTTTACTCCAGAGCTGCACTCACTATTCTGCTGGTGCAGTCACTGTGTACATACATTACATTACTGATCCTGAGTTACATCCTGTATTATACTCCAGAGCTGCACTCACTATTCTGCTGGTGCAGTCAGTGTGTACATACATTACATTACTGATCCTGAGTTACATCCTGTATTATACTCCAGAGCTGCACTCACTATTCTGCTGGTGCAGTCACTGTGTACATACATTACATTACTGATCCTGAGTTACATCCTGTATTATACTCCAGAGCTGCACTCACTATTCTGCTGGTGCTGTCACTGTGTACATACATTACATTACTGATCCTGAGTTACATCCTGTATTATACTCCAGAGCTGCACTCACTATTCTGCTGGTGCAGTCACTGTGTACGTACATTACATTACTGATCCTGAGTTACATCCTGTATTATACTCCAGAGCTGCACTCACTATTCTGCTGGTGCAGTCACTGTGTACATACATTACATTACTGATCCTGAGTTACATCCTGTATAATACTCCAGCGCTGCACTCACTATTCTGCTGGTGCAGTCACTGTGTACATACATTACATTACTGATCCTGAGTTACATCCTGTATTATACTCCAGAGCTGCACTCACTATTCTGCTGGTGCAGTCACTGTGTACATACATTACATTACTGATCCTGAGTTACATCCTGTATTATACTCCAGAGCTGCACTCACTATTCTGCTGGTGCAGTCACTGTGTACGTACATTACATTACTGATCCTGAGTTACATCCTGTATTATACTCCAGAGCTGCACTCACTATTCTGCTGGTGCAGTCACTGTGTACATACATTACATTACTGATCCTGAGTTACATCCTGTATAATACTCCAGCGCTGCACTCACTATTCTGCTGGTGCAGTCACTGTGTACATACATTACATTACTGATCCTGAGTTACATCCTGTATTATACTCCAGAGCTGCACTCACTATTCTGCTGGTGCAGTCACTGTGTACATACATTACATTACTGATCCTGAGTTACATCCTGTATTATACTCCAGAGCTGCACTCACTATTCTGCTGGTGCAGTCACTGTGTACATACAGTACATTACATTACTGATCCTGGACTGATACAGAGTGGCGCTGTTTTTGGAAATAAAAGTGAACCTTTTTTCTAATCCTGGACTATACCTTCAGTTATTCTTCCTCCTAATCATGATCATTCTTGTCATAATTCTTCTCTATCTCTGATTCATTTTCTTCCTTCTGTGAGTTTTCTTGAGGTCAGAGTTACTCAGTTTATTGACAGTGACTACTTCCATCTTGCGATGTGACATCTTGGCCAAAACTCCCCGGATCTGACTGATTTAATGTCGCTAAATGTAAATATAAATTGGTTAAGGTTGCAGGAAGGTGCGTGACTCTGAGATATTTGTTGTTTGGTGCATTCCAGTTCACTTACTGATCTACCTGCTGTGGAGGAGAAAACATCAGAGCATTGCATAATACTTTTCATCGGCCTCAAATAACCTGCACACAAAGAAGCAGCCAACAACATGACGCCGTCAGCCCATTCTTCCATCAATTCTGTAAGGCTTGTAGTCTCTTACTGTAGCGGGCTGATATCATCAGGAGAGTTGTAGGATGTATCTTGTATACCGAAGCGCTTCGGTATTTTCAGCCTTATTACACACTGATTTTCTTCTGGATCATTTGTAAACCGATAGAATGAATTACAATGTATCTGTTTGCCCACATTTACTACAGTTGGGTCTACTCTTGCTTCAGTCGGTAGAATTGATAGGAGATAATTAATGTAGATTGGATGAATGTGTTTACAAGACAGAGAGCAATCAAACCCTCCATGGATGACATTAATACACAAGATATTCTGATTCTAAATGAACTGTTGATTATTATGTTGCGAGTCCAAGATGATTCACCATTTCTTCACCATCTGCCGCGGCTCCCAATCTCGAGTGTGATATTTGCAAGAAAACAAAAAACTTTCTCTCCAGGGTTCTGGATTAAGACTTGTAGAGGAGGCAGAGCCAAAGGAATGATATCATGTGTTTTAAGAGCTCGGAGCCTGCCGTGGAGCAGCTATTGTGCCGATATAAATAGCCGTTATGCGGCCTCTGCGCGTATGTGTAAATTATTAATACATGTCACAATGAGTTTATGTCTCATAAACTGAAGGAACATTTGATGCCCGGACACCCAAGGCTACTTGCTCTGCTCTCTGGAGATAAAGAACAGAAACCTCTGACTGTTTATATGTGGAGGACTCTACCAGAACGTTATTGAGGCTCAGAGTTGAAGACGTTGAGGAACGATGTCAAGAATATAAATGCAAAGTCAAAAAATTGGTGACCCATCAGATAGAAGACTGCAGATCTCCTCACCCAACTGGAGTCATTGTTGGGCTGGGTCTAGATCTCAGTGGAGCAGTTGACTTTGCAGGTCAACAGCTTCTAAGAGCTGGTCAAAATGCTGAATATCCCGTGGTTAGGCCTAATTGCTCTCGGCACAACTCGTCCTCGTGTCTTGGACAAGTGTACTGCCCCATAAAAAGGAGGGTAATGTTTCCTTCGCTTTGAAAGTGGACTTGCATGTGTGCAGGAAGGGTCAACTCCCTCAGCACACCTGTAAATCCTCTCGACTACATAAGTATAAGAAACACCAGAACTAAACAAGGCACAAGAGTCTTTTGGAAAGACCATATTAAAAGAAATATAGGTAATTTTTTGAGATGAGGGAATCGATTAATATTTAATTTTAGGAAACTTACTGAATGTAATTCAATGGCAAAAAAAACTTTACACAAGTAGGAGCTGGCATCAGACGATCTCACATGTAGCTCTGCAGGCTTCCCCATAACACCGTGCAGCTTTCACTTCACATGATATAGCACAGACAATCAGGAGGGTTTAGTAGCCTGCATAAAAGCCGAGGCAGGGAATGCAGCAGCCAATTGATGGCGAATCTGTACAGTGAGATAATGTCACAGCTCAGCAATAGAAATAAAGAGAGAAAGTCACAAAACACTGAATAAACATTACAGATAGTGCGTGATAGCATCCACTTTTCTATAGCCATATATGTTGAACTCAGTTGGACATTACTAAGGTTGTGTTTCTTTTAAAGAGATTGAAAGGGATTCAATACAGTCCTACAAGAACTCAAAGTGTTGCTCATGGCAGAGGATTTGCAGTAAATTGCAACTCGCGGTGAATCGATTCATTACAAATCGAATATTGTAAAAAAAATCATGAAAGTTGGCAAAAATGTCAAAAGCTTTTCTCATCTGTAGTCATCACTTACATTTTGGAAAGGTGAAAAGAGGGAATTGCTCCATTTGCAAACATCAAAGTGAACTGCAGAAAAGGAGGAGAGGTTTACTTACGAGTATGCACTCTATCCATTGGGATTCATAAGTAGAGCCACAAAAAATGCCGGCCTGGCATTAGCCAAGAAAAGGGCATGGGAATCCTAGAAAGAAAACTTTTATTAGCTAAATATCATATTTTACAGAGCATATAGCATAAATTTTTCAGACAACACCATTGAATGGACGTTTGACTCTACTGACAATGCCATGACCTGATTAGGGTTGGTTAGGCAAAAGAAAATTGGTGAGGCAGGTGGCCTTCAAGAACCCAGAACCTAGAATGTTCACATCTCATAACAGCCAAAAATAGGAGATGTCCCTTACACCTTTGTAGACCTGCTCATGAAAGATGGTGGAAGTTATGGAGGTACCCAAGACAATGGCTCCTTTAGACTTCAGAAGAGAAACATTTATTTGCTTCTTCTCTACTCAGATAGGATTCCGAAATGGTCATTGGGAATCCCCTGTATTTCTAAAAAGTAGTGTTCCCACAGACCTCAGTGTAGGTCCGTCGGTCATAAATGCCTACTTAAGGGTCATTTAATAAATATAATGATAAATATCACAGAGAGAGATGCCCGGTCAGCACCCTAAAGTTCCCAGGTCTCATCAATGGTCTTGGCTTGATCCCGTGAGCAGAATGTTTCTGTTTATGGAGAAATGATGGATCAGCTTCTCCTGTAGGACGCTTGCCTGTTTTGATAAGATTATGTTTGCAGTGGAAGAACTTCATCTTCTGTAAATAGCTGCTCTTTTCGGAAATAGGATATTAACGTTCACCTCAGATGACTTCCACCAGGACGCTGAATTTAGAAAGCCTTTGACACAGTGAACTTAATAAATAGGAGGAAGGTAAAGTCCTTGTAATATTATGAAAGGTTCAACTATGTAATCTAATGTTTGGAACACATTAGTGCTGTGGAAAACCTCCCAAAACTGTCCATAGACAGATTTATTATTATTTTTAAATGGCCTTCTCGAGCCATAGCGACTTGATAGATGAACGATTTGTTGGAAGATGGATCTTGTGCAAGTCTAGATAGGTCCACCAGTGTCTTCTCCGCCGCTATGTTGATTGTGTAAAGCCATCGGGGGTTGCTGGCCTTCCTCTTTCCCTTGTTCCTTCTTTTCTTCTGACCATGATGTCCTTCTCCAGTGATTGGTCCCTTTGTATGATGTGTCCAAAGTAGGGAAGTCGTAGCTTGGTGATCCTTGGTTTGAGTGATCTTTGCTTGGTGATCCTTTGTTTGAGTGATCTTCGCTTGGTGATCCTTTGTTTGAGTGATCTTCGCTTGGTGATCCTTGGTTTGAGTGATATTTGCTTGGTGATCCTTTGTTTGAGTGATCTTCGCTTGGTGATCCTTGCATAGACAGATAGACATAATCATATCTGCCAATAACCAGGCAACTATTTGTAATGAAATTGGAGTTATTTTTAATTTTAGGATAACTTTGATCTATACACGAATTACATAGGAATGGATCTTGAAATACCAAATTCTAGTTTTAAGGGTAGATATAAACCATTGACACTATGGCTATGGCGCCCAGTAAGAAGGAGGAGGAGGACCTAGCTCATGTTGGAACCCATCATGCTTCTTCATGGATTCATTCTCTTTTCATTGGTGTCATTAATGGGGTTGTCCACTACTAGGACAACTCCTTCTTAAACTAAATGTCCGTTCCTGATAAAATAAGCAATCCTATACTCACCTCCCATGCAGGCACCGTTCCAGTGTCGGCACTCACGGTCCCAGGGCTGTGATGCGTTGGAATGACACGTGATACCCAGCGCCAAATCAGCGCTGGCATCACTGTCTTTGCCTTCGGACATGACCCCATGCGATACATGACCCCATCCCTGGACGCACATCCAGCTGAAATAGCTGCTGGCATCAGCGGGCCCCCCATCCTGCACAGGCCTGATCACAGTCGTACTCACTGCGATCGCGTTCGTTATGCTCCTGGTGTCTTCTTATGTGTGCGGCAATGTGGTGCACCCTATGGCATCAGAGCATGGCTGGAGATGCTCCGTTTGCAGCCATTGAAGCTATTTCTCTGTCTTGATTCTTAAAGGAATGGTCCACTTTGTACAGTATTGTCTTGCATGTTCTGGTAAGGCATAATAAAGTAATGCAGAGGGTAGTCTTTATTAGGACACCCTTCTATAAGGAAAGACAGAATTCTTGGCTTTTGGAGTTTTTGGAGCCTCAATAGGCAGCTGCTTCTCATAGCAATAACCGCTGATCACCGGGATTCTTAGCAGTGGGATCAACCCCGTAATCAGTAAGCATCAACTGCAACAGAAAAATCCCTGTTGACGTTTCCTTTGATTGTATGAATTATACTGATGTGAAATTATCTGCTGCCATGAAATAAGCACGGGGTCTTCTGGATGTGGATGTTTTATTCTTGTACGTCTTAAATATTTCCAGTTGCCCACCGGAAGCGGAGGAGTTTGGTCAGCGTGCCCCTACAGGACGCCATGTCCACGGCCGGGTGGTGAATTCTGCATTCTGCAGACAACTCCAAACCATCCACTGAATCATTTATTTGGTTTCCACTTGTATACAGAAGAAACGGGATTTATTTTCTTAGTGTATCGTTCCCATTCCTAAGGGTGCTAGGATCGGATTTAGTGGTAAGCAGTGGAGACCACCTGCATTGCGGATGGTCAGGGGGGGACGCACTTAGGACAAGAGAGGGGACAACTAAAGAGAACAGAGTGCAACATTGTAACAATTAGAATAAGAAATAGTAGATAGGAAATGGAGAATTAATGGGATGGTTAAGGTATTAAAGGGTGTTTATAAAAATGTGACGTTATCCTTGTAGATAGGACGAGGGATGACATCCTGATTACTGGGGGTCTGACCCCTGGGACCACTAACCACCTCCATTCTGAAGAACGGCGACTAAGTAGAGCAGAGGTCGAGCTTGTGCATCTCCACTCCATTCATTCTTTATGGGAGCGCCAGAGATTTTCAATGGGACCCGTACATGGGCGTACCCAGGATCAAAACTAGGGGGGGGCAAGCCAATGTCACATCTTATACAGGTTACATCATATACACTGTACATTATCCTGCATATTAGGTATGGAGCATTAGAACTGTTGTATATTGTATAATACAGCAGTGTATGTGACACTACGCTGTATATACCATATATTATACATGGCACACTCACCTCTATACAAAGAATAAGAGGCATTATAACCTGTATATGAAAAGTATAATACAGCAGTGTATATACACTCTATATACCGCACACGATGTGTATGACCTGTATACACCATATACTACACTCTATATACCGCACACGATGTGTATGACCTGTATACACCATATACTACACTCTATATACCGCATACGATGTGTATGACCCTGTATACACCATATACTACACTCTTATTTTGAAGTAAAAAAAATAAAAATAAACAGGAACAACACAATACTTAAAATAAAGAATAAGTAAAGTTAAAAATCAACAAACTTACTGGTATTTCAGTGGGAACTATGGGTCTGCTTTTCTGCTTTTGGCTAATGAGATGGTCAATGTTCGGTTCCATATTTGTCACAAGTGAAGCAATTTTTCTCTTTCTTGATATCATTATTTCCTAGAGATTCCAAATTGCTATTAGTAAAATACCAATATATATACAGCGCTACAAAAAACAATATACCAGCAATAAAACTGCCCACACAGAGACATACAGCCTGCACTGCCCATCATTGCAGCCTTGCCAATCCATATCATTTCATCCTCATCAATGCACATAGTGGCGCAACTCCACTTTTAGCTCAGGCTCAGACTGGTGTGGTGCCAAAGTCCCTAATAGGCAGGTAAATGTCCCCAATAGGCAGCATTGATCCCCAATAGGCAGCATATGTCCTCAATAGGCAGCATAGGTTCCCAATAGGCAGCATAGGTCCCAATAGACAGCATAGGTCCCCAATAGGCAGGTAAATGTCCCGATAGGCAGCATAGGTCCCCAATAGGCAGCATAGGTCCCTAATATGCAGCATATGTCCTCAATAGGCAGCATAATCCCCCATAAGAAGCATAGTAGTCCCCAGTAGGCAGCATAATCCCGCATAAGCAGCATAGTCCCCAATAGCCAGCATAATCCCCCAATAGCCAGCATTATCCCCCTATAGCCAGCATAATCCCCAATAGCCAGCATAATCCCCAATAGCCAGCATAATCCCCCAATAGCCAGCATAATCCCCCTATAGCCAGCATAATCACCTATAGCCAGCATAATCACCTATAGCCAGCATAATCACCCTATAGCCAGCATAATCCCCCTATAGCCAGCATAATCCCCCAATAGCCAGCATAATCACCCAATAGCCAGCATAATCACCTAATAGCCAGCATAATCCCCCAATAGCCAGCATAATCACCTAATAGCAGCATAATCCCCTATAGCCAGCATAATCTCCCAATAGCCAGCATAATCCCCCAATAGCCAGCATAATCCCCCAATAGCCAGCATAATTCCCCCTATAGCCAGCATAATCCCCCAATAGCCAGCATAATCACCTATAGCCAGCATAATCCCCATATAGTCAGCATAATCCCCCTATAGCCAGCATAATCCCCATAGCCAGCATAATCCCCCTATAGCCAGCATAATCCCCAATAGCCAGCATAATCCCCCTATAGCCAGCATAATCCCCCTATAGCCAGCATAATCCCCTATAGCCAGCAGAATCCCCTATAGCCAGCAGAATCCCCCATAGCCAGCATAATCACCTATAGCCAGCATAATCCCCCTATAGCCAGCATAATCCCCCTATAGCCAGCATACTCCCCCTATAGCCAGCATAATCCCCCTATAGCCAGCATAATCCCCTATAGCCAGCATAATCACCCTATAGCCAGCATAATCCCCCTATAGCCAGCATACTCCCCCTATAGCCAGCATAATCCCCTATAGCCAGCATACTCCCCCTATAGCCAGCATAATCACCCTATAGCCAGCATACTCCCCCTATAGCCAGCATAATCCCCCTATAGCCAGCATAATCACCCTATAGCCAGCATAATCACCCTATAGCCAGTATAATCCCCCACAGGCCGGGCCCGGCGTCAAAAAAAAAAAAAAAAGCCGTACTCACCTATCTCCCCCGCTGCTCTGAAGAAGCGCGCTCTGGACTCCGTCTTCTCCTGAGTCCTGGCACAGGCGGCGTGATGTCATCAGGGCGCGCAGGCGGCGTGATGACGATCACGTCGCCTGTGCTGCATATGGAAGGCCGCAAGGCCTTCCTAACCAGCACATTGCGCCCGCGATTAAAGGGCCCGCCGCCCGCCGGCAATGAACTGTCAGTTCAATGTCGGCGGGGCCGACGGGCCGGATTTATGCACCGTGCGCCCCTGCTTCTAGGGGGGGGGCACTTGCCCCCCCGCCCCACGGTGGGTACGCCCATGGACCCGTAGCAGTTTACTGTCTCCAGCACTGCCGTCGAGATGATGGAGTGGAATGCGCAGGCTCAATCTCGGCTCTATTCGAAATGGGCTTTTCGGTGCCTCATGCTCGGGATCGGTGGGGGGTCCTAGGGTTTCAGACCAGAGGTGTATCTAGGCTTTCTGGCACCCGGGGCAAGAATTCGGTTTGGCGCCCCGCTCCCCCCCAAGCACACATGCGATTTGCACACTTAGTCATGTACGGACGAGCTGCTCTCCCTAATGCTCTCAATGTTCAGTAAAAAATCTGAGAGAAGCAAGAAGAGAAGCTCGTTGTCACAGGACCATAAGTATAGAAATCACATATGAGTGAAGTGTCCATGAGATAACTACTGGAACCTGCAGAGCTGAATCCTGACATTGCAGCTTCTGAATTCTCACAACGAATGCACTGCACACTTTTAGGATTCTCCCTTACTGGTGGCAAGAGTACACGGTCATGTCAGCACAAGCATGTGATTTATATACTTCTGGCCACGTCTAGTCAGCATGTGAACGCATGTATGTAAATCACCGGCACGAGAGAATCCTGACAGCGAGCAGTGCGCACTGTGAGAATTCAGAAATTGACTAATTCTCATGTCTTTATTTGTTAGGAGCATTAAAGGGGCTCTCCAGGTTTGTGCTGAGTCTGCAGTCATTCTATGTGACACAGACCTGGAGAACCCCTTTAAATGCTCCTAACAAATAAAGACATGAGAATTAGTCAATTTCACAAATAATATTTACATCCAGGTACCTGATAGATGACGCTGTCTCTGGAGTCGTTCTCCTTTTCTTCATCTTTCCAGACCCCCATGATGAGTTTTCTCATCCACAGCTCATCTCTGCAGACCTCCATCTTCTCCGCTCTTCTGCACCAACTCTCCACACGATG
The DNA here is from genome assembly GCA_033576555.1 of Oophaga sylvatica. Taxonomy (NCBI): domain Eukaryota; kingdom Metazoa; phylum Chordata; class Amphibia; order Anura; family Dendrobatidae; genus Oophaga; species Oophaga sylvatica. The sequence goes on from JARQOD010000009.1 coordinate 82,303,638, forward strand.
CCCAAAAAGACAGAAAGTCATTATAATGCTCCTAAATAAAAATATTCTGCAATTTACTGTCGCCTCACACTATTTCTCCTCCCTCCTCACACTGTCTCCTCTCACATCCCCCCTGTTCACCATACTGTCTCCACATATTTACCCCCTCACTCTCTATACTGTCTGCTAACACACACCCGACTCCCAATACTGTGTCTGCACACATCCCATCACCCTCACTTCCCATACTGGTGTCCACATACATTCACCCGTTCACTCCCCATACTGTCTGCACTCATACCCCCATACTGTTTCCTCATACATGCCCTCATACATACATACTCTTCAGTACCCTCAAATCCCCCACACATATTAAATGCCCCCTATCCCCACTCCAAATCCCCCACACACATTAAGAACCCCCCACACACATTAAGTACCCCCCATCCCCACTCCAAACCCCCCCCACATAAAATAACCCCCATCCCCACTCCAAATCCCCCCCATAAAAAAGCCCCCATCCCCACTCCAAATCCCCCCACACATAAAAGAACCCCCCCATCCCCACTCCAAGTCCCCCCACATAAAATAGCCCCATCTCCACTCCAAATCCCCCCACATAAAATAGCCCCCATCCCCACTCCAAATCCCCCCACTCATAAAAGAACCCCCCATCCCATCCAAATCCCCCCACATAAAAATAGCCCCCCCATCCCCACTCCAAATTCCCCCCACATAAAATAGCCCCCCATCCCCACTCATAAAAAGAACCCCCATCCCCACTCCAAATCCCCCCCACATAAAATAGCCCCCCATCCCCACTCCAAATCCCCCCACTAATAAAAGAACCCCCCATCCCCATTCCCAAATCCCCCACATAAAATAGCCCCCTTCCCCACTCCAAATCCCCCCACATAAAATAGCCCCCATCCCCACTCCAAAATCCCCCCACTCATAAAAGAACCCCCCATCCCCACTCCAAATCCCCCCACATAAAATAGCCCCCTCCCCACTCCAAATCCCCCCCACATAAAATAAAGCCCCCCATCCCCACTCCAAATCCCCCCACATAAAATAGCCCCAATCCCCACTCCAAATCCCCCCACTCATAAAAGAACCCCATCCCCATTCCAAATCCCCCCACATAAAATAGCCCCCCCATCCCTACTCCAAATCCCCCACTCAATAAAAAGAACCCCCCATTCCCCACTCCAAATCCCCCCCACATAAAATAGCCCCATCCCCACTCCAAATCCCCCACTCATAAAAGAACCCCCCATCCCCAATCCCAAACCCCCCACATAAAATAGCCCCCCATCCCCACTCCAAATCCCCCCCACTCATAAAAGAACCCCCATCCCCATTCCAAATCCCCCCAAATAAATAGCCCCCCATCCCCACTCCAAATCCCCCCACTCATAAAAGAACCCCCCATCCCCACTCCAAATCCCCCCCACATAAAATAGCCCCCATCCCCACTCCAAATCCCCCCACAAAAATAGCCCCCATACCCCACACCAAATCCTCCCCACATAAAATAGCCCCCATCCCCACTCATAAAAGAACCCCCATCCCCACCCAAATCCCCCCACTAATAAAAGAACCCCCATCCCCATTCCAAATCCCCCCACTAAAATAGCCCCCTTCCCCACTCCAAATCCCCCCCAAATAAAATAGCCCCCATCCCCCTCCAAATCCCCCCCACATAAAATAGCCCCCATCCCCACTCCAAATCCCCCCCATCATAAAAGAACCCCCCATCCCCACTCCAAATCCCCCCACATAAAATAGCCCCCATCTCCACTCCAATCCCCCCACATAAAATAGCCCCCATGCCACTTCCAAATCCCCCCACTCATAAAAGAAACCCCCCATCCCCACTCCAAATCCCCCCCCACATAAAATAGCCCCCATCCCACTTCCAATCCCCCACATTAAAATAGCCCCCCATCCCCACTCATAAAAAACCCCCCTCCCACTCCAAATCCCCCACATAAAATAGCCCCCCCATCCCCACTCCAAATCCCCCCACTAATAAAAGAACCCCCATCACCATTTCAAATCCCCCCACATAAAATAGCCCCCTTCCCCACTCCAAATCCCCCACATAAAATAGCACCCATCCCCACTCCAAATCCCCCCACAAAAATAGCCCCATCCCCACTCCAAATCCCCCCACTCAATAAAAGAACCCCCCATCCCCCACTCCAAATCCCCCCACATAAAATTGCCCCCATCCCCACCCAAATCCCCCCACATAAAATAGCCCCCCATCCCCACTCCAAATCCCCCCACATAAAATACCCCATCCCCACTCCAAATCCCCCACTCATAAAAGAACCCCCATCCCCACTCCAAATCCCCCCACATAAATAGCCCCCCATCCCCACTCCAAATCCCCCCCTAAAAAGAACCCCCCATCCCCAATCCAAATCCCCCCACATAAAATAGCCCCCATCCACTCCAAATCCCCCCACTCATAAAAGAACCCCCCCCCCCACTCCAAAACCCCCCCCACATAAAATAGCCCCCATCCCCACTCCAAATCCCCACTCATAAAAGAACCCCCATCCCCAATCCAAATCCCCCCACATAAAATACCCCCCATCCCCACTCCAAATCCCCCCACTCATAAAAGAACCCCCATCCCCATTCCAAATCCCCCCACATAAAATAGCCCCCATCCCCACTCCAATCCCCCCACTCATAAAAGAACCCCCCATCCCCACTCCAAATCCCCCCCACATAAAATAGCCCCCCATCCCCACCCAAATCCCCCCACCATAAAAAGAACCCCCCATCCCCACTCTAAATTCACCCCCCCATACACACCACTACACATTATGCCCCCCATTAATCTTCGGTGGTTCTTCGCTCCATGTGGAGCACACCTCACCACAAATTCACCCTTCTTGGGCGCCACCGACGAGTGACGTCAGCAGCGTGAATCACATGACCTGATCACATGACCTGATCACAGACCTGATCACGCTGCGACGTCGCTCTGACCCGGCGGTCAGAGCTTCAATTGTAGTGGCCTCTGTATAGACGCCAGTGCATTGTTTCCCTGGGAGCCGGCACGCAGCAGCTTCTCTGCGCGGCTGTCAGCTTGACACCCGGCACAGGGAACAGCCGACTCTCAGGCCGGGGCGGCAGAGCGCAGCCGCGGGGAGACACTGCGGACCGCCGCATTAGGCGGCCCAACTGCGCCCCCCTAACCCCCCCCTAGATAGCGCCCCGTTTCAGACCCCAAGTGATCAAGAAGATATCCTCTATCCCATCAATAGGGGATAACGTCACATCTTGGTACAACCTGTTTAAAGGGCTTTTCCAACTAACAAAAGTTCATTTTAATCAATAGATTTTGGAATAATAATATTCCACCATTGGATGTGTTTAAAAAAATGTTCCTGTGCTGAGATAATCTTATAAATGTCCCCCTGCTGTGTACTGTGTAATGTCTGTGTCTTACCCCTGCATCCTGTCTGTATACTCTTTTGTTTCCTCCCCTGCCCAGGAGCTGTAGTTTGATCAGACCATGTCCCCGTACGGTCAGACACAGACATTACACATACACAGCAGGACACATTTATAAGATTATCTCAGCACAGGAAACATTTTTTTTAAACACATCCAATTATGGAACTTATTATTATTCCAAGATCTATTGATTAAAATGAACTTTTGTTCGTGGGAAAACCCTTTAACTAATCCGAGAAAGTGTATCCAAGCTAATCGTGATACTGCATGCTGAGCCACTGTATCTTAAGGCTGGGTCTCACATAGCGATCGCACCAGCGATCCCGACAACGAATATGCACTTGTCAGGATCGCTGGTGTATCGCTACATGATCGCTGCTGAGCGGCCAAATAGGCAGCGATCAGCACAGCGACACTGCTGGTAACATCACTTAGTTACCCGCAGTGTACCTTGGATACCAGCGCCCTGATGCAGGAGCGGTAACCAAGGTACACATCGGGTTTCCAGGCGCTGCGCGGTGCCTGGAAACCCGCTGTGTACCTTGGTTACCACCTCCCTGCATCAGGCGCTGGATCCAAGGATACACAGCAGGTTTCTAGGCACAGCCCCCCGCCCTGGAAACCCGCGTGTACCTTGGTTAACCAGCGGATCGCTGGTCTCCCGCCTGTCACACCAGCGATGCGTGCCTGTCAGCGGAGACCAGCGATCAAAAAATGTCCGGACATTCAGTGACGTCGCGTACCCAGCAGGGGGCTGATGTCGGTGAAGTCACAGACAGCGATATCGCTGGTGAGCTCGCTGCTGCGTCACAAAACTATGACTCAGCACCATCTCGCTAGCGGACGCTGTGGGACAGGGGCTTTAGTCTATCAAGTTTTGATGCATTAATTGAGCTACTGTGGTCCTATGGTCTAAGAAGCCGTGTATCTAAATCTGTCATTGTGATATGTGAGGGTGAAACTAGCCTATTATATGTAATACTTTCTTCAAGTCTGTATCAAAACAGATTATAAGTTCCTGTCTACAGGTTCTACAGCTAACCAAACACGTGGATACAGTCAAGAGTCATATACAGTTGTGTAAAAAGTGTTTGTCCCTTCCTGATTTCTCTTTTTGCTTTTTTCACACTTAAAGTTTCAGTCATCAAGCATATTTAGATTTTACACAAAGAAAACAAGTAATCACAAAAAGCTTTTAAATGAAGTCTTTATTTTAAGGAAAAAGAAATCTAAACCTACAGGGCCCTGAGGAAAGGTGATTGCCCCCCCCCCCCCTATAACATAAAGTAACATAAATAACTTGGTTTATCATATCTTTGGGAAGCTGAGTTCACGTTCCCACCCAACGCAGGCCTGATTACTGATCACCTGTTCTCAATCAAAAATACTTACAAGGACCTGCCCTGACAAAGTGAAATAGACCAAAAATCCTCAAAAGCTAGATATCATGCCGCAATCCAAAGAAATTCGGAACAAAGAGAAAACAAATAATTGAGTCTACAGTCTGGAAAAAGGTTATAAAGCTAAAAAAATAAGCCAAAGCTCAAACTCAAAAATATTTCCCGGACCGTGTATTCCTTGACCATGAAAGTACAAAAACACTAGTGCATGCCCCATCATCTCCCGCCTCGACTATGAAACCCCTACTCTCGGCCTTCCTCTAGCACTCTGGCACCACTCCAATCCATCCGCACCTCTCCCGAAACGACCACCTCTACCCTCCTTGTTCCTCACCCATTCCTGAACTGTGAGCCCTTCGGGGCGGGGTCCTCTCCCTGTACTTGTGTGTGCCTTGTATTGCTCAGTTTACTGTACTTGTCTATATTTGCCCCTTTCAAATGTAAATGGCGCTATAAAAATCTAAAATAAATAATAATAAAGCATTTCTAAAGCTTTGGGACTCTACAAACTACTGTAAAGCCATTATTCACAAATGGCAAAAACATGGAACATTGGAGAATTCCCAGGAGTGGCCGGCCGTCCAAAATTACCCCAAGAAAGCAGCGACGATCATCCAAGAGGCCCAAAAAACCCCACAACAACATCCAAAATCTGAGGCCTCACCTGCCCAAAGGGTAGTGCCCACGACGGAACTGCTGCTGGATTGACGGGGGTATTTTTGGCAGCCCCAAACCCATATGGCCAGCTGCAGCAGCATATAGAGGGGGATTTTCAAGAAATTCCATTCCACATGCGTCAACAGATCCGCAGCTCCCAAAAAGAGACTGAAAAAGGGCACACTTTTACGAGCCGCAGCATGTCAATTTCTCTTACAGAAAGCAATCTCTGCAAGAGAAATTGATCAATAGAAATGTATTGAATGGGAAAATCCTCTTGATTCTGAACAATGTGGATTTACCTGCAGTAAAATAGCAGACAGCGATTTCGCTTCAATGAACATGCGCAGTATCCAAAAGCACTGCTAGTATGGATACGGCCCCGGCCTTGGGTCAGTGTTCATACTTCAGCTAAGAAAAAGACTGGGCAAAAATGGCCTGCATGGGGGTTTTCCAAGATGAAACCCACGCGAGCAATAAAACATAAAGGCCCCATCCAGTTTTGCCATAAACATCTTGATGTTCCCAAGACTTTTGGAAGAATACTCTGTGGATGACAACAAAGTTAACTTTTTGGAAGGGTGAAGTCCCATTACATTGGGGGTTTGTGGATGGTCTGGGGCTGTTTTGCTTCTTCAGGACCTGGAAGACTTGCTTGGTAAATGGAACCATGAATTTGTGTTACCAAGAAATCCTGAATGGAATGTCCGACCATCTGTTTGTGACCCCCAAGCTGAAGCGCACTTGGTTATACGATTAACAGGACAATATCCAAAAAATCCCACAAGTCCTCCTCTGAATGGCTAAAGAAAAACTAAATTAAGACTTTGGAGTGACCTAGTCAAAGTCCTGACTTAATCCGATTGAGATGCTGTGATTTAAAAAGGCGGATCATGTCAAACCCTCCAATGTGGCTGAATTACAAAAAATTCTGCAAATTGGGAAAATTCCTCCAGAGCGTTGTAAAAGACTCACCATTTTCCCCAGACGCTTGATTGTACCCTTATTAGGTTTAGGAGCAATCACTTTCCCAGAGGGCCCTGTAGGTTTGGATTTTTTTTTTCCCTTAATAATAAAGACCTTTTATTTAAAAAACTGCTTTTTGATTACTTGTGTTATCTGTGCTAATATTTACAATTTGTTTGGTGAATGAAATATTTAAGTTTGAAAAAAATTTTGAAAAAAATAGGGAATCAGGAGGGGCAAACACTTTTTTCACACAAATGTATCTTACTACCATTGTGATACAGTTGAGGACCAGTATTAACCCATTTCAGTTTCTGTATTTAACCAGGACAGATTAAGTGATTGATGCAGATGACGACTACTTCCGGACCTTTTCTTTTCGTCTTTTTTTTTCCCCTCCTGAATGCGGTAGAAAATATATTGTGTGTTTCTCCCGTGACCAAGCCCGAACCTCACTTCTCCCACACATTGCTCCAATTTTTAGAAGAGGTTTTGGATCAGATATGTGTAATTCTACATTAGTAATATTTTGGACTCTTTCCCTCCTTTTGGCCACATCCGGACTCCTGATCAGGCGGAGCCCTGAAACCCTGTATAGTTGGAGGAACCCTGGGACACATTGGCCGCCGCTTCCACCTTGTTAAACAAGGCTTCTTGGGCGTCCAGTTGCTACATATTGCACGGGGGGGATCTCCTCCAACATCCTCGCGTTCTAAAAGTCAGTTTCTTGTATTTATTTAATGCTCGCTACAAAAAAGACATTATTAAAAAAAGAGAAATATAATAACAGGTCCTGACCCAGCGGTACCTCACTGTCACTGGACCTAACAAACAGCCCATTGAAGGGGGCACTAGTGCAAAAATTCAATCAATGTGCAATAGACATTCTGCACGTTCTAAAAACACAGTGGTTCCGATTCCTCTTCAAGTCTCTGCTTGCAGTCAATAAATGGGGCTAATTGGTTTGAAATCACAGGCCTAATATACACACACCCGTGAGAATTTGGTCAATTGCATAAAATTAGACAATCCTCTGTGGCTAAAATATTTGCACTTCAAAGTGGCATATTATGGCGGATTTTTGTAACAGACCCTCAGGGCAAGAAATGAGATGAGTGCAGAGAGTGGTAGGGGCATAAAACCCCCCCAAATTGCTTTTTTTTTTTTTTTATACAAATCTTGCACGTAGAAAGAACAACACCTTTTAGTCTGATTTATATTTCTTTCATTACTACAGCACAAGACCTTTCATGCGAAACATTTTAACAAAATGTATGTTAAAAAAATTACACGTTCTAAAAAACAATGTTTAAGCTTTTTTTGATGAACTAGGTAAATCCCTGGAAATCTTTTGCAAAATTATTATGGGTTTCAGCCCCTCTCTCCACTCCCCCATGACAACTCTCAGGGAAGGGCCTCTGACACCTCCCCCAGACTTTGGGGGCATTAGTAAATGAAAATCCACAGTGTTCAATTTAAGCGAGTTTTTGCATGAAAGACGGGGGG
>JARQOD010000009.1:82311725-82360654 GCA_033576555.1 Oophaga sylvatica
GGTGTACATAGGGTTAACCATGTCTTTTCATGTTGTTTGCTATCTGATTTGCACAAACAATTACATCAAGGGTATGCCACACTAAACAATATCGCTAACGAGATCGCTAAAAAACGTCACTATTTAGCGATCCCGTTAGCGATATTGTTCAGTGCGGCAGCTTCCAGCGACGAGCTTCCTGCTGTGATCTCGCTCGTCGCTGGAATCGCTCCGGACCCTATTTCATCGCTGGAGCTCCCGCTGGGTAAGTATGTTATCGCTGTGTGGCACCTTTTCTTAGCGATTTAGCGGTACTTTTGTACCGCTAAAGTCGTTAAGAAGATCGCTAACGGCGATAGCGTCGTTAACTATATCGCTAAATGCGGCAGCATTTAGCGATATAGAAACAATCCCGCTAGCGATCTCATTAGTATGCAACGCTAACGAGATCGCTAGCGGGATTGCTTAGTGTGGCAGTACCTTCAGTCTATGTGTGCAAAATTTCACACCTGTAGGGGTTAATTAAAGGTGTAAATTCGTTGTAAAAAAAAAGGACTTTTTTGCTACGAATTTACACCTTTAATTAACCCCTACAGGTGTGAAATTTTGCACACATAGACTGATGTAATTGTTTGTGCAAATCAGATAGCAAAGGACATGGTTAACCCTATGTACACCAAGTGTCATTTCATGTCGGGTTCTGCCCTATTTTCGCAACCAGACAGACAAAGCCAGTGAGTGGGGGCAGATAATAATAGCCCAGAGAGGGACCATTATTTTTGCCCCCCCCCCCTGGCTACTAACATCTGCCCCCAGACACCCCAGAAAGGGCAAATCTCTAATTAGATTTGCCCTTTCTGGCACTTTGCCCGTCTATTCCCATTGCCCTGTAGCGGTGGCGAATGGGTTAATAAGGGGTTAAAATGACCTTGCAATTGAAAGGTCACTTTAAGCCAGGTTAATAATTGAGAGCTGTCAATTAGACAACTATCAATTATTAATCCTATTGCATGAAATAAAAATAAAACACACACACTTTAATTAAAAATCATTTTAATGAAATAAAGACACATGTTTTTGACCATCTTTTATTTTACTGCAAAAACCATTTCCTGTAATAAAAATAAAATAAAAAAGCAAAATTATTCTTACCTATCCCATGCACAGTCAGGTCCCACGGTGTAATCCTTCAGAAAGGGTTAATGTTTACTGCAGGGACCGCAGCTAATGCTGCAGCCTCACAGTAAACCCCCAAATGAATGAGTTCCTCTCCTGGCTGACAGGAGAGTAAAGGCTGGGTCTCACATAATGATACACCAGCGATCCCGACAACGATATGCACTTGTCAGGATCGCTGGTGTATCGCTACATGATCGCTGCTGAGCTGCCAAACAGGCAGCTCAGGCAGCGATCTGGGACAGCGACACTGCGGGTAACATCGCTTAAGGGCCCGTCTCACATAGCGAGGGGAGCTGGTATCCAAGGTACACAGCGGGTTTCCAGCACCGCGCAGCGCTTGGAAACCCGCTGTGTACCTTGGATACCAGCTCCCTGCATCAGGGCGCTGGTATCCAAGGTACACAGCGGGTTTCTAGGCACAGCCCCGCGCCTGGAAACCCGCTGTGTACCTTGGTTACCAGCGGATCGCTGGTCTCCCGCCTGTCACACGCAGCGATGCATGCCTGTCAGCGGGAAACCAGCGATCAAAAAAAAGTCCTGACATTTCAGCGACAATCAGCGATACCCGGCAGGGGGGCTGATCGTCGCTGAATGTCACACACAGCAATATCGCTGGTGAGCTCGCTGCTGCGTCACAAAACTAGTGACTCAGCAGCGATCTCGGTAGCGATATCGCTATGTGAGACGGGCCCTTAAGTGGAAAGCTTAATTGATTGCTTTCCACTTTCACTTCAGGTCAGCCAGGGACACAATCAGTGACGTCAGAGGGAACTGATTAACAAAAATAGAAAAAAAAATGGCGTGGGTCCCCCCTATTTTTGTTAACCAGCCAGATGAAGCAGACCGCTGAGGCCTGGATTTTCAGGCTGTTAAGGAGCCAAGATCCATGGACCTTGCCAGCCTGATAATACCAGGCCACAGCAGTCTGCATATCTTGGCTGATTAACAAAAATAGGGGATCCCCTCGAAAAAAATTGGCGTGGGGTCCCCCTATTTTTGTTAACCAGCCAAGTAAAATGCAGACTGCTGCGGTCTGGTATTAAAAGACTGTCAAGGCCCATGGATTTTGGCCCTCAACAGCCTGATAATACCAGGCTACAGCAGCCCCACATTTGGCGCATCAAAAGATGTGCCAATTGTGGCACTTTACCCTGCTCTTCCCACTTGCCCTGTAGCGGTGGCAAGCGGGGTAATAAGGGGTTAATGTCACCGTTGATTGCACGGTGACAATAAGCCCGGTTAATAATGGAGAGGCGTCAATAAGACACCGATCCATTATTAATCCCAAAGTTTTTAAATGTTTAAAAAAAAGACACAGCAAGAAAAAAGTATTTTAATGAAATAAAAGAGACAACACAGTTTTCATTTCTTTTATTACTCTCTCATTCCTGCGACGCCATCGATCTCCTGTAAAAAAATAAAAAAAACAAACAAACAGTATACCACCTGTCCGACGCAGTCCATAACGACAGTCCCACGACGATCCAGCTCTGCTACATCGCAATGACAGGCAGAGCCTGACATCCCGGCGCAGCACAGCTGCTTACCAGCTTCCCCGGCGGTGACGTCATCGGACTGACTGCTTTACGGCCGGGATTACCCAGCAGTCACTGCAGTTATCGCGAGAAACTGCATGTGACCGCCAGGGAGAAGAGGATGGCGGCCATTAAGCAGTCCGGGATGTGACTGCCGGAGATCTTCTGCCGGGTAAGTGCCGCTGACTCCTGACAGACCCGACCGACGGACACTGACAGTGACAGTGACATTCCGATTCCGGTATCCGATATGACGAAAATATCGGAACTCGGAATCGGAATTCCGATACAGCCAATATCGGCCGATACCCGATATTTGCAGTATCGGAATGCTCAACACTATCCACAATCTTTCTAGCAACAAGACAAAAGAAAAGCTACAGAAAACCAGTGGTGTCTAGTCAGGTTGCACCAAAAAATGGTTGAAGGATCTTTTAACCTTCCTTTGCCGCTATAGATCTACTACTATGTCTGGAGGATTGCTAACTCTTCCAGAAGTCTGTGAGACGTCTACTTTTTTAGAGTTTCTGGGATGTTAACTGACTAGACCCCGACCTTTGCTCCTTCTCATAGGAGGTTTTAAGGCCCTCATACACATTAGACAAATGTCAGCTAAACCCACCGATATTGTTTTGTCGGTCTTTTGTGTATTTGGGCACCAGGCGACTGATAGTCAGGAGAGATGTCGATCAAGCATTTCCGATTTTGGACTACCGATTACATTGTTCTCCTGGAGATAAGCCGCCGCTAGACATGTCTGCTTTCTCATAGAGAATACAGGAGCACCCGGCCAAGCAAGCGCCTCTTTCTATGGGTATGAGACAGATGTTGACCAAACGATCTGCCAAAGCATGATGCAGCCAAAAGACATCCAATCTGCATGGCTGGCATTACTGTCTTTCGTGCACTCACGTTTCCAGATCAGCAACATCTACCATAAATCCAGATTCCTCCAATGAAACATACAGTCATGGCCAAAAGTTTTGAGAATGACACAAATATTATATTTTCACATGATCTGCTGCCCTCTGGTTTTTATGTGTTTGATAGATGTTTTTATCACAGACAGAAATATAATTGTAAACATATGAGTAACAAAAGCTTATATTGACAGTTAGAATGAGTTAATGCAGCAAGTCAATATTTGCAGTGTTGACCCTTCTTCTTCAGGACCTCTGCAATTCTCCCTGGCATGCTCTCAATCAACTTCTGGACCAAATCCTGACTGATAGCAGTCTATTCTTGTACAATCAATGCTTTCATTTTGTCAGAATTTTTAGGTTTTTGTTTGTCCACCCGTCTCTTGATGATTGACCACAAGTTCTCAATGGGATTAAGATCTGGGGAGTTTCCAGGCCATGGACCCAAAATCTCTATGTTTTGTTCCCTGAGCCATTTAGTTATCACCTTTGCTTTATGGCAAGGTGCTTCATCATGCTGGAAAAGGCATTGTTGATCGCCAAACTGCTCTTGGAGGGTTGGGAGAAGTTGCTCTTGGAGGACATTCTGGTACCATTCTTTATTCATGGCTGTGTTTTTAGGCAAGACTGTGAGAGAGCCGATTCCCTTGGCTGAGAAGCAACCCCACACATGAATGGTTTCAGGATGCTTAACAGTTGGCATGAAACAAGACTGGTGGTAGCGCTCACCTTGTCTTCTCCGAATGAGGCGTTTTCCTGATGTCCCAAACAATCGAAAAGGGGATTCATCAGAGAAAATAACTTTACCCCAGTCCTCAGCAGTCCACTGCCTGTACCTTTTGCAGAATATCAGTCTGTCCATGATGTTTTTTCTGGAGAGAAGTGGCTTCTTTGCTGCCCTCCTTGAGACCAGGCCTTGCTCCAAGAGTCTCCGCCTCACAGTGTGTGCAGATGCACTCACACCTGCCTGCTGCCATTCCTGAGCAAGCTCTGCACTGCTGGTAGCCCGATCCCGCAGCTGAAACACTTTTAAGAGACAGTCCTGGCGCTTGCTTGTCTTTCTTGGGTGCCCTGGAGCCTTTTTGGCAACAATGGAACCTCTCTCCTTGAAGTTCTTGATGATACGATAGATTGTTGACTGAGGTGCAATCTTTCTAGCTGCGATACTCTTCCCTGTTAGGCTATTTTTGTGCATTGCAATGATGACTGCACGTGTTTCTTTAGAGATAACCATGCTTAACAGAAGAGAAACAATGATGCCAAGCACCAGCCTCCTTTTAAAGTGTCCAGTGGTGTCATTCTTACTTAATCATGACAGATTGATCTCCAGCCATGTCCTCATCAACACCCACACCTGTGTTAATGGAGCAATCACTGAAAAGAGGTTAGCTGGTCCTTTTAAGGCAGGGCTTCAATGATGTTGAAATGTCTTTTGGGGGATAAAGTTTATTTTCTAGCCAAATATTGACTTTGCAAGAAATTGCTGTTAAGCTGATCACTCTTTATAACATTCTGGAGTATATGCAAATTGCCATTAGAAAAAGTGAAGCAGTAGACTTTGTAAAAATTAATATTTGTGTCATTCTCAAAACTTTTGGCCATGACTGTACTCCGCCTGCAGGATGACATCTAGGAACAAAATTCATGGTGTCATCAACTAAGTACTAAAATAACTCAAAAATGGCTCCATCAGAATATGCCATGGGGGGCCCAGACTCCATAGCAAAGCAACATACAGAGGTAAACATCATTACTTATCAATCACATCAATCAAGTCAACCTTATTACATACCTCTGTAAGGGGGCAATTGTGTCACTTGCAGTTTACCCCCTCCCCACAGGACAACCCCTTTAAGGGATAATTAGGGTTTTAGTGTACTTAGCAGGTGTAGCAAAAGTAATCCTGGCGTCCATGACAAAGCTTCCATGAGTTTTCTTTGTATCCAGTAGAAATGACAAATATTTCGATGGGAATTTTCCAGTGGGAACCCTCTTATCGGAATCCTTCTCCCCGGAGAGCTGAGAACTAGAATCGTCCATGGGAAAAAAAAATCATCTACAGAACCAAGAATTGTGTTTTAAGTGGAAATGAATCATAAAGCAGCAGCTTCTTTCATGTGCTTCGCTGTACGCGCCACCATGTAACATATATCGGATTGAAGTAAAGCCAGAGCTGGATCCAACGGCTGCCAACAAACATCCTACGACTGCTTCACACAGTCTCCTACAAGAAAGATCTGGCGGTTCTATGAAGTTCGTCAATAGCTTGTAACATTGGGAAACTGGTACTTTAAGGATAGATCCAAAGGGATTAGGAATGCTGCGGATTTTCCATCTTGGTGGGCATTTATCATCCATCCATACGACAGGCTATAAATGTCTCATCTCCTACCCGAAGGATCTCCACTCATTGTCTACGGGGCTGAAGAATACCAAGCTGAACATGCATCATTTACAGTTTTTGAAGTTTTCTTCTTTTGTCTTCGATGTGAATACTTTTCCGTCAAATTATGACAAGAGCATTCTTAAAGTGATACCTTTATTGGCTAACCAGAAAATTATATGTTCGCAAGCTTTCAGAGCTCAAAGACTCCTTCTTCAGGCAAGATTACATTACTTCTTGCCTGAAGAAGGAGCCTTTGAGCTCTGAAAGCTTGCGAACATATAATTTTCTGGTTAGCCAATAAAGATATCACTTTAAGAATGCTCTTGTCATAATTTGACGGAAAAGTATTCACATCAATTTTTCTGGCTAACATGGTACCACAATATAATTTATTATTGTACACCTTCTCTTGTCTTGTTATATGTGGGGACATCAAAATGGCACACGCGGTTCGTGAATTTGGCGCCAAAGCAAAAATGCTTTTATTTTTGTAAAAAAATTTATTTAATCCTTTCAACACCAAAAGTAGTGAAATCTTTAAAAAGTTGCACATTTGTGTAAATATGCTCCAGATTGAAAACTCTACAAGAAATCTTACTCCGGGGGGGGGGGGGGTAAAGGACTGGAGTGAGATGCGTGAAAAAAATAATAATTCGGCAAAAGTTGCCCATCATTAATTTGTCTTAAACATCTGGATATGCAAAGTTGGGGAAGAGAAATAAAAAAGAAGGTGGCTTAAAAAGTGGCGCAAAATGTATAGAGAATGGGGCGCAAACTCTAAAGCCACTAAAATGGGGCAAATCATTAAAAAAAAGCTGTGGAAACAAAAATGGTGATCTTTGGATTGAGCGGTGGGGTGCATGCGTGATCAGACACTCCATTAACTTTTCCTGGCCATAGTCTTGCAAACCAATGGAAAACAGGGCACAGCGATTGCTGGGGGTCTCAGTGGTGAGATCCACACTGATCTAACAAATATCAGTTATTCAGATAGTGATAATTTATGTAGACCGGACTATCCCTTTAAAAGGAACTTACCAAATTAGAGTCTCACCACTGGGAGCACTACCGATAGGTGATGATATATAGTATGTAGATGTTACTGTATGTTTTGGTAGCTGAGGAGGCAGGAGCAAAAACCACATAGGCAGCCTAACACCAGAGAGGTTAGAAACTAATAGGTTGCAGACCCCTAAACTAACCGCACAACTAGAAGCAGCCATGGGACGTTCCTACGGTGCCCTAGACGCCTCGTCACAGCCGGAGAGATAGCTATCTCTGAAGATGGAAAGAGGAAAGCTAACTGCCCTGGAGTAGACCCCAAAAGAATAGGAAGCCCCAAACATATAATGGCGATTAGACAAGATGAAAACACGAACACAGACAGAAAATAGATTGAGCAAACGCTGGGCCCAAAACTGTCTAGATAGGACAGCACAGGAGAGATAACTGTCTGCAACCCAGAAAAACCCAAGGAAAAACTCCAACACTTCTGAATCCAAAAATACTGAGACCACACGGTCTCGACCACCTATATCAGATCTCTGGTGTGGACACGTAGCTACCCAGCAGTAAAATATCACAAGAACTGAGCAAATGAACAAATACAAAAAGAGAACGGAGACCAGCCAAAGCCCCCCAAATGGGACCCGGCCGAACACAAAAAACAATGCAGCAAAAAGCAAGGAAAAATCAAACCACAGTAAAAAAAAACTGAAAGTGACTTATCTGAATGCAAGCAGAAGACAGCAGAAAAGCAAGCTGAATTCCAACCTAGACCAGGAAGAACAATTGATCACCAGCAAGAACCCCGGGAGGTCAGCTCACTTATATAAGGCCAGTCCGTCCCACCTGATAACCACTCAATTGCAGGTGGTGGATTTTTGCTGTTCAACATAGGTTCAATACCCTCAGCAACCACCAGAGGGAGACTAAGCTCCGAAGTCATCTTCAACACGTTCACAACAGTAGATCAGAATACTCCTTTACCTACTTGTCCCACCAGTTCCTATTAAAGACAAGATATATTGGTCCCATTTAACCCTTGCAAAATTGACCAAATTGATCCACAAGGATGATTTATAGAAAACCCTTTTATCAACTAATCCACCTTGTTACAAGGGTCCTCCCATGATAAGATGATCACTAGATCCCCCACGATCAGCTGTAAACTTGATGACTACTCAGAGTTAAGTGTTCAATTCCTCTGCAGTGCCTCCACTGGTGAAACAAAGTATTCCTGTTCTCATTGGAATCCATAGTCTGTTGTGTATTATACAGACATGCCGGGTCCTCCGAAGAGAGATGTTTGTAGTTACCCTTTGCTCTTGCAGAGAGATGAGGGTCCCACAGCTACCAGTAACTGTTCTCTTAGCCAGACACCCCCCTGACATCTTGCGATCATTAAATGTTTGTGTTTATTTTTTGCTCCCGTGATTTATACATGACCTCACATCCTCTGCGCTGGATCTCCCTCTAATTGCCACAGCTTTACCGTATATTCGTCAGATTGCACGTGAAATGACGCAACAGAATCCGGAAACAGCAGCGTTTTCTAATTGAAATGCTGGAAGGGATTCAAACTCTTAAATATGTTGAAGTTTTAACAGTTGCCAAAAGTTAGTAAGACAAATCCATGTCCTTTTCTAGGAAAGAGAAGGAGATTCCATTGAACTACATGAAAAAAATGAAAAAGATGAAAGATGTGACTTTCCAGGGGATTGGGTACCGGCAGGGGGGCATTTACCTATATTGTAAGCACAAAGGGGAATCTTGCGGGATTACTATTAATCATTTACTTTCATACCGTACATTAGTAAACAAATGAAAACTTGTAGCCACATGCAAGGAAATACTAAAATAAAAATTGGATGGATGGATGTGCTGCCTGCTTTTGGATTTTATATTTTGGTGACCGGCGGGCTGTGCAGCTGACAGCTCGCACCTGCACTTTATTTTCTATTAATGGTAATAATGCTGCTTTATCTTGTGATTCTCTGGATGGATGAATCAATGAATAGATAAATGGAAGGAAGGAAGGAAGGAGAAGGAAGGAAGGAAGGAAGGAAGGAAGGAAGGAAGGAAGGAAGGAAGGATGGATGGATGGATGGATGGATGGAAGGATGGATGGAATGATGGATGGATGGATGGATGAATGAATGGATGGATGAATGGATGGAAGGATGAATTGATGGATGGATGGAATGATGGATGGATGGATGGATGGATGGATGGATGGATGGAAGGATGGATGGATGGATGGACGGAAAGATGGATGGAAGGATGGATAAATGGATGAATGGATGGAAGGAAGGAAGGATGGATGGATGAATGGATGGAAGGAAGGATGGATGGATGGCTGTAAGGATGGATGGATGGATGGATGGATGGAAGGATGGATGGATGAATGGATGGATGGATGGATGGATGGAAGGATGGATGAATGGATGGATGGTTGGAAGGATGGAAGGATGGATGGATGGATGAATGGATGGATGAATGGATGGATGATGGATGGATGGATGAATGGATGGAAGGATGGATGGATGAATGGATGGATGGAAGGATGAATGGATGGATGGATGGATGGAAGGATGTATGGATGAATGGATGGATGGATGGAAGGATGGGTGATGGATGGATGGAATGATTGATGGATGGATAGAGAGATGGATGGAAGGATGGATGGAAGGAAGGATGGATGGCTGGAAGGATGAAAGACTGGAAGGATGACTGGATGGATGGAGGGATGGATGGATGGATGGAAGGAAGGATGGATGGATGATGAATGGATGGATGGAAGGATGGATGGATGGATGGAAGGATGGATGATGGATGGATGATGATGGATGGATGGAAGGATGGATGAATGGATGCGTGGATGGACAGTGCATATTCTGTGTCCTCAATACCAGTATTGTGGGAGATTAAAGTTATGGCCTCACCTCACCTGTCCATTTGTAATGACACAGATAGTCTACATGGAACAATCAGTAACTGTGTAAAATATTCACTTTGTGTTCGGACTTCACATCTCACGTGCATCCCCTGCTACTTCATGCTCTATACCAAGCTCACTGTTGCATTTTGTGACAAATCCTTAAAATCTGGAACTGTGGCTAGGCATGCCGGACACTAGAATGTATGTGCCCCACATGTACAGGAGGTAACACGGGGAAGGATATGGATAGATTGTTTTCCTGCTCGTTGCAGATGACGAGGAAAAGTTTACATTCTCTAAACTGATCTTTTCCGAGCTGAACTCTCAGGAAACGTCTCTCCATATTATCTGGAAATCAGTAGTAATGAGTGTTGTGATGACTTCTCCATCTGCAGAACAGGCCGTACTATGCGCAGCTCTGCTGTGTGTTGTGAAAGTAGTCACCCATGCTACCTGCTGATAAATGCCAGATTACTGCAGGTGTCAGACTAATGGAGGTGTCAGATTAATGAAGGTGTCAGATTTATAACACTATAAGGAGCTATAACAACAATGTATAATTCTCAGTAATCCCCAGGAAAAGGACGATAACAATAGACGCTTTTTTATAGTGGTTTTCCACTCTGCAGGCCTTATTTCTCATTTTCATCTCTCTCTGAACTAGTGGGTAGAGAGTAGCTGTTATGACGTCTCGCATGCACAATTCTCACAGACACGAGGGATTCCTGCTCTCCTGTCTCTATGTAGTACAAGTTCAGAAGCCACAATGTGGAGCATATTATGCAGTACTGAGCAGTGTAGATGGGAATCCAGCATTGTTTATGTGTTTTTGTCTCTCCCACTTCTCACACTCCTTCTATCACCATGAACTTTAATAGAAGCTGTAATCTGATCTCTCAGTGAGCTGACGGTCTGTCTAGTTGTAGCCAAGACTGAATTATCAGATTATCAGTGTAAAAGGAGAAAAAGAGTCTCATAAGTGGAGAAAGAAGAATATTTTACTAAGTTTCTTATTGATTTATGCAAAGTTTACTGAAATTACTGTGATCGTCTCCTCCAAGGTGGAAAAGGGGGGCCATAGGACTCCTGTTCTATCAATAACAATAGGTCCCAGAGGATTAGTCTTTTGTTGGAATAACCCATTAAATACAAGGGAACAGCTGTCAGATGACATCCGCTTCCCTTTCCTTTACAAATTAAGGGCTGGTGCAGACGACCATAGTTTCGGTCCGGGTGCGATCCCTCAAAGCATCGGATGACACTAGGAGCAATGTTAGTCCGTGAGTCCGTGCATACGTAACATGGACGAGCGTCGGCCACAGGTTGAGGGGCACAGCGGCAATCAGCAGACACGCGCAAACATTAGATAATATCATATAAATATTTACTAACCAGTTTATAAAACAAAGGAAAGGATGGAAGGTAAACAATGTATAAATAGCAAATACGATGACAGCAGTTACTCTAAATAACACCGACTAAGTATACACAGGTACCGCTACCAGAATAAACAGCTATATGCCAGCAAAATACACGCGATTAACCCTTTTTATGCATAAATCCATAAAACGACAGTGTTGTGCTAGTACTTTAGTAATCGCCTATTCGGAGCAGTTTTTGAAGTGTCTCTTACAGAAGAGGCCTTTTCTCCTAACTAACTAGACCTCTATAAAGTTATTTATATATGCCCATATATATTCAGATGTAAGATGGTACCAGTACATCCTCAGAGTGAAGAAGAAAGGTCCTTGCTGGGCTGAATCCCGAATAATCAGAAACGTTGACTTGAAGCTGTTAGAGAATGCCGATCTCTCCAACGCAGGACTTCTTTAAGTTCTTAGAAATAAGGCCTCATGTCACCTAGCCCAAGATGCTTGGTTGTCCTCACCGAGTCGACTCATGTCATGCTGAACAATGCGTCCCAGCGTCACCAAAAACAGATCCAAAGTCGCAACTGTAAATTACCCTTGCACATATGTCCAAATTTTTTCCTTGCATTGAGTTGTCCAAAGGAAAAAAAACGCAGCATGCAAGATTTGCCTCCGATAATCGGATGGCACTCATCCATTCATGTTGGACCCCGCTTGGATGACATCCGAGCGCGGTTCGAATTTCACCGATAGACTGAATGCAGAAGCTGGAGAAACTTTTTTTTTTAATTTTGGAGAAAATCGGATCCCGCTCTGATTAGAGTGTAATTAGCATAATCAGACCGATTTTCTTAGATGAGATAAAAATGGTTGTGTGACCCTAGCCAAAGAAAAAGGAAACGGGAAAAGAAAAAGCAAAAAATGAAAGGGAGAACTGAAAGCCAAGAACATAGAGAGGTGCCATCCAAGGGCGATGACACTGCACCCAAACTCCTGGACACCTCGGAAAGTCTGAGGGTCTGCACCACTGGACACTCCCCTGTGACCCTGCGGACCATTAGCCTAGTAGTTAGTATTATTTATGCTGCCATCAAAACTAAGGGAGAGGCCAAAGAAGAAGAATTGAGAATCCAGCAGTCCGATCTCCGTGGATGGCAGATTGAACTATCTCTATGTATTGGTCACCAACGCATGGCTGATTTAGTAATATGTCACCGGCATCCACCCCTGACCTCAGGGGCCACGCTCTACCCGGTGCCATGTTACCGATGGAACGACATTTTTTAGTTAAAGCTTTAATAAGTGGTATTTTACTGTTCCCGGGAAAGCTCAGGATATTTGCTGAATTCCAGCCACGGTCGCAGCTTTGATGGCTCCATGTGTTCTGCAGATTCTTCTTTAATTAATACCAAAATCTCTTTTAATAATGTCAGCATTTCATGGAATATTTGGGTTTGGCAATTAGTCATGTAGACAATTGAAGTCTCCTGGACTGGGACGTTTGTCATGGCAAAGACTTGGCTTTATACACGTAATTATGGGACCAGTCTGGAGCTGATCATGGCGGCCTTTCAAGAGAAGGTTACGGCTATTGAAACAGGGGCGACGCTCCTGGAACTCAGTCATATGTAACAGAGAGGGGGCCATAGCAAAAAACTTCCAGGAAAGCAAAGTCCAGGAGATTTTCACACTTTTTCTAGAGTCCGGGAGGTCTGCCTTTTTTTGGGAGTTTACCAAATGTTCCAGGTGGGGTCATAACTTGTAGAATAGGTGCAGGGGCTGCAATTGCACTATAGGTTCCCTTAGCCCATATGTGAAGACCTATGCTGTGAAAGACCTGTGGTAGTTGGGGGCCCTGCTGGATGTTCAGCATTAGGGCCCACGAGTTACGACACTGGTTGCACTAATGGTTAGAAAGTATTGGTCATGTTAGAAGGCATAACTAACACATAGGAGGTGCAGAAGTAGCAGTCACATCCAAGCCCTGGTGCCTTAGAGGCTCCTAATATCCCTATGCTACATGAGGTGCCATTGTATGAATGACACGTTAGGGGCCCTGTTGAAGATTTTACATCGGGCCCCAGGAGCCCCTACACTGTGAATAGACCATTATAAAGGATCGGGCCTTACTGTGCTGGATGAATAAAGGTGTGATTATATTCTGCTCCCAATGTGGTTGCATAACTCCGTGCATCCCTCTTTCTCAGTGTCGCAGATGGGTACAAACCTCGGGGGACGCAGCAGTGAGGTTATTGTGTGCGCGCCCGAAGGACAGAGCGTTCCAGGCTAACGCCAAGGAACAAAATTATTCTAAAAAGAGGGAAAACAAAGTGTTGACCTCATTTCACACGGGGAATGAATACCATCTGCACTGAGCCTCAGATGCTGGAAAACTTTCTCTTAACCCATTCTCTGTCCGCATTCAAGCAAGAGCTCCAGCGCTTAGTTAAGATGCAGCGCGCGATGCCAACAAAGTGCACCGAGAGCAATGACATCACCGGCAGTTAACCTTCCCCGGCTCAGAGATATGTGTGAGCGAAAACCGAGAGCTATCCAGGCAGGAGACGAGCTCCTAAAAGATTCTGCTACACACAAAGTGACCTGAGACACAACTACAGCCAAATCCTAGAAATGACGGAGAAGCTCAAAATCCACCACCGAGTCAAAGTGACTGGGGTTCAAGAACATGAGGTCTGGGGGGCTGATTGAAGGTTCCTTTCACCGTAGGTCTAACCTGCCTGTGAAATACAGGTAAAGTCGTCACCACTTGAATATTAATGGCTCTATAGGGTTTAGGACTTGTTAGGATCACCCGGTGAGGAGGCTCCTGTAAGCCTTAGGTCCAGGTGGGCACTCGGACCCCGGGAGTTGATGCAGCGAGCAGGACGGCGTGTGGGTAGTCAGGGTTTGGCACACACAGGAATCTCTGGAGCAGCACAATGGCTGAAGTGGAAGCCAGCAGGGATGAATGCAAGCACAAACACAAAAAGCACAGATGGAGGAGCTCACCAAGTGATGGACTAGAGTCTCAATCCCAAGACACAAGTTTGTGTCTAAATGGGCCTTATATAGGTCTAAGGAGATGATGCCATTGATCCACACCAGGCAACTTGCAAAACCCAACGTGGAGCACAGCAGAGGGCAGCGGACCCAGAAGAAGGAAATGGAGCCCAGGATACATGAGACATGTCTGTACTAGGATAAAGCTGCAGAACCTTATAGTGGATCAACAAAGCAATAATCAATGTTGACCATCTTCTTGGAAGCCTCACTCCATTTCTATGCTCTTTTATATTGCCATGCTTTGGAACACCAGAGAAGATGCACAATGATACTTTCTCTCAGCGGTCAGTCTATGTTACTGGAACATCAAGATAAAAGGCTCTTGGTGAGGGTAACTTGGATGGTCACAGTTGGTATCCTGGTAGTAGGCGCTGGTTTCACAAGACCATATAAGTTTGTTTTCTCATTTGTCATCCATGTTCAATGTGGTTTTATACAGTGGCAGAAATTGAAAATTTACAAGACTAAACACAGTTTCCTATGTTATTAGAATGGGTCCACAGAAATCAGATGCTATATGGTCGCTCCATATGGAATCTGATTTTTTTGTGTGCACCCGTAGCTTTGAATGGGTGAGTCTCCATGGAAGAAACCAGTGCAGGCTGCGATTTTTTTCATGTGCAGATTTGATTTGTCTTTGACTTGCTCATTTCTACCCATAGGCATGTGACCCTCAGTGACGATTGTTGAAGAGTTAACAGGACGCCTCCCTTGTTGCTCTTTGTGAATTCTCCGTCCTGATAGGATTTTCAGCATTACAGGAGCTCCCATCGTCTTTCCATCCAGTCATTTTGGATGTGATTCAGAAACACTTGTAATGCTCTGATCGTTTTTCCCTGATCTTCCTCGATGACCTGATGGTGCCGCAGAGTGTCCAGTCCTGAAGATGAAGCAACACGAAGACGTCTTCTTATATAATCAATGCTATAACATTTTCCAGCCAGCGTCTAGAAAACATCATGGTCTTCAGTGCCTAAAACATACAAAAGTCCTCATCTTTGTGTCTTCTGGTCGGTCCTTCATTGGCTCCCGTGGTCCGATGTTGGACTCATTATGACTGCCAGTAAACTTGAATTGGACAACAAGCCAATGGGGTGCGAACACTCCTACCCCAACCCAAAGAAATCCTGAAAACTCTGGTGCTCCATGCCACCGATTACCTTCTTAACGCCTCCCAAGGTGTTCACTTCATCCTGGTAGACTTATTCCATAAGAAATTATCTCATTATCCCAATACATCCCCTTTTTTTAACTTTTATAAACTTCCACTTAGTAGAAAGAGAAAGGTGGAATCCGACCTCTTGGAGCCCCGCTCTTCTCGGTTGCATGATAGCTTTATGTGTCCTTTCATTTAAGTCTCAGTAAAGGGACAATGCAAGTTCATCCAGCCAAGAAGAGGGACAAATGGCCCCTCCGCAATGCTGATGGTCCCAGAGGTCGGCCCCCCACTGCTCTTATGCTTCTACTCTCTTTAGACTTGAATGTGGTCATTAGAAATAGACAAACGCTCCCCCAAATGATTCAGGTCTATTAGGACTCGTACACATTCAGAGCAAAGGGTCCTTCCTCATTCATGTTGGCCATGAAGATTGGACTACTACCATTTTAACGTACAAGACCTGTCAATGAGATAAGTTAGAAAAATATATAATATAAAAGTTGTGTTGATGGCGGTTTGACCGCTGGAGCCATCACCATTGCTGATGAGTCTTTAGTCCCAAGTGTGTAAAAGTCTAATTAGTGTGTTTGGCTTTAAGGAACTCCATAAGACATTGGTCTGACCTCCAGACCCAACTGTTGCCAATAATGAGGTGAACGGGACGTTCATGATCCCCTATTTACCAACATTGGAGTTAGTTGTATAATGAAATTTAAGTCCTTCCTCCAATCCCTTCCAGGTGGACCTGAGCCCTTCTGAGCAGGGTTTTCATAAAAATCATCCCATTTCCAGTCCAGGATGACCATGAATTTCCCAGAATTGTACGTGAAAAAAATCAGACCATCCCCAAAAATTTGGGACTGTTGGCAGCTATGTGCTCCAACTTTCTAAGAGCCAAGTTTAGTCAATTTTTTAATGAAACCCAATTGCAAAAATGTGTTTAAGCCCAGAATACAAGCATATAAAAAAGCCCATAAAAATTGCAAAAGATATCCATATCCTGCAAGTTTGATAAAAAATGGAGACCAAAAACAGGAACTAAGGGCTCCTTTGGCAATAGCGGGGGTCCGATCCTCATCATTCTTTATGGATAGAAAAATAAATCAGCTTTGCCATTATTCTATAGCTAAAAGACCAATTCTGCAAAAGTGAAGAGACACGAAAAGTTCCCCGCAAGGAAGAAGGAGCCCCAATTACCCTACAAAGTATGGGACTACGGAAACACCCGTCCTGTAAGGGGCAGATGATTAAACTAAAAGCAAATGACTGGTGGAAAATCACTGGACAAGTTCAGTAATGACAAAGCCAGGAGACCACTGGCTATACGACACGCACATTGACGCCCCCGCTTTATGGTTTTATGCTACATTATCCACCATTGTACCGAGGTAATTAACCAATTATTCACAAAGAGCCCAAGAGCTAACGGTAAAACCGGGCCGAGTGACAGACGTTGGAGCAGACCTTGGCCCGGTGACAGCTTGTGTCCAGATATATGGGAAGAGACAGACTTGTCTATAGGATTTCATTAATTGGAGAAACAGATGTGCGAACGGAGCTGAGATTTCAGCCGGTGAATTAAAATCTATCTGTGATGGCACAGGATCTGTCCCCCGTCTCCGCAGCTCTGGAAATTCACTCACTGCTGGGAATGTTTAACCGTCTACTAACTTTCTGTACGGTCGCAGTCTGTATTCTCGGGCTCCAGACTTTTGGGTGGCAAAGTGACCGGTTGCCCAGGACCCCATTTACTAGTGAGTCCCCAAGAAAGAAACCTCCAGATGCAAATTATTTGGAAACTGAATTGTAATTTTATGGGAGATCTCTATCTCTATTGCTGAGGGATTGCAATCTTTTTTTAACATTTTTTGGAAAATCTTCAGTAGCATGCGGAAAACTTGTTAAAATCTCATCCACTGTGCAGCATTTCCATCCCTTGTACACCCGGCTAATGGAGGTATTATGGCATTAAGAAGGCTGTGTTACTTGGATACTGCATGTTAGGGGAGAGTCACACGGCCATGTAACTCAGACGCACATCGCAATGCAATGCTCGGACTGGCCATCAACTCTGCCAACCCACGTGTGAAAGCTGCATAACAAATACATGCTGTCACGCTCCTGTAGGGAGAGCCGCCGGCCAGTCCGAGCATTGCGTTGCGATCCTCGTCTCAGCTATACGGTGTGTGATTCTCCCCTTATAGTTGCACTACATGGTGGGAGTTAGAGGTGAATGAATCACCTGAAATTTGTTTCTGTTGGATTTGCAAAATTTGCACCAATAAAAAACATTTATTACGCTGCAAGATCTTGCCGGACCCTAAAGCATAATGAACCGATGTTCAGGAAAGGGTTAGAATAATGAAATTTGAACTCACCTGACTGACCCCTGCAGCTCCCCGTCCAGTGCTCCTTTTTTCTTCACATTGGTCTGTGGACTCAGCAAGATTGATCCGAAGACTTATCTGAAGTGTGTGGTGCATCGGGGAGCCAGGTAGCAGGACAGGTGAGGTCAGATACGACACATAAGTGTAATGTTTTATTACTTTTTACCCCTTTGCTGCAGTGCAAACAATCAAGCAAAATAAAGAAAATTTTTTGGGATTTGTGCAAATTGAATTTCAAAAATTTTAATCAAATGCGTAACAAATTTGATTTATTATGAATCCATTTGCTCATCTCTACGAGTATGATGTAAACTGTGTGTAGCAGAGTAAACTTTTTACTGTATGGCAGACAGTGGCGTACATTGTAAGTTGTGGGCCCCAATATAAAAGATCCAACGGGTCTCCAATTATTGCAAGTTTTTAATAGTATTGGTCTCATGTGGGCAAAATACACCTTTTGGGCCCCCTAGACTGCAGGTCTGAGTGCCATTGCAGCACTTGCACCTATTGTAGTTACTGCTCTGATGGCAGCATTTTGACGACTGATATTATAAGAAGAAAACTGTCTAAACTGACAAGTAGAGGTTTACCGCGACAGAGAGGGGCCAGAAGACTGCGACATCTGATTTCTCGTACTTCTGCACTGATTAGAAGCACCTCACCATCATATTAAACGGTGCATGTTTCTGCTAGCAGTGCAGGGGTTAAACTGTTCAGTTGAGAGCTCCTGAAGCTTTCCTGCTTGGATGGTCTCAGCAGTTCAGTATTGGCCACCCCCCTCTGGTATATATACTCGCTTCTGGCAATCAGGGATTGCCAGTGTTAGTTTGATACTGCCTGGTTCAGGAGCTGGAGATGTTGGTTGCTTGAGGAGGCGTTTTGGAGTGTTTTTCAAGAGACTGTTGTGGGGTGATTTGTCTGTGTGCATATCCTTATCCTCTCCTATTAGGTTTTTCCTTACTTTACTTCCCGGTGTTCCACTCTGTTGTTTGTGAGTGCATATCTGTATGATTGGTATTTTCATTTATCCCTGCACGTCTTCCCTTGTTAGTCTGGTTTGTGTATTCTTATACACTACAACTCCCCACTTTCTTGGGTGGGGGAGGGGACAGATAAGGGCTGATTTAGGAGCTCAGCAAGGCACGTGGCCCAGGCATCACCATCAGAAGTAATCCGGGGAGCAGGGATAGCTAGGGTGCCCCTAGCTTTAGAGATAGGGAAGGAACTTTAGCGCCAGGATATCCTGCAACAGTACCCTGACATTGAGCCAGTCAAAAAATATTGCAAAGCCCTGGTCCAAAAGGTCCAGAAGCCAGAATAAGAGTCTATTGCTGTTGGACCAAGCCACCTCCTACTTTCCAGAACTGGTGAAACATCAGTGTTGTGGCACAAAGCACCCATCAAAAGAGGCACCGGAGATGTCACAGAGTTTATGTTCCGCAGCCATGGAATACAGACATGGCTTGATACAATATATAACCCAGGGAGAAATAGATGCAGCAGTGGCCTTCTTCCTTATTTCCATCTTCGTTATGAACTTTCTCTGTATGCAGGCAGCAAGGAGCGAATTATGAAAATTCAATGCTTTTAATCTGACAAATGTGAACAGTTTCATGGGCCGCAGCTCAGATTATTAGCCTAGGAATTCCTGCTAATGGCATTCACGCTTGGGTAAGACAAAAAATTCTATGTGTCAAATGAAAAGGCCCTTTCTTCTCCTTCCAATTTGCTGGCATCTCGTCAATTCTCTGAGCTGACATTCCTTAAAATATTTAATTCTGGCATGAAAATAGGATAAATCTTTCCCCATAATACGAAGTGATGATGGGAACGGAGCAGATGCTGCTATGTCGTATTGTTTTTTTAATTAAACACTTTAGAAGACTGTAATGAGCAAAAAATTCAGCTGGAAATCCAATCAGGATTAATCTGTGTTTTTCTAGAAATCTTGGAGAACTTACATCACAATTCCACATTTTATATGAGAGGATTGTGACAAGAGAAGCTGTTTTTTGCTTAAAGCGGTATTTTGGTAAGAAGAAGTTATCACGTAGCCAAACAGGAGGCTATCAGTGATATGGTGTAGCTGCATCTATCCTGCTGCATTTCAATTACAATTACACATTTTGTTTTCATTTATTCTTGATGCACTAGAAAGCAGCAGCAAGTTAGCACAATAGTTTTTACAGAAAGAAAAAATCAGAAACCAGTGTCAGTCAGAGATGGAGTGCTTACTTCTTACTAGTTTATGTACTGAGCTTTTGCAATTCTTATGCAACCCTCTTTATGAAGAGCGATAATTTGTTTTAAAAATATAGAAAATTGCTCAAAATTCAGACATTTAGCTGTGACTGCCTAACTCACAAAATGTGCGTGTTGCAAGCTTTTTTTTTTTTGCACGTTTTCCTTGTCAAATTTTATATCTGTACATGCCACACCAATACAGTGACCTGTTGCAGTTAAGAGATTTGTGGACATGTACCTGCCATTTCGTATTACATCATTAATAAGAAGGGGGATAAATTTTGCTAAATAAAAAATTAAATACAAAAATTGTAGACTTAACTGTTTTTGCACACCTGTTTTAAGAGTCCGATTTGAAAACCATACATCTCACATCTATACGGCCGCATGCCGCCACGTATTACTTTCTATATATGCATGGTACTTACCAACGTTGCATTTCATATTATGTCATTTGTGACAAAGGTTGAATATTTGGGGTTGAAACGATTGTCAAAAGTTAATTATAATGTTGTACAAAATATTTGGTAAAAGAAAAAGTGATAATGGCAATGTAAGGGGTATTGTAACAGACAAAAAAAAACAATATTATGGCTAAGAATGTAGAAGCCGCTAGCAGCAGCCTAAGAACCTCAATCGCCACTGCTACTAGCTGTCTGAACAGTAATACTACCTAACGCAGGATACAAGTCCTTTGCCTCTGGCAAGCATATTACTGGAAAGTGGAGGGCGTTATTGGATACTTGGCAGATCACTCATCTCAGTCAAAGCAGGATGATGTTACCTCTGACAACGACATTGTCAGTGAAATCAGCTGCCTAATCACAATGACTAAGAGGGATAATTTTCGGAACTTTTTTAATTTGAAAAAAAACTTGATATCACTGGATTTATTATCCCTGTACTGTGACATCACTTTATTTTCCTAGATATTGTGTTGATCCAGGGAGCTACTCTGATTGCCGTATGTGGAGTCTGGAAGGAATTTTTTTCCCCAATGTGAAGCTTACTGTTTGCCACTTGGGTTTTTTTTGCCTTCCTCTGGATCAACATGTTAGGGCAGGTTAGGATAGGATATGGGTTGAACTAGATGGACTTAAAGTCTTCCTTCGACCTTAAAGGGAATCTGTCACCCTAAATTGGCGGGATATTTAAATGATGGCAGTCAGGTCAGATGGGCGGTGTTTTGGGTACTTGCCTTAACATGTTGTTCGCCGCTGTCTCCATTATTTCTGGGAATTGTAGTCGTTGCCCTCCATATAACGCGCCTGCGCATTGCAATCTTGAATTGCGCACGCGCAGTATGCTTTGCCCGCAGATTGTAATGCGCAGGCGCGTTATATGGAGGGCAACGACTACAATTCCCAGAAATAATGGAGACAGCGGCGAACAACATGTTAAGGCAAGTACCCAAAACACCGCCCATCTGACCTGACTGCCATCATTTAAATATCCCGCCAATTTAGGGTGACAGATTCCTTTAATAACTATGTTACTGTATTTATTGTTAGCTAGACTGTGATCTTTGGTAGTGGAACATGCAGCCTGATTGTAGCAAATTATGGACAACCCTCATCAGTTTTCTATGCTTCCATGGTCTTCTGTTTAATTTCAGGGGGTAGGAAGAATTTTGGGGTCTGAGAAGTGGCACCACTACAGAAGGATGGTGGAGGGCGCAGTCATCTCTGAGTTCAGAGTGGAGCTGTTTTTGGCGTGCATCAGTCCTTTATTTTTCCTAGTCTTATAAAACTTCTGGTCCCAGATACATTTTTCTTTTTTGGGCTTTAACTTTTGGGCACCTGGCTTTGGATACATGAGCCTGGAAGTCATTGTATCCATTAGTCTGACTGCTGGATAAGAACCATCTCTGTTGGGCTGATTATCCCACACTTCCTGGGAAAATTACTTTTGTGGTAACCACAGAAATACATTGACTCCCTGACCCCCCAAACTGCTGCTCACCATAATTACTATACCGGGCACAGCCAACATGCTAAGATCATGACAAATCTAATTATGTCAATAACGCTCCACGATATTCCTGCTCTCGGGCGTCTCCTCCGAGACTTTTTTCTGCCCTTTTAAAATACATTTTGGAAAATTGATACATGAATTTCAAACAAAGGCAACAGATGTTGGTAATTTTACCAGCACTGCGGACTCTCTCCATGTATCATGGGATATTTGTCTTCAGCGAGTTGTACACTAATTTCTCATATAGGATTGATAGCATCAAACTGAACTTACACAGGGAAGATGGACGATCTGAAAGAGAAATTTGGGCCAATAAGTCTGAGCCATGCAGGTCATTTGGTCATATCACAGTGGGGAGGAAGGGGGCGAAGAAATAAAAATCCTGCAATGTTTTGAAATGATGTTTTCAAAATAAGTTTACACTTCAGCCCCGGAATGTAGTAATGTCCTCCCCAGAATGTCCTGCTCCACAGCTCAGTCACCGGGATCCTCTATTCCGCATCTTTCATTAATATTGATTTGTGTTTCGTCATCACGTTCGTGCTCTGGGTTATCAGTCCGACCTCATGGAGCTTGTTATGTCCCATAACAGTAACTGTGCATATGTTTTAAAAAAAATGAATATTGACATTTAGGGGTGTGATGATGTCACAAACTTTGGTCACATGACTTCATCTTCCATACAGACCTCGAGTTTTTGTTGATGTTTGCGTTGATTAGTAACCAGTACGCCCGGCATTGTGTTATGTGGCCATTATAGATTGGATAATGTATTTAGGTAGAGTCTAGATTTTTACATCCAACCACTGAGGACTCTCAACTCTAAATATTTTTTTACATCCAAGAAATACATTTTACTGATGCAACATTCTCTGGCATTTATCATGAATCTACAGGATAGATGATAAATGTCTGATCACTTGCGGTTCCACCATTGAGACCCCACTAATCAGTAGAGCAGGTATCCCCATTGCCCATTCCTCCTCACTTCAGCCATAATTGAGTGGAGCAGCCTGGTCACAGATGACTACTGCTCTGTGCATGCACATGGGATTCATGGAGCTAGATGAGCACTATTCTTGGTTATCTTCACAAACCCCATTGACACTCAATGGATCAACAGTGGTCATACACAACTGTACCATCTCATTCAATTATGACTGGAGTGAAGAAGAATGGAGGATTGGGACCCCAAGTCTTTTGATCAGGAGAATGAGCCC
Organism: Oophaga sylvatica; assembly: GCA_033576555.1. Taxonomy (NCBI): domain Eukaryota; kingdom Metazoa; phylum Chordata; class Amphibia; order Anura; family Dendrobatidae; genus Oophaga; species Oophaga sylvatica. The sequence goes on from JARQOD010000009.1 coordinate 82,335,082, forward strand.
CATCCTAGCAAAGGTTGCTCCAATGATCTCCAGCGTTGATGTCCCTTAATTCATCACTTTACTACTGAGGTGTCAGATTGACCCAACAATCACAGGACTCAGCAATCAGGTGACTGAAGAACAGGACACCAGCGCTCCCTACTCTTCTGGAGACCATTGGAGTGGCCTTCACTGAAGCCATGAGGTTTAGAGGAGATTAATATCCATTCTTTTAAGCTAAAATTCACCATCCCTTCCTCCATTATACCTTTAAATCTCTATAGGGTTCAGTTTACCCATGAGTGGCTGTATCAAAATTTCATCTTCTTGATGGTCCTTCCATCCTGTAGAAGTCAATGGAAATCTTAGGAGATGATTTGCAGTTTACTTGGATAGAATGACTTGATCTGAATTGCGAATCTCGCATCGTAGTCGCTCCACCTTCGTGTGCTGCAACAGTCGGAGATCTCGCTCAAGTCTCCCCATCCCCAGATTCCACAATCCACCCTCATCCCATGATAATCTCTTGGAGAAGTGTCACATTTGGACCTGTCACAAACACATGAAGACAAATCCCGTGGATTCCTGAGCGCTGACCTCACGCCATGGCTGAGGTAACCACTTTCGCAATTTGTTTTTGACTCCATGTGTAAGATCTACGAATGTGGCTGAACTCATTTCAGAAGACGGATGGCGGCTGTGAGTCAAGAATTCATGCGCTCGGCCATCTCGTCCTCTCGGGGGCTTCTATCCGTGTAGCCAGGGTTGTTCGTTCTCCGAGGGGGAATCAGCTGGATGAATCCCAGATGTTTGATTTGCACTGAGAAGTAGAGCTAACATCTTATGCTTCGCAGATGGTCTGAAGGCACTTAGCGGTGGCCATGTGGCAACAATTTCATCACTGGAGTCTTTTCAGAGCAATAACACAGAGCGCTGCAGATAATTGATGAGACTAATCAGCTAATAAATGTTCAAACTGAAAATCACTCGAGAGATTGATCGTCCTTGTCTGTATCTCGGTAGAACATATGAGACGTGTCATTGTCACTATTGCACTGTGTCATCGCTACTAAGATTGAGGCTGTCAATTTATAAAATTGAAACCTGCTTTTTTCATCCTGAAACAGCACCACTCTTGTGTATGGTCATGTCTGGCATTGCAGCTTGTTATCTATAGTTCCCCCATAAGTAACAAACTTAGGACGTATAGATTTAGGCTAAAGTGTCTCCATGGGAAGCAACTGAACTGAGCGCTGCTGCAAAAAGCTATTCACAGACCAGTGATGTCAGCCTTACATGGATTCATGCAAATATGTCTATGCCAAAAGAGGAAATGTAGATGAAACATAGCACGTGATGGCAAACCCTTAAGTGCCATCCATAATGCCAATTATGATGTCACAGAACAAAACAACCAGCCCAGCTAGAGAGAACCAGCCGGGGTACAGCCTCAATGAGGGTCAACATCTGGTGCGCAAGAAGTGCGGCTGCAAAGGATTGTTACTTGTCATTCCTGAATTGGGCACAACAGGTTCTAATGGTCCACTATGACCCTACCTTAGGGGCCTGAAACTATAAAAAAATATTTCCAGTGCATTGGTTGGAAGTTGATATTTGTAGACTGTAGTAGAAGGTTATGATACACATAAGGTGGGGCATAAATAGAAGGCACTACATGGGCACCAGCCAACTTAAGGTGGTTGTCACACATTTACAACATAACACCAACTCAACGGATAGATGATAAGAAGAGATTATAGAATCTTTCGAAATTGGAAATTACTGGGTTTATGATTTTTTTTTGTTTAAAACACTTTAACGTATTGCAATTCACAAGGGTTCAATTCGCTGCGAAACAAAGCCTCCAAATGCCTGAAAAGATGTGGGTAACACTCTGAGGTGTCCTAGGAGTGAATCCAACTCCTTTTAAGCTCTTCATTAACACAAACAAAGACTTAGTAATGTCAAAGTAATCTCACCATAGAAACGGATGGTAACTAGTGGTATCCAACAGTCCATTCAGTTGCAGGGTACACTGGCAGATTTTTAATGTTATTCAAGTTTAAAAAATGTTCTAAAAATTATCTTAGTCATTTGTAATCAAGCAGACCATTCTGTACAGAACACCGACTCCAACTGATAGTGTCACTGTCAGAGGTAACATCATCCTGCTGTGACTGAAATGAGTGATTTGCCATGAATTCAATAATGCCTTTTACTTCCTGCTCACTAATGCGGAAGCAAATGAGGCCAATTGTGGCCTACGTTTTGTATTACTACTGCCCGGATGGCTGGTGCCAGTCATGGCTGTGGGGCTTCTGCTGCTGCTAGTGGCCACTACATTCTTAGCCATGGCATGTCTTTTTATCTTTTATACTACCCCATCCACTGCCTTGCCACTTTTTCTTTTACCAAACATTTTGTACAACACTATAACTTTAGACAATACTTTCAACCCTAATATGGGCTGAAAAAAAGAATATAAGAAATTCTAGGTAGCTAGTCACATGTACAGAAAGCAAAATGTGGCTTCAGGCAGCGATATAGGTGTGATTTGTGCGATTTTCAAATTGGACTAGTAAAACAGGTGTGCAAAAACAGAAATGCACAGTTAAATGTCTACGTTCCTCCTCCTCTCATCTTCCCCTTACTGTTGGGGTTCCTCAAAGATCAGTCCTAGGCCTCCTCTTCTTCTCTTTGTACACTGCCCCTATTGGACAAACAATCAGTAGATTTGATTTCCAGTACCATCTCTATGCTGATGATACCCAATTATACACTTCTTCACCCGTTATCACGCCTGCCTTTTTAGAAAACACCAGTGATTGTCTTACCGCTGTCTCCAACATCATGTCCTCCCTCTATCTGACACTGAACCTGTCAAAAACTGAACTCCTCGTGTTTCCTCCCTCTACTAACCTACCTTTGCCTGACATTGCCATCTCCGTGTGTGGTTCCACCATTACTCCCCAGCAACATGCCCGCTGTCTTGGGGTCATACTTGATTCCAAGCTTTCATTCACCCCCCCACATCCGATCACTGGCTCGCTCTTGTTATCTCCACCTCAAAAACATCTCTAGAATTCGACCTTTTCTTACTTTCGACTCTGCAAAACCCTTACTGTTTCTCTTATTCATTCTCGTCTGGACTATTGTAACTCTCTAATAATCGGTCTCCCTCTTACCAAACTCTCACCTCTCCAATCTGTCTTGAATGCTGCAGCCAGGATCATATTCCTTACCAATCGTTATACCGATGCCTCTACCTTGTGCCAGTCATTACACTGGTTACCCATCCACTACAGAATCCAGTATAAACTTATTACCTTCACCCACAAAGCACTCCATGGATCTGCACCACCCTACATCTCCTCCCTTGTCTCAGTCTTCCATCCTACCCGTGCCCTCCGTTCCGCTAATGACCTGAGGTTAACATCTTCATTAATCAGAACTCAGAACCTCCCACTCCCGTCCCCCAGACTTTTCACGTGCTGCGCCAATTCTTTGGAATGCACTACCCAGGTTAATACAATTAATCCCCAATCCCCACAGTTTTAAGCGTGCCTACCACCTCAACGCATTAACCTAACTATCCCTTTTGGCCCATTCAAAAATTTTTTTACCATAATCAGGTACCTCGTATTATGTTCTCACCCACTTTATGCATTTAATAGCCCTCTGTGTCTGTACTGTTACATACTTTGGCTGTTAAATGGTTCATGTAGAATTACATGAACACCCGATTCTTACACTATGGCTGGTCCGAACAATGAAAGCAATTGTTACCATCCACCTTTTGTGTCTCCCCTTTTTCCTCATAGATTGTAGGCTTGCGAGCAGCAGGGCCCTCATTCCTCTTGGTATCTACTTTAATCTGTGTTTATTGTTATGCTGTAATGTCTATTGTCTGTACAAGTCCCCTCTATAATGTAAAGTGCTGCGGAATATGTTGGCGCTATAGAAATAAAATTATTATTATTACATTTACTAAAAAAAAATATTCCTTTTATTTTTAGAAACTTCAACCCTCTTCATAAAAATGATGTGATAAGAAATGCTGGATTCATGTCCTCAAAGCTAGCAGCTGCAACAGTGCTTTATGTTGATGTGGTATGTGCCGATGTAAAATGTGTAAAACAGGTAAGCAAAATAAAAAATGGCTTGCGTGCACTTTGTGACAGACAGTCACAGTTGAATGTCTGGATTTTGTAGATTTTTTGTTTATATTTAAAACAACAATTATTCCCCTTTTCACAAAAAGAATCCTTTTGACAAGAAATAAAAAAGCTCAGTACAGTCACTTGTGACAAGCAAACACTCAGTTTCTGGCTGACTGTGATTGCAGTTTTTTTCTGTGACTTGCTTGTGCTTTCAAGTGCATTAAGAATGAAGAAAAAAATGTGTAATTGTAATTCAAATATAGCAGTACAGATGCCAGCTCCACCATATCACCGATCAATCATTTTGAGTCTGGTACTGGTACTTCTGTTGTGAATGTGTTAGAAATGAATTCTGAGCAGAAGCTCCCTCTGGTGGTTACAAACAGTACTGAACCATTCAATGAAGATTGTGAAGATTGGCAATCAGGAGTTACAGACTGGTCTTATATAAGGGGGTTCCCTCCCATCAAGGTTGCCGGTGATCAATTGTTCTTGTCTCAACTTTGGTTCCTGGTTCACTTGGAAGCTTTCTGAGTCTTGCCTGCATCTTCTGCTAGCAGATAAGATATTTTCTGCTTTTATTTTTGTGCTTGCTTTTTGCATTTTTCCCTGCACTTCTGTGGAGGTCAGCCAGATCCCCTCCGGGGGCTTGTGCTCCTCTCAGTTTATCTGAGCCACTGTTATTTGTTCATTTGCCTTTTCCAGTTTTTTCAGTGGCTGCGGCTTAGTTTTGTTACACCAGAGAACTAATTTAGGTGGTAGAGGTCGTGTGATCTCAACTGTTTTTGCAATTAGTAGTGTTGGTATTTTTTTAGGGTTTTTTGGATTGCAGTAACTGTCCTTCCTATCCTTTTCTTTCAAGGAAGATTGGGCCCCAACGTTTGCTCATACTATTTTCTGTCTGTGTCTGTATTTCCTCTTGTCTAACCGCCATTACATGTTTGGGGGCTTCCTATGTTCTTTGGGGATCTGCTCCGGGGCAGATAGCTTTCCTCTTTCTATCTTTAGGTGTAGTCAACCTCTCAGGCTGTGACGAGGCGTCTAGGAACGTAGGAACGCTCCACGGCTGCCTTTAGTTGTGGTGGTTAGTCAGGGTACAGCAATCCAGTAGATTCCAACCTCTCTGGTGTATTGCCGTTTTTGCCTGCTCTCCTCAGCTACCAAATCATAACACTCCCCCTAACAACTGAATCTATATATTATTCACACACTAATACTCTCATCTTCTTCACTACTGCAGTTGTATAAAACATTACTGTCTGGAGCATTTGTCCAATGTTTTAGGGCTTTCTTTTCCTGACTTTCTTGCTGAGCTGTGATCTCTGACGTCCTCTCTCCATCTTAAATCACCCTGTAGTGGAAACTGCATTTCCTGCCTCAGCTTTTATAGAGGCTATAATAGTCCCTTTTGATTGGATATGTCATGTGATAGCTGCAAGGCATTATGGGACAGCCCGTGCAGTCATACCTGAAGTTAAAACAGATAGTTATATTCATAAAAATGGAAATACAAAAGAGGGGCAAGGGACATAATACTGATAAAAAAAACCTTTATTTATAATAGATGGTTATAAAACACAGTACATAAAAATATGTACATGAACTCCTTAAATAATCCCACCCCGCCCCATTATAAAATGCCCAGGGTTCAGTTTTTCTGCCCTCCACCAGCCTTGCCATTCCTCACATCAGCATCTATAGATAACAGCATTCATCGGCGCTCACATAAGGATGTTTTGTCTTATTTGCTTGCATTTGCTGAATTTAACCTGATATAACCTATAGCTGCTTCCGCCTGACCTCGGTTCCCCTATATTTGCCTTTGCTTTGCAGACTAGCAGTCTAGATCCTACAAACATAGATTATCCTCCAGACAGTAAACAGTCAGCGTGACCTGAAATCTGTCTATAAACTATAGAAGAAATGTGTCCCGAAGAAAAGAGAAAAACAAGACACCCAGGAAATGTCACCACTGCTCCGTGTATCTGCTTCTGCTGCTGATACAATGTATCTATTTACAATGAAATGTAAATAATTACATTCTGCAAATGTATTTACGAAAAGGTCTTTGTGCCTCTAAGAAGAGTGGATCGATGTCCGAGGGGCCAAAAGGGGCCCTATACTAAAGGGACTCAGGACTATACATGTCATCGGATTGTTGGGGGAGGGGCAGCTACACATTTTGGATCAGGGCCCCAAAGAATGATGATACGCCCAGTGAGTTGTAGGAATGTGATACATTTTGGAAAGGGGGGAGGGGTAATACCTCCTGAATTATCAGTTGTATTACGCTTTCTCAGAAATGCTTTACACGAAATTGAGGAGGTTCCTAAAACATTTACAGATGTGATACTGTCATAAGATTTATTACAGATCTATTACCGATACCGTTATTAAAATAAATTGCTGAAGCGTGCTGAAATTAATGACATAATATGCTGGATAATGTTACTTTGTGTCACTCATGTATTAAAAAAAATTAGTAATCAATATAAAGAATAACAATAGTAATCTAGCAGTAATAATGAAAAAGAAATATGATGTCTATTGTGCGTAAATCATCGGTTCAAAGAAATGGAGATTTTTTCGCTATCCAGTTATCATTTTGCTGTTCAAAAAGCAACTTAGTTGTTAAACAGAACAATGTAACAGCATTGGGAAGTAAAGTAATGACGCCTACCTATGGCAAAAAAAATATCTAGATAAGTCCTTATTCAGACACCTATGATCCGTTTCATCAGTTTTACATCCGTTTCGTCCGTTTTTTTATCCATTTTACGACGGATCCGGTTTTTAAAAACGCCCATGGGACGTGATTGGCTACTGAAAACCTATATATACAGTGTTCCTACAGCCCATCTTTGACAAGTTGTAGAGGAGCAAGTGCAGGTTGGAGAGATGAGCAAGTGGCTGGCGAAGATGGACGTTGTGATAGCAAACATTCTGAAGATTAATGTGGATTTCACTGTTGAGGCGAATCGTTTGAAAGCGATTGTTCTGGAGAAGGAGCGAGAGAGACAGCAGCGCATCATACGTCAGCGCCGACAACGTTTGTGGATCCACCCCATCACAGCCCAGCGAATGACGCGTGGGGTGTATTCTACACTCTACATGGAGCTACGAGGAAACCCTGAGACATTTTTCTCATATGTTCGGATGCAAATGGAGAACTTTGATTTATTGGTGGAACGAACTGGACACCTCATCAGAAGTGACACATATTACCGCTTCTCCATTTCACCGGTGGAGCATCTGATGGTGACTCTTCGGTAAGCTATATTTATTGGATCTCCTTGTTTTGGAGCACACTTGTAACTGTAATGTTGTTGCTGGTATTTTGTAATAATTCTTTTTATAGTATCTCCAACTGTTAAAGCTGACTTATAACTGTTATGTTATTGCTGTTATTTTGAACTCATTTGTCACCTTTTTTATTCACAGATTCCTTGTAACTGGAGAATCCCTCTCGTCACTCCATTCCAGTTCAGACTTGGGATTTCCACCATATCTGGAATTGTAAAGCACACATGCCGTGCATTGTGGGACTCTTTGCATGGCGAGTTTATACCACATCCCACAATGGAGAGTTGGCTGGAAACTGCTGATAAATTCCAACAAATCTGTCAGTTTCCCAATTGCTTGGGTGCAGTGGACGGGAAACATATCCGCATCCTCAAACCTGCTGGATCTGGAGCCGAATATTTTAACTACAAAAAATATTTCTCCATTGTGCTCATGGCCATCGCTGACGCCGAATACAAATTTATAGTGGTTGATATTGGGGCCTATGACCGCTTCAATGACCGCTGCCTGAAACATCAGGCCCACCAATGCCATTTATGTAGGGGATGAAGCCTTCCAGCTATCAGAACACCTGCTGAAACCGTACTCCAGCAGTGGATTGACGCCAACTAAAAGAATTTTTAATTACCGCCTCACACGAGCACGAAGAATGGTGGAGTGCGCTTTTGGTATTCTGACAGCCAAATGGCGTGTTCTATTGACCGCTATCAACCTCAAGACAGAAACTGTGGACGAGGTGGTGAAAGCTTGCGTGGTCCTGCACAATTTTGTTACATGCAAGGAACAGATTTCCATTGACGACCACTCTGAAGAAACCACCTTGCGTGATTACCAGAACATTACCTATAGAAGTTCTGTGTCAGTTTCCAGAATGAGGGACAAATTTGCTGAATACTTTATTTCACCTGAAGGAAGAGTAGACTGGCAGGATGAGAGAGTTTGAAAAATTTCTCTGGGACCTTGTAACCAAAAGTCATTGATCTTCTGTACCCAAAGTAGTTTACATTTTTTACCCAAAGTTGTGTACATGGTTGTGTATTACCCACCGTATTTTACCTTATAAACCTTATAAATAAATGAAAGACAAAATTTTCAACCAATAAAATGTTTTTTTTATTAACAAATTATTTAAAAATTATTTTTATAAATTAACAATGTAGGGTGGAGATAATGCTGGAGGGGCTGTCAGTTAGGGACACTTTGACATTGGGAGTGTGGAGAGAGGACTGGGATGATGCTGGGGAAGGATCAGTAGGTAAAACAGGTGAAGGGGTGGAGAAAGAAAGAACGGGTGGACATGAAACCGGGAGTAGTATTGGGAATTTGGAAGGTTTGAGGGGTGGAGTCGATGGATTGGGAGGCAGAAGAGGTGGTGGGTGGAGAGGAGGGTTGGGCAGGGAGTGGAGGTGCAGGATGCTGGTACGGGGCAGGATGCTGGTACGGGGCAGGATGCTGGTATTGCATAGGAGGGGGAGGAGGGACAGTGGCTGAAGGGGGGCTAGTGTGGGAGGAACTACCGGGGTGGGTGGAGGGGCTTGGGAGCTAACCTGCGCTAGAGCAGAGTGGCACGATTGCATTACATGCATCTGCTGCTCAGGAGATAGCTTATCCATGTGCTTAAGTACTGACTGGAAAAATGTGTGGTTTGGAGATTTACTTGCATCTGAATGCATCCTAACCAGAATTGTGCGAAACTCAAGAATACTGTTGTTGAGTATATTAAATCCTGCAGTCATTTGCTCAGACAGCAGTTTCAGACAGTTCTGGAAGGATGCATTCAGATGCAAGAACTCGGGCGCATAGCTCTTTTCCTGACCCCTCTGCCGCTGCCGCCCAGAACTCACAGGTGTACTAGAGGTGGCAGCGGCAGAGGGGTGGGGTGAAGGAAAAGCTATATCCTCACCAGCAGATTCATGCAACGCAGGCGGCCTCGATGCTCCAGAGCTGGTGGATGAGACCAAGGGATCAGATGTGAGGGAAGGCTGGGAAGGTGCAGATGGGCCGGGGCGGTCGACGTGTCCCTCGGTGGCGGACTCCTGAGGGATCGCCCCAGAAGGCACCAACTGTGCAGGCTCCCGAGTGCTGCTAATGGTGCTATGGAATAAAGAGAAAAAAAATATAATTAATATATTGATATTGCATGGCCCTGGCTGAAACACAAAAAAAGTGTTAGACATGTAAACATTTTTTATTAAATGGGGTGGGTAATATTTACCTTCTGCTCACCATCGTTGACTGGAGGAACGACAGGGCGTTCGCATATTTATACTTGCTCCTGCGTCCTCCAGACCACTCAGGGCCCGCATCTCTCTGTTGAACTCCTTCTTGAAGCGATCCCTGACTGACCGCCAGCGCTTGACAATTCTCTCACCTGAAAACTGAAGGTTAGTATACAACACTTTACATCCAGCAACATAACTGAACTGTATATACTTACGCGCTTGAATCTGGGCCCGAACATCGAGGTCCTCCCAGTTGTCCACAATTTTTTGGCATATTTGCTCCCAGAGCCGACGGGTCACAATAATATCGGTATGGCGGCGGTCTCCCATGTTCCACAGCGGCTCCCGCTCTCGGATTCGATAGATGAGGAGATCGATATCCAGCCCGGCCTCCTCACCCTCCGAGTCAGGAGCACGCTGTGAAGCCTGTTAACCCCTTAGTGACAGAGCCAATTTGCAGCTTAATGACGGGCCAATTTTTACAATTCTGACCACTGTCACTTTATGAGGTTATAACTCCGGAACGCTTCAATGAATCCCGCTGATTCTGAGAATGTTTTTTCATGACATACTGTATTTCACATTGGTGGTAATTTTTTTTTTATATGACTTGCGTTTATTTATGAAAAAACGAAAATATGGCAAAAATGTAGAAAATTTAGCAATTTTCAATATTTAAATTTTTATGCCCTTAAATCAGAGATATGTCACACAAATTTCTTAATAAATAACATTTCTCACATATCTACTTTACACCAGCACAATTTTGGAAATAAAATTTTTTTTTGTTAGGAAGTTATAAAGGTTAAAAGTTGACCAGCGATTTCTCATTTTTACACCATTTTTATTTTAGGGACCACATCACATTTGAAGTCACTTGAGGGGTCTATATGATCGAAAATACCCAAAAGTGACACCATTCTAAAAACTGCACCCCTCAAGGTGCTCAAAACCACATTCAAGAAGTTTATTAACCCTTTATGTGCTTCACGGGAACTGAATCAATGTGGAAGGAAAAAATTAACATTTAACTTTTTTTGCAAAAAATTTACTTCAGAACCAATTTTTTTTATTTTTACAAGTGTTAAAAGAAAAAATGAACCACAAAATTTGTTGTGCAATTCTACTGAATAAAGCCGATACCCTATATGTGGGGGTAAACCATTTTTCAGTGCACGGCAGAGGTTGCAAGGGAAGGAGCGCCGTTTGACTTTTTCAACGCAAAATTGGCTGGACGCCATGTCGCGTTTGGAGAGCCCCTGATGTGCATAAACAATGGAAACCCCCAACAAGTGACCCCATTTTGGAAACTAGACCCCTTAAGGAACTTATCTAGATGTGTGGTGAGCACTTTGAACCCCCAAGTGCTTCACAGAAGTTTATAAACGCAGAGCTGTGAAAATAAAAAATCATTTTTTTCCTCAAAAATTATTTTTTTTGCCAGCTATTTTTTATTTTCCCAAGGGTAACAGGAGAAATTAGAACCCCAAAATTGGTGTGCATTTTGTCCTGAGTACGCTGATACCTCATATGTTGAGGTAAACCACTGTTTGGATGCACGGCAGGGCTCGGACGGGAGGGAGAACCATTTGACTTTTTGAACGCCATGTTGTGTTTGGAGAGCCCCTGATGTGCCTAAATAGAGGAAACCCCTCAATTGTAGCTCCAACCCTAACCCCAACACACCCCTAACCCTAATCCCAACCCTAACCCTAATCCCAACCCTGATAGATGATGATAGATGATAGAGCCAGAGATGATAGAGCCAGAGATGATAGAGCCAGACAGAGATGATAGAGCCAGACAGAGATGATAGAGCCAGACAGAGACAATAGAGACAGAGATGATTGAGAGAAATGTTAGAGACAGACAGAGATGATAGAGACAGACAGAGATGATAGAGACAGAGATGATTGAGACAGAGATGATATAGACAGAGCCAGAGATGATAGAGACAGAGATGATAGAGACAGAGATGATAGAGACAGAGATGATAGAGCCAAAGATAGAGATGGTAGAGATAGAAATGACAGAGACAGAGATCATAGAGACAGAGATAGAGATGATAGAGATATATAGTAAACATGGCAAAAAAAGGGAACAACTGTTATGTTTCGGTAGCTGAGGAGTGCAGGTAAAAAAGGCAATACACCAGAGCAGTTGGAATCTATGAGATTGCAGTACCCTGACTAACCACCGCAACTAGAGGCAGCCGTGGAGCGTTCCTACGTTGGTCCTAGACGCCTCGTCACAGCCTGAGAAACTAACTACACCTAAAGATAGAAATAGGAAAGCTATCTGCCCCGGAGCAGAACCCCAAAGATAATAGAAAGCCCCAAACATGTAATGGCGGTTAGACAAGAAGAAATACTGACACAGACAGAAAATAGTATGAGCAAACGCTGGGGCCCAAACTATCTAAATAGAAAAGGATAGGAAGGGTACTTACTGCAATCCCAGAAAATCCTGAAAAGCACCAACTCTACTAATTTCAAAATCACCTGAGATCACACGACCTCTACCACCTAAATTAGTTCTCTGGTGTAACAAAATCAAAACAGCAGCCACTGAAAAAACTGGAAAAAGCAAAAGTACAAAACTCAGTGGCTGAACCAAACTGAGAGGGCAAAAGCCCCCAGAGGGGACCCTGAAGGCCCCCACAGAAGTGCAGGACAAAATGCAAAAATATAGCACAAACACAAAAGAAGAAAACGTCTTATCTGATAGCAGGAGATGCAGACACGACACAGCAGGCTACAAGGGAAACTGGAAAGAAGGATTCAGACCAGAACAATTGATCACCGGCAACCCTGATGGGAAAATGACTCCCTTATATAAGACCAGTCAGTCACACCTGATTCCCAGTCCTCACAATCTTCACTAGCACCGCTTGTAACCACCAGAGGGAGCCTTGCTCAGAACTCATCTCAAACCCATTCACAACAGTACCCCCCCTTGAGGAGGGGTCACCGAACCCTCATTTGAGCAACCAGGTCGGTCAGGATGAGTTCTATGATACGCACGGATAAGTCTCCTAGCATGGATGTCCTAAGCAAACACCCAAGAATTGTCTTCCTGACCATAACCTCTCCATTTAACCAAATACTGGAGTTTCCGTCTAGAAAAACGAGAATCCAATATTTTGCTCAACCACATACTCCAGATTGCCCTCAACCAAAACAGGGTCAGGAGGCACAGCAGCAGGAACCACTGGCTCAACAAACCTCTTCAACAAGGACTTGTGGAACACGTTATGGATCTTAAATGTCCCTGGAAGAAGCAAACGAAAAGAAACAGGATTAATAATCTCCATGATCTTATAAGGTCCAATGAACCTAGGCTTAAATTTAGGAGATGCTACTCTCATAGGAATATTCTTTGAGGACAACCAGACCAAGTCCCCCACTTTAAACCGAGGACCATCAATCCTATGCCGGTTAGCAAACCGCTGGGCCTTCTCCTGAGAGAGGGACAACCTCTCCACTACCTGGTCCCAAATCTGTTGCATACGCTCCACAACTGAGTCAACACCTGGACAGACAGAAGCCTCCGTCTGTCCTGAAGAAAATCGAGGGTGAAACCCAGAATTACAGAAAAACGGAGACATCAAAGTGGCAGAGCTAGCCCTATTATTAAGAGCAAACTCAGCCAAAGGCAAAAAAGAGACCCAGTCATCCTGATCAGCAGACACAAAGCATCTTAGATAAGTCTCCAATGTCTGGTTTGTTCTCTCAGTTTGACCATTGGTCTGAGGATGAAATGCCGAGGAGAAAGACAATTGAACACCCAGTTTAGAACAAAAATTTCCTCCAAAATCTGGAAACAAACTGGACTCCTCTGTCAGACACAATGTTCTCAGGAATGCCGTGTAAACGAACCACGTGCTGAAGGAACAACGGCACCAATTCAGAGGAGGAAGGCAACTTAGGTAATGGCACAAGATGTATCATTTTGGAAAACCTATCACAAATTACCCAGATGGTGGTCATTCTCTGAGAAACAGGAAGATCGGAAATGAAATCCATAGAGATATGGGTCCATGGTCTCTTGGGCACAGGCAATGGCATCAACAAACCACTAGAGCGAGAGCAAGGCTTGGAGCGAGAGCAAGTCCCGCAGGATTGCACAAATTCCCTGACATCACGAGACAAGGTAGGCCACCAAAAGGACCGACTAACCAAGTCTCTGGTACCAAAAATTCCGGGATGCCCAGCCAATGCGGAACAATGAATCTCAGACATCACACTCTTTTTCCATTGGTCCGGGACAAACAATTTTCCAACAGGGCAGCGCTCGGGCCTATCCTCCTGACACCCCTCCAGAGCAAGTCTCAAATTGGGCGAGATGGCGGAAAGAAACACCCTCTTTCAAAATAACAGAAGGATCAGATAACTCAGGAGAGTCCGCAAGGAAACTCCTCGAGAGGGCATCCGCCTTAACATTCTTAGTGCCAGGAAGAAAGGAAACCACAAAATTAAAACGTGTGAAAAACAAGGCCCACCTGGCCTGTCTAGGATTGAGTCGCTTGGCAGATTCCAGATAGACCAGATTCTTATGGTCCGTAAGGACCACCACCTGATGTTGGCTCCCTCCAGCCAATGTCTCCACTCTTCAAAAGCCCACTTCATGGCCAATAACTCCCGATTACCCACGTCATAATTACGTTCAGTAGGAGAAAATTTTCGAGAGAAAAAGGCACAAGGGTTACTTTTAGAGGTCTCTGGATCTTTTTGGGACAAAACGGCACCTGCCCCAATTTCAGAGGCATCAACCTCCACCTGAAATGGCAGAGAAACATCAGGCTGCCGTAGAACAGAAGCAGAAGTGAATCTCTGCTTAAGTTCCTGAAATGCAGAGACTGCCTCAGGAGGCCAATTCACCACATCAGAACCCTTTCTGGTCAAATCAGTTAATGGTTTAACAATAACCGAGAAATTACCAATAAATTTACGATAAAAATTGGCAAAACCCAAAAATCTCTGAAGAGCCTTTAATGAAGTAGGTTGGACCCAATCACAGATGGCCTGAACCTTGACCGGGTCCATTTCAATAACAGATGGGGACAAAATGAATCCCAGAAATGAGATCCTCTGTACGCCAAAAAGACACTTTGATCCCTTCACATACAGAGCATTCTCTCTCAAAATCTGGAATACAGTTCGAACATGTTTCACATGAGAGTCCCAGTCATTAGAAAAAATCAAGATATCATCCAAATAAACAATCAGAAATTTGTCCACAAAATCCCTGAAAATGTCATTCATGAAGGACTGGAAGACGGAAGGAGCATTAGTGAGCCCAAAGGGCATCACTAGGTACTCAAAATGCCCTTCAGGGGTATTGAATGCCGTCTTCCATTCATCCCCGTGCTTAATGCGAATAAGGTTATACGCCCCCCTGAGGTCAAGCTTGGTAAACCAAGTAGCGTTTTTCACCCTGGAAAACAGGTCAGAAATCAAGGGTAACGGGTATTGATATTTCACAGTAATATTGTTCAAGAGACGATAATCAATACACGGCCTTAATGAACCATCTTTTTTGGCCACAAAGAAAAAACCGGCACCTAAGGGTGAAGAGGATGGTCTGATATGACCCTTCTCCAATGATTCCTTGATATAAGACCGCATAGCGTCATGTTCAGGTACAGACAAGTTAAAAAGGCGACCTTTAGGGAATTTACTACCCGGCACTAATTCAATAGCGCAGTCATAGCTCCTATGGGGAGGCAAGGATGCAGATTTACTTTCGCTAAACACATCAGAAAAATCAATCAAAAAGTCAGGAACATCCTGAGCCTGGGGGGAGGCAGAAAAAACAGGAGTGTTGGTATTAACACATTGGCAGCCCCACCTGGTTACAGACACAGATTTCCAATCCAAAACAGGATTATGAGACTGTAACCAAGGGAAACCCAGCACGATAATGTCATGCAGATTATATAGAACCAAAAATTTGCAGCTCTCCTGATGATCAGGTTCAACCCTCTGTAACGGGTCTGGTAGGTGGAACCACTGACGGAAACGGGTCTGGTTGGTGGAACCACTAAGCTTTATTATACAAGACAATTTACTTGCAAGAGAGCGGGTGGCATCCGGGAATAGGACAGGGAATCACGGCAATTAGCCAGGCAGTCTCTGGACAGGCAGGTTGTCACGGCAAGTGACCTGGGCAGTCTCTGGACAGGCAGGTTGTCACGGCAAGTGACCTGGGCAGTCTCTGGACAGGCAGGTTGTCACGGCAAGTGACCAGGGCAGTCTCTGGACAGGCAGGTTGTCACGGCAAGTGACCAGGGCAGTCTCTGGGCAGGCAGGTTTGTCACGGCAAGTGACCAGGGCAGTCTCTGGGCAGGCAGGTTGTCACGGCAAGTGACCAGGGCAGTCTCTGAACAGGCAGGTTGTCACGGCAAGTGACCAGGGCAGTCTCTGGACAGGCAGGTTGTCACGGCAAGTGACCAGGGCAGTCTCTGGACAGGCAGGTTGTCACGGCAAGTGACCAGGGCAGTCTCTGGCAGGCAGGTTTGTCACGGCAAGTGACCAGGGTAGTCTCTGGGCAGGCAGGTTGTCACGGCAAGTGACCAGGGCAGTCTCTGGACAGGCAGGTTTGTCACGGTAAGTGACCAAGGCAGTCTCTAGACAAACAGGCATATACGACCTGAGCTGGTGGAGCCTCCTGGTAGGCTGCAGTCGGATGGCAGATGATCGCTCCCAGGTGAGCAGGCAAGAGTCTCTGGAATAGCCGGGGATCTCTGCTGATGATGTCCGAACCTCTAGATAGAGCTGCAGTCGGATGGCAGATGATCGCTCCCAGGTGAGCAGCAAGAGTCTCTGCAATAGCCGGGGATCTCCGCAGATGATGTCCGAACCTCTGGATAGAGCTGCAGTCGGATGGCAGATGATCGCTCCCAGGTGAGCAGGCAACAGCCGGGGATCTCTGCTGAAGATGTCCGAACCTCTGGATAGAGCTGCAGTCAGATGGCCGACAGGCAAACAGACAGGTAACAGGCAGGCAACTGGAAACAGGAGCTGATGGCTGAAGCAGAGTTAGACTGCACAGAAACAACATTGCTCGGGCACCTCCATTAAGGAGGAAGCCCTTAATATAGGGTGGAGTCCACCAGCATTGGCTGGAGACTGATTTGGAAAATGCGCGCGGCTCCTTTAAGAGCGGGGGAGGGTGCGGGCGCGCGCCCTAAGGCCAGCAGCAGGGAAGGAGCGCGCGGGACCAGCAGGGCGGAAGGAGGACGCCGAGGATGCCAGAGGCGCAGAGGAGGCTGAGAGCACTGAGGACGCTGAGCGCAGGTGAGGAGAGCGACGTCCCTGTCTGGCAGCAGGCAGGGACGCGGGCGCTACAGTACCCCCCCCTCTAGGCCCCCCCCTTTTTAGGCCAGAAAAAATTTAGCTAGGATGAGAGGGGCATGGATGTTCTCCCGAGGTTCCCAGGTTCTCTCCTCAGGACCAAACCCCTTCCAATCCACCAAAAAATAAGTCTTTTTTCCTACCCTTTTTGTGGCCAGAATGTTCTCTACCTCAAATTCATCATCAGCAGACACTGGAGCAGGAGGTGTACCTGTAGACTTAAAAAAAGAGTTAAGAACCACAGGTTTGAGGAGAGATACATGAAAAGAATTAGGAATTCGCAAATTGACCGGGAGTTTCAATTTAAAGGACACCGGGTTGATCTGACTGATGATCTCAAAAGGACCGATGAACCGAGGACCTAACTTGTAGGACGGAATTTTGAGTCGAACATATTTGGACGAAAGCCAGACTTTGTCCCCAGGACGGAATTGAGGAGGATCCAGACGTTTTTTGTCAGCATGTCTTTTCATGCGCTCGGATGACTGAATGAGTGCGGACCGGGTACTCTCCCAGATGGAGGAGAATTCTCTAACCAGAGATTCCGCAGCTGGATTGTCCACAGAGATGGAAACAGGGACAGGGATCCGAGGGTGTTGACCGAAGACTACAAAAAACGGAGACTTGGTGGAAGATTCACTCTCATGATTATTGTAGGAGAATTCGGCCCAAGGCAGGAGCTCCACCCAGTCAGAATGGTGGGCATTAACGAAGTGTCGAAGATAACTGGTCAAATTCTGATTTATTCGTTCAACTTGTCCATTGGACTGTGGGTGGTAAGCGGAGGAAAAATCCAGGGTGACGTCTAGCAACTTACAAGTGGCTCTCCAGAAACGTGAGGTGAACTGAACCCCACGATCCGACACAATGTGACGAGGCAGACCATGAAGACGGAAGATGTGGCGGATAAAGTCTTTAGCCAACTCGGGTGCAGACGGAAGACCTGGCAGAGGAATGAAGTGAGCCATCTTGGAAAAGCGGTCAGTGACCACCCAAATGACTGTACAACCAGCAGAGACGGGAAGATCAGTAATGAAGTCCATGGCTATATGCTGCCAGGGGGCAGCGGGTACAGGAAGCGGAAGAAGACGGCCGGTAGGCAGGTGTCTCGGAACTTTGTTGCGGGCACAGGAAACACAGGCAGAAACAAAGTCTATTACGTCTTTGTGCAGGGTAGGCCACCAATAATGCCGGGTAATGAGTTGGAGGGTCTTTTTTTGACCAGCGTGGCCAGCGAGTTTAGATGAATGACCCCAATGTAGGATTCTCTTCCGATCAGTTTCTGATACGAACGTCTTACCAGGAGGGAGACGATTTAAACTCACGGGAGCCACCTGCATCACTCTGGCGGGATCGATGATATGCTTAGGTTCCTCTCGAGATCCGACACCAGGAAAGACCGAGACAAGGCATCCGCCTTGATGTTTTTGTCAGCTGGGCGAAAATGCAAAAGAAAATCGAAGCGGGCAAAAAACAAGGACCACCGGGCTTGGCGAGGGTTAAGTCTCTGGGCATGCTGGAGGTATGCCAGATTCTTGTGGTCCGTGTAAATGATTACCGGATGAAGAGCCCCTTCGAGTAGGTAACGCCACTCCTCCAATGCCAACTTGATGGCCAATAACTCTCGGTCTCCTATGGAGTAGTTGCGCTCGGAGGAGGAGAAGAGTTTGGAGAAGAGACCGCAGGATACCATCCTCCCGGATGAAGCTTTTTGGGTAAGTACCGCTCCGGCTCCAGCAGAGGAAGCGTCCACCTCCAGGAAGAACTGCTTGTTGCCATCCGGGCGATGCAGCACTGGAGCGGAAGAGAAGGCCTGTTTTAGAGAAAGGAAGGCCTCCTCTGCTTCGGGCGTCCACTGTTTGGGGTTAGCATCCTTGCGGGTGAGCGCGGAGATTGGAGCAGTCCTGGAAGAGAAGTGCGGTATGAAGAGACGGTAATAGTTGGCAAATCCCAGGAACCGCTGAATGGCCTTCAACCCCTCCGGTCGGGGCCACTTCTCGATGGCAGACAATTTCTCCGGATCCATTCGTAGGCCTGTCTGAGAAATGATGTAGCCAGAAACGGAAGCGATGTCTGCTCAAAGAGGCACTTCTCATATTTGGCGAAGAGGTGATTCTGCCTGAGCCTGAGCAGAACCTGACGAACATCCCTCCGGTGAGACTGAAGATCCGGAGAGAAGACCAAGATGTCGTCAAGGTACACCACAACGCAGGAGTAGAGGAGGTCCCGGAAGATGTCATTGACCAACTCCTGAAAGACTGCTGGAGCATTACAGAGACCAAAGGGCATCACCAAGTACTCGTAGTGGCCGTCCCGGGTGTTGAATGCCGTCTTCCATTCATCTCCTCGACGGATACGAACCAGGTTGTATGCTCCACGAAGATCTAGTTTGGTGAAGACTCTAGCCCCTCTAAGACGATCAAACAATTCTGGAATGAGCGGAAGAGGGTACTTATTCTTCACCGTGATCAAATTTAGGCCTCTGTAGTCAATACAGGGACGGAGTGTCACGCTGTATAGCAGATATTATATATGAGATGTCAGTTAATCTATATCAAAAGGGCAACATACTATATAACATGCGCATAGATATATTATAACATGGATTTACCTGATAGAATGTCCAGTGGGTCAAAACGGAATCCGTTATACGCTGTCTCCGGCTAGAGGGTGACCGGGGTCTAAGCTGACCCTGAACTGGGGTCCTAACTAATCCCTCAACCTGGAGGTACTGTTAAAGGTACAGAGGTCCAGGCCACCAGCGTAAACCCTGTCTCCTATCAATCCCTGCCAACTGTATTCTAGTCCTAAGAAGGACCTGAATACCACCAAAGGGAATGAACAGGTAACGGATAATGAACAGAAAGACATACAAGAAAGAGAAGGAATAAAGTAAATAAAGTCTTACATACAACACTCACACACAGTAGGAACACCTAAGGTCTCAGAGATAAACTATAAGTTATAAGAGTAAAAACAACTAATGAACTCTTAGCTTAAATATTCTCAGAACCGATCCAGACTGCTGAACTACATGAATGCTTTCACCGGCGTCTAACACCCAGACTGGCAGAAATATAAAGGAAACTAATTAGAACATAATCAAAAGCAGCCGGGCGAGGCTGCACCTAGCCTTAGCAAAGAGCTAGGAAAAATTAACTCTCACATTACCAAAAAACAAAGAAACAGAAGCTCAGCTGTGAGAAGTCAGAATGTGCAATCGCGACGATCTTTGTGGCGATGCACCCATGACAGTACCCCCCCTTCTACGAGGGGCCTCCGGACCCTCATGACCAGGTCTGTCCGGGTGAGTTGTGTGAAAGGTCCGTCCACGTTATCATTGACCACCACTGAAGGAGGAGGTAGAGGTGACGGTATGACTGGTGCCACATACTTTTTAAGTAATGACTTGTGAAACACATTATGAATTTTAAACGTAGGAGGGAGGTCCAGACGAAATGCCACAGGATTAATTATGGAACTGATCCTGTACGGCCCGATGAATCTGGGACCCAACCTCCAGGAGGGAACTTTAAGTTTAATATTCCTGGTAGACAACCACACCAGATCATTCACCTTCAGATCTCGACCAGAAACTCTCCCCCTATCAGCCATCCGTTTGTAACGGTTCTCCGTAACCTTCAGTCTTAACTGATCTGGAACTATCAGTCTCCCTGGAAGTCCCACAGGGGCGTCCCCCTGAGCCCCCAATACCTCCCCCTCAAGCTCAGAGCATACAGCTGACACCACAACTCCCTCCTGAGGAATAGGAACCGGATCATCCATCCTCCCGGTCCCTGGGAAAGTACGAGATAAGGCATCAGGAAGCAACTTTATTGAGCAGTCATATGCGCGATGAGGAGGTAACTCTTTACACCCCTTCTCTGAGAACATCTCCCCAAAGTCCTCCAGAAAAGGAGGCAAAGTCCTAGGCACAACTGCACCGATGACCGTGCTCATGCAGTTATTCTTGCAAAATTCACCCCACTGGCTTATCTTTCTGGATTGCCAATCAATCACTGGGTTATGTTTAGCCAACCAAGGAAGTCCCAACACAATAGGAGTAGGTAGACCCTCCAACACATAACAAGACAATTGCTCTTTATGCATTGCCCCTACTCGAAGATCTATGTTATGAACAGCTTGAACCAAGCTACCTTGACCAAGAGGTCTAGAATCAATAGAGAGTATAGGGACCGGTTTGGCCAATACACTCAGTTGCATACCATGCACCTGGGCAAACCGAGCGTCCACAAGATTAGCCCGGACCCACTATCAAGAAAAACAGAAATCCTCTCAGTTCTAGTACCAATCACCACCTCCGCAGGCACGATAAACTGAGAGGGATTTGGGGACGAAATACAGACTCCCAGGTTAACTCCTTGGGTCAAAGAGGTCCGGGATGGACAACCCCCAACAAAATGTCCCTCTCTCCCGCAAAAGAAACACCTTCTAGCCTTGCGGCGCACCGCCGATTCCCTCCTACAAAATGATGTCCCTCCCAACTGCATGGGTTCCTCAGAACAGACCAGGGGAACCTCAGTATAAGGGACTTTAGCAGTAGGTGGAGTCATCATGGGGGGCGGAGTTACCTCGCGTCTTCCCCGAAGTCGTCTATCAATGCGAATAGCAAGGGCCATAGCAGCCTCCAGTGATGGAGGAGAATCATACTGAGCCAACACATCTTTTAATTTGTCAGACAACCCTTGACAAAACTGGCTCCTAAGAGCTGGGTCATTCCACTGAGTATCTGTTGCCCATCTACGGAACTCAGAAGAATATTCCTCCGCTGGACGATTTCCCTGCTGTATTTTACGTAACTTTGTTTCAGCAAGGGAAACTCGATCCGGGTCATCATATACCAGACCCAGGGCAGTAAAAAATCGATCCACTGACTGGAGATCTGGGGAGCCTGGAGGAATAGAGAACGCCCAAGATTGAGGGTCCCCTTGTAAGAGCGAGATAACAATTCCCACCCTCTGCTCTTCACTCCCAGATGACCGAGGCCGCAGCCGAAAGTACAATTTACATGCCTCCCGGAAAGTAAAAAATTTGTCCCGCCCACCAGTGAACCTGTCCGGGAGAGCAACCTTAGGTTCAGATCTGGTTTGCTCTGGGAGGGACAAAACCTTGGACTTAATGTCTGCAAATTCCATGGACAACCCCTGCAACTGTCGGGCCAGCTGGGCTACTGGATCCATGACAGCTGGGGAGAATCTTTTTGGGCCGGTGAAAATGTCACGCTGTATAGCAGATATATATATGAGATGTCAGTAATCTATATCAAAAGGGCAACATACTATATAACATGCGCATAGATATATTATAACATGGATTTACCTGATAGAATGTCCAGTGGGTCAAAACGGAATCCGTTATACGCTGTCTCCGGCTAGAGGGTGACCGGGGTCTAAGCTGACCCTGAACTGGGGTCCTAACTAATCCCTCAACCTGGAGGTACTGTTAAAGGTACAGAGGTCCAGGCCACCAGCGTAAACCCTGTCTCCTATCAATCCCTGCCAACTGTATTCTAGTCCTAAGAAGGACCCTGAATACCACCAAAGGGAATGAACAGGTAACGGATAATGAACAGAAAGACATACAAGAAAGAGAAGGAATAAAGTAAATAAAGTCTTACATACAACACTCACACACAGTAGGAACACCTAAGGTCTCAGAGATAAACTATAAGTTATAAGAGTAAAAACAACTAATGAACTCTTAGCTTAAATATTCTCAGAACCGATCCAGACTGCTGAACTACATGAATGCTTTCACCGGCGTCTAACACCCAGACTGGCAGAAATATAAAGGAAACTAATTAGAACATAATCAAAAGCAGCCGGGCGAGGCTGCACCTAGCCTTAGCAAAGAGCTAGGAAAAATTAACTCTCACATTACCAAAAAACAAAGAAACAGAAGCTCAGCTGTGAGAAGTCAGAATGTGCAATCGCGACGATCTTTGTGGCGATGCACCCATGACACGGAGAGATCCGTCCTTCTTTTTTACGAAGAAGAAACTGCTCCGCTGGGAGGTAGATTTCGGATGATCCTTTTGCTAAGTTCTCCTCGATATATTCGGACATCGACCTGGTCTAGCAGCGGACAACGGGTAAATACGCCCACGGGGAGGCGTGGTACGGGTAGCAGGTCGATCGGGCAATCATATGGTCTATGCGGGGGTAATGTCTCTGCTTCCTTTTTATTGAAGACATCAGCAAATGACCAATATGGAATCGGGAGTCCTGGTAGATTAGCAGGAGTAGGAGAAGGGACAGACGGGATGAACAGGCACCAGACACGTTTTATGACAGTCCTGTCCCCAGCGAAGAATCTCTCCATTCTGCCAGTCAAGCACAGGTGCATGCTTTTGGAGCCAAGGCAGACCTAGTAAGAAAGCATGAGAGAGTCCAGGCAGAACATGAAATGAGATGCTCTCAGAATGCAACATTCCACCTGCAGGGTTATGGCTTCGGTGATAAGTCGGATGGGACGAGGTAGGAGACCCCATCCACAGCAGCAACAGATACTGGTTCAACAAGAGGTTTGGTGGGAATGCGATACTTCTCTACTAGAGCCTGTGACACGAGATTCCCAGCTGCTCCAGAATCAAGTTGGGCCATCTCGAAGTAACGGTTCTTACCGAGAAGAATTGAGACCGAGAGCAGCAGAGATGAAGAGGATTTATTTTTGTCTAGATTGACCTCTCCGAGCGAACCTAGACACAGGCGTTTCCCGACTTCTCCGGACAGGTTCGGATCCAGTGCTCCTTACTGCCGCAGTAGAAGCAACCTCTCTCGGCACGGCGTGAGTCCTGACGGGCTTTGACCATCTTGGTCTGGTCGACCTGCATAGGCTCAGCAGTGTGCACCTGGGGAGAAATGGAAGGGGTTAAATGAGGAAACTTTTTTTCACGGGTGACCTCTTTGGCTCGTTCCTGGAACCGTAGATCAATCCGATTGGCAAGATTTATTAAATCATCAAGCGAGGTTGGAATGTCCCGACCGGCAAGTTCGTCTTTACTACGGCCGGACAGACCCTCCCAGAAGACCGAAATTAGAGCTTCATTGTCCCAAGCCAGTTCTGAGGCTAGAGTACGGAACCGTATGGCATATTGACCAACGGTGAGACTTCCCTGACGGAGACGCAACAGAGATGATGCAGAGGAGGTCTTCCGTCCAGGTTCGTCGAATACCTCCGGAAGGCCGAGAGAAAAGCAGGCAGGTCTGACACCAGAGGATCTTCTCTCTCCCAGAGAGGATTAAGCCAGGCCAGAGCCTCTCCGGTGAGATGGGACATGATGAAGGCAATTTTGGCCCGGTCAGAATTAAACTGGTGTGCCAGGAGTTCGAAATGCAGGGTGCACTGGTTAATGAAACCCCGAGCCATAACAGGGTCGCCTCCATACCTAGGAGGAGCTGAAAGTCGGGGACCGGGAATGGAAACCACGGAATTGGGAGTCAGCGGGGCTGCGGATTATGAGTCATGGCTCCAGCGGTGGTTGCTGGTGATGGATTCAGAGTGTCCAAGCGGGAATTGACGTTCCGCAGGTGACCCAGGATAGCTCCTGTTGAGACCTCTGGCGAGACAGCTCATGACACAGTTCCGGAAGTGAAGGGGTTTGGGTGCCACCGGGTTCCATGGCCCGAGCAAACTGTAACGGGTCTGGTAGGTGGAACCACTGACGGAAACGGGTCTGGTTGGTGGAACCACTAAGCTTTATTATACAAGACAATTTACTTGCAAGAGAGCGGGTGGCATCCGGGAATAGGACAGGGAATCACGGCAATTAGCCAGGCAGTCTCTGGACAGGCAGGTTGTCACGGCAAGTGACCTGGGCAGTCTCTGGCAGGCAGGTTGTCACGGCAAGTGACCTGGGCAGTCTCTGGACAGGCAGGTTGTCACGGCAAGTGACCAGGGCAGTCTCTGGACAGGCAGGTTGTCACGGCAAGTGACCAGGGCAGTCTCTGGGCAGGCAGGTTTGTCACGGCAAGTGACCAGGGCAGTCTCTGGGCAGGCAGGTTGTCACGGCAAGTGACCAGGGCAGTCTCTGGACAGGCAGGTTGTCACGGCAAGTGACCAGGGCAGTCTCTGGACAGGCAGGTTGTCACGGCAAGTGACCAGGGCAGTCTCTGGGCAGGCAGGTTTGTCACGGCAAGTGACCAGGGTAGTCTCTGGGCAGGCAGGTTGTCACGGCAAGTGACCAGGGCAGTCTCTGGACAGGCAGGTTTGTCACGGTAAGTGACCAAGGCAGTCTCTAGACAACAGGCATATACGACCTGAGCTGGTGGAGCCTCCTGGTAGGCTGCAGTCGGATGGCAGATGATCGCTCCCAGGTGAGCAGGCAAGAGTCTCTGGAATAGCCGGGGATCTCTGCTGATGATGTCCGAACCTCTAGATAGAGCTGCAGTCGGATGGCAGATGATCGCTCCCAGGTGAGCAGGCAAGAGTCTCTGCAATAGCCGGGGATCTCCGCAGATGATGTCCGAACCTCTGGATAGAGCTGCAGTCGGATGGCAGATGATCGCTCCCAGGTGAGCAGGCAACAGCCGGG
>JARQOD010000009.1:82360754-82621584 GCA_033576555.1 Oophaga sylvatica
AATGGACTTTGAGGTTGAGGACTGAGCCAGCCCAAAAACTGTATCCTGTAAATAGTTGCACTTTGTGCCTTTTTAATGGTTTCACATGAAACCTTGACTTACCTCTGAACCAAAAACCCGTGTGGTGTGGCACTGAGTGAGGTCTGCATTTGGATGTCCTGCAGCCCACCCAGGACCCACGTTGAAGGTTTGGTGCGGGTCCTTCACAAGTATACCGTATATTTATTGAATGCTATTTAATATTTGTATTTCTATATAAAATGTTAATGTTTGCAACGTTCAAGATATCCTCACCTCCCGGATGGGACGAATTAATGTTATTGTTAATGTTTTCATGCATAAACAAAAATGTCTCTTTATATTTTACAGCCCGGGAGTGCTGTCGTTTACCATGGGGGAATGTGTAGCCCTGGTACACAATACCAGGAGGATGAGTGGAGAGGTAACAGTTAAGGTCTCTTCATGACATCATGTACACTTCTGACACACCCAGCAGGGGTGTGGAAGGGAGTGATTTCTAGTCAGTCAGTTTCCTGTCCTTGGACAGAGTAGACGTGTCCAGTTTGAGCCTGTCATCAGTTCAGAACGTGGAGGCTGGTACAGGTGGTCTAATTCACCTTAGTCTAGTCAGAGCTGTGCCCCACTGGAAGAAAGACTGAACTATCTATTAAGAGTTGAGCAGATCGAAGGGCAAAGTGGAAGGAAGATTATTGGAAAAGTGCGTTTGGCTTGGAAAAGTCCTGCACCATTGCTACCGGTTACTGGAGACCGAAGGATCACTATTAGCTACAAGCATAGTGAAGAGAAAACCAGAGATTTACCGGACCCTAGGTCGCGGCAAACAAGCCCCTTATAGTCAGTACGTAACTGGGGTCAGGGGAAGTGAAGACTTTGAGTCTCTGCAGGACAAAATAAGAATTCAGCTCCCTCGCAGGAAGGCTCCTGACACAAAGCTGACTGGGAAGTACAGCTATAGATTAGCTGGAGTTATTGAGAGAACTACGCTTCAGGCTGGTCGTACTCATCTTCATTGGACAGTAAAGGAGGCCCCTAACTTGCTTAGCTGTTGCCTCAAAGCTCATCCTCCATCAACCCCATCAGCCTCCCTGGGACCTGCTTGAACATCTTACAAGTAAAGGTATGGAAAGACGCTGACCGTGTGAGACTGAGTTATTATTGCATGCCTGCACAATCCCTACCTAACTCTCGATCTGAGGGACCAGTCCCACCTGTAGGGGACCCGACATCTAGCTGCATCACCATCCCCTCAGAGATCTACAGCAGCGCTGGTATAAATTACCAGAATACTACAGGTGGCGTCACGAACTGTATAAAATCTATCCCTGTAAATATTCCCCCCAACATACGCCAGACCGCCAGGGCCACAGACCGAGCCACAGCTACCTGTGACAAATCCCATAGACTTCCATGGGCTCGGCTCTGAGTACCCCATTGCCCTGGTAACCCACAATTGTGGTGGCGGGTCGACACAATAACCATTCTGCTACTTTGTTGACCCTGTTCTGCTGCAATAGTCATCTCTGATCTAGCACAACCACACTGGTCATCACTGATCTAGCTCTACCACATCAGTCATCACTGATCCTACTCTGCTACATCTGTCCCCTCTGATCCAGCACAGTCACACTGGTCATCACTGATCTAGCTCTGCTACATGATTTATCACTGATCCTACTCTGCTACATCTGTCACCTCTGATCCAGCACATCCACACTGGTCATCACTGTTCTTGCTCTACTACACCAATCATCACTGACCCTACTCTGCTACATCTGTCACATCTGATCCAGCATAACCACACTGGTCATCACTGTTCTTGCTCTACTACACCAGTCATCACTGAGCTAGCTCTGCTACATGATTACTCACTGATCCTACTCTGCTACATCTGTCACCTCTGATCTAGAACAACCACACTGGTCATCACTGATCTAGCTCTGCTACATGATTCATCACTGATCCTACTCTGCTACATCTGTCACCTCTGATCCAGCATAACCACACTGGTCATCACTGTTCTTGCTCTACCACATCAGTCATCACTGAGCTAGCTCTGCTACATGATTCATCACTGATCCTACTCTGCTACATCTGTCACCTCTGATCCAGCACATCCACACTGGTCATCACTGTTCTTGCTCTACTACACCAATCATCACTGACCCTACTCTGCTACATCTGTCACATCTGATCCAGCATAACCACACTGGTCATCACTGTTCTTGCTCTACTACACCAGTCATCACTGAGCTAGCTCTGCTACATGATTCATCACTGATTCTACTCTGCTACATCTGTCACCTCTGATCTAGCACAGTCACACTGGTCATCACTGATCTAGCTCTGCTACATGATTCATCACTGATCCTACTCTGCTACATCTGTCACCTCTGATCTAGAACAACCACACTGGTCATCACTGATCTAGCTCTGCTACATGATTCATCACTGATCCTACTCTGCTACATCTGTCACCTCTGATCCAGCATAACCACACTGGTCATAACTGTTCTTGCTCTACTACACCAATCATCACTAATCCTACTCTGCTACATCTGTCACCTCTGATCCAGCATAACCACACTGGTCCTCACTGTTCTTGCTCTACTACACCAGTCATCACTGAGCTAGCTCTGCTACATGATTACTCACTGATCCTACTCTGCTACATCTGTCACCTCTGATCTAGAACAACCACACTGGTCATCACTGATCTAGCTCTGCTACATGATTCATCACTGATCCTACTCTGCTACATCTGTCACCTCTGATCCAGCATAACCACACTGGTCATCACTGTTCTTGCTCTACCACATCAGTCATCACTGAGCTAGCTCTGCTACATGATTCATCACTGATCCTACTCTGCTACATCTGTCACCTCTGATCCAGCACAGCCACACTGGTCATCACTGATCTAGCTCTGCTGCATGATTCATCACTGATCCTACTCTGCTACATCTGTCACCTGTGATCCAGCACAGTCACACTAGTCATCACTGATCTAGCTCTACCACATCAGTCATCACTGATCCTACTCTGCTACATCTGTCACCTCTGATCCAGCACAGCCACACTGGACATCAGTGATCTAGCTCTGCCACATGATTCATCACTAATCCTACTCTGCTACATCTGTCACCTCATCCAGCACAGCCACACCAGTCATCACTGAGCTAGCTCTGCCACATGATTCATCACTAATCCTACTCTGCTACATCAGTCATAACTGATCCAGCACAGTCATACCAATCATCGCTGATTTAGCTTTGCTATACCAATCATTAATTAATCAGCTCTGCTACATCAGTGAGGCATCTCCTCTCCTCCATACTGCTGCACTGGTGCCACCTATCTGAGCTGCTCAAGAACTGCTCTTCCTCATTGGGCGTTTCAAGGATCCATGTCAGGTAAGACCCCAATGCCTACACTGCCTCTACAGGAGAAAAATAAGAACAGCCATATAACTGATGATAATAATAATTGTATTATAAATCTCTGTTGTTAGCAAGAAATTCCATTGAGCCTCAATTAAATTTGTAAAAGTCGGGGCTCATTGGGCTTTGCTAATAAGGGTAAACTTCATTTATTGTTGTCAAGCTACTTTGTTGCCCAAAGGCCCAAAACCATGTGAGGCTTGTCATCAGCATAAAAAAAATGTACAGAGATAGAACGAATAGTCAATGAGCCATCAGTGGTATATACAACCGCCACAGAGTGCTAATATAAATAAATAAAGCTGCTGGCTGGGAGAACAGTGCTACTTGATGTTTTCTACTTATTAACTAAAGGAAATTCTAAGCCATATTTCCTAACTCTGTTCACGAGGATTAAAATAAATATCTGTCTGAGAAGGTCGGACAATGGCGACTGTAATCCCCTGTGCGGACGATGAAAAAACCCGTCTGGTGAAAAGGCGCTGGAGCTTTGCAATGTATTATCCGGCCGGAGGAATGTCTCTGGGCAGCGGCAGAAGCATTGTCATCTACTGATGGATGGAGTGACAGATCCGTCTGTGTGCCGGTAAATGCTCTGCTTACCGTGGACAGTCTGTAGCCAGTACCGGGATAACTAAAGAGCCCCAGAGAAACCATAAGGCATTTTTGTGCACTTTCCAAAAATTCTGTGGGAAAAAAATATTACAATAGCAAATAGTAATAAATAGAAAAAATAGTGAAAGTTTTGTCCAATTCTGTGACGTTGCTGCAGATCGTTGCACCTCTTGTCCTGGAGCTGAGCACCTGGGGATGACTGACAGGGAGTGTGGTGAGCTGTATACAGACGTTTTTGTTTTTACCTATAAAGATTTGGGCCTCACTGAGACCGGGGTTAAACCTGTGAGTATTGGGGAACGCAGAGCGCAGGCGGTGGCGCAGGTCTGAGTGCTCCACATTTCTCTAATGAGGCGGAGGATGCAGAGTCGGATGTCTTTGTTGTTCCACTTCTGCAACAGTTCATGTTTTGTTGCCTTCATATTGTAAGATTTGAAGGTAAATTCAAGCTGTTTTGACTTATAGAAGAGCATTTTTGCTTCCTGGCCACTAGGGGTCGCCTGGCACAGAATCCTGTCCTCCAGCGTAACTTCACAAGTACACCAGCCTCATCAAGTCTAAGAGATCTTTTGAATGATGCAATCAGTTTGCGTTTGGAAATCTGGTGAATGATCCATTTAAAATGACTGGTAAGATATTATGGGAAGTCTTGCCGTTTATAGGGCCGTATTGTAGCCCCTCATTTAATACGGGAGGTTCTTCTTGCAAATGTATAGGGAACCAATGAGAACAAAAATAGTGACATGATCGGATGTCTACTGGCCCATAGTGTGGGTGGTCTCAAAGATAAAAAGTGTATAAAAACATCAGTGCAGTCTGGAATAATAATAATAATCACCGTAATAACAAATAGTATTAATTAATAAAATCTTTAACTCCATTAAAGATCAGCGATCAATGATTAGTAACGGTGTGACAGATCACAAAAACAAATAGAAAAACGACCAATAAAGTGCGCCCACCATGTGACTCTTCTCCCACAGAGCCGCCATTGTTCCGTGCCCCGTTCACACCTCAGTTTATTTTCTTTATCAGGTATTTAATTCCAGTGCCCAGAAAACAGATGTAAAATGCGGCTTTAAAGGGGCTCCCGATCAGATATAAAGGGGCCTCGGAGCTCATTAAAATGTCATCCCGCTCCTGAAAAATAAAGGTTTTACAACCATCCCAGCTCTTGTGGGGTTTCCCTCCAGGGCTGCACATTTATCCCCTCCCCGGGACATGATGCACAATTTACCAGGATTCTTCTGACACTTTTTGTAATTGAGTAATTTTTTATTGAATCTCTCGCGTTCCTTGGAATTAATTGCTAAGTAAACAGCTGTCTCTGTAGGGATGGAGATGCACTGTATGGGGGGCTCAGCGCCAGCGAGGGTCTTCACTGAGCGCAGCAGTCAGTGGATGAAGCAGATTTACTGCACATGCCCCCACACCCCTCTGTTTGCACAGAATTAAGCCTTTAAACAACTTCCCTTCATGGGGCACAGGGCGAGATTTATGGTCCTGAGCTGGACAATGTGGATCTTCACTATCTCTTCCTACGGAGATGATGAGTGACTGTGCAGAACAAGGGGCTATTCACTTCTTGTAGGGTCCCACTACCAGGACACACATGTCCGACCTACTGTGTCATGGATTAGAGTGCAAACTGCCTCGTCTTAGAGGAGGACTTGAACTCTATAGCACCACCTGTTGGAAGAGCCTCTCACCTAGCCAAATCAGTTCTCATACTTTGCACTGATGATGAGCAACAGCCTGAAACACCGTGTCTGCAAATTGAGATTCTGATTTGGCTTTTATCCTAAGTCATATTACAAGGTTTGGTATAGAGTCGATAGTGACTTGTAAGATTGCTGCTTCCAACAGGTGGCGCGATAGGGTTCAAGTCCTCTTCCTTTCTAAAGAGGCAATTTGCATATTACATTTCCCATGGTTCACCGCTTGCTTCCTAAGGCAACCACTCCTACTCCATTGACCGTCTCATCTTCACCCTTTGCCAGGGCTTCTGGCGCTGGCTGGGTCTTAGCACACGTTGTGATGTCATAACAGGCCACAGGCCAAACCAGGTGACCATGTGGGCCGATACATGTTATGACTTCATCCGGCCTAGGTTGGCTGCAGCCTTATTTTAACGTCTGTTGAGAACCTTCCATTGGACGTCCTCAATATCAGATGTGCGACTTGTTGAGGTTACAGCTGTTGGATAAGACAGGGAACCTCAATAATAAGCCCATCACAGGACATCCTGCTACCCAAGATCAGCTGTAGTCTGTGGGTGCTCAGTTCCCTTTCACTGCCCCTAAAGGACAAATGAAGCATTACACAGAGGACGTTCTGGGTCCTCCAATGTTAGAGAAGCACTTTGCAACTTCTCTCTTTTATGAATTACTGTATATATGAATGCCCTAAAGGGAGAATCCTGAAATCTCCTGAAAATGAATTTTCTAAATCAGTCATCCTTTGTAAAGTAATATAAGAAATGAGGACCACGATTCATTTAGGCTGGCGTTTCATTCGACAGTCTTAATAAAGGCCACGCCGTAATAAGATGCATGCCACCTAATGAACTTGGTGCATATTCTCAGTGGCGTGCTCCTCACCAAAAATGTTACTCCAGTCAAGGAATGGAGTAACAGTTCTGGTGTAAAAAAAAAAAAGTCCTTATCTAAAGGGAAACTGTGCTCAAACATTCATCCTTTACACTCTTTAATGAGCAACCTATGAAAATATAGAGCTCGCTATGTAAATCCCCAGTTGGACAATATTTGGAAAATGTCCCAGTTTGATGTGAAAAGATGCAGTGTAATACCTCATTTCTCCTGCGGGCGCACTGCAGAAGAAATCATCACCTACTGCCAGGTTTCTTTACAGATTAAATATAATCAATGATTTAATCCTTGTGATCAGGTTGTTGCCAATGATCCCTTTGAACAGGTAGTTATTGACTAACTCCCCTTGTCGTATATTCGCGCACATCTTATTAATCACACATATTAACAGTATTCTTTGTATCCGTGTATGAAATATTTTGCTTACAGGGACAAAATCCCAAATATTTTTCTCTGCTAGAAACAAATCCACCTTTATCCATGACCCGTGTTTACATATTTGTGGGCTCTCATCGTAAAATGTCATGTCACTGCGGGGAATTTCTGGCCTTCCCAGATCTCCTGGAATTTTGTTCATTTCTTGGTATTTTCATATAGAAAAGTTTCAGATTGTTATAAAAAAAAATGAATTTCATCTTGTGGAGATGAGTAGTGAACTCACGGGGATGAAATACGAGAACAGATTTTATTTTCATTTTCTTGCCTCGTAAGAATTTAATGATTCTTAGAAAGAAGAAATTCACTGATCCCAGCTGACAGGTAGAAAGAAGTAAAAAAAAAACAAACTGACATCAGGTTTCACTTTGCGTTAAAAGTTGTCTCTCTAGAGATGTATTTACAATGCACAGCCGTCATGTTCGTATAGATTGTATGAGAAATGATGGAGACGCAGGAGGATAAATCAGCTCCGAATATCTCATTTATTTCTTATTTTGTGAGAAACGCTGCCCCTAGTGGTTACTGGGGGTTATTACTGATTGCAATTCTTATCGGCATAATTAAATAATTGTGAAAAACTGAGATACAGCCATTACAAATGAATGTCCTGCTCCTGTGTCTAGATATTGCTGTGACAATACATGCCAGTTCGCCCCCTGTCCAGTGTTCGGGTCACGTCGAGGGTTGTAGTTTTCTATCCACAGAGAATAAAACAGTATATAGGCAATTTTCCGTCATACTTTACGGGACATGACGCCTGCGCCCGTGTTAATGTTTTGTTTTTACAGTGATATTTTCATATCGTAACCAGCGGTTATTTCAGCGCAGCGACGATGACATCACACTGTTTGCTCGAGCGCAGCTGTATTCTGCTGTTATCAGTTATACAAACAGAGAAAGAGACCAATGTTCCAAAGACATTAATTTCTGTCCTGAAGTATAAATAGGTCTGTTTTCTCTTTCTGTGATCTGTCTCCCTGCCAAAAGATTCACACTGGAGATCATACAGAAATGAAAATATTCCATAAAAATGAAGCAAATCTCATATGTTCATTCTCAGTTATGACCTGTTTGACTTCTCTAGAATCATTAACCCTAAGAATACTGCCCTGAAGCTCTGTGCAATAAGTAATGTTATCATAAATATTTAATAAATTATAGTGACATGCTAAATTCTATAAATTACACATTATAATATACAGCTGCTATAATACTGCCCCTATGTACAAGAATATAACTACTATAATACTGCCCCTATGTACAAGAATATAACTAACTACTATAATACTGCCCCTATGAACAAGAATATAACTACTATAATACTACCCCTATATACAAGAATATAACTACTATAATACTGCTCCTATGTACAAGAATATAACTACTATACTACTGCCCCTATGTACAAGAATAGAACTACTATAATACTGCTCCTATGTACAAGAATATAACTACTATACTACTGCCCCTATGTACAAGAATAGAACTACTATAATACTGCTCCTATGTTCAAGAATATAACTACTATAATACTGTTCCTATGTACAAGAATATAACTACTATAATACTGCCTCTATGTACAAGAATATAGCTACTATAATGCTGTCCCTATGTACAAGAATAGAACTACTATAATACTGCCTCTATGTACAAGAATATAACTACTGTAATACTGCTCCTATGTACAAGAATATAACTGCTATAATACTGCTCCTATGTACAAAAATATAACTACTATAATACTGCCCCTATGAACAAGAATATAACTACTATAATACTGCCCCTATGAACAAGAATATAACTACTATAATACTGTCCCTATGTACAAGAATAGAACTACTATAATACTGTCCCTATGTACAAGAATATAACTACTATAATACTGCCTCTATGTACAAGAATATAGCTACTATAATGCTGTCCCTATGTACAAGAATATAACTACTATAATACTGCCCTATGAACAAGAATATAACTACTATAATACTGTCCCTATGTACAAGAATATAACTACTATAATACTGTTCCTATGTACAAGAATATAACTACTATAATACTGCCTCTATGTACAAGAATATAGCTACTATAATGCTGTCCCTATGTACAAGAATAGAACTACTATAATACTGCCTCTATGTACAAGAATATAACTACTGTAATACTGCTCCTATGTACAAGAATATTAACTGCTAATAATGCTCCATGTACAAGAATATAACTACTATAATACTGCCCCTATGTACAGAATATAACTTACTATAATACTGCCCCTATGACAAGAATAAACTACTATAATACTGTCCCTATGTACAAGAATAAACTACTATAATACTGCCCCTATGTACAAGAATATAACTACTATAATACTGCCCTATGAACAAGAATATAACTACTATAATACTGCCCTATGTACAAGAATATAACTACTATAATACTGCTCCTATGTACAAGAATATAACTACTATAATACTGCCCTCTATGTACAAGAATATAACTACTATAATACTCCCTCTATGTACAAGAATATAACTACTATAATACTGCCCCTATGTACAAGAATATAACTACTATAATACTGCCCTATGTACAAGAATATAACTACTATAATACTGCCCTATGTACAAGAATATAACTACTATAATACTTCCCCTATGTACAAGAAATAACTACTATAATACTGCTCCTATGTACAAGAATATAACTACTATAATACTGCTCTATGTACAAGAATATAACTACTATAATACTGCCCTATGTACAAGAATATAACTACTATAATACTGCTCCTATGTACAAGAATATAACTACTATAATACTGCTCCTATGTACAAGAATATAACTCTATAATACTGCCCCTATGTACAAAATATAACTACTATAATACTGCCCCATATGTACAAGAATATAACTACTATAATACTGCTCCTATGTACAAGAATATAACTACTATAATACTGCTCCTATGTACAAGAATATAACTACTATAATACTGCTCCTATGTACAAGAATATAACTACTATAATACTGCTCCTATGTACAAGAATATAACTACTATAATACTGCTCCTATGTACAAGAATATAACTACTATAATACTGTCCCCTATGTACAAGAATATAACTACTATAATACTGCTCCTATGTACAAGAATATAACTACTATAATACTGCCCCTATATACAAGAATATAACTACTATAATCTGCACCTATATACAAGAATATAACTACTATAATACTGCTCCTATGTACAAGAATATAACTACTATATACTGTCCCCTATTACAAGAATATAACTACTATAATACTGTCCCTATGTACAAGAATATAACTACTATAATGCTGCTCCTATGTACAAGAATATAACTACTATAATACTGTCCCTATGTACAAGAATATAACTACTATAATACTGCTCCTATGTACAAGAATATAACTACTATAATACTGCTCCTTTGTGCTCTGTGCAGCCATTGCCTCCTGTTGTAACTAGATGACAAGAATCAGCTTGTGATAATCTTCTCCGACGTCTTCAGAAATGACGCACATGCAGATGAATTGTTTGATCCCAGACTGAACATTCTCAATGAAAAAAAAAATTGGAAAACCTCACATTAGTGTAATGGCCATGTAGATGAATTACTGATCTGACCACATCCGAAATGCTGAAAACCATTAAGTGTCATGTATCAAACACACAAGACCTGTGCATTGTGCCGGCCGTCCGTGTTTGCAGTCAGTTGCTTACTTTGTACTTGGATTTCCTGTTTGTATTGGAAGCCGTAATAAAGAAAGGCATTAATTTCCAATGTGACTAAAAAAAAAACAGTAAAAGAAAAGTCACAGAACTGAATATGTGAATACAAAATGCTACGAACATGGTAAATATCAGACGCAATAGAAGATTCCAAATTCTGTATACAAAATTACCATATGAAATAAAAAAATGTATAAATAAAAAAATTGTAGCAAAATTAGAAAAGGAAATACAAAAAAGTTACCAATGTGTAAGAAAGAGTTGTGGGGCAATGATGTCCGCAGATTGCACATTACTGCAGTCCATGTGTGGCTCCAAGCACTTGTCTAAGTATCCGACTCTCCTCTGCAAAACGGAGTCTGAAGCCTCAGGGTTTGTGCACACGTTGAGTATTTGCAGCACTAGCAAAAAAAAAGTGTGCGTTTATTGTATGCTGCATTTTTTCTTGCCAATGAAACGCATTGGTAGTGCAGAAACATCTGTTGCAAATACTCAACATGTGCACGCACCCTAAACCTGTGAGTCAGCTTTTTCTATCAAGTTGATAACTATTTCATAAAAACATGGATAAAAAACACATGGGAGAAACACAGATGTGTGAATAGGACTAAAGTGTTCTGAATATGAGATGGACCGAGTGCATGGACTGGCAGGCGGCTCTCCTGACCTGAAAGTGACAGCTTCTTGTATTTTGGTTTGGGAGAGCCGCCAGCCAGTCCGTGCACTGCGTTCCCATCTCGATCCGATTTATACGGCCCTAATAAACCCTTTTTGAGTGCAGATGAGAGGAGAAAGAGCATACATTGTCTCAGCCATTATTCACGACTACCTAAAGAAGTTGATTTTGTTTCATGGTGCCAGGAGCAGTTCTGCGCATGTGCACAATTGTTCCGTGTTTGGTGCCAGTTCTGGCTGTCAATCATAGTCCCATGTGCTGAGCAAAAGGAGAAAATTGAGAATATTTGTAAGGAGGTCAAGAGTATTAACCATTGAAATGTTTGCATTCTTTCATGTGTGTTAATGTATGTCTGTCATGTGCTGTATGATGTCATGTACTTGTGTTATTTCTAATAGGTATGAGTAAGGGAGGTATAAATATAGGTAGGTAGTGCCTCCTAGGGGTCACTAGAGGAGGGCACTAGTAGAGTAGTATCTTTTTATGTGGGTTAGATATAGTTTGCGAGGGATCACTAATGGGGCATGTTAGAGATCCAGTTAGAAAGTTATAAAAATATGTCAATGCAGTATTTGGGTTGAACGCTAGATGAGGGCATGGAGCACATGCAGTCCAATAGGGACAAATGGTTAGGGACTTTTTGCCAGGGAAAGATTGCCTCCAAGCGGGAGTCTGTCAGGAAGATTTCCTACAAGTGGAAGTCAGTCGGGGGTGGACCTTGTTAGAGTGAGGACATCCATGTTCCTGTACACTGTGCATAGAGAAGAAGTGTGAGAGGACCAGCAACCCCTGAGCAGCCGGTGAAGGATTCATCTTGGTAGCCTGAGCCCAAAGTCTGTGGGTTTACGTAGTAGTAGTCCAGTGGAGGATCCACTGTGGGAATGCTCAGCAGAAGAGGTCGTGCATGAGCGTAGTAGCGAGTGGGCCACCAGAAGTATCCGGGCAGGATAACCAAAGAGGGGTGGACGACCTAGTAAATGTGTCTTTCTATACTGGAATTGAAGTGTCTCCAGGGGAAGAGATCGAAGTGCCGTTTTCACCGGGCTCCTCGTCCCGTCAATACTTTGTTGTTCATTCTGCTGTAGCAGAGAAGAAGAAGCGTAAGACGTGCTTATGGTGTCTTGGATGAGCTGTGCCCGGAGGAAAATAAAGCAGAACTGTTTGACGTGATTCTGGACTCTGACTCTGATTGTTCTATATGTTCTGTCTCGGGAGAAGAACACTCCAGGAGAATAGAGGTAACAGGGGTAAAGAATGCAGCTGTTCCCAGTAAGATCACCCCTCGGCCAACCCTTTACATATTGATCACGAGCAAATCTCCTGTATTTTCCTAACAGTACTTTAGCATACGTGCTGCAAAAACAAGAAACCGAAGATGTTCGGCGCATGCACAAAATGGTACGGAGCTTGATTCCGGTCCTGGCTGTCAATCACAGTCCCAGGTGCTAAGAAGGAGGAGACAATGTAAAATATTGATAAAAGGGCAAATCTCCTGTACTTCCCGAATAAATACATTATCCAGAGGGCAGAAGAATAGTGGTTCATCAGGTAGTGCAGTTTTATTGTGATAACTCTGCTTTAAAGGTGGCCAAGGAATAAACATTCTGGAATACTCGTTTTTATTATAATGTTAATATTTTGCATCTGGCTCCTTTAAAAAAAACTGCAAGGAGAAGCTTTACAGTAGGAGCAGAATGGTTTAACCATCACACATATTAAATGCTCGGATATTTTACAACGCACCGAGAGGACCGGCGTAAGTAATAATCCATGTGTGCGCTGTTGTGTGCAGCCTCCACGCTTTATGGCGGCTCCGGTTACACAGTAGAGAGAATATCGCTGTAAGCTTGCAGGACGTTACTCTACACATCTTTATAGGGTTGTGGAGCCAAAAGTTGCTTTTTTTAGGTTTAAAAGGGACGCGGGGATCACAGATATATGGTCTTCTTGTTGGAACAAAATGTCAAAAATGTCTATATTGTTATATTATTATAATTTAACGTCCTTCGGTTCGATCTCCAGCCATGGCGACTTGATGAATGAACGCTCTGTAGGAAATGAATCTTGTGCAAGCCTAGATAGGTCCCCAGGGTCTTCTCCATTATCTTGATTGTCTCACGCTATCGGGTTGCTGGTCTTCCTCTTCGCCTTGTTCCTTTTGTTCTTCCAACCACGATGTCCTTCTCCAGTG
Organism: Oophaga sylvatica; assembly: GCA_033576555.1. NCBI lineage: Eukaryota > Metazoa > Chordata > Amphibia > Anura > Dendrobatidae > Oophaga > Oophaga sylvatica. Next base: position 82,374,495 of record JARQOD010000009.1, read on the forward strand.
ATCGCTCTCTTCGTATAGCCACAATGCACATCTGCAATGCACCCCCCAACCCAACCACTACGATGGATCTGGGTGTGACAGCCATCTCTGCTGCTCCTTATCTAAGCCCTTCTATAGCAATATGAAGGCTCTATATGGCGCCATATGGTGATAAGATGATAGGCGGTATAATGTTTCATCGGCAGATGATTTCTGGTCGATCAAACCTATAAGAACACAATAGAAAGAGTTTCATCGTTTTTAAGATTGAAGGTAGACTTAAGTCCATTGGGTTCAACCTATAGCCTGACATGTTGTCAGAATATGGCAAAAACCCCACAGAGCAGACACTAACAGATCCATATTCATGGAGCAATGATTTCTCAACTCCACATACAGGAGTCAGACCAGTTCGCTGGATCAACATTCCATCCCAGAATTCTTTCTTTCTTGGCCACAGATTTATGGTTCTCAAACATCAGTAACCTTTTTATTTATTTTGTTTATTATTTAGAAAATAATATAAAATATGCCTTAAAAAAAAGGCCGAGGGATCTGGGTGGTGCTCCCGCAGACCTTCTGCAACTTAAATTTCTTCCTTTGCCCGATATGTGCGCACGGTCTCCATAAAAAATTACAAACAGTCCGTGACATATGTAACGTGATCTAGAAGCCGCAGGTGCACCATTTCCTGTTCTCCAGAAAGAAATCCTGTTTAAACTTCATAAATTGAGTAATTGGATATTTCTGGGCATTAAAAAAAAATATATATATAAAAATACTGAATGTCCTTTGAAATGTGTCTGGGGTTTTATGTGCAAAGCTCAGGTCCACGGGCCGGTTCCATTTACTTAGTGTAAGACCCTGAGGACTATTTCTCTGCAGTCTCTGATAGACATTCCTGCTGTTACGTGCCAGACAGAGAACACTGTCAGCAAGAACCAACGCACCAAATCAATCCCGACCCGGCATGAAATGCTCCTAATCTGCCGGATTACGTGCAATTTATACAGAAAATCTCTACAAAGACCAACAACTGGTCTGAAGTGTAAAATACACAAATAAGAGAAAGAAACTTCTGAGACGTCCGGATGTAGAGAAATAAATATACGGCCGAAGGGCAAAATGTAGTGACAAGGTCGTATAACACAAGCCTGACAGACAGCGACAATCCCGTGTGCAGTAATGCCAAGAGAATTAAAGGGATTGAACTTTTGTTTTTTTATTTGTGTCCCCTTGACAACACTTTCTGGCTGGGACTTCACTGACAAATTGGAAGTAGGAAAGTCAAACTAGAACTATAACTGTAGAGGTAAAATCAAGAACCGCAGTGTTTAATCACTGGTGATCGGCTCCTATGGTCAAGAGTAGAGTTGAGCGATACTTTCCGATATCCTAAAGTATCGGAATCGGAATGGTATCGCCGATATCACTAAAATATCGGCGATACCCGATACCGAAAGTCCCATGTAAGTCTATGGGAACAAAATATCGCAACTAAAAAAACCCCATTCTTTCCTTGTAAACACTAAATATACACACATAGAATACATATATATATATATACATGTCATTGTGACATATATATATACATATATGTATAGTTTATACACTTCTACATAGTAAAATAGCCTCTGATTCAATTGCCGGGTAAAGCCGGCTTCTGTGAAAAGACAGAAGCACCCGACATGAAATGACACTTGGTGTACATAGGGTTAACCATGTCTTTTCATGTCCTTTGCTATCTAATTTGCACAAACAATTAAATCAGTCTATGTGTGCAAAATTTCACACCTGTAGGGGTTAATTAAAGGTGTAAATTCGTTGTAAAAAAACCGGACTTTTTTGCTACGAATTTACACCTTTAATTAACCCCTACAGGTGTGAAATTTTGCACACATAGTCTGATTTAATTGTTTGTGCAAATTAGATAGCAAAGGACATGAAAAGACATGGTTAACCCTATGTACACCAAGTGTTATTTCATGTCGGGTTCTACATTTTCACAAAAGCCGGCAATTGAATTAGCGGCTATTATACTATGTAGAAGTGTATGAACTACAAATATAAATATATATATATATATGTGTCACAAATTCAATGACATGTATATATATATATATGAGGTGTAAAATTGCTGAAAAAAAATGCGTGGGCTCCCGCCCTATTTTCGCAACCAGACAGACAAAGCCAGTGAGTGGGGGCAGATAATAATAGCCCAGAGAGGGACCATTATTTTTGCCCCCCCCGGCTACTAACATCTGCCCCCAGACACCCCAGGAAAGACAAATCTATAATTAGATTCGCCCTTTCTGGCACTTTGCCCGTCTATTCCCATTGCCCTGTAGCGGTGGCGAATGGGTTAATATGGGGTTAAAGCCACCTTGCTATTGAAAGGTGACCTTAAGCCAGGTTAATAATTGAGAGCTGTCAATTAGACAACTATCAATTATTAATCCTATTGCATGAAATAAAAATAAAACACACACACTTTAATTAAAAATCATTTTAATGAAATAAAGACACATGTTTTTGACCATCTTTTATTTTACTGCAAAAACCATTTCCTGTAATAAAAATAAAATAAAAAAGCAAAATTATTCTTACCTATCCCATGCACAGTCAGGTCCCACGGTGTAATCCTTCAGAAAGGGTTAATGTTTACTGCAGGGACCGCAGCTAATGCTGCAGCCTCACAGTAAACCCCAAATGAATGAGTTCCTCTCCTGCTGACAGGAGAGTAAAGGCTGGGTGTCACATAACGATACACCAGCGATCCCGACAACGATATGCACTTGTCAGGATCGCTGGTGTATCGCTACATGATCGCTGCTGAGCTGCCAAACAGGCAGCTCAGGCAGCGATCTGGGACAGCGACACTGCGGGTAACATCGCTTAAGGGCCCGTCTCACATAGCGATATCGCTACCGAGATCGCTGCTGAGTCACTAGTTTTGTGACGCAGCAGCGAGCTCACCAGCGATATCGCTGTGTGTGACATTCAGCGACGATCAGCCCCCCTGCCGGGTATCGCTGATCGTCGCAGAAATGTCAGGACCTTTTTTTGATCGCTGGTCTCCCGCTGACAGGCACGCATCGCTGCGTGTGACAGGCGGGAGACCAGCGATCCGCTGGTAACCAAGGTACACAGTGGGTTTCCAGGCACCGCGCAGCGCTTGGAAACCCGCTGTGTACCTTGTATACCAGCTCCCTACATCAGGGCGCTGGTATCCAAGGTACACAGCGGGTTTCTAGGCACAGCCCCGCGCCTGGAAACCCGCTGTGTACCTTGGTTACCAGCGGATCGCTGGTCTCCCGCCTGTCACACGCAGCGATGTGTGCCTGTCAGCGGGAAACCAGCGATCAAAAAAAGGTCCTGACATTTCAGCGACAATCAGCGATACCCGGCAGGGGGGCTGATCGTCGCTGAATGTCACACACAGCGATATCGCTAGTGAGCTCGCTGCTGCGTCACAAAACTAGTGACTCAGCAGCGATCTCGGTAGCGATATCGCTATGTGAGACGGGCCCTTAAGTGGAAAGCTTAATTGATTGCTTTCCACTTTCACTTCAGGTCAGCCAGGGACACAATCAGTGACGTCAGAGGGAACTGATTAACAAAAATAGGGGTTCCCTTCGAAAAAAAAATGGCGTGGGGTCCCCCCTATTTTTGTTAACCAACCAGATGAAGCAGACCGCTGAGGCCTGGATTTTCAGGCTGTTAAGGAGCCAAGATCCATGGACCTTGCCAGCCTGATAATACTAGGCCACAGCAGTCTGCATATCTTGGCTGATTAACAAAAATAGGGGATCCCCTCGAAAAAAATTGGCGTGGGGTCCCCCCTATTTTTGTTAACCAGCCAGATGAAGCAGACCGCTGAGGCCTGGATTTTCAGGCTGTTAAGGAGCCAAGATCCATGGACCTTGCCAGCCTGATAATACCAGGCCACAGCAGTCTGCATATCTTGGCTGATTAACAAAAATAGGGGATCCCCTCGAAAAAAATTGGCGTGGGGGTCCCCCCTATTTTTGTTAACCAGCCAGATGAAGCAGACCGCTGAGGCCTGGTTTTTCAGGCTGGTAAGGATCCAATATCCATGGACCTTGCCAGCCTGATAATACCAGGCCACAGCAGTCTGCTTAGCTTGGCTGGTTAACAAAAATAGGGGATCCCCTCGAAAAAAAAACGGCGTAGGGGTCCCCCTATTTTTGTTAACCAGCCAAGTAAAATGCAGACTGCTGCGGCCTGGTATTAAAAGACTGTCAAGGCCCATGGATTTTGGCCCTCAACAGCCTGATAATACCAGGCTACAGCAGCCCCACATTTGGCGCATCAAAAGATGTGCCAATTGTGGCACTTTACCCGGCTCTTCCCACTTGCCCTGTAGCGGTGGCAAGCGGGGTAATAAGGGGTTAATGTCACCGTTGATTGCACGGTGACAATAAGCCCGGTTAATAATGGTGAGGTGTCAATAAGACACCAATCCATTATTAATCCCAAAGTTATTAAATGTGTAAAAAAAAAACACAGCAAGAAAAAAGTATTTTAATGAAATAAAAGAGACAACACAGTTTTCATTAATTTTATTACTCTCTCATTCCTGCGACGCCATCGATCTCCTGTAAAAAAAGGAAAAAAACAAACCAACAGTATACCACCTGTCCGACGCAGTCCATAACGACAGTCCCACGACGATCCAACTCTGCTACATCGCAATGACAGGCAGAGCCTGACATCCCGACGCAGCACAGCTGATTACCTGCTTCCCCGGCGGTGACGTCATCGGACTGACTGCTTTACGGCCGGGATTACCCAGCAGTCACTGCAGTTATCGCGAGAAACTGCATGTGACCGCCGGGGAAAGAAGATTGCGGCCATCAAGCAGTCCAGGACGTGACCGCCGGAGATTTTCTGCCAGGTATGTGCCGCTGACTCCTGACAGACCCGACCGACGGACACTGACAGTGACAGTGACAATCCCGATTCCGGTATCCGATATGACGAAAATATCGGAACTCGGAATCGGAATTCCGATACAGCTAATATCGGCCGATCCCGATATTTGCAGTATCGGAATGCTCAACCCTAGTCAAGAGTGACTGTACAACTCTCCTACAGTGGCCACTACAGGTAAAGTGTGGTATTACATGGTGCCATTCAATGCAGTAGCTTTCAGCTCAGGTTAATACAGGTTTAGGGGAATATCTAATGGGGGTGCAGAAGTAGCAGGTGCATTAGTGTTTGGTTTCTTTGCCACATTAGAAAACAATTTAAACAGCAAACAAAAAGGCAGCAACACTTACCTGCCCAGATCTTGGAACAAATGCACTACAGGGTGCAGCCAGCCCATAAAGCAAGATGCTAGCAACACAGGTGCAAAATACCAGATCAACAGCCATTCTCCACATACCATTCGAGGAGGGGGTGACTGCCCAGTATTAAATTGCACAATAAAGGCCCGCATAGGATGCTGTTCACAGAGTACTGCATAGAGTCTGGTTCACAGCCTATTAGTCATGCCCCTACTTTTCGATTAGGTGGGCTGGCCAGCACACTCACAATGCATCACAATGTGAACACCCCTCATGCAAGACCAGACAGGTTTGGGCTTGGCTGCACCCTGAAAAATATAGTGCAAAAAATACAAAAATAGTGAGGTATTAGTTGATATTTTGGCCAAAATACGTAAGCTCGTAACCTGCGCCAAAGTTCCCCACGCTTACAAGTCCTAACAACAACCTCTAGCTATACATGGCGCCAGGGCTGCCACTAGGAATTTCGGGCGCCCTCTTGAGACTCCGCCCAGGATCCACCCCAGCCCCGCCTCCACCCCTCGAACTGTCCACAGTCCCACCGCTCTCTCTTGGAAAAACTCCACTTCTCACCAATCACACATTAACAGTTCCCATCACCAGATCACACATATAGCCAGCAGATCTAGTTTTGGCCAAAAGATTTTTTAAGCCGCCACCATAATACTGTAGACACTTTTGGCCAGGCTCTACTCTACTGTAACCTATTAAATATTTGTTAAAATATCCAATACAATTTAGGTATATTTTTATTTATTTTTCAATTTTTAAAATGACCAATAACACCACATACAAGGGACAAATACCACCAGACCACATATTACCACGACAGTGATCGAATAATATCACCTACAAGGAACAAATACCACCAGACCATATAATACCACCACAAAGTGACCAAATAATATCACATACAAGGAACAAATACCGCAACACCATGACCAGACCACATATTGCCACCACACAGTGACCGAATAATAGCACATACAGGAACAAATACCGCCACACCATGACCAGACCATATATTACCATCACATAGTGACTGAATACTACAATACTGATCAGTAATAAAAAAAAACACAATACTATCACCATAAGTGCCATTCTACACAGGAGATCTGTACTTAGTATGCAGTGTCTGTGTACAGGTAATACAGTAATCACCGGTGACATTGTACACAGGAGCTCTGTATACAGTGTATAGTGTCAGTGTACAAGTAACACTGACTCACCAGTGACGTCTCTAGGTGAAGTCCTTCATCTTTGCTTTTCATCTTTCATCCAGCACAGACCGCCATCACTTCTTCCTGCCAGGGCTCGTCTCTGCAGGAAATAACACAGTTATCTAGAGCTCCGATTGCAGAACACATTACTTATTTTTTTCCCAACTTCTAAACTACACCAGATGAAGAAAAAAAGGTGACATAGTGTCACTCTGCACAGTAACAGGACCTTCCCCCATTTAAAACAGTATACTAAAAAAAAATAAAATACATCACTGCAGTAATAATATCCCTTAATTAGCCCCTATTGTAATAATATCCCCCATCCTGGCCCTGTGTGTCTCATTCCTGGCTTCAGCCATATGTTCTCCCATCCCGTCCTCATGAGTATCCATTCTGCCCCATATGATCTCCCCATCCTGCCCCATCTGTCTCCAACCCTGCCTCCATGTCTTTTATCCTGCCCCCAGTGTCTCCAATTCTGCCACCAGTGCCTCCAATCCTGCCCCCAGTGTCTCCAATCATGCCCCCAGTGTCTCCAATCATGCCCCCAGTGTCTCCAATCATGTCCCTTTTCCATCCTGCCCCCAGTGTCTCCAATAATGCCTCCATGACTTTCATTCTGCCCCCAGTGTCTCAATTCTGGCCTCATGTCTTTCATTCAGCCCCCTGTCTGTATGTCCAATCCTGCCCCCAGTGTCTCCAATCCTGCCCCCAGTGTCTCCAATCCTGCCCCGTCTCCGTGCTGATTCCTGCCCCGTCTCCATTCTGCCCCGTGTTCATTCTGATTCCTGCCCAGTCTCCATTCTGCCCCATCTCCATCCTGATTCCTGCCCAGTCTCCAATCTGCCCGTCTACATCCTGATTCCTGCCCCGTCTCCATGCTGATTCCTGCCCAGTCTCCATCCTTCCCCGTCCAGTCTCAATTCTGCCCCCAGTCCTGCCCCGTCTCCATGCTGATTCCTGCCCTGTCTCCATCCTTATTCCTGCCCAGTCTCCATCCTTCCCGTCCAGTCTCCATTCTGCCCCCAGTCCTGCCCCATATCCATTCTGCCCTCAGTCCAGCCCCATCTCCATTCTGCCCCCGTCCTGCCCCGTCTACATTCTGCCCCTTCTCCATCCTGATTCCTGCCCAGTCTCCATCCTTCCCCGTCCAGTCTCCATTCTGCCCCCAGTCCTGCCCCATCTCCATTCTGCCCTCAGTCCAGCCCCATCTCCATTCTGCCCCCGTCCTGCCCCGTCTACATTCTGCCCCTTCTCCATCCTGATTCCTGCCCAGTCTCCATCCTTCCCCGTCCAGTCTCCGTTCTGCCTCCAGTCCTGCCCGTCTCCATTCTGCACCCAGTCCTGCCCCGTCTCCATTCTGCCCCAGTCCTGCCCGTCTCTATCCTGCCCCGTCTCTATGCTGATTCCTGCCCAGTCTCCATTCTGATTCATGCCCAGTCTCCATCCTTCCCCATCCAGTCTCCATTCTGCCCCCAGTCCTGCCCATCTCCATTCTGCCCCGTCTTCATTCTGCCCATCTCCATTCTGCCCAGTCCTGCCCCATCTTCAGTCAGCCCCCAGTCCTGCCCTGTCTCCATTCTGCCCCAGTCCTGCCCCATCTCCATTCTGCCCCCAGTCCAGCCCGGTCTTCATTCTGCCTCGTCTTCATTCAGCCCCCAGTCCTGCCCCATCTCCATTCTGCCCCGTCTTCATTCTGCCCATCTCCATTCTGCCCAGTCCTGCCCCATCTTCAGTCAGCCCCCAGTCCTGCCCCGTCTCCATTCTGCCCCCAGTCCTGCCCCGTCTCCATTCTGCCCCCAGTCCAGCCCCGTCTTCCCCCATCTCCCTCCTCGCCCCAGTCCTGCCCCGTCTTCATTCTGCCCCAGTCCTGCCCGTCTTCATTCTGCCCCCAGTCCTGCCCCGTCTTCATTCTGCCCCCAGTCCTGCCCCGTGTTCATTCTGCCCCAGTCCTGCCCCGTGTTCATTCTGCCCCCAGTCCTGCCCCGTGTTCATTCTGCCCCCAGTCCTGCCCCGTGTTCATTCTGCCCCCAGTCCTGCCCCGTGTTCATTCTGCCCCCAGACCTGCCCCGTGTTCATTCTGCCCCCAGTCCTGCCCCGTCTTCATTCTGCCCCCAGTCCTGCCCCGTCTTCATTCTGCCCCCAGTCCTGCCCCGTCTTCATTCTGCCCCCAGTCCTGCCCCGTCTTCATTCTGCCCCCAGTCCTGCCCCTTGTTCATTCTGCCCCCAGTCCTGCCCCGTCTTCATTCTGCCCCCAGTCCTGCCCTTTCTTCATTCTGCCCCCAGTCCTGCCCCGTCTTCATTCTGCCCCCAGTCCTGCCCCGTCTTCATTCTGCCCCCAGTCCTGCCCCGTCTTCATTCTGCCCCCAGTCCTGCCCCGTCTTCATTCTGCCCCCAGTCCTGCCCCGTCTTCATTCTGCCCCCAGTCCTGCCCCGTCTTCATTCTGCCCCCAGTCCTGCCCCGTCTTCATTCTGCCCCGTCTTCATTCTGCCCCCAGTCCTCCCCCGTCTTCATTCTGCCCCCAGTCCTGCCCCGTCTTCATTCTGCCGGGGCTCCAGCTTTGCCGCTTGCAACATTAAAAAAAAAAAAAAAAAAAAACTTTCTCCTTACCTTGCCGCGTTCCAGCGGCGAGGGATCCACACTGAAGAGAAAGCGCGCACTCGCCGGCAACTGACAATGACGTCAGGTGCCGGCGACGTGTGCGCTGACGTGAGCAGCCAGCCTCCGATTGGCTAGCAGCGTTAACTATTACCGTGCGGGCCCGCACGGTAATGGAGTAACTGAACCTGCGTCCTGGACGCAGGTTCAGTTACTTGAGCGGCAGAATCCTGCCGCTGGGGGCGGGGCTGTGGGGCCCGATCGGTAGGTGACGGGGCCCGGTGCGGGCCCCCTCTGCTGATCGGGCCCCATACGCCAGTCAGGGCTGTAATGCCCTGATGGCGGCCCTGCATGGCGCCTTCTCAGAGTGGTCATTGACCGCTCCTGCCGGCGATACAGCTGCTCCACCTCAACAGAGCGACCCTCCTTCTTGCAGGCTGCTCTGTCGATGTCATGCTGATTGACAGTCGAATTCCCACAGTTAGGCAGCAGGGAACCGGCTGTCAATCAGCATGACGTCAGCAGTCACGCCCTATCAACAGAGCAGAGCAGAAGCCACAGAATCGCCAGCAGTGGTGATGTGTGACCGCTTTGTACCAACAGAGATCGGTGCCGGACACAACAGGCAGGTAGTTAGAACTACCTGCCTGTTAGTTCTTAGGCCCATAGTAAAAAGTTAATATAGTCCTGGAAAACCAATTTAAATGCATTTATTTGGGGCTAAAAATGTTTTTTTTCTATGGGGTTTCATTACAAATGTTGCATCGTTTGGGTTTTAATTTGCCTGCAAATTCAACTTTGTTGTGGTCGGTGGTCATAAAATAGCTGAGAGGAACTAAAAGGAAGACAGACAAAGGAGCTATAAACTCTCCTTTCAGATCACCAGAATGAGCTCACTGATGGTTTTTCAGTTATCTCATTCTGCAGTCAGCAGTAGACAGTGCAATACAAACACCACAGTAGGCTACGGAGCAAACGTTTTATGAAAACCCAATTGTAAAAGTGATTTTTAGCAACAAATACATGCAAATAAAAGAACGTTGTCTCCAAAGGTAGAAAACCCTTAAGTTGTTTGACAGCCTAATAGTCGCGGACCACCCCTTTTACAAATGCACAGTGGGGAACATACATCTATACAATTGCACCAGTAGTGTACACTCTATACTAGAAGGTTGGGGGCACCATCACAGGGGTGACGGGATCTGTAACATTTTTATTGATTTTGTTGGTTTGGGGACACATTTTTAAGGTCTCGTAAAATCAGTTTTATTAGCTTGAATTTTTGGATGTTTTTACCCCATGAAGCACTTCATGGCAAGCCGGTATATTTGGTGATAACTGGTTTCCCCCACTTTTCTCTCCGATTCTCCCCTCCATTACGCAGTTGTAGCGTTACGTTCCCTACAGTCTCATCTTCTATCCCCGGTGGCGTTCTTTGCTTGTACTATTAGTCATGGATCTTGCTGTAAACCTGTAGTAGAAAACTTCCTGTATGACGTGAGAATATAAACCTAATATTTTGATATAAAATTGACTTTCGTTCCGGATTTGCTCCTTTTTCCAGTCTGCGGCAGGAGATAATATACATTTTCTCTGCTCTGTGAGTCCCAGGGCCTGTCAGGCACCCCGTGCTACAAAGGCAGGATCGTCCGCAGCCTCCAGCGCCGCGTTCTCCAGCAGTCAGTCTGTGCCGGTCTGGAAGCCCCTCGGCCAAAAATAACAATAAATAACCTGCTCTCTTCATTGCTCCGAGGAGCGGAGAGCGTCCAAGCTCAGCTGGGGCCTTTCCCTCTTTGTCTGAAAAAGTCAGAGCACTCCACTACATTAATAATTACATCTGATCGCATTCACATATAGAAATATATAGAAAATTATTAACAAAAAATAAATCTCATTACATAAGAATAAAGTAAGAATCTATAATGGCACCAAGAGCTCATGGAGGCGCTGACCGTTTGGGATCATCGTCCATCACAGAATCTAGTGCCCAATACCTGTAATATTATATTTATCAAGAAAGGCATCCAGACCCTCCTTGAATCTTAGTAGTGAGTCAACCATTACAACATCATGTGGCAGAGAGTTCCTTAGTCTCACTGCCCTTACAGTAAAGAATCCATAGTCTCACTGCTCTAACAGTAAAGAATCCACAGTCTCACTGCCCTTACAGTAAAGAATCCATAGTCTCACTGCTCTTACAGTAAATAATCCAATCTCACTGCTCTAACAGTAAAGAATCCATAGTTTCACTGCTCTAACAGTAAAGAATCCATAGTTTCACTGCTCTAACAGTAAAGAATCCATAGTCTCACTGCCCTTACAGTAAAGAATCCATAGTCTCACTGCTCTTACAGTAAAGAATCCATAGTTTCACTGCTCTAACAGTAAATAATCCATAGTCTCACTGCTCTGACAGCAAATAATCCATAGTCTCACTGCTCTGACTGTAAATAATCCATAGTCTCACTGCTCTGACAGTAAAGAATCCATAGTCTCACTGTTCTGACTGTAAATAATCCATAGTCTCATTGCTCTAACAGTAAATAACCCATAGTCTCACTGTTCTAACAGTAAATAATCCATAGTCTCACTGCTCTAACAGTAAAGAATCCATAGTCTCACTTTTCTAACAGTAAATAATCCATAGTTTCACTGCTCTGACAGTAAATAATCCATAGTCTCACTGCTCTGACAGTAAAGAATCCATAGTCTCACTGCTTTAACAGTAAATAATCCATAGTCTCACTGCTCTAACAGTAAAGAATCCATAGTCTCACTGTTCTAACAGTAAATAATCCATAGTCTCACTGCTCTAACAGTAAAGAATCCATAGTCTCACTGCTCTTACAGTAAATAATCCAATCTCACTGCTCTAACAGTAAAGAATCCATAGTCTCACTGCTCTTACAGTAAAGAATCCATAGTCTCACTGCTCTGACAGTAAAGAATCAATAGTCTCACTGCTCTGACAGTAAAGAATCCATAGTCTCACTGCTCTTATAGTAAAGAATCCATAGTCTCACTGCTCTTACAGTAAAGAATCCAAGTCTCACTGCTCTGACAGTAAAGAACCCATAGTCTCACTGCTCTTACAGTAAAGAATCCATAGTCTCACTGCTCTTACAGTAAAGAATCCAAGTCTCACTGCTCTGACAGTAAAGAATCCACAGTCTCACTGCTCTTACAGTAAAGAATCCATAGTCTCACTGCTCTTACAGTAAAGAATCCACAGTCTCACTGCTCTGACAGTAAATAATCCATAGTGTCACTGCTCTAACAGTAAATAATCCATAGTCTCACTGCTCGTACAGTAAAGAATCCATAGTCTCACTGCTCTTACAGTAAAGAATCCACAGTCTCACTGCTCTGACAGTAAAGAATCCACAGTCTCAATGCTCTGACAGTAAAGAATCCACAGTCTCACTGCTCTGACAGTAAAGAACCATAGTCTCACTGCTCTACAGTAAAGAATCATAGTCTCACTGCTCTTACAGTAAAGAATCCAGTCTCACTGCTCTTACAGTAAAGAATCCATAGTCTCACTGCTCTTACAGTAAAAATCCAATCTCACTGCTCTGACAGTAAATAATCCATAGTGTCACTGCTCTAACAGTAAAAATCCATAGTCTCACTGCTCTACAGTAAAGAATCCAATAGTCTCACTGCTCTGACAGTAAATAATCCATAGTCTCACTGCTCTGACAGTAAATAATCCATAGTCTCACTGCTCTGACAGTAAAGAACCATAGTCTCACTGCTCTTACAGTAAAGAATCCATAGTCTCACTGCTCTTACAGTAAAGAATCCATATCTCACTGCTCGTACAGTAAAGAATCTACAGTCTCACTGCTCTTACAGTAAAGAATTCCATAGTCTCACTGCTCTTACAGTAAAGAATCCATAGTCTCACTGCTCTTACAGTAAAGAATCTACATCTCACATCTACGTAAAGAATCCATAGTCTCACTGCTCTTACAGTAAAGAATCTACAGTCTCACTGCTCTAACAGTAAATAATCCATAGTCTCACTGCTCATACAGTAAAGAATCCATAGTCTCACTGCTCTGACAGTAAATAATCCATAGTCTCACTGCTCTAACTGTAAGGAATCCATAGTCTCACTGCTCTAACTGTAAGGAATCTGCGTCTGTGATTACGATTTAAACCTTCTTCCCTGTAGACGTAGATGATGCCTCCTGTCCCTTTCGTAAGTGTTAAAATATCATTCAAAAGATCTCTGTATTGTCCCTACATATATTTGTACATAGTAATAAGATCGCCCCTAAGTCTTCGTTTTTCCACACTGAATAACCCCAAGTTTAATATCCAGTATTGGTAGTGCCGTCCCATCATTCCATTAATAAATTGGCCATTATTTTGCTTGATTTATGTAAACAAATTCACGTAAAATTCAGATTTGTTTTTTAGAATCTGAATTTTTGGGGAAATTTGTAGTGAAATCTATTCGTTTATAACTGACTCATCTCTAGTGCTAAGTGCAATTTGTAAACCCATGGTTCACAATGGGACACAGGACCTTAAAGGGCTATTCTCATCTCCAAGATCCTATCCCAATAAGTAGTAGATGTAATAATAATAATAATATTAGCAAATACCTCCAATTACAAATATAGTATCGTTTTTCTGACTCACTATGTCTCTTTCCTCATGTGCAATCCATGGTTACGACCACTGATGTAGTGAGAGCTAGCTGCTAGTGGTAGTAACCATGGTACCTAAGGTCCTGCAGAGCCTGGACGTGAGGAAATCTTGGATCTTGGAGATGGGGATACCCTTTAAATGTTTGTCCACTCCTTCTTTAGACATCAGATACATGGAGTGACTGCGGCCTGTGGACCCTCAGTTGCCATGATTTTCATAAGGCCCAATAGGAGCTTAGTCAGGAGCGCAGGGGCGGACATATCATTGATCCAGCCTGGGCAGTGCACAGGGACCCTCTAAGTCAGGGGCCACTACTATCTCCAAAGCTGGTAGAACTGTGCATTATGATGAAATATTGGACTACAAAGGGCCCCTCTATCCTTCTGGCACAGAGGCCTCTTCTGTCAGGGGCGTAGATATAGGGGGCAGAGGAAACTGTCACAGCCAGACCCTCTGGCCAGAAGGGGCTCTACCCCATAAGAAGACATAGTATTATAAATTGGAGGCAAAATCTCCCAAAAATAACAGTAAAATCAAATCCGAGCCCCGATAACCATCCACTATCCCGATAACCATCCACTATCCCAATAACCTTCCACTATCCCGATAACCATCCACTATCCCGATAACCATCCACTATCCCGATAACCATCCACTATCCCAATAACCTTCCACTATTCCAATAACCTTCCACTATCCCGATAACCATCCGCTATCCCGATAACCATCCGCTATCCCGATAACCATCCGCTATCCCGATAACTATCCACTATCCCGATAACCTTCCCCTATCCCGATAACCTTCCACTATCCCGATAACCTTCCACTATCCTGATAACCATCCACTGTCCCCATAACCATCCACTATCCCCATAACAATCCACTATCCCCATAACCATCCACTATCCCGATAACCATCCACTATCCCCATAACCATCCACTATCCCATAACCTTCCACTATCCCGATAACAATCCACTATCCCGATAACCATCCACCAGCCCGATAACCTTCCACTATCCTGATAACCATCCACTATCCCGATAACCTTCCAGTATCCCGATAACCATCCACTATCCCCATAACCATCCACTATCCCGATAACCTTCCACTATCCCGATAACCATCCACTATCCCGATAACCTTCCACTATCCCGATAACCATCCACTATCCCGATAACCTTCCACTATCCCAATAACCATCCACTATCCCGATAACCATTCACCAGCCCGATAACCTTCCACTACCCGATAACCTTCCACTATCCCGATAACCATCCACTATCCCGATAACCATCCACTATCCCGATAACCATCCACTATCCCGATAACCTTCCACTATCCCGATAACCATCCACTATCCCGATAACCTTCCACTATCCCGATAACCTTCCACTATCCTGATAACCATCCACTATCCCGATAACCATCCACCAGCCCGATAACCTTCCACTACCCGATAACCTTCCACTATCCCGATAACCTTCCACTATCCCGATAACCTTTCACTATCCCGATAACCATCCACTATCCCGATAACCTTCCACTATCCCGATAACCATCCACTATCCCGATAACCATCCACTATCCCGATAACCATCTACTATCCCGATAACCATCCACTATCCCGATAACCATCCACTATCCCGATAACCATCCACCAGCCCGATAACCTTCCACTACCCGATAACCATCCACTATCCCGATAACCTTCCACTATCCCAATAACCATCCACTATCCCGATAACATCCACTATCCCGATAACCATCCACTATCCCGATAACCATCCACTATCCCGATAACCATCCACTATCCCGATAACCATCCACCAGCCCGATAACCTTCCACTATCCTGATAACCATCCACTATCCCGATACCATCCACCAGCCGATAACCTTCCACTACCCGATAACCTTCCACTACCCGATAACCTTCCACTATCCCGATAACCTTCCACTATCCCGATAACCTTCCACTATCCCGATAACCATCCACTATCCCGATAACCTTCCACTATCCCGATAACCATCCACTATCCCGATAACCATCCACTATCCCGATAACCATCCACTATCCCGATAACCATCCACTATCCCGATAACCATCCACTATCCCGATAACCATCCACCAGCCCGATAACCTTCCACTACCCGATAACCATCCACTATCCCGATAACCATCCACTATCCCAATAACCATCCACTATCCGGATCCTTTGCGGTTAGAAGGGTTTTCACACACGTTCCCGCCCCTGATTGATTGCACTAATGATGCTCGGCGCTGATTGACAGGTCACATGCTCTGCCGGTGTCGGTGTGCTTTATAAGCGCTGCTTCCAGACGCCGCTCTGTTATGTTTTCCATGGAGCAGAAAAAAAAAGTTCACGTAAGGTCAATGGCAAAATCTGCAACTTCTCCGGGAGAAGATTTACTGCGTCACAAGAGAATAAAAAAGTGTCAAATTTATGACAGGAGGAAGATGGAGAAGGAAATGTATCAACATGGCCAGAATCACAATAAGACGGCTGCTAAAGGGACGTGACTGTTTATTGTCAGCGCTCACGTGTTGCAATGTATTATGGGTAGAGCTCACATACAGATCATATATAAAAACACCCAGCATATAGCATGAGTAAACGCCATGTAAATCAGCGCTGACCCTCCCCCACCCAACACGTAGCATGACTCTGCTGCCAGGAACTGAATTGCTACACACGATCCTCTGGATCCATAATCAACCAATCAGATTGCAGCTGTCATTTCACCAGTGCAAGTCAGCAAATAAAAGCAGTTGTCTGATTGGATCTCCTGATTGATCGGGAGGAGCTATGGACTGAGCGCCAGGTGCATGGATCCCGCAGATCTGGGGTCGCACATCACTTTGAACAAGATTTCTGCAGCATAATTTGAGCAGAGGGTTCGCGGACTGCAATGTATTCAGGTTGTTTTACTAAATTGCAAATTAAAAGACGATCCCTTTAAATGACAGTATGGCAGACTACCAGGAGCAAAGTCTGTAATTTGGTCACTGTATGACGGTGTTACTTCTGTACTGTATGACGGTGTTACTTCAGCACTGTATGACGGTGTTACTTCTGCACTGTATGACAGTGTTACTTCTGCACTGTATGACGGTGTTACTTCTGCACTGTATGACGGTGTTACTTCTGTACTGTATGACGGTGTTACTTCAGCACTGTATGACGGTGTTACTTCTGCACTGTATGACAGTGTTACTTCTGCACTGTATGACGGTGTTACTTCTGCACTGTATGACGGTGTTACTTCTGCACTGTATGGTGGTGTTACTTCTGCACCGTATGGTGTCATTCTGCACTGCGCGGTATATTATTTTTGCGGTATGTGATGGTGAAGACTCTGTATAGCATTGGCAATTTTGCCATCTATATGGAGGTGTTATCTGACCAACATATGGCTTATAATTCGGCACTGTATGGCGTACTCATTTTTGCACTTTATGACTGTATGTCATAGTGGGTGAGGGCTTAAAAGAAGGTACCAGACAGGGCACTTCTCAAAGAAAACCCGTCTGTATAATTGTTCTGTTTCATTGGGATAATGGATTAAACAAAGTCAATGATTATTATATATTTTTTAATATCCCCAAATTGTTACAATTCCCCAAATATCGAGTTATGTGACTTAGCGGCCATGACTAATCTTCAGGAACTGGACCCTGAAGAGAGAAAATCCAGGTGGTTCATGTTTTTGGCTGGTTTTATGTTATGCTTTACATATACTCATGCATTTGTATACAGGAGGCTCAGCCCATAGGACCCAGGTGACCCATATATGCCGGCAGCAGCTCTAATTGTTTGGGTTAAAATAATTAACAAAACATAAATAAATTACCATCTGAAAAAGCATTTTGCAGGCTCAGCCCCGAGTCTTCCCATAAATGGTTTAACTCTCGGTTTTATAAGACTCAGATGATGTGATTCATCAAACAAGTGTCATAGCCGGGCCAGCGTATATGGCGGACTAATGGGAACTAGTACACAGAGCAATAAAAACACTGCCGACGGAGCCGGGGCCAGGCACGGCAGCTGATGCCAAACTTCAGGCGTTCCCATGCACCGCTTCATTAACTGATGGCCAAAAAATGTAGCATTGTATGGGAAGCTACTCGTAGAGTAGTGGGGTGGAGATGCAGAACTGGGAGGATTAACACAGAGAAATGCACTTATGTCTGGAATTATGGGGATTGATTGGCTTTAAAGGGTATGCACAAAAAATAATTGCAACAAGGTATCTGCAACTGAAAAATAAATCAAGAGGCTCGATTAAAAATCTCCAAATATTTTGCTTTTACAGCTTCTATGCAGATCTATGTGTATCCATGTCAATGGGGACTCACAGCTCGCCTGAAGGTAAAGCCATTAGTTCCTAGTCATTAAAAGGCTGTTTTCTTTCTATTTCCTTAAGTGAAATATTTTGCATACGGTGGGAATGAAGTAGAGTAAGGTTGCAGTTCCAGGAGCGGAGGAAGCTAAAGGGGGAGGCAGAGGTAACAGGTGAAATCGAGTCCTGGTGCATAAGGGGTCAAAAAACTTTCTGCAACATAAGGAGCCACTGACATTATCAGCACCATTGCCAACTCTCTCGAAAAGTCGAGGCGCCTCCAATATGGGAGTTGTCATGTCTCCCCGGATCCTCCTGAAACGTTGCGCTCCATGTTGCATGCTGCACCAGGATAATTTGTCATCAGGCTGAGCCCCCCCAAGATGAAAATTTAGGAAGGAGATGGAGCGTGGAAGAAGCTTGGATTGTAAAAGCGGCACAGCTACGAATATTTGGCGTCTTACATTTTGACTTTTGGGACCACCACCATGACCCAAAATGACGCGCCCCAAAGCCATGTTTTTGGCATAGATATTTAAAAAAGGATAAAGGAAACATGCGGGAAACGGGCATAATTAGGGGCTAAACAAAAGATGGGTGGCCAGAAGACATTGTGGCTTTTGCAAGGGTATTTAGATATAGGGCTCGGGCAGCTCGCTGAATAATTGCCCCAGTGATGAAAAAACCTGGCTGTGCTGCTAAACACACATAATCCATGGAAATAAAGGTTACTTTTGGAACACTTACTTTCCAGCGCTGGGGTCCTGGATTCGGATCACACCAAGGACAACTTGATATTTCTGATTATCAGCACGCAATTCATGATTTTTACAAGGATTCATATTCTCTGGGAGCCTGATAGCGTTAGGAAAGTGAGGCTGACCGCCTGCTGCCTATTAATTCTAGACCGGTCTATAAATAATGGTAAGTCAGCCAGACTATAATGAAGTGATAGCAAAACGGGGGTGGGCACACAGATGGGTGGACACCTGTGGGAGGGTGGACACCTGTGGGAGGGTGGACACCTTGTGGAGAGTGGGCACCCTCACCTACAGGGGACATGAGAAATCAACAGATGGACAAAACACTAATGGTCTGTTTCATTAACAAGGGCTACCTGGGGTAAGATGCACAAAAATGTATTAAAAGCAACACAACACTTAATGAATTGAGCGTCTCATCTCAGTGCTGTTCCCATTTTGGCACAGCTGCTTCAAACTGTAATGCCAAAAGTTGCAAACTTTTGCAACTTTTGAAAGTGTTTTATATCAGTATTCTCGCCAAAATGTTTTGATTCTAAGAATATTCTTATACATAGGGGGCAGTATTATAGTAGTTATATTCTTGTACATAGGAGCAGTATTATAGTAGTTATATTCTAGGACATAGGGGCAGTATCATAGTAGTTATATTCTTGTACATAGGAGCAGTATTATAGTAGTTATATTCTTATACATAGGAGTAGTATTATAGTAGTTATATTCTTGGACATAAGGGGCAGTATTATAGTAGTTATATTATTGTACATAGGAGCAGTAATATAGTAGTTATATTCTTGTATATAGGGGCAGTATTATAGTAGTTATATTCTTGTACATAGGGGCAGTATTATAGTAGTTATATTATTGTACATAGGAGCAGTATTATAGTAGTTATATTCTTGTACATAGGAGCAGTATTATAGTAGTTATATTCTTGTACATAGGAGCAGTATTATAGTAGTTATATTCTTGTACATAGGGGCAGTATTATAGTAGTTATATTATTGTACATAGGGGCAGTATTATAGTAGTTATATTCTTGTACATGGGGGCAGTTTTATAGTAGTTATATTCTTGTACATAGGAGCAGTATTATAGTAGTTATATTCTTGTACATAGGGGCAGTATTATAGTAGTTATATTCTTGTACATAGGAGCAGTATTATAGTAGTTATATTCTTGTACATAGGTTCAGTATTATAGTAGTTATATTCTTGTACATAGGAGCAGTATTATAGTAGTTATATTCTTGTACATAGGAGCAGTATTATAGTAGTTATATTCTTGTACATAGGAGCAGTAATATAGTAGCTATATTCATGCACATAGGAGAAGTATTATAGTAGTTATATTCTGGTACATAGGAGCAGTATTATAGTAGTTATATTCTTGTACATAGGGCAGTATTATAGTAGTTATATTCTTGTACATAGGAGCAGTATTAAAGTAGTTATATTCATGCACATAGGAGAAGTATTATAGTAGTTATATTCTGGTACATAGGAGCAGTATTATAGTAGTTATATTCTTGTACATAGGAGCAGTAATATAGTAGCTATATTCATGCACATAGGAGAAGTATTATAGTAGTTATATTCTGGTACATAGGAGCAGTATTATAGTAGTTATATTCTTGTACATAGGGACAGTATTATAGTAGTTATATTCTTGTATATAGGGGCAGTATTATAGTAGTTATATTATTGTACATAGGAGCAGTATTATAGTAGTTATATTCTTGTATATAGGGGGCAGTATTATAGTAGTTATATTCTTGTACATAGGGGCAGTATTATAGTAGTTATTGTCTTGTACATAGGGGGCAGTATTCTAGTAGTTATATTCTTGTACATAGGGGGCAGTATTCTAGTAGTTATATTCTTGTACATAGGGGGCAGTATTATAGTAGTTATATTCTTCTACATAGGAGCAGTATTATAGTAGTTATATTCTTGTATATAGGAGCAGTATTATAGTAGTTATATTCTTGTACATAGGGGCAGTATTCTAGTAGTTATATTCTTGTACATAGGGGCAGTATTATAGTAGTTATATTCTTGTATGCAGGAGCAGTATTATAGTAGTTATATTATTCTATATAGGAGCAGTATTATAGTAGTTATATTCTTGTACATAGGGGCAGTATTATAATAGTTATATTCTTGTACATAGGAGCAGTATTATAATAGTTATATTCTTGTATATAGGGGGCAGTATTATAGTAGTTATATTCTTGTACATAGGAGCAGTATTATAGTAGTTATATTCTTGTATGTAGGAGCAGTATTATAGTAGGTATATTCTTGTACATAGGGGCAGTATTCTAGTAGTTATATTCTTGTACATAGGGGCAATTTTTATTATAAAACCAAACATAAATACAATTATAATAAAACAAAAATCATCCAGGATTACAAAACACAAATCACTTAGGTTATATATACACAAGCATTAAATAATCACATCATATTCATAAATAAATTAAAGTCCACACCTGGGAAGGAAGAGAAGAAAATTAAACAAAAAAAAAAAATCATCATATTTCCTAACTGAATTTTACGTTCCTCCATAACTTAATGTTTCTCAGACTCCTTCCAACTTCTAGTGATTTTATCCACCGGAGTTCTGACAAAACCTGATTGGCTGCAGCGGTGTGATCGAACGGCTCATTGTGCAGTGACACCCGGTTCTCATGTGCCAGTGATAATATTTGATGACACTGATTATAATGTACATCGTCTCTCTGTCGATGTTACTAACAGTGGAGGGGACACCATAGATTATGTCAGGTACTTTAGGGTCCGCAGTCTGGGGATCTTTAGATTAGCTGACACTTCCTCCCAGATCTTCCTCCCTCCCCAGCAATCACATATAAAGTGCTCCATCGTCTCCTCCTGCTGACAACCAAGCGGACAATTCCGATCAGAGACACTCAGATGTTTCAGGTTGCCCCTGACAAAGAGCCGACTATGCAGTGAAAGCCAAGTGACATCAAACAGTTTAGGAGGAAGTCGTTTCCCTTTAGGAACCTAAGGCTTTCCTGCAGGGTGGTGGTGACACAATCTCTCAGGGCCAGTGGAGAGAAGAAGAAAGTCCCACATACATGAGCATACAGGTTCTTCTCGTACTGCTCTCAATGTAAGACTTCTCCAGTCCCCACCTCCTAACACACTTCAGACCATAGTCCAGATACTGGGGGAGGTGGTCACCTGTCCATCTCCTCCTCTTGAGACTGCCGCCTCGCACCCAAGATTCTGCAAAAGGCAATATCCAATCCCTGATACTATTTACCCACAGGGAGCTACTGTTTGAGTCCATGTTCCCAAAATTCACCTTTAGAAACAAGGAGTCAAAGAAAACCCTTGGATTCAACATATCCAGCCCACCCTCTCTCCGCCGTAGGTACGTTATTCCCCTCTTTATTAGGTTCAACCTATTCCCCCACAAGAGCTGGAAGAACAGGCTGAAGAGCCTCGCTGAGAAAGATTCTGGCAAAGGGAAAATGACAGAGACATACAAGAAAACGGGGACCAGGTAAGTCTTCAACATTTTGACCCTTTCTCTGTAGGTCAGCCTCCAGTTCTTCCATCGCTGAACCTTTGCATTTCCGGCTTCCAATTTCTCCTCCCAATTTAGCGTGGCATTATCATCCCTCCCAAATTTAACCCCTAGGATCTTAATATGGGTGGAGGCTTTGGTAAACTGCGGCAGATCAAAGCTGGGATCAGTATCTAATGTCCACAGAGCTTGACTCTTTTCAAGGCTGACCAGAGACCCGGAGGCCTCTGAGTAGTTTCTGATGGACGCAGATAACATCTGCACCTCTCGAGGATTAGAGATCACCAACGTCACATCATCCGCATAGGCAACAACATTCAGAGGCAGGCAGTGGGGGACCGGCACCCCCTGAAAATCGCACTCCTGCAGTGACCTCAGAAACGGGTCTAGGGCAAAAACATACAGGAGCGGACTCAGTGGGCAACCCTGCCTCACCCCCGCCCCAACTCCAAAAATGTCACCCTGCCAACCATTAATCAGAGGAAAGCTCACCGCCTCCTGTACAAAGTCTTCAGCCAATCCACAAATTGTCCCGGAATACCGTACTTTGACAAAGTGGCCCACAGATAGTCATGATCAACCCTGTCAAAGGCTTTAGCCTGGTCCAGACTAACAACATATCTCCCACACCGCAGAGCTTTACATCTCTCAAACATCTCTCGTATCGAGATGACTGCTCCAGAGATGTTCCGACCTTTTACTGTGCCAAACTGAGAGCCTGCCAACAGTGCCGGGGACAAACAGACTAATCTAGAAAATAGGATCTTTGCTAGAATCTTCCTATCTACATTCAAGAGGGCAATCGGCCTCCAGTTCTTGATGTCGCTCGGCTCTTTACCTTTAGATAGCAGAATTAACGAGGACACTCTCATGGATGGAGGCATCAGGTTATTTTCTAGACAATTTCTATACACATCCACGAGGATTGGAGCCAGGAGGTCTCTGAATTTCTTATAGAATTCTGCTGTTATACCATCTGGACCTGGTGCCTTCTTCAGATATAATTTATCAATAGCCTCCTTAACTTCCTCCACCGTTAATTCTGCTGTCAAAGGAGAAAGTCCAGATCATTAGTATCAGACACTGCAGTTGCCTCCAAGAACTGAGCCATCTTATCTTTATCCAAAACTTTCCTCTGAAACAAGTCAGCATAGTAAGATCTCACCACCTCCAGGATACCCTCCCGTGAATCCTGCAATACACCCTGGGAGTCAATGAGACCTGTGACCATTTTTTTGGCCACCCTCTCCCTGCAATTCTCAAAGGGATCAGGGGCCCCTAAGGACCCATAATCCCGTTCAAGAACCAGAGAGGTATACCGGCTATACTGATACTGCCTTATCTCAGATTTCAGCCGGTCGATCTTCACTTTGTCATCCCCACCCGCCGAATACAGTGACTCCAATTCTTTGCGCAGCTTTAGGTACTGGCTGTACTTATTCCTCCCTTTATTAACTGACAGTCTCTTTAAGAGGGATCTGATATCCTCCTTGACGTCCTCCCACCAGTCGGTCATGTTGTCATAGAAGTCAACCCTGTCTAGATGAAGCTGGATAAGGGAGGGAACACGACTCTGAACATAGGCATCATCCAGAAGACTGGAATTGAGCTTCCACAACCCTCTACCAATGTCCGGACAGGTTAGAGGTCCCCAGACAAAAGCACAAGGTGAGGTGATCAGAGTAAGGGACGACCTTCTCACTTAGGGTGCCGACAGCCTCAGTAGGACTCACAAAAGCAAAATCTATCCTACTGCTCCTGTTGGAACATGAATACGTGAATTTTGGCTGTCGACCTCCCTGTGTGTAAACGTCAGTCAGTCCAGCCTGCGTTATGATGTTATGTAGGACCTTTCCGTCCCTGGTCACTGTCCTGCCTGAAGAGCTGTCACCTGATGTCAGTATGGCATTAAAGTCCCCCGCCATCACCACTGGAAGAGAAGTGAAGAGGTAAGGCTTGACGTCATTAAACAGCTGGATCCTGTTAGTCACCGTCTGTGGCCCATAGATGTTAATAAGCCGGAGTACGCCTACCATGGATAGTGACTTCCAGGACCAGACATCTTCCCATGACCACCTCCGTCATCCTATGCACAGTCACATCATTGGTGTTAAACAGGACAGCGACCCCGGCATAAGGCTCCACAGCCAGCGACCAGAAAGATGGACCGGACCGCCACTCCCTCTCAGCCTCTCTCA
Organism: Oophaga sylvatica; assembly: GCA_033576555.1. Classification (NCBI taxonomy): domain Eukaryota; kingdom Metazoa; phylum Chordata; class Amphibia; order Anura; family Dendrobatidae; genus Oophaga; species Oophaga sylvatica. Next base: position 82,399,152 of record JARQOD010000009.1, read on the forward strand.
TAAGCCCCAGAGATGTCAGTCGTGTCTCCTGCAGGAAGATGACATCTGTGTCCAGGTATGTGAGATGTTCATACACTGCTTGTCTAGTCCTCCTCGCCTTAATACTATTGACATTACTGGAGGTCAGTGTTAATGAGAACCCCGCCATCACAACACAATATAGAAGGAGCAGAGAAACAGCCATCATCATGAGTTAGAGATGTTCTGTCCACCACTGGTGTCCATGTCAGACTCTACCTGAGGGTCTACAGATAATTGCTTCCGCTTTGGCGGGGGATGGTCCTCTATGTCCCTGTCACACTCAGCATCAATTTTCCTCAACTCTTTCTCATAATTGTCATCATTGGACTCTGATAAAATTGCATACTTATTGGACACGACCATCACACCTGCAGGATTTGGAGCCTTCTTACTCGCACTCTGACCAGTGCCATATTTTGCCTCAGGTTTACTGGAGGAGGTGTTCTTTTTCTTTCTTTTGTTATGATTACTGCTCCAGTCATCAGATACAGACAGTGATGCTGAAGGGAGGGCTACCTGAGGCTGCTGGACCTGAGGGACGACCTCCATGTTCCCCTCTGCACCCTCCTGCTCTGGTGTTACATGAGTGGACTCCTGTGGGCATCTGAGCTGGTCAGCATCTCTCCTGACATTGAATCCTCCTCCCCATGCGCCCCTATCACCACATCCTCATCCTCCTGAGCCTCTGCCCCTGCCATCACATCCTCATCAGGGAAGACTCTGCAGATGTTGTGCCAGGCGTCTGGACAGTCCCTGTGAGCGTGGCCCATCTGACCACAGAGGTTGCACCTACGTCCCGGCAGTCTGCAGCAACATGGCCGATTGCCCCACACAGACTGCACTTCACCACAGTACAGACATTAGCAGATGACCTTTCCCACCACATTTGAAGCACTTTCTGGGCTGCCCGGGATAATAACATCTTCCCTTCTCCCTCCCAATGAAGAAGGAGTTGGGTAAGTGGGCAGTGATGTTATTATACTGCTGCAGTTTCACTAAAGCTTTCCACCCCATTGTCCAGATACCGTCCTCATCTCTGACCTTGGTGATTCCAGAGACAAGGTCACAGTGTCTCCGGAGCCACACCTCGATGTCCTGTGGGGGAACGGCCTCATTCCAGAAGGTGACATTTACTGTGACTGTGTCCGGCCTGGAGATAGGAACCATCATAAACTTATTCCAGCCCTCAGCATCCCTGAACTTGGGGTAACTGGCCCAGAATCTGTCCAGGTCAGACGAGAGCTTGAAGCTGACCTCATAGCCCTGCCTGTCCTGAAGATTAGACACCGCCAGTATCTGATTAACCTCAAACCCCATCTGGCCGCATAGCAGCTCTCTCACCACATACCTGCATTGTGGCAGATCCTCCTTGGCACCTAAGTATTTAAACCGCACCACATTAATGCGCTTGAATGTCTGGCCGGTATACCTGGCGCTGGAAGTGAAGGATGGGGCGCCGCGGCTCCAGTCATTCCTGGGGGGCACCTGCCGGGTCACACTGGGCCGACTGACAGGGAGAGGGCCTGCAGCAGGGGGGGCTGTCACACCTTGTGGACTAGATGGTAAAGGGGATAGTCACACATATCATGCACATTATCATTAGCAGCATCATTATCAACAGTGTCACGTCAATTACAGAATCTGAAACCCCTCCAACCTCCGACCGCATGGGCACAGCATCACCAGCCACAGTCTGTGCCCCAGCCTCATCAGCACAAACAGTCCCCCATATACTGTCCTGCTCTGTGTGGGGCATTCTGGGACCTGTGGTGCCTCTGCTGGAGTCTGAAGTGTATGTTCTTGTTCACACTCAGCTGCCTCAGCCTCATCAGCACAAACAGTCTCACATATACTGTCCTGCTCCTGTGTGGGGCACTCTGGGACCTGTGGTGCCTCTGCTGGAGTCTGAAGTGTATGCTCCTGTTCACACTTCGCTGCTTGCTGCTGCGGTTGTTTTCCCTCCTGGAAGCAGAAGCGGGCAGCCTGTAACACTGGCCGTGTCCGCTGCTGGGGGGTCCCGTCCTGAACATCAGGGTCCTGGTCTCTACAGCACAGCCCTGCTTATAGGAGGCGAACCGCTCCCGGTTCCTGTAGGTCTCTGCCAGGGGCCCCATGCCCTCCATCACAGACTCAATGTCCTGCACAACACTAGCCAGCTGTACACCCAGTGTGTTCAGCCTCAGGTCATATGCATCATTACAGGCAGGATTAGTGGTCTTTAGGGTATAGATAAAGTCTACTTCCATTTGCAGCGCTTTTTTCTGCTGCTGTAACTCACCCAGTTTTCTGACCAGTCCCGGTATCTCATCCGCTAGCTGCAGCTCGGGTGCACGCGCCGGCTCCACAGCTTTAGTCTTCACCACGGGTACAGGGCTTCTGAACACAGTCCTGTGCGGTTCCACCACAGATAGTTTTGTGGCTCCTTGGCTGGATGCAGGCTCCGCAGCAGGTTTATCACTGCCACCTGACTGTGACCGTGTGCGTCCTGACCGCGCCATACTGCCATACTGCTGTAAGTTCTCCTGGATGGTTTGTCTTTCCAAAGACGTCCGTCTCTGCCTGGGAGCAGGAGAGGTGATCTGCACAGCTGGGGCTGATCTCACCTGTGCACCCGGCAGGAGCTGCTTGCTGACTGGGGAGTTACCTGACTTCACAATGTGCTGTAACCCATCGCTGACCGACACTTTTCCATCTTGCTTCTTTGCTGGGCTTGGAGAAGGTTTTCCTCCCAAAACTTTACTGATGGCTTTTTCCTCCTTCACAGAACTGCTGCAGCTTTGGCTCGCTGCATTCACTGGTCTGACAGTGGCTCTGGGATTAACATTCCCATTAGGAGAGGCCTGGGAGGCTTGTCCCAGTGTAGGCCGGGAAGCCTGGGCCTTGCCTGGGGCTTCCCCGCCCAGGGTGGCCCCTCCCTGGCTTGCTCCAGACATGAGGAGATCCACAAAACACAACCTCACAGCTAGGAGGCAGTATTATAGTAGTTATATTCTTGTACATAGGAGCAGTATTATAGTAGTTATATTCTTGTACATAGGGGCAGTATTATAGTAGTTATATTCTTGTACATAGGAGCTGTATTATAGTAGTTATATTCTTGTACATAGGAGCAGTATTATAGTAGTTATATTATTGTACATAGGAGCAGTATTATAGTAGTTATATTCTTGTACATAAGGGCAGTATTATAGTAGTTATATTCTCGTACATAGGGGCAGTATTATAATAGTTATTCTTGTACATAGGGCAGTATTATATAGTTATATTCTTGTACATAGGAGCAGTATTATAGTAGTTATATCTTGTACATAGGAGCAGTATTCTAGTAGTTATATTCTTGTACATTGGGGCAGTGTTATAGTAGTTATATTCTTGTACATAGGAGCAGTATTATAGTAATTATATTCTTGTACATAGGGCAGTATTATAGTCGTTATATTCTTGCATATAGGAGCAGTATTATAGTAGTTATATTCTTGTACATAGGGGCAATATATAATAGTTATTCTTGGTACATAGGAGCAGTATTATAGTAGTTATATTCTTGTACATAGGAGCAGTATTATAGTAGTTATAATTCTTGTACATGGGGCAGTATTATAATAGTTATATTCTTGTACATAGGGGCAGTATTATAGTAGTTATATTCTTGTACATAGGGCAGTATTATAGTAGTTATATTCTGTACATAGGAGCAGTATTATAGTAGTTATATTCTTGTATAAGGGGCGTATTATAGTAGTTATATTCTTGTACATAGGAGCAGTATTCTAGTAGTTATATTCTTGTACATTGGGGCAGTGTTATAGTAGTTATATTCTTGTACATAGGAGCAGTATTATAGTAATTATATTGTTGTACATAGGGGCAGTATTATAGTCGTTATATTCTTGCATATAGGAGCAGTATTATAGTAGTTATATTCTTGTACATAGGGGCAATATATAATAGTTATATTCTTGTACATAGGAGCAGTATTATAGTAGTTATATTCTTGTACATAGGAGCAATATTATAGTAGTTATATTCTTGTATGTAGGGACAGTATTATAGTAGTTATATTCTTGTACATAGGAGCAGTATTATAGTAGTTATATTCTTGTACATAGGAGCAGTATTATAGTAGTTATATTCTTGTATGTAGGGACAGTATTATAATAGTTATATTCTTGTACATAGGAGCAGTATTATAGTAGTTATATTCTTGTACATAGGAACAGTATTATAGTAGTTATATTCTTGTACATAGGGGCAGTATTATAGTAGTTATATTCTTGTACATAGGAACAGTATTATAGTAGTTATATTCTTGTACATAGGGGCAGTATTATAGTAGTTATATTCTTGTACATAGTAGCAGTATTATAGTAGTTATATTCTTGTACATAGGGGCAGTATTATAGTAGTTATATTCTTGTACATAGCAGCAGTATTATAGTAGTTATATTCTTGTACATAGGAGCAGTATTATAGTAGTTATATTCTTGTACATAGGAGCAGTATTATAGTAGTTATATTCTTGTACATAGGGGCAGTATTATAGTAGTTATATTCTTGTATGTAGGGACAGTATTATAGTAGCTATATTCTTGTACATAGGAGCAGTATTATAGTAGTTATATATACAGTATATTATATATATATATATATAATATAGTAGTTTTACAAATACCGTAATACATAATATAGTATGCATTTGAATATAACTGGCTATATCATATAGGAAAGATGTGTATCTTCGTACCGTGTTAGCCAGTAGATAGAAAAATATTTAGACTTGAGAGTCCTCAGTGGTTGATACCTTTTAATGGCTAACTGAAAAGATGGGGGTAATAAATCAATCAGACTACTCCGGGGTAATAAAACTCTCTCCTTATCTATGATCTGTTCCAATATTTATGTTCATTCCTCTGCCATAATGACAGTTCTGCTTCACGTCACTTGTCTTACCTATTGCACTATTCCTGTGTCCTCTTGTGTATATATATATATATATATATGTGATTCTTCAGTTTTTGTTTTAGTCTTTGCCTGATGAAGAGACCGGAGTAGTCTGGAAAGCTTGCAATTTGTTACCATCTTTTCAGTTAGCCATTAAAAGGTATCAACCACTGAGGACTCTCAAGTCTATATAGTTTTCTTGCTATATCATAGTAATTTTATTTTTCTGGCCTTTATTAATCTGTGATCTGTCCCTCATAAATTCTTCAGCATATCAGAAGATTTTCTGTGTCACCTCATTAGTCATATGTAATGAAATGTGTGGCAGTTGTGTTCACGGTGATCGATTACCGTGCAGTCCCTCTACATGTGAAATAAGAACCTTTCTCTACTCACTGTGGCTCTTGTCGCATTAGGGAAGGTTTGACTTTTATTCTCTAACTCCCAGAGAACTAGCAGGATTTAATGTGTCAGGACTCTGGAGCAAGTCAGAGGTCAAACGGCACATTAAACTTTCTTTGCTCCTCTGACTGAACTTTTCCTTGTACAAATATATATATTTGTAAAAATGGCCTTTTTTATAACATGGCATCTCATGTTTATTAATTCACACTGGCTAATATTTAATGAAGTCCAGTATTCAGCGTTGGACTGGAGCACCTTGGGCCTACCAGAGAAAATTGTTCTTGCGATATAATGCCGCCCCCTCATAGGATATAATGTAGTCCCCTCAAAATATAATGCAGCCCCTCATAGAATATAATGTAGCCCCCTCATAGAATGTAATACAGACCCCCTCAAAGTATAATGCAGCCCCCTCATGGGGTATAATGTAGTTCCCCCATAGGGTATAATGTAGCCCCCTCATAGGGTATAATGTATCCCCCTCAGACTATAATGCAGCGCCCCATAGAATATAATGTATCCCCCTCATAGGGTATAATGCAGCCCCCTCACAGGACATAATGTAGTCCCCTAAGAGTATAATGCAGCCCCCCCATAGAATATAATGTAGCCCCTTCATTGAATATAATGAAGCCCCCTCATAGAATGTAATGCAGCCCCCCTCAGAGTATAATGCATCCCCCTCAGAGTATAATGCAGCCCAATCATGCGGTATAATGCAGCCCCATCATAGGGTATAATGCAGCCCCCTCATAGGGTATAATGCACCCCCCCATAGAATATAATGTAGCTCCCCTCATAGAATATAATGCAGCCCCCTCATAGAGAATAATGCCGCCCCCTCCATAGAATATAATCAAGCCCCACAGTATTATGGCCACCAGTACTCACTCACTGATATAAATATAAAAGAACAATACTCACCTCTCTTGTTCCCCCACTGATTCTGGCTCTGCTCTGGTAAGAGGAGCTGCATTGTCGTCTGCCTGGCACACAGCATGGTGCGCGATGAAGTGACATCATCGCGCACCAGTTGTGTCAGAGGCAGATGTGGGCATGGGTAGCAGTGAATATTCATATCTATTTAGCAGCGGGCACAGGCTTTAGTCGCAGCAGCTGGCTCCTGCCTCCTTTCACCTGATGCTCCACTGCTGGTGCCATTTGTGGTGGTGACATTTACTAGGTCGGCTGCGCCATGTTGCAGGTCTGGTTAATCCTCTGAGGCTTTCACTGTCGACCGCGGCTCCGTCTCCACATGCGGCCATTAGCCGCTCACACAGGGCGGGCGAGAAGTCCCTCCGGCTGTTTATTTGACACATTTGACAGCGTTCACTGACAACTTCTGAGCATAAAAATCCACACACAAGCTGCAAAAACTAAACACAATAAAATGAAACCCACGTCCCCCTCCCGGACCCCATCATAAGGAGCGCTCACAGCGTTACCCCAGCAGCACCCCTACTCCATGCACCCGCAACATCTTGATTTCATTTACTAAACTAAAAGTTCTCCTGAGACCTCCAGCAGAAATCAACAAGGGGGCAGATTTGGGAAGTTAAGAGGTCAAGTTGCTTTGCACGTGTAATGGCAAAGTTCACGTTTGCTGGAGAAAAGAAAACTCTGCCAACCTAGAAAAACCGGATTCATGAAACTGCCAAGAGGTAAATATAAAAAGAATGTTACAAACCCTGCAAATTTTAAGAGCAAAGTCCACTGGAAGAAAAATAAAATAAAAATACAAGTCCCTGAGTTCTATTATTCTGCAAAGCTGCTTATATTGTACCTCAGAGCTGAAATCTTCCAGCGTTCCCTAATTAAGTTCCTGCACAAAATCTTCATAGAGTTGACCTCCGAAGCTACGCTCTGTTGACTAAACTCCAACCCGAAGTCAGGACCCCATCATTGCTTTCCAAATCCATGACTTGCTAGGCTCATTCTACTACTCGACCCTTCTTCTCTTTGAGACCCTTCTGCTGATTTCTGGGTCGTTTGCTGTGACTCTGTTGACTTATGATATATAAATAGTGGAGCAGAGGTCGGAGGTGGTGACTATCTGGCAGGTAAGGAGCATTGGGTGGAGGTCACTAGAATTAATTGACCTCAGAGTGGATGACAACTCAGCTTGTTAATGTTAACATGCAAACTAAACACATTTCCCAAGTAATCTGGGCTCTGCTTCCTTCACCTCGGTCCTCTGCCCTCTGTTGTGCTCCACGTTGAGTTTAATAGTTGCCCATAATGGCACAGTGACTTCAACTCCCTTATCCTATTTAAGGCCTATTATGACGCACACCTGTGTCTCTTAGGATTGAGACTCAAGACTTCGAATTGGAGTACTCCACTTTCTGTGCAAACCGTACTTTAACTTACTTCAATCCCTGCTGACTTTGCTTCCTCCATCCTGCTCCCAAGATTACTGAATGTGCCAAGTCCTCTCTTCCCACGTGATTTACTGTTTGTCGTACCAATGCCGGGGGCCAACCCGGACCGGAAGATTAGAGTATCCACCTTACCAGGTGGGCCTGAACAGAGAGATCTGTGTGGGCTGCTTCCTGTTAGGTAATGGCTAAAGTGGGTTATCAGCCCTTGTGGTTACCCTTGTGAGTCTGCTGCTGGCTTTGGAAGCAATCAGTCTTGTTGGGAAGCCATGAGGGAGAGGTTGGTGAGCTTAAACCCAGCTTAGGTCATAGTTAGGTCTCTTTTGTAAAAGACGTTTCCAGGGGTCAAATATTGATGACCAGTCAATGGGATAGGTCATCGATATCACATCGGTGAAGGTCTGACACCGAGCACCCCAATCACCTTCTTCCAGTACAGAACGGGAGCTGCACACTTCCATACACTATTTACTGGCCGTTCCTCATTACTAAACCTCAGCTCCCATTCTCTTCAGTTGGAGCTGAGCTGCAGTACCGGATAATGACCACTAAGCGGTGTATGGAGCGGGCTGTTCCAGCTCTGACTATGGGCTTAGGTATGGATAGGTAATAGGCTAATAGTGGGGTGTAAACCATTTCTGCTGGAATCCTCAAACTTAAGTGATAGTTTAGTCTACACCTTAGCGAAAATACTACATGGGTCCACAACCCATAACTCGGCCAACATGGAGTTGAAATTTTCTCATGACTGTAGAATCACAGACTGGAATCCACTACTATTTCAGGACTTGGCACCATTCCTTTGACATAGCACAGGGAGCAGGTTGGCAATGATTGTGCATTACTGTCATGTTGCTCCGTGTCTCGCCTGGTCTGGACTTTCCTTGCGTAGATCTGCAGAAGTGTACCACAGGTGACATCAGCTCGATGGTTCATGTAGCAGCAAGCCTTGCAGATGTTCTAGATGGCCGATTTGCAGAATAAATATCCCACTTTACACTCGGCTTCATTTCTTTAATGTAACATCAGCCTCCTAATAGTTTGTGCCCGGGGGTCATTACTTCTGACATTGCAGCAGGTTCCTAGTCCGAGCAGCTCTGAGCCATTAACTATCATTTTGTTCAAACGCCGATGCCGCCGACCTGGGCAAGTGCATCCCGAGAAGCCACAAAGAGACCTTTCAGAGGGTTTCTTTCAAGTGGAAAATGGAAATTTGATCTGTGTTAATCACTGAATGAAAATCTGCAGCAAATATTCAGCCGGTCCTGAAGTCTGACCCTGTGGTGAACTGAATCAGGGCAATTAGGGGGCTGTTGGAGGTAACGTGGACCACCACTCACAAACAGGCTTAATATTAACAAAATGCAAACTGACACCCAAAGTGTAACCTCTTGTGGCTCCTGAAGAGTTCAGCAGATATTTGTTCTGGGTTTTGGTTTTTGTTTGCTATGTGATTCAACGAGAATTTCCAATGAAAAAGAAGTACTAATAAATATCAATGCTAGATTTTTTAGCTTGTAACAGTGAGTGGCAGCCATTACTGCTCCCATAATGGGGCTCTCTGATTTTTAATAGGCACTTGAATGGTAAGCATCTGTAGGGACAGGCAGACACCACACTGCAGAGGGGTAGGTGGATAATAGTCAAAGCGGCTGGAGTGATAACCCCCTCAGTGTAGCTGATTGTGGGAATGGTGGTAATTGTAGCCCCCTCCATCTGTTTAGGTACTGACTGTGGTGGCAATGGCCAGAGTGTCTCCCCCTGGGGTGTACATGCTTGGTGTTTGTGGTGGTAGTGGCAGCCAAATGTTGCTCAAATTCTTCCCAGGTCTGTGGCAGACTAGGGGGATTGCATTTTACTATATGAAGGACTTTGAGGAGTGTATTATACTATATAGAGGACTATGCGGAGTATATTAAACTATATGGAGGACTATGGGGTGCATTATGCTATATGGAAGACTATGAGGAGTCTATTATACTATATGGAGGACTATAGGGAGTGTATTATACTATATGGAGGACTATGGGGAGTGTATTATACTATATGGAGGACTATGTGGAGTGTATTATACTATATGGAGGACTATAGGGAGTGTATTATACTATATGGAGGACTATAGGGAGTGTATTATACTATATGGAGGACTATGGGGCATGTATTATACTATATGAAGGACTATATGGAGTGTATTATACTATATGGAGGACTATAGGGAGTGTATTATACTATATGGAGGACTATGGGGAGTGTATTATACTATATGGAGGACTATGGGGAGTATATCATACTATATGGAGGAATTTTTTGGAGTGTATTGTACTATATGGCGGACTATGGGGAGTGTATTATACTACAGTGCCAATAATGTCTGTAAAGCGCTGTGGAGTTAATGGCGCTATATAAAATGAGTAAAATAAATAAATACTATATGGAGGATTATGGGGAGTGTATTATACTATTTGGAAGACTATGGTGAGTGTATTATACTATATTGAGGACTATGGGATGTACATTATACTATGTGGAGGACTATGGTGCACATTATACTATATGGAGGACTATGGTGAGTGTATTATACTATATTGAGGACTATGGGGTGTACATTATACTATGTGGAGTACTATGGTGCACATTATATTACATGGAGGACTATGCTGCTTAACCAGCAGTACCTTTGGCTTTACAAACTGCTAAGTTAATAAAAAAAAGTTTGAGTCTGTGTATTTTTGCAAACATTGCTTTCAGCTGAAATTTAAGTAACTAGTCTTTTTGAAGAATGATGTATTACTATAGTTACAAACTACAAACAAGCCCTGTCTGATCCTGCAGTCTGGAGTGACTCCACTCCTTCTTACCTCCACTTCTGCTATCTCTAGATTATTATGAAGAGGAATCGAAGTGACTGCAAGATCAGACTACACAGGGGTCGATTGTAGTCTGTAACTGTGGAAACACAAAGGTTTGGATAGGCATTGTGCACATAAAACATTAAGGAATGTTTAGATCAAAAAGTTGCTTCATATTATAGTAGAACTAGATCCTGTTGACTTTTTGTTATTAACCTTTGTTTTCCCTCCTCTTCTTCCAAGTGATACATATTTTTTGTTTTCCATCTACATGGCATTATTAAGGCTTGTTTTTTGTAAAATGACTTGTGCTTTTGATTGACACCATCCACTTTACTAAATAATGCGATGAAAACCATAAGAAAAAAAAATCCAAGTGTGCTGAAAAGGTGGAAAAAAAAAACCAAATTCCACCATCATTTTTATGGTTTTGTTTTACAACGTTCTTAAGGTTATAGAATTATGGTGATCCCAAGCTTTTACAGTTTTTTTTACATTTTAGTAGTAAAAAAGATCAGAACTTTGTAAAACAATAAATTTGGATTGTGTCCTCATTTTCTGAGTTACGTAACTTTTTTTATTTTTCTGTGGAAGTACCTGTGTAAGGGCTTATTCTTTGTATGCCAAGCTTTAAATTTTAATTGGTATCATTTAGGGTTACATACAATATTTTTAATCCCTTTTTTTACAGCATTTTTTGGGGGCATGTCATTGACTGTAAAACTAATTCTGGTATTTTGATTTTTTTATGCTGTTTACCATATGGGCTAATTAATTTTATATTTCCATATATTGGACTTTTACAGACTTGGTGATACTGAATATGCTAACTTTTTAATTTCTATATTTTTGAATGGAGAAGAGAGGTTTTTATTTTCTCTTGTATTTCTTTATTACAAATCTATTGAAGCATAAAGAAGAAATACAATTTACATGACATTTCCAGTTCGTAGAACCCCCAAAAATGAAATATTGCAGGGATATAAACAAGTGATACTAACTAATATGTTGTGTTCTACCTATTTCAGTGTCTAAGCGGAACGAGGGATAACTTTGGATTTCTCTCTCTTACCCTTTGAACCCCATGCTATGCTCCGCCCTCTGCGGAACACAATGTATCAGTTTCGTTCGGAATGTTCCTTTATGTTACAATGTTTGATCATCTCTTCATTTTCTCCTAAGTGACTTTTACGCTCATTAATTTAAGTAGCAATCACTTCGGGGCTTATAATTAATTAAACGCAAGAATAGGAGATCCATCAGCGTGACAGCGGGTTAAGGTCTTGTGTGCACTGGGTGAAGATGGTAGGATCTGGGGGCTTAATCAGAGCTTCAGTGTAAATGTCAAAGACACCAGACAAGTTTCCTACAGCCCACAAGACTCAGATCAGCCACAGTAGAAGAATAGATATGCGTCATGCCCATGCTAGGCCACATCAAAGCCCTCTCCTGCCCACCTTCCGTGACACATCCACTCACGACTTGACCTTTTCGCTGGTATTTGTTTGGCTTTCATTACCTGTAACAATAAAACTCTTGGAAAAAAAGTTACTTATTGGCATGAAAAGTGAACTCAAGAGGAAAAGTCATGATTCAGCTTCCTAAAAGTAATTTTAGAGGGATGGTCCACTGCCGACCTTCCCACTCTCTAAGTAGATGATGACTCCCTAAGTCTTTAGTTGTCCTACTATCCTATCTGTGGATCAAATGACCTCATGACTTCAAGCTGTAAGTGATAAATGAGCATGACTGAGCAAATAATTGTTACACTCGGCGTTAAATGAGTGAGCTGGTCACTATTCGGTCATATTGGAATTTAAGGTGCTGATTATGCCCCCAAAGTTAATTTCAGATTAGTTGGAATTATAGATGGTGCACATCAATTTGTAGGAACTGATCCAGTGGCCATGTCGGTGGCTGTTGTATACGAGCCCCCCCTTACCTGATGGCATTGGTGGCTCATATGATTAGCCGGAACAAAGTTCTCCAATTCACAGCTACGCAATTGGAGTTATTTTATTGGCTGCCCTCCCATACTTGATGTTTTAACAATTGTATTATGATGGATGTTGTTGCTTTTTAGATCATCAAAAAAGAGAAATGCAGATTGAAAAAATTATTTTACAGAAGCCCCTCATTTAAATCCATCTTTTTTACAACCCACGTACGATATTTTGCGGCTTGTATCTTTTCGAAAAATTGCACATATTTTTTCAATTTAATTGTCTTGTAGAGAAGAGCAAATCAATTCAATGCAAATCAATTCGTTCAATTTTAAGCAAAATTCTTGATTTGCAGGAAATGCATGAAATCCATTCCAGAAGATTACATAGGCCAGAAAAGGATCATGTGACTATCTTTGGCGAGTCTGGATGGTTTTCCCATAATGCCTTGAACCTTTTATATCATATGGTATAGCACAGTCCATCAGGAGGGACCTTCAGAGCCTGTATAAAAGCAGAGGCAGGGAATGCAGCAGCCAGTTTATTGTCAATCTGGATAGCAAGAGGATATCACAACTTACAGTTAAGAAAAGAGATAAGGAGAAAAAAGTCATAAAACACTAAATAAACATTGCACATAGTGTGTGACAGCACAACAGTGAGTGTGAGGAAAAGCGTCATATACGTTGTTTACTGGGCAATTGGAGGTTTTGGCAAACTTTTGATTATGCTGCCAAATTTTCTAAAGGTTCATTAATGTCTACTGCATTAATCTTGGGTTACTCCGGTCACATTCAGAGCTGCATTCAGAATTCTTCTGATTTTTTGTTACCGGGATGAATTGCATTGTGGGAGACGGGCACTTGTAATGTTACATGTCTGTGGCGCAGATCTGCAAAGAATGCTGGAGCAGCTGTGAAGGTGAAAGGAGAATCATTCGAAATCTGAAAATCAAATTAAAGAATTTACTAAATGACGCCACATGTTATAAAGAACTAATGAAATATTATTAAAAGTGGAGATTGAAAGACTATAAACACCTCTTGCTTTATGTAGAATAAAACATTTCTGCAATTCGTTACAAAATAGTTTTCTTGCATTTTTTGGTCAACTGATTTTTTGACCATTCACAATTGTTTCCCTTCAGTATTCACTATGGACATTTTAAAGATTTTTAAAGGGGTCCTTAAAATATTAGATCTGTTGGATGAAGCTGATTGTTGGCTTTAGTATCACAGTAGAGGAAATGTAATGAATTTCATCATTTTCAGGAGTAACAAGTAAATCCTATACCGGGGCTCCACACAGGAGACCGTGCAATTAGGATGTTAACAATAGGGAAAAGAAAAATCTCGTGGATTACTGATGTCATACCGTTGAGAACACAATTTTCAAAGCGCAACTCACAATTTCGATTTCTTTGGGGAAATACATGGAATTCCTGGGCTATTAATTCCAACTGCTAATTGTTACTCAACCATTCAAGGTCATAAGCAGTTTCCCTCGTTACACAGCTCTGATCTGAATCACTGACATATGTAAGCCAATGAAAAAGCAAATCCCTAATTACTATCTAAAGCATAACATTACAGAATGACTGGCCACTGCCTAAGACTCAAAATCATCATCCACAGTACAATTTTTGGCCAAAAATCTCCAATAAAAATTTAACTACTGTAAAACTGCCCATGTGTACAAGAATATAACTAATATAATACTGCTCCTATCTACAAGGATATAACTACTATAATACTGCCCCCCCTGTGTACAAGAATATAACTAATATATACTGCTCCTATCTACAAGGGTATAACTACTATAATACTGCTCTATGTGCAAGAATATAACTACTATAATACTGCTCCTATGTACAAGAATAAATACTATAATACTGCCCCCTATGTACAAGGATATAACTACTATAATACTGCCCCCCCTGTGTACAAGAATAAACTATATAATACTGCCTATTACAGAAATAACTACTATATCGTCCTATGTGCAAGAATATAACTACTATAATACTGCTCCTATGTACAAGAATATAACTACTATAATACTGCTCCTGTGTACAAGAATATAACTACTATAATACTGCCCTATGTACAAGAATATAACTACTATAATACTGCCCCTGTGTGCAAGAATATAACTACTATAATACTGCCCCTATGTACAAGAATATAACTACTATAATACTGCACCTATGTACAAGAATATAACTACTATAATACTGCCAGTACAAGGATATAACACTATGCCCCTATGTACAAGATAAATATATATCTGCCCTATGTCAGATATAACTATTATACTGCCCCTATGTACAAGAATTAATCTATAATGCTCTGTACAAGGATATAACTACTATAACTACTCCTATGTACAAGAAAACATATAACTGCCTATGACAGAATAACTATAATACTGCCCCCTTGTGCAAGAAATAATACTATAATATGCCTATGACGATTAACTACTATAATACTGCCCCCTGTGTGCAAGATTAACTATATAGCCTAGTCAATTAACTACTATATATCCTATACAGAATATATACTATATCTGCCCCCTATGTACAAGGATATAACTACTATAATATGCTCCCTATGTACAAGAATATAACTACTATAATACTGCCCCTATGTACAAGAATATAACTACTATAATACTGCCCCTGTGTACAAGAATATAACTACTATAATATGCCTTGTCAAATATACTAATAATACTGCCCCTATGTACAAGGATATAACTACTATAATACTGCCCCATGTACAAGAATATACTATATAATACTGCCCTATGTACAAGAATATAACTACTATAATACTGCCCTATGTACAGATAACTAAAATGCCATGTACAAGGATAAACTACATATCTACTCATGTACAGAATAATACTATAATACTGCCTATGTCAGATATAACTACTAATACTGCCCCTTGTGCAAGATTATACATAATACTGCCCTATGACAAGATAATACATATACTGCCCTATGTACAAGAATTAACTACTATAATACTGCCCCCTGTGTGCAAGAATATAACTACTATAATACTGCCCTATGTTTCAAAATATAACTACTATAATACGCCCTATGTACAAGAATATAACTACTATTAATACTGCCCCTATGTCAGGTATAATACTAATACTGCTCTATGTACAAGATATAATCTATAATAGCCTATGTCAAGAATACATAAAGCTCCTGTGTACAAGAATTAACTACTATATACTGCTCATCAAGGATAACTACTATAATTGCTCCTATGTCAATTAACTACTTTACTGCTCGTGTACAAGAATATAACTACTATAATACTGCTCTATGTACAAGAATATATACTAATATGCCCTGTACAAGAATACTATATATCTGCTCCTATGTACAAGAATATAACTACTATAATATGCTCCTGTGTAAGAAATTACTACTAATCGCTCTATGTAAAGAATATACTACTATAATACTGCTCCTATGTACAGATAATACTTATAGCTCATAACAAGATAACTACATACTGCTCTTGTACAGAATAATACTATAATACAGTCCTATGTACAGAAATATAACTGCTATAATACTGCCCCATGTACAAAATATATTATAATATTGCTCCTATGTACAAGAATATATATAACATATAACTACTACGGGCAGCACGGTGGCTCAGTGTTACACTGCAGCCTTGCAGCACTGAGTCCTGGGTTAAATCCACGAAGAACACATCTACAAGGAGTTTGTATGTTTTCCCTTGTTTGTGTGGTTTCTACTCTTTCTTTACATTCCAAAGACCATATTGATAGGGAATCTAGATTGTGAGCCCCAGTGATAGTGATGATAATGTCTGTAAAGTGCTGTGGAATTAATGGTGTTATATAAGTGAGCAAAATAATTAAAAATAAATACTATAATCCTGCCCCTCTAATATTTATGATAATTTAACTACAATAATACTACCACCTATGGATGATATTAATGATCTTAAAGGGAATCTATCAGCAGGATTTTACACCCTAAACTATTTATATAAGATAATATTTCAAAGACAAGTCCAGCAATACCTTTACTTATTTGTTCCTCCATTACGGAAAAATCAATTATTTAAATTTATATGCAAATTACTATTGTAGATCTGAAGCCTCTGTCACTCCAGATCTATTCACAAACCATCACCTCCTCCTCTTGCTTGATTGACAGCTCCTTTGCCTGAAGTCACACAGCATAGAGGCCATCAGTCAAGCAGGAGGAGGCAGCGCAGGGTGGACAATAGAGCTGGAGTGACAGAGGCTTCATTCTGAAGAGGAACTGGGGATGCCATCAGGTAGGAGGCGATCGCTAGGTTCCAATCTGGCAACCGCAGACTGCTGACGTGGCCACTGGACTTGGTCCTGCAGTTTTATTCATTCATCTGTAACATTTTACTTTTCCTTTAAAGACAAATCCTTGCAGTGTATAATTTTTTAGATGCAGTCATTTCTGCAATGTTTCTGATTTATAAATTACTTATTAGATTAATAGTTCTCAGTTTTGTAAATAACGTCTTTTTTAATGTTTGTTAAAACAATTCCCATGGAATTGTTAAGGAAAAAAAGCATTACAAGAATCAAGATTTTTTTTCCCCTCTTGTTTTTATTGCAACATCATTGATGTATTCCACAGAAGATGTTTTGAAATGTCGAGGCCCCGCTTTGTGTGTTGCTGCTGAACATTGTACATGAGATGGTCCCAGATGAACAAGAATCTCTGGACTTTACTGGTAATTTTGGCTTTGGATCGAATTTCTAAATCTAGAGATGACGAAATATGCTGCATAATTGTGCACAACCCTGAAAACATAAAGTGTCAATATTCTCACGATAGTCTCAGTAAATGTGGATCCTGAGATGCCCACAAACATCTAACAGTGCCACAAATGAGAAAACCATACAACGTTGCTTCCTCTCATCGTAAAACCTTGGCTCAATATCAAGATCGGAGAATTAAGAACTTCCAACTATTAAGACCGTTCAATATTTCATCAGAACTTTTAACCAATATTTTTAAAGATTTTTTTCTTATGTTTTCTGAATCCTTGTTTTAGAAACCTTGATGTTTTGCAGAAGGTTTAGGATCAATGGGATCATAAATTATAACTTACGATATGATGTGTCATGTTGTGTGGTTGTTTTGTCGATGTTATTTAATGGGATTCAATCCAGTTATTAATGGATCTCGAAAATTGCAAATCCTTTTCTACTAATTCTGGTCTCACTACCAAAATATTGCCTTTACTAGAGATGAGCTTATTGACTCAAATTTGTTAGGAGGTGCCAAAAAAATTCGGATCACCAGAAAATAAATTTTTGAATCTCACGTCGCAAAATTCCAGGAAAATGGTGGCCATTCACCAATTGGTTGGGTTCTTAGGTCATGGAAGGGGGTTATTAAGATAAACTCTTATACTCACTACTCCTCTGCACTCATCATAAAAGTCCCCCACTGCCTACTCTACATCTTAATCTCCTTCCGCCTTCTTCCAGGTCTTTTCCGGTGCTGTGGTTGACATGGTCATACCCTACCTGACAGCGTGGACCAAGCAGGTGAACAGAATTCCTGGGCAGATATGGTGATGGCAAAGAAAAATGACTAGTAAAGGGTTTACCCCTTTTTCCCATTGGCAGGTCAATGTTGGAGGAGAGGAGGATCTTGGCTTTTGAATTTTATTATTATTATTCATTTTTATAGCGACATTTATTCTATGGCGCTTTACATGTGAAAAAAGGGTCATACAAAGACAAGTACAATAAACATGAACAATACAAGGCACACACAAGTACAGAAGGTGAGCGGACCCTGCCCGCGAGGGCTCACAGTCTACAGGGGATGGGTGAGGATACACTAGGAGAGCATAGAGATGGTTGTGCGGCGGTTCAGTAGACTGATCACTGCTGGTTGTAGGCTTGTCGGAAGAGGTGGGTCTTCAGGTTCTTTTTGAAGGTTTCCGTGGGAGGCGAAAGTATGATGTATTGGGGAGAGAGTTCTAGAGTATGGGGGAAGCACGGGAGAAGTCTTGTATGCGATTGTGAGAAGAAGAGATAAGAGGGGAGTAGAGAAGGAGATCTTGAGAGGATCGAAGGTTGGTGTAGGTAAGTATCGAGTAGATATAAAGTACTACTACTTTTATCAACCAATCTTTTTTTTACCGAGGAGATAAGCTGTTACTAGAGGAGTCTGGCTGAGGCTCTTTTCAAGAGAACAGAGGAAAGCTTGGTGAAGATGAATGTTCCTGTGTATGGGACAGGGATAGGAGTCAACTGAACAGTCATTTGACCAACAGATATCTACTGTGTATGGGGGTCTTAAGCCAACTCACCCACATTTTGCTTTGATGGGAAGGACTGGCTATATTACGATCATGGAAACCATGACACTGTCAGATCCGTCACTTGATACATCTAGATATAATGTGCTCCAGGTAAGGTGGAGGCATGCAACCTAGAGGTGGTTTCCACTTTGCTTGATCATGGAAGTACAAGTAAAGTGAGTGAGGCAAAGATTTCTCAGGGGCAGAGCCACCATAAGAGACCAACACCTCAATATTGTAGAAGGGATGATTATATTTAGACAGTAAATTACAACATGGTTTAATAAAGTAATATGTATGAGAGGAAATACAGAAACATTTTTGCACTAAAATCCGGACAATAGGGGGCACAGCCTGAATAAGGCAAAGGTTCTTCGGGGGCAGAGCCACCCCAAATGAGCAACACTTTAATATTGCAGGAGGGATGATTATATTTAGACAGTAAATTAGAAACATGGGTTAATAAATTAATATGGATCAGAACTAGTACAGAAACATGCTTGTACTAAAATCCAGACAGCACGGGGGCACAGCTCAGACATTATAGCTGAGAGCTATCCTTGTCTAATAACAAAATTAGTGTATTCACAGTCCAGAAACTTTAAGAATGTGTTTATGTATCCGCAGTGATCATACAGGTCAGTCTACATGGTGCATGTTTATATTGTGTTAATAATAATAACCAGATTGGTGCTGATGGTATGTGCTGTGTAAATAGCGCTGTATATTAGATGGGCTGGAATTTATTTACATGAGATCCAGGAGAAATATACAGAATTGACAGTTTTCCTTTCAATATCTAATTTGCTAAAATAAAACATGACCCCCCAGCTTCTGTTTGCATACAAGCAGGATTTACAGGAAAACAAGCAATTACACTGTAGTTTGTGACACTGACGGTTCCATTAAGATATGACATAGATAGATATCAACTCACCGATTACAATGCCCACATGGATAAAACAATAGTGCTTTCATGATTGAGTTGCCAGACAAAACGAGGCACAATATTAGTAAAGTCATTGATAGATGAAGGTGATGGTGCCACATAGGTTATAAAGGTCTAGGAGAGTTCTGGCTAGTCTGGATGGATAATATGGATCAAACTGTCAAGAAAATCTATGGAGGAAAGTTAGAAGAAGTGGATGAGGTTGGAAAAGATATGAAGACTATTGATGAGCGAAAAGATTCGATGTAAGTCATGACGATTTTTAGGAAAATCACTGGACCCTGTAAAATTGTACAATATTGCCATTTGATTCAACTCTCAAAAAAATGGCCTCCATCAAAGTAGAATATTGCATAAGCCAGAGAATACTCACATGACCTCAGGAGCAGAGACTCAGGCTTCCCCATAATGCTGTACAGATAACTGATCACATGGTATAGCTCAGCCTGTAGAATGGAGTCTCGTAGGCTGTATAAAAGCAGAGGCAGGGAATGCAGCAGCCATTAGTTGGTGGATCTTGGATTGTGAGCTGACATCAGACTTCACACCTTAGTCACGGAGATAGTGAGATAGAGCCAAAAACACCGAAGAAACTGTACAGATAGTATGTGTGACAGCACAGCAGTGAAATACAGCTACCATCCATTTGCCAATAGCCCATAGCCATACATGTTGAGGTCACTATGACATTACCTAAGTTGTGTTTAGGTTAAGGAGCTTGAAAAAGGTTGGATACAGTACTCAGAGTGTTATGTCTTTTCCAGGCTATTGGAGGATTTGCAGTACGTACAATTCGCTGCAAATGAAAAATTCTACAAAGCTGACGAATGGGACTTCCAAAAGGTTTACTCAACCCCAGTCAAGACGGTGGGCATCAAAGTTTGAGGAATCAAATGTGTTGATGGGTAAATTATTGTCTGGGATGTTGTACCAATAAAGATAGATTGTTGGAGTACGATCTCAACATCGGGACGACAGAATGTGACTCTTATAGGTAACTGAACTATTAATAGATATTCAAGGAGAAGAAAATATACTAGAACCTGTGCAAAAAAATAATAATAATAATAATAATAATAATAAATAATAATATATTAGATGAGACTCTTCTGTGATACCGGCCAAGAACCAAGACATTCTTAGCCCTGGCCAAGCCATGAGTCCTGTGTCGACTCAAAGTTAGGTCACATCATCGGGGATGGTTGGTGCTGTTGTCTGGCACCACCGGGTTCTCACCTGATGAGAGACCATTCCTGCAAGGAGTTTGGATGTTCTCTGTTGTGCGACTTTCCGTAGTCTGGACTTTAAGGCGAGTTATACCTCTACCTCTGCTCTGGAGCTGGATTATTGGGGCAATTCCCTTGAGCTCAACCTGTCCTAACTTGACTATGGACAATGATCCAGAATTGCTTGGTGCTCATCCATCCCTAAAAACTTTGTTTTGTCGAACAATTTCTCTTCATGGTTGGTGCAACCTTGATGCCACAGGTTTAAAGAAAAGTTAACAAATTAGTCCCCCTTGAGTTATCATATTCCAACCACCCAAACTAACATTACCCCACATATCCCGGATAGTGACAATTGGTGCAGATTTTGACACTTGGAACATAATGTTGTAGTTTATATAACTTTTAGGAACCAGAGTAAATCTAATTATGCCTGGTAGTTCCTACATATGCTAACTTAGCAAAAACTATTCTGCCATTTTGTAGTTTTTTCAGGATTTGCTTTTTACAAGGGGGCTGCTAGCATATCACTCCTAACTACGAGCCTTGAGTGATTTTGCACTTCTCACATGTGTAAAAAATTACAGTTACTATTGCACAAGGGAGAAATTCTTGCTGCCCGGAGAACACGACGTTCTTCTATGCTCTGCGGTCCTTCTAGGGAATGATCCTATAGGTCCTTCTATAAACACTAGTCCGTAGGAGTTGCACCCGCTGCAGCCGCCGGCCGCGCTCATGTCCCTTACACCTTATTTTTGAAACACTTCTTTATTTTTCATTGTAACGTTCTCGCTGTTGGCATTCAGAAGACTCGGTAGCTTTGAAGAAACTCCAAGACTCAATTCCATTTTTCCAACACTTCTGCCAAATCTTGGAAACACTAATTTTATCTGCTAATTTCCACTGCAGTTATTGAAATGTTGGCTCTCAGCAAGTTTCCAACATCAAAAAGTTCAACTTGTATCTATAGAAATATTTTCTCTGTATTTTATAATCTACAACCCTCTTATAAACTCCTTACTCACAACATAATCACAGGACTTTTCTCCCTACTGCGCTGAAGCTTTAGAAACTTGACTTTCTCCATATTTAAAAGAGAAATAGTAGAAGAAAACCTGTAAAAAAGACTGTCTAAAGTACTCCTAAACATAAGGGAAGAAAATGTATATAGTTTACCTGCATTTCCGGTTTTCACCTGCTCTGGCTCCAGTGCTGGGTGCTACATCCTCCTTTTTCCGCCATCTCTCTCTGTTCCTCTGGCTTATAGGTTGGCTCAGATGGCAGGATGCTTCCTGAGTATTCAGGTAGATAGTTTCTATGGACTGCTACTTAACCTTGAACTCCTGACATACTAGACTGCCATTCTGGAGGAAAGACTGACATTACTGCTCCGCAAGTGTATGTGCTCGAAGAACTGCAGGACTGCAGTCTGGACTTAATGTGAATCCCCCTGTGCAACTCAGTTCTGCTACTCTGTGTCCTCATCGCTGACATAACTCTCCTATTTCTCTGGACCCATCCTGCTTCAGAACCTCTTGTACAACTCGCCTTTCCTACTGTGGTTCTTCATTGATAAGTCTACCTTGGTCCTTTGCTGCTCAGCCACAACAGACTCCATTATTCCAACTGAATCTCCTTGCTGCACCAACACCATATGTCTGCACTCCATAACAACTGTTCAGCCAGACCAGGGGCTTTAAGAATCCACCTTGTCAGGTGAGACATAACAGGTCCTTTTGGTAAAACTTTTTGATTCTATAGGAGTGTTTCCATACGGTAAGGGATAGCGTAGTTATATGCAATGCAAATCTTTATCTTACCTTAATTGTAGGTGCAAAAAAAATCCCAGTCCCTCCTTCTGCAGTTGCAGATGCATGTTAGATATCAAGAAGACAAGAATGTTTTGGGGGTCCTTTCTTCTGCCATTCAATAATGCATATTATTGGTCGGCCTCCCTGCTATGTGAGGTGGCTCTTTCTGAAGTGACAATAACACTGTGCGGTGTACTGAGCCAATCAGATGTCTCCATTCATGTTACGCCCTCTCTTACCAATGTGTATAGCTTCCCAGAAAAAAGGATAAACTGCAGCTTCATCTCCCTCCTCTCCTCCTCCCTGTTTCTATATATTATTATATCTCACATATTGACTTGGCTCTTTGAAGCCCTTGTTCTGAGTGAACAGGTTTCATGCAGCAAGGAAATATGACAGGGAGATAAGTAACGCTGGAGGGTAGAGTATATGCACAGAGTGTATACGGAGGGTAGAGTGTATACAGAGGGTGTATACCGATGGTGGGGTGCGAAGAGAGAGTAGGGTGTACACAGAGGGTGTATAAAGAGGTTGTATATGCAGGTTGTATACAGAAGAAGTATATGGAGGGTATATAAAGAGGGTGTATATGAAGGTTGTTTACAGAGGGTGCATATGAAGCGTGTATACGGAGGGTGTGTGCTGAGGGTTTATACAGAGGGTGTATGCAGAGGGTGTATATGAAGGTTGTATACAGAGGGTGCATATGGAGCGTGTATACGGAGGGTGTGTGCAGTGGGTTTATACAGAGGGTGTGTGCAGTGGGTGTGTGCAGAGGGTGTATACAGAGTGTGTATACAGCGGGTGTGTGCAGAGGGTGTATATGGAGGTTGTATACAGAGGGTTTATCTGGAGGATGTATACAGGGTGTGTATACATAGGGTGTGTGCAGAGGTTTTATACAGAGGGTGTATGCAGAGGGAGTATACAGAGGGTGTATACAGAGAGCAGGGTATATACAGAGGGTATATATCGAGCGTGTGCATGGACGGTGTATACAGAGGGTGTGCATGGAGGGTGTATACAGAGAGCAGTGTGTATACAAAGGGTGTATATAGAGGGTTTATATGGAGGCTGTGTGCAGAGGGTGTGTGCAGAGAGTGTGTGCAGAGGGTGTGTGCAGAGAGTGTGTGCAGAGTGTGTGCAGAGTGTGTGCAGAGGGTGTGTGCAGAGAGTGTGTGCAGAGAGTGTGTGCAGAGGGTGTGTGCAGAGGGTGTGTGCAGAGGGTGTGTGCAGAGAGTGTGTGCAGAGGGTGTGTGCAGAGGGTGTGTGCAGAGGGTGTGTGCAGAGAGTGTGTGCAGAGGGTGTGTGCAGAGAGTGTGCAGAGGTGTGTGCAGAGAGTGTGTGCAGAGGGTGTGTGCAGAGAGTGTGTGAGAGGGTGTGTGGAGAGGGTGTGTGCAGAGGGTGTGTGCAGAGGGTGTGTGCAGAGAGTGTGTGCAGAGAGTGTGTGCAGAGGTGTGTGCAGAGTGCAGCATTTACCATCAGTTCTTGGTCTGAGCATTTATGAAAAGCCCAAGTCCCAATTACTTCACTTTTAACGAATCTTCCATTAAACCATCATTCTAAATCTGCAGGTTTCCAGCCGCCATAAAACCGAAATTATGGCCAGAAGTGTCCAGATGCAGCGGGTTTAAGGACAAAGGCTGCAGAAAATTGTGGCGTTTGCTCCGTCTTTGCACGAGTCATTAACATCTGACGGTTTGATTAGCGAGATTAGAGCGCCGCCATCTTGAGTAATCGCAGAGCATCGAGTGAACAAAGGCCGCTGCAGGCGGAACGCTCCGGGTTTATTGGCTATTAATTCCTTCTGGTGTAAGCTCTGTTCTGGCCGAGACATAAAGCCGTTCCACGGCAGGCATGGCGCTCGGCTATGGAGGAATTACATGTATTTTATAGCTCAGCAGGAGCCTTCGTGAACGCTGCGCCGCTGCCAGGATTTCTATGCTTTTTCCAGTGACAATTTGCTGTTGGGACCAAAGCTGAGGATTAAAGCTCTCGTGCCTCAATGCAAAATTGGTATAACCGGTTACCACGTGTCGCATACAATGTATAATACCGCTACCCATAGATTATTGTTTAGAGGCAACTGATACTTTGTTCTCACAAAATTCTGCCATTCAATGTCTGTATACAGAATAGTGCCACATATAGTGCCATATATCTCATTACAGCCCATATAATAGTGCCCTACCATTCCATAGAGAAAATCTATAACGGTATAATACAGTGCTAATATTACAGTACCTTGCAGTGTGCACATAACACAGCGACCACTTACAGTGCTCACATAAAACTGCCATACAATGCTGACATAATATTGCCAAAGGATAACTTTATAGTAATGCAATACAGTGCTTATACTGTATAAAAATATAACAGTGTGCAAATAAAACTGCAATACTATTAACTTTTAAAGTACTATACTGTCATCCAATGCCCACATAATAGTTCCATAGTTACCTCTAAATAATGCAGTCATATAGCTACAAAATAACAAATAACACTATACCCTTGATAAACCAGGTTCACTTTACTGGCAGCCAAATTCCAATAATATCACATATAAGAGCTAAATAATGCCGCCACACCATGAGCATATAGTACCACCAGATGATGAAAAGGATAACTTTATAGGAGTGTAATACAGTGCTCATACTGTATAAACAATATACGGTACTAGCGCGTGCAAATTATACCATAATACAATTAACTTACTGTCTTTAATACTATCAGCCAATACCTGTATAATAGTTCCATAGCATAGTTATATAATGGTGCAATACAGTGCTCAGATAATGTCACATTACAGTCTGCAAACAATTCAACAATGCGATGAACATTGACAGAACCATATAGTGCTCCTACAATTTGCCATACGATTTCCACATAATAACGCCATATAGTAAATTGTATAATAGAGCAATACATTGCTCCTATAATAGAACATTAACGTGCAATAAGTACATGTACTGCAATACCATTAACTGTTATATTACTATACAGTGCTTCCATAATGCTGCCAAACAATGTCCTCCTAATAGTTCCATATAGTAAATCTATAGTGGGGCAATGTAGTGCTCTTATATAGAAATAATACTACAATGCAATGAATATTGACAGAACCATACAATGCGCCCATAATACTGCCATATATTGCCCATATAAAAATGTCATATAGTGAATATATTACAAATACCATCCCTACATATTACTGCCACATGGTAACACAGTGATTGTCTACAAGTACCATAAAGTTCATACAATAAACAAGTATTTGCTCTGACGGTGAACTGCAGAGAGCACATAATGTCTAGAGCACATGGAGCAGCACATTGGGGTCATAGAGCGAGTACATAGCACAAGGGTCGTGCAGTACATATAGCATTACACAATGGTGGAATAATGCAGGGAAACACAAAGATATTGCTATACAGAGTCGCGCGGCATCGTCATATAGGGGAATTCAGAGCAG
The DNA here is from genome assembly GCA_033576555.1 of Oophaga sylvatica. NCBI lineage: Eukaryota > Metazoa > Chordata > Amphibia > Anura > Dendrobatidae > Oophaga > Oophaga sylvatica. Next base: position 82,425,506 of record JARQOD010000009.1, read on the forward strand.
ATTGTGGGGACATGGTGGTGAAGACCTCGGGACAGCAGAAGCCCCTACTGCCGTCGTTCAGGCAGATCCTCTCATTATGCAATAAATGTATCAGAGAAACCTGGATCTAAGCTCCTGACATGACGGAAGATTACTGAGATTGTTCTGCGAATTGGTGGCATCTTGGCCAAACGCACAATAATGCAGCATGCGATTCCACAGAACTAATTACACTACAGGAAATACAATTCTTAGGAAATCCCAAAACAGGACATGGTAAGGCAGGTCGTGTGGTTCCCATATATATAAGGGCATTGTGATCTGGATGGTAGTGGAGTGAGGAGCTGCCAGACTCCTCTGACTCCCCACTTTAAAAACCCCTCTGTCCCCTCCAGACTCCTCTGTCCCATGAAGACTTCTCTGTCCCCTCCAGATCCTTCTGTCTCCTACAGACTCCTCTGTCCCATGAAGACCCCTCTGTCCCCTCCAGACTCTGTCCCATGAAGACTTCTCTGTCCCCTCCAGATCCTTCTGTCTCCTACAGACTCCTCTGTCCCATGAAGACCCCTCTGTCCCCTCCAGACTCCTCAATCCCATGAAGACTTCTCTGTCCCCTCCAGATCCTTCTGTCTCCTACAGACTCCTCTGTCCCATGAAGACCCCTCTATCCCCTCCAGATTCCTGTGTCCCATGAAGACTCCTCTGTCCCCTCCAGATCCTTCTGTCTCCTACAGACTCTTCTGTCCCATGAAGACCCCTCTATCCCCTCCAGATCCTTCTGTCTCCTACAGACTCCTCTGACTCCCCACTCTAAAAACCCCTCTGTCCCCTCCAGACTCCTCTGTCCCATGAAGACTTCTCTGTCCCCTCCAGATCCTTCTGTCTCCTACAGACTCCTCTGTCCCATGATGACCCCTCTGTCCCCTCCAGACTCCTCAATCCCATGAAGACTCCTCTGTCCCCTCCAGACTCCTCAATCCCATGAAGACTTCTCTGTCCCCTCCAGATCCTTCTGTCTCCTACAGACTCCTCTGTCCCATGAAGACCCCTCTATCCCCTCCAGATCCTTCTGTCTCCTATAGACTCCTCTGTCCCATGAAGACCCCTCTATCCCCTCCAGATTCCTCTGTCCCATGAAGACTCCTCTGTCCCCTCCAGATCCTTCTGTCTCCTACAGACTCCTCTGTCCCATGAAGATCCCTCTGTCCCCTCCAGACTCCTCAATCCCATGAAGACTCCTCTGTCCCCTCCAGATCCTTCTGTCTCCTACAGACTCCTCTGTCCCATGAAGACCCCTCTATCCCCTCCAGATTCCTCTGTCCCATGAAGACTCCTCTGTCCCCTCCAGATCCTTCTGTCTCCTAGACTCCTTTGTCCCATGAAGACCCTTCTGTCCCCTCCAGACTCCTCTGTCCCCTCCATATCCTTCTGTCTCCTACAGACTCCTCTGTCCCATGAAGACCCCTCTGTCCCCTCCATATCCTTCAGTCTCCTCCAGACACTTCTGTCCCCTCTAGACTCCTTTGTCTCCTCCAGAGTCTTCCGTCCCCTCCCTACCTGTCTGTCCCCCCCCTACCCTTCTGTCCCCACCAGGCCCTTCTGTCCCCACCAGGCCCTTCTGTCCCCTCCAGATCCTTCTGTCTCCTACAGACTCCTCTGTCCCATGAAGACCCCTCTATCCCCTCCAGATTCCTCTGTCCCATGAAGACTCCTCTGTCCCCTCCAGATCCTTCTGTCTCCTACAGACTCCTCTGTCCCATGAAGATCCCTCTGTCCCCTCCAGACTCCTCAATCCCATGAAGACTCCTCTGTCCCCTCCAGACTCCTCAATCCCATGAAGACTTCTCTGTCCCCTCCAGATCCTTCTGTCTCCTACAGACTCCTCTGTCCCATGAAGACCCCTCTATCCCCTCCAGATCCTTCTGTCTCCTACAGACTCCTCTGTCCCATGAAGACCCCTCTATCCCTCCAGATTCCTCTGTCCCATGAAGACTCCTCTGTCCCCTCCAGATCCTTCTGTCTCCTAGACTCCTCTGTCCCATGAAGACCCTTCTGTCCCCTCCAGACTCCTCTGTCCCCTCCATATCCTTCTGTCTCCTACAGACTCCTCTGTCCCATGAAGACCCCTCTGTCCCCTCCATATCCTTCAGTCTCCTCCAGACACTTCTGTCCCCTCTAGACTCCTTTGTCTCCTCCAGAGTCTTCCGTCCCCTCCCTACCTGTCTGTCCCCTCCCTACCCTTCTGTCCCCACCAGGCCCTTCTGTCCCCACCAGGCCCTTCTGTCCCCTCCAGAACCTTCTGTCTCCTACAGACTCCTCTGTCCCATGAAGACCCCTCTATCCCCTCCAGATTCCTCTGTCCCATGAAGACTCCTCTGTCCCCTCCAGATCCTTCTGTCTCCTACAGACTCCTCTGTCCCCTCCAGATCCTTCTGTCTCCTACAGACTCCTCTGTCCCATGAAGACCCCTCTATCCCCTCCAGATTCCTCTGTCCCATGAAGACTCCTCTGTCCCCTCCAGATCCTTCTGTCTCCTACAGACTCCTCTGTCCATGAAGACCTCTCTGTCCCTTCCAGACTCCACTGTCCCCCCATATCCTTCTGTCCCCTCCATACTCCTCTGTCCCCTCCATATCCTTCTGCCCCTCCAGACACTTCTGTCCCCTCTAGACTCCTCTATCCCATCTCGATTCCTATTCCTCCTCTGGCATTAAGATCGGATGACATTCACTATAAAGCATTTGTGGACCTTTAGATGCAGTTGTTCAGCAGAAAGTGTGATAAGATAAACTTAGATACAGTTACTCTGCAGACATTATCACATACAATAGGATTAGATACCGCAGCGCATCAGACAGTATCACACATGATACTGGATACAGCGGCTCAGCAAACAGTATCCACAATAGTAAAATTAAATACAGAGGCTCAGTAATTGGTATCAAATATAAAATGATTAGATGCAGAGTTCAGCAGAAGATAGGAGAATATTTTGTAATGAAATTAAATGGCCTCACATCCCCTTACATGATGGGGGTTGTGGTATTGTACCATATTATTCTCTCCATCTACGCTCCTCGGGCTCCTTTCTGTGCCTAGCAAGTGAAGGCAGATCAAGTCTGGAACATCTATTATCTAACTATCTATCATCTATTACCTATTATCTATCTATCATCTATCTATCTTTCTATCTATCTATCATCTATTATCTATCTATCATCTATTACCTGTCTATTATCTACCTATTATCTATCTATCATCTATTATCTGTCTATCTATTATCTATCTATCTATCTATCTATCTATCTATCTATCTATCTTCTATCTATCATCTATCTATCATCTATTACCTGTCTATTATCTACCTATTATCTATCTATCTATCATCTATTATCTGTCTATCTATTATCTATTATCTATCTATCATCTATTATCTGTCTATCTATTATCTATCTATCTATCTATCTATCTATCTATCTATCTATCTATCTATCTTTATCTATCATCTATTACTGTCTATTATCTACTATTATCTATCTATCTATCATCTATTATCTGTCTATCTATTATCTATTATCTATCTATCATCTATTATCTGTCTATCTATTATCTATCTATCTATCATCTATTATCTGTCTATTATCTACTATCTATCTATCTATCTATCTATCTATCTATCTATCTATCTATCTATCTATCTATCTATCTATCTATCTATCATAGTTATATATCTAATTATCTATTTATCCGTACATAGAATGAGGGAATATAAGACACTTGATTCTTTTTCTATCTTGTATATAACAAGAAAAGTTTCAGTCCTTGTAATATATGGATGTTTTACATTCTCCTAATGTCATTGTGTCCCGCGATTCCCATTATCCGCACATTTCTGTCTCCAGATAAACCGCCCACTTATGTCCAGTGCTGCCGACCGCGCTAATCCCGGACCCCGCCCTCGGGGCTTAACAAACACTTTACAAAGCAAAAGTATTCAAGCTCTAAAAAGTCATGAAACTCTGACATCTGCCTGGGACCAAGTCTACAAAGACTGGATTTCCAACCACGGATCGGGCGGAAATTTACAAAATGTAAAATACTAAAAAAAATAAATACATCAACTAGGGCTCATGATTGACAAAACTCCATTTCGAAACCCTTCCCTTCTATGAAAGGATCGATGACCATCGCTCTGAACATCTGAGTGATCAGCTGATGCTGCGGTATTATAATGGCGGAGGGTAATGGCCATCTATCTGATGAAAAGTTTCCCCTAAATGTGAAAAACGTTCAATTCTTTAAATCTATTTATTTATCTAGTATATTTGTGAGGCTGAACGTTCCCCATTGATTACGGCAGCTGCCTGGATCTCAGTTATATCATTTAGTCTATTCTCTTCAGTTTCACCAATTTGTGAAACATTTGAAACATTTTCTAATGACCAAATTCTACAAAACTTCAAATATTTAGTTTTATTTTTGTAAATATTTGTCAGCTTCTATAGGTGGCAAAACTTTGTCATGTTTCATGGCATCTACCTGGCTTCAATTACCCAGATTTATTCTACTTTCCATAATTTCTCCATTTTATGAAGCATTTTATTTATGAACAATTTTTTTTCAAATTTGAAAAATGTAATTTTTATTCTTTAAATCAGATTTTCTGCGCAGCTGCACTTTGCCTTGCTTTATGGCATCTGCCTGGCTCTGATTGCTAAGATTCATACTTTCTATTACTTTGCTCGATTTCTGATTAACAATTTCTCTGAAATATGAAAAAATACTTTTTTTCTTTAGATCCATGTCAGGTTTTGCAGAATTGTGTCCTGCTTTATTATAGTTCTGATTCCTTTGATTCGGTCTATTCTGTATTATTTTGCCAATTCGTGATACATTTTCTATTAAATAATTTTTCCAAAATTTGCAATCTTAGATTCTACTTCTGTCATTACGTTGTCATTCTTTATGGCAGCTGCCTCTTAGTACTAAAATTCAATCCACTCTGTTTTTTACCTTGCGATCTTATGTCTGAATCGTGATATATTTGCTAAAGAGAAAAAACTGCAATTTATCCCACATCTAAAAAAACAATAATTTTTTTTTTTTTTTAGATTATTGGAGGATTCTAAGATTGAGCCCACTCAATTTTATTTTATCAATTTGCTATGCATTTTCTATTAAATCATTTTTCCCAAATCAATTAATCAATCTTCACACTTAACAAAAAAAAATACTTTTTTAACAATATTCTTTAAAGTGAATTTGCCAGCAGGTTTTTGCTATTAAATTCGAGAACAGCATAATGTAAACGCAGAAACCCTGATTCCAGTGATATGTCACTTGCTCAGCAGCTTGCTGTAGTTTCAGTACAATCAGTGTTTATCAGCAGGAGATTATCACTGCAGGACTAGGTGTCTAGTGCCAGGCAGTCCAGCTAATCTGTTTAACCCCACCCCCACCACTGATTGGCTGACAATGTACTGTGCACACAGGAAGCAGCCAATTAGAGTGGTTGGCGGGGTTATACACAGCTCAGTATTCTGAGCACAGCTACATCTACAATAGAGAAAACAAGGATTCTATCAAAACTGCACCAAGCAGCCCAGTAAGTGGCACATCGCTGGAATCAGGGTGTCTGATTCTATAGCAAAAGCTTGCTGACAGATTACCTTTAAATCTATTTTTTTTTAAATTTATTAAGTTAGATTCTAGGTGCTGACATACTTTGTCATGCTTTATGGCAGCTGCCTGACTCTGAGTGCTAAGATTTAATTTACTATCCATTTCATTTTACATCCGTTAAATTAGGATTTTAATTTCTTGTGGGATAAAGTGATGTAAAAATGTATTTTAGGGCCAGGTCAGATCTTAGCTCATTACTTGAAATAATTATCCTGAGTACTTAAGTCGTTTCCATTTACACCGAGGGTGATGAGTCCTCCTCGTCAGTAGACGACCGGGCGGCTATAAATAGGGGATTGCTTCCATTCCTGGATTTACTAAGTAGTTTTTAGGTTTATTTTTAATCTTCTGTTTCAAGGTTTTTATTTAGGAGCTTAAACAAAAATAAGAGAAGAAATTTTATCCCGGTGGCTCACATGATGCTGGACGAGCCCGCAGCGAGCACCGGGCGGAGGAAGCCAAAAACAACACGGCAACTATGTGACTCTTTGAACAGGATACACCACATCCTGCATGTAGTGGGCAAAGGTTCCTCGTCTACATTGCAAATTCAACCCAACGCCTCTCAACCCGAGATGTTTCCCCAGCAATGACCAGATTGGTGTCACTTCAAAAGTTCTAGAACCTTTGCAGGTGTCAGGTGTGGAGGGAAGCGGGAGAGGGGTTATTAATAGGTAAGATCAGGTAGACTGCCAACATTGGCCATTGCTGCCCTGGTGGGACCCGGCTTCACTTTCAAAAAGTTTTTATTTATGTTGGACTCTTTATTCACATCCAAAGAATTCCAGGAGTCATTTCTATGTGATTGAGAATCCTCAATATTTATACAGAGTTACGCAAAGTTTATGTTCTTTGGGTTAAAAGGTTAGAAAATACCATTATACTGGGTGGGGGGGGGCGAAGGTTTCCATATAAAAGTCTTCTATGGAGGGAAAACAAGACATTTCCACTACAATAACTCCTCTTGGGCCGTCCTCCCGGGGAGCAGCGCCAGAAATCTATTGTTTGGCTTACTATTGTCTTAGGGAGAGGTAATTATAAATGTTTCATTATTTATAAAGCGCCACCCTATTCTGCAGTGCTGTACACAATTCTCCAGGCTCGGCTTAGTATATATTTTATGGGCAATTTAATAAGAACCAATCAGAATGTTTTATTGGAGGAAACGCGTGGGAGGCGCATAGACTTTCTGTAGATGTTGTCGGTTCACAATTTTGGCACCCTTGAAATTGCTCCCAAAAATGAAGTATTTCTCCCAGAAAATTATTACGATTACGCATGTTTTATTATACACGTTTATTTCCTTTGTGTGTATTGGAACAACACAAAAAAACAGAGAAAAAAAAATTGGACATAATCTCACACTAAAGCCCCCAAAATGGTCCGAACAAAATAGTCGGCACCTTTCTAAAATTGTGGGTAAACAACATAATTTAGGTCCCCTAGAGAATGAATAGAGTGAAAAGGAGGAAAATGCCCCATTTTGGCAGTCAGTGGCAATCCCAGCATTCGGACCCCCAATAATCTAGAAGTTCTTATTACCAATCCAATAGTAACGAGCCAATGACATCGCTGCGGTATTAAGGATCAGGTACCGCAGCCCCGATGCAGGTGTACCCAACTAACAAACACAATGCTGCATGATGGGGTTAGGTGCTGCAGCTCAGCAGTCTGCGGCTTATGAGGGTGACCAGCAGAACATGGAACCTCAGCCTTCTCCCCCCGCTGCAAAATTTAACTGAGGACCGATGAAAGCTAACTTTTCGTTTGTAGATTCAGGACTTTATGGCCCTGATTCATCTTTGCCTTTGCACCCGTTTTTTGTGTGCATTTTGCACCTTTTTTGATTTGCACACAGTTCATTATTCTGTTTGCGCCTTTTTTTAAATCTATTTTATATGAACTCGCTTATTTTTTTTTTTTGTTTAGGGAGGGGGTCCAATTGTTGGGCAGACTTTAGCGATTCCAGATGTTTTCAAACGATTCTTTACTTTTAAAAAAAAAGTCAAAACATTTTAAGCAAATCCGTTTCAGCGTCCTCCTGGTATGTTGTTGAGTGCTACCGCTTAGAAAGAAAAAAAAACATTTTTTTTTAATTTTTCCAAAATTCTTGAGCAGCGATAAACAGAAAATAGCATCAAATGCCACTTAAAAAAAAACCAAATGATGAATCAGGGCCTATGTTTAAGGAACGTAGCAATGTCACTGAAATCCATGGGATGTAATTGTACCACAGTAAATCATCTGCTATTTGGACATGCAATTGTGTCCTTTAGGAGGAAGGGGTTAAACTAAATACAGTCAAAATTCTGTGTGTAGAATTTTTTTTTTGCCCAAACTCCATTTTTCTATTATAGAGCTCCAAAGTCTTTTATTATGGACTGACCTCGGTTGGAGCAGTGGTATTGCAACCGCTAGGGTCAGCACCGGCAGGTAGCATAGTCAGGGATAGCCAAGGAGTCGGTACACAGGAGCAGCAATGTAGTTTTAAGGAGCAGCAGATAGTGTAGTCAGGGATAGCCAAGGAGTCGGTACACGGAAGCAGCAGTATAAACTCAGAATGAAGGAGCCGGTGACAGGAGCTTGACTAGAGGCTGGTAGCCCAATAATCTCACAAGGAATGGCGTGCAATGCGAGGTTTAAATAGGATGTTCAATCAGGGTGGAGACAATCAGGAATTCAGGGTGGAGACAATCAGAAACTAAACAGGTATAAGTATCTGGGTTAGCATGGAACTGTCCACTGAGCTGAATATTGCAGAGGGAAAAGCTGCTGCCTGGTGCACAAGAACTGCTGGGTTCAAGTCCTGACACTTTTGCTTCTATGTCCCAAAACCATAAATGATAACTTTCTGGCTGTTTGGAGCTACCACTAGGGGGAGCTTCCTGTAGACTGATCTAATATTATGGAAGCTGTATGTAGTGAGCCCCCCCTAGTGGCAGAAAAACTCATGATTTAAACCTATCAGTATATATATATAGAGATAGATATATATAGATATATTTATTATTTTTTCTACATACGTAGCCAATTTGAAGCTGCTGAGAGATTTGACTTTGAATTCCAGTAAATTGTAAATTTCCACTAAAATTAAAAACTTGCCACATTTGGTCTCATTTTGTCCCCTTGTCATAATTTTAATTTTTAGGTCAATGTGAGTTTTATCAAAAACATTTGTATTAAGATGGAAGTAAAGCGAGGAGTGATGGAGCGTGAGGCTGAAATCAGCACAACTCAATGATGCAGCCGGTCAAGGAGGATTGTGCAAGGGCCAAACACACTGTCAGTTCATGTCCAGATCCTCTTTTCCCGGAGGAACCAGCAGAGGGTTGGGATCTCACATGTCTGGATCTTTGCCACGTGTTTTGGATGTCACTTTAGTCTTATAAATCTCATCTCTTCTCCATCACTCTGAGCCCTCCTGACGGACCTGCCAGTAACAGGATGGGGTCCGTTATGAGTGTGCCCTCTGTGGTTTCTTAGACAGCGCTTCAGCTATTTCTAGGAATTTCTGCTAAGTATTTTTTAATGATTTCTAATGACATCACCAACATTAGTGCACAAAACAATTGTCAGCGTGACTGTTACTAAATATCACCGCGGGGACAGGACTCTGTTTTCACTAATTTATCAGCGATCTGCATCAACATTCTCGCCGTTCCTAGATCCCGTTCATTTTTCATACACTTTGGATGGCACGAGACCCTCATAGACCCCCAGAGACCTGCATGGAGTGAAATCACTTGCAGACCTAAAAGGGGGATGAATTGGGATAAATAAGCGAATACTACTGTAATTGTAATGTTCGGACTATATTGTGATAACTCGGTTTTACTATCAACACCTGCACCTGCTTATGCAAAATAGAAATGGGGCAGTGCCTGTAGATGGAGGGGAGCAATGTCCCAACTTCTGGTAATGATTTTTGGTTCCTTTTAAAGAACATGAAACCTATAAATATATAATTATCTTTGCTGTTTGGTAGTCTGCAGCATTTTCTGCATTAAAACAGACAATATTGTAGAAATCCTGCAGATAACACAGGAGTCAATCTCTGACAGTCACGTACATCATCAGCTGGAAGCTGCCAGAAGCCCACGCCCTTTGCAGAGGGGATGTGGATTTGTGATCTTTTGTCCCACTGCAGATAAGACAGAGGGAGAAGGCTTCTGCTGCAAACAGGACAGAGGTGGGAAGCTCCTCCTGTAGGCCAGATAGAGAGGGGAGGCTCCTGCTGCAGACAGGATAAAGGGGGGAAGCTCCTCCTGTAGGCCAGATAGAGGGGGAAGGCTCCTGCTGCAAACAGGACAGAGGGGGGAAGCTCCTCCTGTAGGCCAGATAGAGCGGGGAGGCTCCTGCTGCAGACAGGACAGAGGCGGGTAGCTCCTCCTGTAGGCCAGATAGAGGGGGAAGGCTCCTGCTGCAAACAGGACAGAGGGGGGAAGCTCCTCCTGTAGGCCAGGTAGGGGGGAAGGCTCCTGCTGCAGACAGGACAGAGGGGGGAAGCTCCTCCTGTAGGCCAGATAGAGGGGGAAGGCTCCTGCTGCAAACAGGACAGAGGCGGGAAGCTTCTCCTGTAGGCCAGATAGAGGGGGGAGGCTCCTGCTGCAGACAGGATAAAGGAGGGAAGCTCCTCCTGTAGGCCAGATAGAGGGAGAAGGTTCCTGCTGCAAACAGGACAGAGGGGGGAAGTTCCTCCTGTAGGCCAGATAGAGGGGGGAGGCTCCTGCTGCAGACAGGACAGAGGCGGGTAGCTCCTCCTGTAGGCCAGATGAGGGGGAAGGCTCCTGCTGCAAACAGGACAGAGGTGGGAAGCTCCTCCTGTAGGCCAGATAGAGGGGGAAGGCTCCAGTTGCAGACAGGACAGAGGGGGGAAGCTCCTCCTGTAGGCCAGATAGAGGGGGAAGGCTCCTGCTGCAAACAGGACAGAGGGGAAGCTCCTCCTGTAGGCCAGATAGAGGAGGAAGGCTCCTGCTGCAAACAGGACAGAGGGGGGAAGCTCCTTCTGTAGGCCAGATAGAGGGGGGAGGCTCTTGCTGCAGACAGAACAGAGGGGGGAGGCTCCTTATGCAGACAGGACAGAGGGGGGGGGGCTCCTACTGCAGACAGGACAGAGGGGGAAGCTCCTTCTGTAGGCCAGATAGAGGGGGAGGCTCCTGCTGCAGACAGGACAGAGCTGGGCTCCTGCCCATTATTACAGAGCTACGCACAGGACAGTGAGGCTATCTCTAGCGATGTACAAGGCTGAGCTCTAAAGAAGTACAGAAGATTTTTTTAATAGATTTCTCCATGTTTACTTTACCGTAATAGGAGACAAAATAGTATCAAAGAATAGGAGAAGATTCAGAGAGAAGTTACTCTTATTTTTCTATGTACTATACAATTAAACAATCAGTACAGAAGTTTTGTGCTAACAGTGAATATTGTGTGAAGAAAAGCAAAACAGAATCCTGGTCGGAGCCGGAGATACAAACATTTCATGGTCTCATTTTTATTTTAGTCGGAAGAATCTGCTTTTCACATAGAAATGCTGCGGAAGGCGATTCCTTGACAAGATGAATCAGGTGATGATTGCGCCCCGGTGAGGAACCTCCAGATACGTTCTCCATACACTTTCTGTGGATTTGACCTGTTACTGTCCTATGGGACACTGTCAGGATAACATATGAGCAGACGGTTATATATCTGCCGACTGTTTCCATCCCTGGTGGACAGATCCATCAGATGAGTTATCTGCCTACGGATTCATTGACTGATGGCACCTGTTACATCACTGCCGACCTGGGAGCAGTCACATCACTAGTCAGTGATATTTACTGATAAGTCTCTTCAACAATAAGGGGCAATGTTACTAAAACCTTAAATGGTGCCCCCTGCTGGTTCCTGATGACATTACATCCTTTCTCCAAATCCCAGATCTTTTGCTACCTGGACTCTTGTCTTTTCCCTTGTAATATGCGCGCTGTCAGGATTCTCCGGTGGCGGGAGCGGGCGGGAGCGTGACTGCAAGTATTCAATTTGCAAACATGTGGACAAATGCCGACTAGATGTGCACAGCCTCGCTCGGTACAAGTAAATTGTAGTGGGAATGCGGCCAAAGTGTGCAAATCACAAGGATTCACAAGTTTGCAGTCATGTAGAATAGCTGCACACTTGACCTCCAAACCTGGACAACCCCTTTAATACAAGAAATCAATATCTTATCGGTTTGGGGGTCCAACTCCTTGTACCCCTGTCTGTTAGCCATATTCAGCCACTTTATGTGCTTAATTTGGCTGTGGCAGCGCCTCGTCCTGCAGTTGAAGTCCCCAATTGAAGTGAATGGGAATGAGCCGCGATACCGGGCACAGTCACAGCCGGATGCACGAGGCTGTGGCTGCCACTCAGTGAGGAGGATGCAACCCTTCACTTAGCGGATTGTGCTGGAAGTCAAAGTCCCAACGCTTAGATATTCATAATCCACTAATACTGTAATTCTGGAACCCCCCTTAAAGGGGTATTCCTGCAAGATCGCAGCTCGGAGTGGCGGAAGAACGCGCGCTACCATCAGAGTCCTCTTTGTCACGCACTCTGAGCAGCGGACAGGTTTATTAGACATTGCTGCTGTTGTTTGAAGATTTGTAAACTTTATTTAGCTACAAAATTGAAAATCTACAAAGGAAATAATAAAAAATGTCCTGTCTGTGTCACATGAATATTTCTGCGCAATTCCCCCAACACACGTTCGAGGCGACAGTGCTGCCGGTGTGAGGCAGAGGACGCGTCCGCCATTCAGACCTGTGATACTTCGTGACACAATTCTCCATTATTAACATTTCTATTTACTGTCAGTGAATAAAGATCTCACTTAGCGCAACATCTGCTTTTCCTGTGTGGCTTCATTCCCCTGCATCTCTGCTTGCTGCTGGTGAATGGAAACATTATGTACATACATTAACTTTGTGCATCAATTCTTGTCCAGATTCAGCATCTTTCATTGTTGTTAGTAAATAGAAACATAGTTTATTTACTGCAACATTAAAATGTACTTTTTGTATCAGTTCTCCATTTCCAGCAGCTCTGTTCTCTGTCAGTGAATGAAACATTTGAATGCACGTCGACATCCGCATTTGCTTTGTGTACATAGACTTTTCCATTTTTAACATCTGTGTTTGCTGTCATGAAATGGAACAATGTTTTTACCCACTGACAGCAAGCAGAGATCTTGGTATGGAACTGGAACACTTTCTTGAAGCACAAATCTCATCCACCCTAAGAGAATCCATTGGACGTTGCCTCGTCGTACGGCCGTCAGCACGGAAAACTAAAACCAAACTTCCTAATCCGAGACCGTGATTTCGAATCTGCGGCTCGTCTCGCACTGGCGCAAATTTCCATGTGCAAAAAATAAATAAAACATAAATCTCCCGACAAATGGAAAGACAAACGTGAGATCAACAGCAAAAGTTCACACAGCGCCCAACGTCAGCCATAAAAATGCCATCAAACGAGCAACCAGACAAATACTCTACATCTCCGAAAACCGCAGCCCCTCTGCTCATTGCCAGGAAGGATTGTCAGAAGGGCAAATAAACAGTCCTTAAAATTGGGTAAGAAATGGAGAAGTTAAAAAGAGGTCAAGCTGCTCCCCAGAAAGGGAACATTGCTCCCCAATAATTCATCTAACACAGGATGAAAGGTATCAGTGGCGTCCGAGCCCTGGTGGCCACGTGCCCTGGTGGCCACGTTAGAAGTGTTATATATAGTGCTATAAATGGTGTATGGTAGAATTTGGATTCCAGGATTGCGTCAGATAATGAAGCTGGCTTCACGCACAAGATCTATTCCAGAAGTGTTAATTTCCAGGAAGTTTCAGCAGTGCCCAAGAGGTTTGCAAACCTTTCTGGAGGTCGGGAGGCAGGGGTGAAATAGCTGTTGGCGTCAGCGGGCCCCCCTCCTGTATGGATCCTGTTGCGAATGCACTCTCTACGACCGCACCCATGCAAGAGGGGGGTCCGCTGACGCCAACACCTATTTCACCTGGATGTGCATCTGAGAATGCGGCGCAGAGACCCACTGGCAGTTTTCACTGCCATGCATGCCGCCAGCCAATCAGAGGCCAGCAGATGTCATAAGTGTGCAAGTCACTGACCTCGCATGGCAGTGACGTCCTCCGCTGCCTCGCTTGCATTTTGAAGTCAGCTTTTGTGCCGGCTATGGAAGAGAATGCCGCACATCGTGGGAGCCGGGAAGGGGAGTAGAATCATTTATTTATATATATACAGGGTGGCAGGGCTGCCACTAGGAATTTTGGGGCCCCATACTGGCAAAATTTATGGGGCCCCCCTTTAAGCTCCACCCCAAGTTCCGCCTCCACCCTAGCTCCTCCTCCACCACGCGAACCATCCAAAATCCCTCCGCCTTTTCTTGGAAAAACTCCACTTCTGCACCACGCCCTCACCAATGACACATTAACATCAAATCACATGCATAGCCATCAGCTTTTGTTTTGACCAAAAGATTTTTTTAAGCCACCACCACGACAAGGTAATATGGGTGAAATGGTGTGCACTCAAGTCTAGTGTACAGGAGATGCTGGTGAATTGGTCCTAAGCGGCACCAACAAATATAGGAAGAGCAAAATTCACCGCACACTACAATTGATTACTATGCAGAAAAATATTTTTATTTGAAAAATTATCCAATCCAAAAGAAGAAAGTGCCAGTGCCGTAATAATAATATGTACAATATACAGATACCCAACGTTTCGACCCTCCCGGATCTTAATCATAGGGTACTAGAGAAAAATAGAAGAAACAAAGTGTGAGGCAATTATATAGTGATTACATATATAACATATATACAGATATGGGCTGGATCATATATAATTGATTGCGAAAAATGTCATGTAGATAATAATCCAGAAAGTAGAATATATCGTTAAAGTACATATGGAGCATCATTATACAATCTTAACATGGAGATATATAGAGTAATGATTTATATAATCATAGTAGAACAAAGGCACAATGATATAAGAAACAAAGAAGTAGCGCATTTCTACCTTGTAAATATGGCACATAGTAGAGGCAATAAATTCCTTGTAAATTCCCTTATAGCAGAGCCAGATGCTGCAGATAATATCAAAATTATTAATTAAATAAATATAGGGAAATAGGGGTCACCATCATTGAAATGTCAGAGATTACCTGCTGTGTACAAAGAGCAGGAGTTAAATGTATCCAGAATAGGGTAAAGTCTGTCCTGAGCGGCGTCCTGATAGCCTGTACAGGGCAAATGGAACACAAATTATAGCCCATTATAGTGGCAGATGGAGTGGACTATTTACATGAAAACATACCTTTGGAGGTGGATGAAATGAGAATATAGGTGGCGCACCTGCTCCCTGCCATGTACAAAAAGTAGGGGTTAAATGTGCCCT
Source organism: Oophaga sylvatica (assembly GCA_033576555.1). NCBI lineage: Eukaryota > Metazoa > Chordata > Amphibia > Anura > Dendrobatidae > Oophaga > Oophaga sylvatica. The sequence continues at coordinate 82,440,589 of JARQOD010000009.1, forward strand.
GGACGGGGTTAAAACATGTCCTGGATGGCGTCCACAGAGCCTACATGGGGTAAATGTGGCATAAGTTGCAGCCCAGAGTGATGGCAGATGGGGTGAACCGCTTTTAATCAAAGACATACCTTAAGAAGCGAATGTACAGGTTTACAGGCGGCGCACCTGCGCCCTGCCTTGTCTGCTGGGTGACCAGGTGTATGGGAAGGGAGCAATTGGGGGTTTAAATGCGGCGCCGTGTAAAGCCGGACTGGAAGTGCGTCATCCGGACCGGAAGTGACACGGCGCCACATGCAGGCCTCTAGTCTCCTCCCCCTAGATTTTGTCTCCTATACAGATTAGTGTCTCTCATAGTCCTACTTATATTTGCCTTTTCCCACTGAAAACATGGCGGCTGCTACCGCTATCGTGCATGCGCGATTACATCAGATCATGTTGCGCCGTGTCACTTCCTGTCCGGATGACGCACTTCTGGTCCGGCGGTACACGGCATACAAAATACCTCCCATATAATGCTCCATAAAGGTTAATAATGGCCCCATAAGATGCTCCATAGAATAATATGGCCCATATGCTGCTCCATAAAAGTTATGCCCCCATAAGATGCTCCATATATTTTATGTCCCATATGATGCCCCATAGATTTTATACCCCCATGATGCCCCTTAGATTTTATACCCCCATATGATGCTCCATAGATTTTATGCCCTATATGATGCTCCATAGATTATGCCGCCATATGATGCTCCATAGATTATGCCGCCATATGATGCTCCATAGATGTATATTCCCCCATATGATGCTCCATAAATTTTCTGCCCCATATGAAGCTCCATAGATTATGCCGCCATATGATGCTCCATAGATGTATATTCCCCCATATGATGCTCCATAGATTTTATGCCCCCATATGAAGCTCCATAGATTATGCCGTCATATGATGCTCCATAGATTATGCCGCCATATGATGCTCCATAGATTATGCCGCCATGTAATGCCCCATAGATTATGCCGCCATATGATGCCCCATAGATTATGCCGCCATATGATGCTCCATAGATTATGCCGCCATATGATGCTCCATAGATTATGCCGCCATATGATGCTCCATAGATTATGCCGCCATATGATGCTCCATAGATTATGCCGCCATATGATGCCCCATAGATTATGCCGCCATATGATGCTCCATAGATGAATATTCCCCCATATGATGCTCCATAGATTATGCCGCCATATGATGCCCCATAGATTATGCCACCACATGATGCTCCAAAGATTATGCCGCCATATGATGCCCCATAGATTATGCCGCCATATGATGCTCCAAAGATTATGCCCCATATGATGCCCGTAGATTATGCCGCCATGATGCTCCAAAGATTATGCCCCATATGATGCTCCAAAGATTATGCAGTCATATGATGCCCCATAGATTATGCCGCCATATGATGCTCCAAAGATTATGTCGCCATATAATGCCCCATAGATTATGCCGCCATATGATGCTCCAAAGATTATGCCCCATATGATGCTCCAAAGATTATGCCGCCATATGATGCCCCATAGATTATGCCGCCATATGATGCTGCAAAGATTATGCCGCCATATCATGCCCCATAGATTATGCCGCCATATGATGCTCCAAAGATTATGCCCCATATGATGCTCCAAAGATTATGCCCCATATGATGCTCAAAAGATTATGCCGCCATATGATGCCCCACAGATTATGCCGCCATATGATGCTCCAAAGATTATGCCGCCATATGATGCTCCATAGATTTTATGCACCCATATGATGAGCAGGCGGGGGGGGCCGCACGCAGCAATCCAACAGGGCCCCAGCCCAGGGCAGGCAGGAGGGGCCCGCAGCATCCAGCAACACAGGTCCCCAGGCCCCCTGTTGCTGGATGCTGCGCCTGCCCTGGGGGGCCTTTTGGTGGATGCTGGGCCCCCCCTTCCTGCCCTGGGCCCTGTTGGTGGTGCGTGGTGGATGCTGGCGCTGCGGCTGTCCTGGCCGGGCCCCCCCTGCGACAGACTACTCACCTTGCTGAGCTCGCCTGCCGCCTGCACCCGGTCCGGTCCGCCGCTCCCAGCCAGATAGCAGTGTGTGTTTGGCACAACACACGGACGTGACACGCTGCTCGCTCTGCTCCAGAATGAGGAAGTGGAGCAGAGCAGCGTGTGACGTCACGGCTGGACCATGATGCATCAGGGCGGGCAGTAGCTTAAAGCTACAGTGCCTGCCCATTTAATTTGCCAGCCAGGAGGTCAGGACTGGGGACAGTGGGGAATATAAAGCAGCGAAGTGCTGCGCCTGCTGCCGGACCGTGCTGCCAGCGTGCTGGGGCGGCGGGCCCCCCTAAAGCACCGGGCCCCATACATTAGTAAGGGCTGTAATGCCCTGATGGCGGCCCTGCAGGGTGGTCCAAAAGTAGGTGGACAGTATGTGTAATAGGGTTTATTATTTTCTGTCCACCTACTTTTGGACCATCCTGTATATTAGTTTGAGAAGAACCGCAGAGCAGCAACATATATTACTGGAAGGGGACCAGGATACGGGACATTATACCAAGATGGGGACATTATACCAGGATGGGGACATTATACCAGGATGAGGATGGGGACATTATACCAAGATGGGGACAACATATATTACTGGCCTTATAAATGGGGTTGGGACCATCAGTTGTGTTGTGCAGAAGTCTGGTGGATACACAGCTGATAGTCCTACTGAATAGACTGTTAGAATTTGTATTATGGCAAGAAAAAAGCAGCTACGTAAAGAAAAACTAGTGGCCATCATTACTTTAAGAAATGAAGGTCAGTCAGGCCTAAAAATTGGGAAAACTTTGAAAGTGTCCCCCAGTGCAGTTGCAAAAACCATCAAGCGCTACAAAGAAACTGGCTCACATGAGGACCGCCCCAGGAAAGGAAGACCAAGAGTCACCTCTGCTTCTGAGGATAAGTTTATCCGAGTCACCAGCCTCAGAAATCGCAGGTTAACAGCAGCTCAGATTAGAGACCAGGTCAATGCCACACAGAGTTCTAGCAGCAGACACATCTCTGCAACAACTGTTAAGAGGAGACTTTGTGCAGCAGGCCTTCATGGTAAAATAGCTGCTAGGAAACCACTGCTAAGGACAGGGAACAAGCAGAAGAGACTTGTTTGGACTAAAGAACACAAGGAATGGACATTAGACCAGTGGAAATCTGTGCTTTGGTCTGATGAGTCCAAATTTAGATCTTTGGTTCCAACCACCGTGTCTTTGTGCGACGCAGAAAAGGTGAACGGATGGACTCTACATGCCTGGTTCCCACCGTGAAGCATGGAGGAGGAGGTGTGATGGTGTGGGGGTGCTTTGCTGGTGACACTGTTGGGGGTTTATTCAAAATTGAAGGCTGTCATGGGTGTATCGCCACAAGGATCGTCGCGATTACACACTCTGACTTCTCACAGCTGAGTTGCTGTTTCTTTGTGTTTGGTAATGAGGGAGTTAATTTTACCTAGCTCTTTGCTAAGACTAGGTCCAGCCTCGCCCGGCTGCTTTTGATTATGTTCTAATTAGATTCCTTCATATACCTGCCAGTCTGCTTGTTAGATGCCGGTGAAAGCCTTTATGTAGTCTAGCAGACTGGATCGGTTCTGAGAATACTTAAGCTAAGAGCTCCTTAGTTGTTTTTACTCTTATAGCTTATAGTTTATCTCTGAGACCTTAGGTGTTCCTACTGTGTGTGAGTGTTGTATGTAAGACTTTATTTACTTTATTTCTTGTCTTTCTTGTATGTCTTTCTGTTCATTAACCGTTACCTGTTCATTCCCTTTGGTGGTAATCAGGGTCCTTCTTAGGACTAGATTACAGTTGGCAGGGATTGATAGGAGACAGGGTTTACGCTGGTGGCCTGGACCTCTGTACCTTTAACAGTACCTCCAGGTAGAGGGATTAGTTAGGACCCCAGTTTAGGGTCAGCATAGACCCCGGTCACCCTCTAGCCGGAGACAGCGTATAACGGATTCCGTATTGACCCACTGGACTTTCTGTCAGGTAATTCTATGTTATCATATATCTATGCGCATGTTATATTGTATGTTGCCCTTTTGATATAGATTACTGTCATCACATATATATATATCTGCTATACAGCGTGACATTTTCACCGGCCATACTAAAGATTCTCTCCAGCTGTCATGGATCCAGTAGCCCAGCTGGCCCGGCAGTTGCAGGGGTTGTCCATGGAGTTTGCAGACATTAAGTCCAAGGTTTTGTTCCCCCGGAGCAAACCAGATCTGAACCTAAGGTTGCTCTCCCGGACAGGTTCACTGGTGGGCGGGACAAATTTTTTACTTTCCGGGAGGCATGTAAATTGTACTTTCGGCTGCGGCCTCGGTCATCTGGGAGTGAAGAGCAGAGGGTGGGAATTGTTATCTCGCTCTTACAAGGGGACCCTCAATCTTGGGCGTTCTCTATTCCTCCAGGCTCCCCAGATCTCCAGTCAGTGGATCGATTTTTTACTGCCCTGGGTCTGGTATATGATGATCCGGATCGAGTTTCCCTTGCTGAAACAAAGTATATAATATAAAATAATCTTTTATAGCGCTAAGATTCGCACGCTTAAGTTTTGCACATTATTGTCGCTGTCCTGATGGGCTACATTAGATTCCTTCATAGTTTGAGTGTGGAGAAACCGAGTACCGGAGGAACCCGCAACACGGAGAAATACAACTCTTCAGATGTTGTCAGTGATTGAACATACTCCAGCACTGCAGCTTAGTGTACATGAGCCACGTGCTCCTTATGTAAGTAGTAAGTTATGTAATACGCAGAATCGCACAGGATATTCTTCTGATTCCGAGAGGAACAGATATCGTGATGACCAGCTTTGAGCCAGTTGTCAGGTGACAATTAAAGATGTTGCTCGTGATTCTCCCATCACTGGAGGCTGCTATGGCCCTCGCTATTCGCATGGATAGACGAATTCGGGGAAGACGCGAGGTAACTCCGCCTCCCGTGATGACTCCACCTACTACTAAAGTTCCTTATACTGAGGTTCCCCTGGTCTGTTCTGAGGAACCCATGCAGTTGGGAGGGACATCTTTTGTAGGAGGGAATTGGCGGTGCACCGCAAGACTAGAAGGTGTTTCTTTTGCGGGAGAGAGGGACATTTTGTTGGGGGGTGTCCATCCCGGGCCTCTTTGAGCAAAGGAGTTAACCTGGGAGTGTGTATTTCGTCCCCAAATCCCTCTCAGTTTCTCGTGCCTGCGGAGGGGTGATTGGTACTAGAACTGAGAGGATTTCTGTTTTTCTTGATAGTGGGTCCGGGGCTAATCTGGTGGACGCTCGGTTTGCCCAGGTGCATGGTATGCAACTGAGTGTATTGGCCAAACCGGTCCCTATAGTCTCTATTGATTCTAGACCTCTCGGTCAAGGTAGCTTGGTACAAGCTGTTCATAACATAGATCTTCGAGTAGGGGCAAGACATAAAGAGCAATTGTCTTGTTATGTGTTGGAGGGTCTACCTACTCCTATTGTGTTGGGACTTCCTTGGTTGGCTAAACATAACCCAGTGATTGATTGGCAATCCGGAAAGATAAGCCAGTGGGGTGAATTTTGCAGGAATAACTGCATGAGCACGGTCATCGGTGCGGTTGTGCCTAGGACTTTGTCTCCTTTTCTGGAGGACTTTGGGGAGATGTTCTCAGAGGAGGGGTGTAAAGAGTTACATCCTCATCGCGCATATGACTGCTCAATAAAGTTGCTTCCTGATGCCTTATCTCGTACTTTCCCAGGGGCCGGGAAGACGGATGATCCGGTTCCTATTCCTCAGGAGGAGTTGTAGTGTCAGCTGTATGCTCTGAGCTTGAGGGGGAGGTATTGGGGGCTCAGGGGGACGCCCCGGTGGGACTTCCAGGGAGACTGATAGTTCCAGATCGGTTAAGACTGAAGGTTACGGGGAACCGTTACAAACGGATGGCTGATAGGGGGAGAGTTTCTGGTCTAGATCTAAAGGTGAACGATCTAGTTTGGTTGTCTACCAGGAATATAAAACTTAAAGTTTCCTCCTGGAGGTTGGGTCCCAGATTCATCGGGCCGTACAGGATCAGTTCCATAATTAATCCTGTGGCATTTCGTCTGGACCTCCCTCCTACGTTTAAAATTCATAATGTGTTTCACAAGTCATTACTTAAAAAGTATGTGGCACCAGTCATACCGTCACCTCTACCTCCGCCTTCAGTGGTGGTCAATGATAACGTGGAATTTCATGGGTCGAAAATCATTGACTCACGTCTCAGTCGCCGATCCCTTCAGTACTTGGTTCATTGGAGGGGGTATGGTCCTGTGGAGAGGACGTGGGTCCCTGCGTCTGATGTTAACGCAGATCGATTGGTTCGGACCTTTCACACAACTCACCCGGGCAGACCTGCCCTGAGGGTCCGGAGTCCCCTCGTAGAGGGGGGGTACTGTCATGGGTGTATCGCCACAAGGATCGTCGCGATTACACACTCTGACTTCTCACAGCTGAGTTGCTGTTTCTTTGTGTTTGGTAATGAGGGAGTTAATTTTACCTAGCTCTTTGCTAAGACTAGGTCCAGCCTCGCCCGGCTGCTTTTGATTATGTTCTAATTAGATTCCTTCATATACCTGCCAGTCTGCTTGTTAGATGCCGGTGAAAGCCTTTATGTAGTCTAGCAGACTGGATCGGTTCTGAGAATACTTAAGCTAAGAGCTCCTTAGTTGTTTTTACTCTTATAGCTTATAGTTTATCTCTGAGACCTTAGGTGTTCCTACTGTGTGTGAGTGTTGTATGTAAGACTTTATTTACTTTATTTCTTGTCTTTCTTGTATGTCTTTCTGTTCATTAACCGTTACCTGTTCATTCCCTTTGGTGGTAATCAGGGTTCTTCTTAGGACTAGATTACAGTTGGCAGGGATTGATAGGAGACAGGGTTTACGCTGGTGGCCTGGACCTCTGTACCTTTAACAGTACCTCCAGGTAGAGGGATTAGTTAGGACCCCAGTTTAGGGTCAGCATAGACCCCGGTCACCCTCTAGCCGGAGACAGCGTATAACGGATTCCGTATTGACCCACTGGACTTTCTGTCAGGTAATTCTATGTTATCATATATCTATGCGCATGTTATATTGTATGTTGCCCTTTTGATATAGATTACTGTCATCACATATATATATATCTGCTATACAGCGTGACAAAGGCATAGTGAACCAGCATGGCTACCACAGCATCTTGCAGCGGCATGCTATTCCATCCGGTTTGCGTTTAGTTGGACCATCATTTATTTTTCAACAGGACAATGACCCCAAACACACCTCCAGGCTGTGTAAGGGCTATTTGACCAAGAAGGAGAGTGATGGGATGCTACGCCAGATGACCTGGCCTCCACAGTCACCAGACCTGAACCCAATCGAGATGGTTTGGGGTGAGCTGGACCGCAGAGTGAAGGCAAAAGGGCCAACAAGTGCTAAGCATCTCTGGGAACTCTTTCAAGATTGTTGGAAGACCATTTCCGGTGACTGCCTCTTGAAGCTCATCAAGAGAATGCCAAGAGTGTGCAAAGCAGTCATCAAAGCAAAAGGTGGCTACTGTGAAGAACCTAGAATATAAGACATATTTTCAGTTGTTTCACACTTTTTTGTAAAGTGTAATGTATAATTCCACATGTGTAATTCATAGTTTTGATGCCTTCAGTGTGATTCTACAATTTTCATACCATGAAAATACAGAAAAATCTTTGAATGAGAAGGTGTGTCCAAACTTTTGGTCTGTACTGTATATTACTGGAAGGGGACCAGGATGGAGGGCATTATACCAGGATTATACCAGGATGGGGACATATTTTACTGGAAGAGGCCTAGAATGAGCGGCCTTATACCAGTAAGGGACCCAGGATGGAGACTTTATATCAGGATGGAGGACATTATTACAGGAAGAGGCCAAGATGAGGGAGATTATAACAGGAAAGTTGCACAGGATGGGGGACATTGTTACATGAGAGTGCTAACATGTATGTCTTCACAGGATCTGGAACACTACAAGGGCTCATACATCTGATGAACATGCAGGGGGCCCATGTACAAATGTTGCATCGGGGCCCATATGACTCTAGTTAGACCACAGTCGGGAGATCTCACTTTTTCTGGATCACCTGGTAAAGTTAGCTCGTATAGTATTAACACATCTTTCCCAGGACTGAAAAAAGAAAGGAAAAGCATGGCATCTGGATACAATCGCCAACAGTGGAGAGCGTCTATTGTGGACACATTGGTGTAGGAGTCATTAATCGTCCACTACCAGACAAAGGCCAAAGATTATTCAGGCACTCCGGTGTGATGGCACTGTCTGTTCTGCTCCACTTGCCAAGGATGGTTTTTATGCATCTTTTCTTTTTCTTTTTTTTTGGGGGGGGAGAAATTGCTGCTAAACATTTAGAAATCTAAAACCCAAAAGAGAAGACGTTAGCAGAAGACATTGAACTCCGTCAGCTGAGCGTGGAGGCAAAACTTGAAAAGCCCCTGAGGTTGGAGAGCAGCAGGCCGGCGATGGTATGGAGCCCAGAAGACAGAATCCTGATTGTGCACTTTCTTTCAAGCCTGATTTTGCTTACTGAACCCTGGCTTGGAGGAGGCCTCATTAAAGGGGTGAGAGGTCGCTGCGAGGTTATTACACTTTGATATTTTGTTTTTCTCTTCTGTGGGCTTCAGATTGGCTCTGGAGCTCGCGGTGTTCGAGCGTCCTATGTAGACCATGGTGGGCCTCGGTGATGGTGCCGACAGGTCAAGAAAGGTCATGGGCCAATTGTCCGACACATTGTAAAGATCAGAGTTGGAAAAGACCTTCCATGTCAGCGGGAGGTGGTGCAACCTAACCTGGGCGGCCCCCCAACGCATGCTGAGAGGTCTTCTATGTGACAAGCTGGTAAAATGGGCAGAAGGTTCACGTCTAGGTCACAGGTCATAGTCATTAGATATTGAGTTGAAGAACATATGACAACCTGGCATTTGACTTAATATTTCATGGTGACTTATGGGACTATCAATACCTTAGAGTGAGTTTCCACTTTTTATAATCCCATTAGATTAGGAAAATAACGAGATCAAAGGGCATCCTGCTACCGGGACCTCCAGCGATCAACTGTAATCCGCAGCAGAATCGGGAGAAAGTGTTTAAACTGCCTTCAGTGCCTCTGCAGGGGAAGAGGGGTATTACATCACAGACAATGAAAATATTGTGCCAGATCATCCAGAGAGAGATGTTTCAGCAAATTGAATTCTACCCCCTTATATACGTTATTATGGTAATGTAAAAAAAACACAAAAAAACAGAATCATTACAGATGTTGGTGTCTTAAAGGGATATTTTAATCTCAGTAAGTGATGGCACAGGGCTAGGGTACGTTATCAATTACCGATCACTGGGGGTTCAAGCTCTGGGAACCCCACCAATCCTGAAGTCTCCTGGTCGCCCTGTCATCCATCTGCATGCAATAGTCCCCAGACTTGTGCAAAGTGGCAAATTTTAAACTGAATTTGGACAATCTCAGCATACATTTGTATTTTTTTAGCCACTCCAGTTTTGATGCCGTCCAGTCCCCCCACCAGTGATTGTCTGCGGTGGTCGCATTGCTCTCTGTCAGGATGACATTGCTACAGCAGAAAGTATTGACTGGCGGAGCACCGGGCAGCATCAAACCGGTGAACTGGTGAGATTAGTATTAGTTCTTTAAGTTAAAATTGTTTACTCTTCCAACAATCGCCTCAAAAGGTTATGCCTATAGGGGAACCTTACTGATCATTGATGGTCGTACTGCTGGGGCGCAACGTCAACTGAGATCTGAGCGATGTGCTTGGCTTTCTCCAGCAATTCCATTGTCAATGCATGGAACAGAATTTGAGCGGTGCCAATCCAAGGGTTCCAGAGCGCCAATTTTGGGATAGCAGGGGGGTCCCAGATGTGCGTTCCCCCATAATCAGTAAGGTATCCCCTATTCTCTATATTGAAATAAGATATAACAGCTCGACTTTATTCAGCAATCTCCACCTTCTTGGCTGTATACAATGGATAAACACCCCGGCACGAAATGGAGTTTTCTGCAAAATGACAAATTGGATTGGGCTACTTAGGATGCCTTTGGGACAGAATGACCAGGTGCTGATGGCAGTTTGGGGGACAATAAGACCTTCGATAGTTCCCTGTTATGTTTTGGTAGCTGAGAAGAGCAGGCAAAAATGGCAATACACCAGAGAGGTTGGAATCTACTGGATTGCAGTACCCTGACTAACCACCACAACTAAAGGCAGCTGTGGAGCGTTCCTACGTTGGTCCTAGACGCCTCGTCACAGCCTGAGAGGCTAACTACACCTAAAGATAGAAAGAGGAAAGCTATCTGCCCCGGAGCAGATCCCCAAAGAACATAGGAAGCCCCCAAACATGTAATGGCGGTTAGACAAGAGGAAATACAGACACAGACAGAAAATAGTATGAGCAAACGCTGGGGCCCAATCAGCCTAGACAGAAAAGGATAGGAAGGATACCTACTGCAATTCCAAAAAACCCTGAAAAAAGCCAACGCTACTAATTGCAAAAACACCTGAGATCACACGACCTCTACCACCTAAATTAGTTCTCTGGTGTAACAAAACTAAGCCGCAGCCACAGAAAAAACTGGAAAAGGCAAATGAACAAACAACAGTGGCTCCAGGGAACCGAGAGGAGACAAAGCCCCCCGGGGAGGGGAACCTGGCCAACCTCACAGAAATGCAGGGAAAAATGCAAATGGCAAGCACAAAAACAAAAAACAGAAAATATCTTATCTGAGAGCAGGAGAAGAGGCAAGATTCAGCAAGCTTCCAAGTGAACCAGGAAACAACGTTGAGACAAGAGCAATTGATCACCGGCAACCATGATGGGGGGAAACCTCCCTTATATCCAGCCAGTCTGTACTTCCTGATTGCCAATCCTCATTGAATGGTTCAGTACTGTTTGAAACCACCAGAGGGAGCTTCTGCTCAGAATTCATTACTAAAACATTCAGAACAGTTCCCCTATTAGGTTTCCATTAATTTCATTTAAAGAGACAAATAATATGTCAAATAAAACCTCATTGCGGTGTAATAGAATATTTTTGTCCCTACAGAACGCTTTGTGCAAAAAGCAGAAAGGAAAAAAAGAAAGAAAAAAGAAGAAACTATCTGTGCAATGCTCGGCGGGCGGGCGGATTGTAACAACGGCTTCTGGTTTCCACCATCTTCTAACACACATAAACCTGCAGTAAATCATGTTAGTGAGCGGCACCATGAAAAATAACCTTCTCGTGCCAATGTGCCAGGAAAACATTTAATAATAGCCAGAAAAGGGAACATTTCCACCTCATTCCAGGATTTATTATTTTGGAGGAAGGAAATATTATGTGCATTTATTTATGAAGGATCATTTTAATTATCGCGCTCAATGTGCAAGTCATTAAATCCTGAGCACCTGCACTACAAGGGGTTAACCTGCGTCTGCAACCTCCCGCGGACTCTGCGGACCGGGGCGCCATGTTTAGATGTATTCATGTTATAGCAATGTATACATTTCATTTCCAGGAATCGGCACCATGTGAGGTCATGTGTTTTACAGATGAAATATCTTTGTGATATTGAGGCCTCATATAATCGTCCTCTGCCAAACTGGACCCCGGGGGTCGAACCCTTGGATTTTTAATCTCATCATCCTCGTCCAAGTCCCTTAATTCTTATTATGTTGATAATAAATAAAAAGTTTAACAACTTTCTAATATACTTTGTGTTTCAAGGTGTCACCATGTGCAAGATCTCTGCTTGCTGTCAGTGAAGGAGAACTAAATGCCATTCGGAGGTGGTAAACCATGGACATGTTTCATCCTGCTCTCAGCTGAGAAGTGGATGTAATGTTCTGGCCAAAGTCTATGGGCATTTATAGGTCAGGGGATTTTTCTAGTGTATGTGCTGGGAGTGCCACACACGTGGTGTTAATTTGGTCCGACGTGAACACAGCTTTGGATGTGACTGGAGTATAAAATAAAATGTAATTCAATATCTGTACAAAATGAGTCAGGCAGATTTACATCTAGAAACTAAGTTATGTGACTTTTTTTTAAAAAAAACTAAATACAGCCTGCAGTGTAAAGAATGGATGATTTCAACCTTATTGTTGTGGTAAATGATCACCCATGATTTATATTTTTTTGCTATTTATTTATATATTACTATAAATAGTCCCTACATCCTCTGCTGATATATTTCTTAATCTGCCTTTAATCATTCACGAACTTGGTGGAATTGTTCAATACTGGCAGTCATCTGTTTGTTAGTATCGCACAACCATCTAAAAAGAAAATCTTCAGAAAGAAGGAATCTCAATGTGCCCAATCTGTCAGGTGAGCTCCCCTAGAGGTGGCTGTGTAAATTTGTCTGTAGTGAGCTCCATCTAGTGGTGACCACATAAATCTGTATGTAGTGAGTGCCTCCTAGTGATGGCTGTATAAATCTGTATGTAATGAGCTCCATCTAGTGGTGACTGTATAAATCTGTGTGTAGTGAGCTCCCTCTAGCGGTGACTGTATAAATCTGTATGTAGTGAGCTCCCTCTAGCGGTGACTGTATAAATCTGTATGTAATGAGCTCCCCTAGTGGTGGCTGTATACATTTCTATGTAGTGAGCTCCCTCTAGTGGTGGCTGTATACATTTCTATGTAGTGAGCTCCCTCTAGTGGTGGCTGTATACATTTTTATGTAGTGAGCTCCCTCTAGTGGTGGCTGTATACATTTCTATGTAGTGAGCTCCCTCTAGTGGTGGCTGTATACATTTCTATGTAGTGAGCTCCATCTAGTGGTGACTGTATAAATCTGTGTGTAGTGACTCCCTCTAGCGGTGACTGTATAAATCTGTATGTAGTGAGCTCCCTCTAGCGGTGACTGTATAAATCTGTATGTAATGAGCTCCCCTAGTGGTGGCTGTATACATTTCTATGTAGTGAGCTCCCTCTAGTGGTGGCTGTATACATTTCTATGTAGTGAGCTCCCTCTAGTGGTGGCTGTATACATTTTTATGTAGTGAGCTCCCTCTAGTGGTGGCTGTATACATTTCTATGTAGTGAGCTCCCTCTAGTGGTGGCTGTATACATTTCTATGTAGTGAGCTCACACTATTGATAGCTGCAGGAAATAGAGTTAAATTGTATATCTGTTTAGAAAATCTGAAGATTTGTATCAGAGAAATGGTACTCTGACACCAGAATATCTTAAAAAATGAATCAGTATAGAATATTGGAACTAAAAATGAAATGAGGTCCCTGCTCTGTGAAACCTTTAACTGTTACCAGCTGTGTTGACCCTTTAAATCAAATCATCTCTCTGTCCTTGTAATTATAGAATCCAAAATCTAATTATCCCCCGCTGGACCAGGATCGGATGGGCAAGATCGCGTTACAATGATAACCCTATTATCCAGTAGAGGACTGAGACCCCTATCAGCCCCCGTTATCTGATACATTGTAAACCTTCACAAATTACTTGTGTCCATAGAAAATCCGACAAATGTAACAGATTGTGACTGAGAGGAGCTGCTGACAACTGCAGCTGAATGTCCTGTATCCCCTGATGGCGATCTGGATAATCCGCATATACGTAAACTCAGGGTCCGGGGTTCTCAGATTCTCAGGCAGCATATACAGCACGATGGAGGAAGTATTTAATTAATGCATCCAATTTCAAGAGAATGTTAAAGTAGGATCCCGATGTGAAGGAATAGGACTGTGTCAAAAACTAAGATGCAAAAGTTGTCTTTTTAGTCAAGTCTGAAGCTGAACACGGAATCCTCAGCACAGACTGTTGCATTTATGGCACATCATCCCTTGGCTGGTGGACTACATGGAGATATGCCACCGATGCACTAGCTCTCGCTACGATCATCTCCATCCAGTGGCATGGAGGCAAAGCGTGCAACCGCAATGGGCTCAAACCATTTGCTACTTACTTTCTCACCACTTGGTGGAGCTCACTGCAAACCGATGCTGTCTAAATCTGTATACAATGTGCTCCCTCTAGTGGTGGCTGCAGGCAGACACTTTTATTTCTGTAACTAAGCCTGTGCAGGACATTTGGATTTCTCTATCAGAAAAACACTAATAAAATAAGCCAAATTATCATAATACAATAATAATAATAATAATAATCTCTATTTTTATCATAAATGATCTCTGTTGCATTAAAGGCTCAAAAAGTTGCTTATATCCATTTTCATTGATTTACCCTGCAGCGCCTCTCTATTGGGTCTCAACAATGATCAGTGATTTTATTTGAACTGCATGGTTTAATAGGAGTCTAGTTATTTTGAAATTAATTTCATGTTCCAACAGAAGGCTGCTGTAAAAAGTTGCAAAAAGTCACCAGAAAAGTTGCACACAAGTTTTAATAAATTCCCCCCATAGACTTCACATTGATAAGTCCACATCCAAGATTTTCCAGTTTCTGGTAAAACTGCCGTCTCCATACATAATTTCACCTTTTTATGGGATGCCAGGACGGAATGGAGGTCTACAGTCAGTGGTTTTCCTGTTCTGAGATTGACATGATAAACTCTGCTCCCAAAACCTCAAACGAAACCTCAAATCTCGGCCGCCATCAATTACTGCAGAGCGTAATAGGGAGATAAGGAAACCGATGTGCTCAGCTTCTGTGGTTCCACGTCTGATGAGTAGGACCTGGAGCTGACCGTCCACATAGAAAGATCTGATCCGCTCCACCCAGAAATGGCAACAATGTAACTCCGCAGAGAAACTTTCCAGCAGTCACTTATGGGTCGCATCACTCTGCTCCCCACCAGAGGACCCCCACTGATGGAGCAGTGGACGACTCATTGATCACAGACGGTCAAAGAGATTGGTCCTCACATCCGCTCTTGGTTTTGGTTTACAAATACTGATGTATAATACTGACCAAACACTGAAGTTGGGCTTACTATCAAACTATCGGAGAAGATGCCCCAAATTTATTAGACCCGTAATGATGCCCCACGCTCATTTTAAGAAGTTGTCAAGAGCGTTGAAAAACAGGAAAAAGTCGCAACTCGTGGTTCATTTACAACCAGTGTAAATCCATTAAAAAAATAACCCCCTTGTTTTTCTATTTAGCGCCATTGTCAGCACCTCTGCTTGCTGTCAGTGAATGTGGACATCCTTATTAACATGCATCAGGACCCTCACAGATGACAGACTTACATTGTATCAGTGTAGATGAGCGCCATCAGCCTGCAGAGTGATTTATTAGCTCATACAAAGTGATACACTGTAACAAACCCGCCAGCTATGAAGGAAGATCTAGGTACAGATGGGTGTAAGAGCTGATGTCCATTTGGGGTCTTCAGTGCCGGATGCTTTTTCTCTGCTGCTTTTGGACATATTGTATCTTTGTATCTATAACCAATGACTTCCGCTCCGTGTCTGATGGAATCTAAGGTAGTCTGAAACCCACCCCAGTCCATCCCCTATGCTTTACACTGCAGCTCTGCTTGTTCACATTGTGTGTAGAATGTGGGGTATCTGTAGAGCGGCTTTAGCATATGCAATATTGCCATTGGTGTATTGTCAGGTTGTCGATGTCACGCCATTCTGCAGACAGCACACAGCGGTTTAATTATGTGACGGACCCCACAGTCAGCCATTCCTCATTATTTCCCCTTGTGAACATTTGGTGCTGTTTGTGTCCTTGCAATGAATGAATATTTTGGTTTCTGGGCATTTTCAGGACAAATCAGAGAAACAATGTAATAAAACGCATTTCATTGTCTGCTGAAGAGAGAAAGCAGCTGGAGGAGAGACCACCGGGAATCTCGCTGTCTCCCCGGCCTGGCAGGGACACATGGTGCGTCCACCTACATTGCTCCAATTGGGGTTCATTTTCCAGACACGGCAGAAAGCAGACACAAGCAAATATACCAGCCATAGAAATACAGAAAGTTTGGGTAAAAGTCTGGAGCTTGAGAAGAAACTGTTTTTTTATAATATTACTTATCAATAATGCAAGTGAATAGGAGTGATCTGCAGTACCAGGTGGTGACCACTAAGTGGCGTATGGAGCTGTGATGTTTCGGCAGATAACAGCTGATTAGAGGGGGTGCCAGTAGTCGGACCCTCCCCAATCTGATATTGATGACCTGTTCTAAGTGGACACCCCCTCTAAATAGATCTTGTTGACCTGATGAGGCTAGTGTACTTACTTTTAAAACCCATATTAGAATGGTTGTATAATCCTATTATAATGAGCATTTTATGAGTTGGTGCCGGTGGAAGGACCCACATCAATCTGATATTGATAACCTATCCTAAGTAGACACTCCCTCTAAATAGATCTTGCTGACCTGATGAGGCTAGTATACTTACTTTGAAAACTCATATTAGAATAGTTGTATAGTCCTTTAATTATAATGACCATTTTATGAGTCGGTACCGGGGGACAAACCCATACCAATGTGATATTGATAACCTGTCCTAAGTGGACACCCCCTTAAATAGATCTTGCTGACCTGATGAGACTAGGGTACTTACTTTGAAAACCCATAGAACAATGGTTTTATAATCCTGTTATTGTAATGAGCTTTTCAGGAGTCCAGCAATAGTTCATTTTAATATCAGGCATGGACATTTTCACATAGCATTAAACAGCAATTCTAATGTGAATTTTCACAGTAAATACACCGGCATCGTCAAGTCAAATAGATATAGTTAATAATGTATGTAGTTTGTATTGTTTAATCTGGTGGACATATCCACTTTGAGACACAGTATTTTGCAGGAAAACTCTGGAATTTCATATAAGAGTTTCAATATCAGGTAAGTTGGAGTTACCATTTCATAAATTTGGCATATTTCCTGCTTTCTCTGCTATGTAAACCCAAATTTACTCCAGTCATGGGCTAGAAAGGATGTGCACAATAACAATTTGCTCCAATTCTGGCACATTAAAGGCCATTAAATTTCACCCACTGTACAAAAAGTTTGCAAAGATCCGATGTGCCAGTCATGAGAAATCTAACATGGAAGCCATATGCAAATTGGGCTGGAAGTGCACAGCGGGCGGGTCAGTACACTTTCTGCCAAACACTATGCGCATGTAGAAGAGCTGAGTTGGTCACTTTTGCACGCTCTTGCACTGCAGAAAACCCTCTTAGCACCAAGAGTGCAGTTCAGCTCTGCTACATCTGTACTCCCCATAAGCACTATGGATGCACAAGGGTTAACCTGACACGATCCCCGGCTCGCGGAATAGTGAGCACATGTGCTTTTTATTTGCCGAGTCCGCAATGGTTTGGGGTTTTGGATAATATTTCGACATTCCATATTATAAGACAGGGGGGGGGCCTCACAATTTATTCCGCCATATACTGGCACATGAAAAATGGCTTACATCTCTGGGCTTAATGAGACAAGCAAGGCTCCACTTCCTTCGTACGGGGAGGGCGCAGGCGCTAATAAGCCCCAAATGGGCAGCTCTTGATTCATTGACATTTCTAGGGGATTACACTGTGGACCCCTGTATAGCAGTAAAGTTCCCAGGGCAGAGCAGATACCATTAATGTTAATCCAGGTGGAGCAATGGCAGAATGGATTCTTTCCTGCGCTCCCTGAAATTATGGAGGGGGGTGACCTATCCAAAATATTCCCAGGAAACATCCCCCTCCAGCTGCCTATTGACATAGGAATGATATATCTGTGAACCTGGTGACCACCGATATCTCCGTCATTACTGTAACAGATGGGTAGGGGCTGACGTACCATTGGTGCAAACTGTGCAGACATGCACAGGGGCCCAAGAGGTAAGGGGCCACTACCCAAGGCAGGTGTCATTGTGCATTATCAGAGCTATTGGCCTGTAAAATGTAGCACATGTGATGGGAAAAGCTGAGCGCTGTCCTCCAGCAATCCCATAGGCAAGGGACGGATTGGTACGGCGCATGCGCAGCATCTCTTTGTTCCAATAGGGCACATTAAAGCCCTGTTTTGGGGATCGGTGGGAGTCTCAATGGTCAGACATATTCTCAGCAATAACCTTGGGAATGAGCCTTTTATTTACAAAAACAAATAAACACAAGCAACTTTGTTTCTTCTTTGCGTTTTCTATTTTTTTTTTATTAATGTTTCATTTTAAAGTTATTGTACAAAAAGTTTCCAACTTCATTAATAAAGTTTATCAAACATTGAGGAAGTCTCCCCCCTGCGTTCATCCATGCCTCAGGAGCAGGGGGCATCACTTCATTCCTCAAGGGCAACTAGACCCATTGCCATTCTGGAGCCCGGAAAAGCTGGATCACAGCCTGTCTGACTCCTGCAATGACTGTTGTCTCTTCCCCTGGTTTCTCAGATCGATGTAATAATGAACCTGTAGCATAGAAAGTTCTTTATTATACTATGGATGAGCAGGAAAACAACATTCTTCAGTCCGGACCCTTCTACGTCCTCTATACATTCCGGTGTAATCCCATCACCCCCCCAGAATCTTGTGAACCTGGGAATGAAATCAATAACTTTAATACGGCATTAATAATGCTAATAGATGTCAAAGAGGCTTTACCTGAGATATTTCCACTGGGGGCTGCCTGTGTGGGGGAGGGGAGGATAATGCCAGGGGCCGCGCCTGCAGAAGATCAGCCTGAATACACGACACATATATGAACCTAACATAAAGTGCCTCCTTAACCAAATGCAAACATCGATTTCTTTACTTCATTTTGTCCTTCAAAGCTGAACTCCAACCACTGTCTACGCTACAGGCACCAGTCTATGGTGACCTGGACACATATTGTTCTCTCTCTGCTCAGACCCTCATCTCTCTCCCACCAAGGCCGGTGTCACACTTGCATGTGCGATGCGATAAACTCGCATTAACACCCGGCACTGCCGCCGGCACTCGGGGCCGTAGTATGCGGCTGCATAGAAATGCATGCAGCCGCACGCTCCGGTCCGAGTGCCGGCGGCAGTGACGGGTGTTAATGCGAGTTTATCGCATCGCACATGCAAGTGTGACACCGGCCTTATGCACATTTCCCCCATAGTCACATCCCTGTGTGATTACAGCGAATTATAAGAATTTGTTGGCGGCCAAGGAATGAGGATAATTAGTGGCGGCTCCAACTAGAGGTAATGATCGCCATGTTGTGCAGCCTGGGCCGCCTGTTGCATGTCATGTCCTCTAATGTTCTATAGAAGAAGCCTGAGGTTCTTAGATATTTTCCTTTCTTTGTTGTCCTGATGAATCTGCAGGTAATTTGCAGTTTGAACAATAAAAGTTTTGCCGCTTTGAAGAACTAATGTGATGAAATGTGAGGACTTCCGAACATAAACTCCTCCAGGACTGAAGTCTGGTGTCTGCCATTAACTGCTGAGGATCGTAAACCATCAATCCTCCCATCATCCGCAAACGAAGAGAATGGCAGTCATATAGATTGTAGAGGATACATAGATAATAGATAGAGTAGATAGATGATAGATAGAAAGATAGATAATAGATATAGATAGATAATGATAAAGATAGATAGATAGTAATATAGATATATAGTAGATAGATAAAGATAGATAGATAGATATAGATAGAAAATAGATAGATAGATAGATAATAGATAGATAGATAGATAATAGATAGAAGATAGATAGATAGATAGATAGATAGATAATAGATAGATAGATAGATGATAGATAGAAAGATAGATAATAGATAGATAGATAATAGATAGATATACTGTAGATAGATAATAGATAGAAAGATAGATAATAGATAGATAATAGATAGATAGATAGATAGATAGATAGATAGATAGATAATAGATAGATAGATAGATGATAGATAGATAGAGGATAGAAATGAGATCATTTCTTCAAATTCAGCGCACAATGTCACTTTTACTGACAACCGCAATCTCAGTATTAGGCTGGAGTCACACTAGCGTACAATACACTGAAACTCGGCCGATTCACTATATAAGTCTCTGGGTGCGAGTGACACAACGCACATCACTCGGATATCATCTGAGTGCAGTGCGATATACGCCGACGCCGGCAGCGGAGATGGAGAAATTACTTTCTCCGCCTCCGCCGCGGCTGTGCTGCGTTCCACTCATGCGAGAGGCTCGGAGCCCACAGCACTGACACTCGGCTCACGCTCGCAGCAGAGGAGCCGAGGGCCATTAGCATATTGCATCTGATGCCATACGCTAGTGTGACACCAGCCTTATTCACCCCCTTCATGACCAGTGTCTTTACTACTAAGTAGAGCCCCTGTGCTGGCTGTTATGACCTGCTGCAGACATGATGCATAGCCAGACACCAGCTTCAGTCAGCGTTCATGAGGAATATCAGCTGATTCCTCATGGGCAATGACCTCCAGGTCACTAATATTCTCGGGTTGATGAGAGAGTGGTCAAAAAAAGTTAGTAGAAAAAAATCATTGCCTTGTACAAACAAGGAAAATGATACAAAATCTCAGAAGACATTGAATGTTCTCAGAGGCACAGCTGGAAGAAGAGATCACAAATTCAAATTTCAAGTAGCACTCCTCCTGCTCCATCCTCATCCTCCCCTCCTTTTGCTCCTCCCCATCCTCCTCCTCATCCTCCTGCTCCTCCCCATCCTCCTCCTCCTCATCCTCCTGCTCCTCCTGCTCCTCATCCTCCTGCTCCTCATCCTCCTCCTGCTCCTGCTCCTGCTCCTCCCATCAAAGTTTTTATCCTCTTAGAATATTACAGTCATCATATTGTATAGCACTGTGTACTTACTCATTTTGCCTTTCTACCCAGCTAATTCTTCTGTTTTCCAATAGGTCTATGACATCACAAGATTAAAAACAACTGACTACCTGAATCCTTCTAAGCTCTATGTAGAAACAGGAGGTCAATTTTCCCTGTGTGAGACAGAGTCACTGCAAATGTCCCTGGCAGAGAGGAGGCAAGCAGCTGTGTCAGGAGTTGAAGAGGGGAATGATTTATGCAAGGAAAAGAGACTTCCTGTTTCTACATAGAGCAAAGAGAAGCATTAGCTGGGTAGAAAGGCAAAATGAGCAATTGTAAGTGCACAGTGCTGTATAATATGATGATTGCAATATTTAAAGAGGATACAAACTGTAATGAGAGGAGCAGGAGTACTCATTTAAAGGCATTCTCCAGGAAAGACAAGTTATCACCTTTCCACTTATGGACCGACGGTGAGGATCCGACTGCAGGGACCCATACTGTTTGGCAGAGAAAGGCACATTCACCCCCTTTAACATGCAGCAGTGCATATGCTTGACATTCTCTACGAGGCTGTGGGAAATAACTGAGAGCAGGCCCATAAGGAATGAATGTGTAGCAGTCGAGAATACGCACTGTTGCTGCATTTTGATGTTGATAAAAATGCCTCTAATTGCCACTCACTGCAAAGAACACTCAGCATGTAGGAAAGCATGATGGGCGCTCATTGATGCAGATGTGTGGCCCAGCTGCGCAAGGCACACATGTCTCCTGGAAAATGCACAAGAAGGTAACTGTAAAGCTTGATATTCACTCACATCACACACTTCCCAACACTGCCACTAGGGGCATTTCAGACTATTTAGTAGTGTGATGTAGCAATAGTGATTCATTCAAGTTCCTGTCTTTGGACAGAGAAGTGAGTTTAGTTTTCTGTTTCAGTCAGAGACAGACGGGAGGAGAGGAGTGAAGACTGATTCCTGACAGAGCTCAGATAGTTCATCTTATGCAGAAGTGGAGGCTGGTACGAGTAGACGGACTTACTCTAGCCTAGTCAGAACTATATCTGAATCTGAAGCTGTTACTCAGAACAAGCTGCCGGTGTTCTTAAGAAAGTGGAAAGCAACTCTCTGAACTACAGCAGTAATATCAACGAGTTAACTGAGGACAAGTCAGTGAGCGCTGGAAGGAAAGCTTACGATTACACTCACTGCTACCTGTGCTTGTGTTAAGGGCGAGAGCAGGGCGACAGGCGAGTGGAGAAAGAAGGAAGAGTGACTTCGGTGACAGATCACCTACACTCAGTTTAACCGGACACCGGGTCCGAAGCATTGCTAGTACCTCACAGCTAGTGATAGAAAACCGGAATCCTTGCTGGACTTCAAGTCGCAGAAGGTAGCCCTAGGTGCTGATACGTAACTGGAGTCAGGGAAACAGGAGCCTGGCTTGGCCGGCCCAATAGGCTTAGTTCTTTCAACGGCACAAGTGCGACATAAAAGGCTCTACCACAATGTCGGCCGGGCATAGTTGCTACGGAAAGAGTTGCACTTGACTTTATTCAAGTTTGTACTCACATACACTTTAAGGAGAAAGGAGGCCTTTAACCTGCTCAACAATTCCCTGAATGTGCATTCTCCAACCTGACCAGCTTCCCGGGACATACCTGCAACATCTACAAGTAAAGGTATGGAAAGAGACTGCATTGTGTGTGACTGAATTCTTATCTGCACCCTGCATCACCACCATAGACTTTGAGGGACCAGTCCCACCTGTGGGGGACTTAACACCTAGCTGCCATAACATCCCCTCAGAGATCTACCCTGCAGCGCTGGTCAATCAGATCAGAAACCACAGGTGGCGTCACGAACTACTATAACTACAATCCCCTGTAAATATTCCCCCATTGCATGACCGCCAGGGCCACGGACCGAGCTCTGCTGCCAGTGACATTCCCCATAGACTTCCATGGGCTCGGTTCCGAGTACCCCATAGCCCTGGTACCACCAATGTGGTGCGCGTCATCTTTGGCGTCACGAACAGGATAAGAAGCTTACAATTTGTGAGTCCTGTGTGCCTGAATTGGACTGTTTTGTGCAAAAAGACTGTGTTGCATTTTTGTGATTTTTGGCGCCATTGTCCGCCATTGCCCGCCAAAGTACAGCGCTATAGTGCGAGGAGAAGGGGCGTACCTGCAAAAAGCGCGCTGATTCCTGGACACGCCCCCAACGCTGACGCGGCGACAGGTCCTGTGAGAGCTTCAGTGAACGCTCTGACATCAGAGCGCCAGCGACTCAGGTCCTGTCTCCACCGCTGTGTCTGTAGAGCTGCAGCCTTTGGAGAAGGTAGGCTCCGATTAACTAGGGGGGCGCAACCATGTCGCAGCAGCCAGCAGACAGCGCGGCCCCGGCCGGCGGCCCCAATGACTTACCACTTGGCGTTGTAGCGCAGGATGGAAATGTGGGCCCCTCACCTGGTCCTGTGGTCCCGATAATACCGCTAACGCTCCCATACATGCCTGGAGCGAAGTGGCTCCCTCAGTACAGCGGCGAGCCAGACACCCTGCCAGGGTTCAAACGGAAAATATGCAGTATAATGGACATGTACCCTATGACAGAGAAGCAAAGAGCTGCAGTAGTATTAGGACAGTTGGCTGGTGCTGCAGAAAGGGAAGTAGAGACTTGGACCACTGCAGACCAGGAGTCGGTGCCTGCGATTCTCTTAAAGCTACAGACTATCTTTGAGGACCGCACAGAAACAGATCTCCGGATGGCGTTTTACCAATGCTCTCAGAGACCAGATGACAGTATTAGGGACTACGCCTGCCGACTACAGGGGGCCCTGCGAGCTCTCAAACAGGTTAACCCTATAAGTGCCATTGATGAAAGCAAAATGTTGAAGGAACAATTTGTACGGGGACTGAGGTCCCAAGCGGAAGGCAGGACTGTGAACTGGTGGTCCTTGGATCATCCTGATGCTACCTTTGATGCCCTAAAAGATATGGCTATAAAAGGACTGCGACCCCTGGAAAAGCCTGAGGTGGCAACTCAGTATCACCCGGGTGAAGCCACTCTAAAGCCGGCAGTATCCACCTTTTCCCCGCTGGTGGCAGAAGCCAAAACGCAGGTGGCGCCCCCTACTGAGTTGGACTGTCTGCGCTCCGAAGTGCGCCAGCTGACTAAAAACCTGGCCACTGTAATGAGTGCCCTGCAACTGCGGAAGGAAGAAGGAGGAAAGATCCTGCTAGCCGACTGCCCAGAGGATGTCCCTTGGATGAACCGGAGGAAATGGAGGACGTCGCCTCACCAGAGGAGGACAACGCCACCCCCAGGAGCGACCCCTGATCAGCACCATCCTCGCCGAGAGATCATCTGCTACCGTTGCAACAGAAAAGGTCATCTGGCCCAACAGTGTCCTTTAAACGAGCAGATCCTGGGTCCGAGGGCCAACACCCAGGAGTAGACTCATCAGGCCCCTTAGACTGGAATCGCAGGTTCGTGGGAGGAAGACCCTACCTGTCCATCATCCTGGACGGGATCGCAATCCCTGCACTGCTGGATACTGGATCTCAGGTGACCATCATACCTGATGTCCTTTATAATAAGTTTTGGTCCATGGACAGCCTCCAGCCCCCGAGCCCTGACTTTGCGGTGTACACCTCTAATGGTCTCCCTGTTGAAATACTCGGAGCCAAAAACGTGGACGTAAAGGTGGACAGAGTGGAGCTGAAGGATCAGGGACTCTTAGTAGTAAAGACTGTAAATGAGGAAAATGGCTTAAATGTGGTTTTAGGTACTAACATAATTAGTAACTGTCTGGGAGAAGTTGTGTTTTTGCTCCAACAGCTCGCTGAAGTTGCCAAGCCAAAGCAAAAGGGAGTGATCCAGAGGGAGATCTGGGCCCTGATGTGCCAGCAGCAAGCGAAGCTTACAGATGGTGAAATTGGTAATGTACGGGTAACGGACCCAAACCCCATTGTGATACCCCCAATGAGTGAAATGCTAATATGGTGTAGAGCAGCCATAGGTCTGAGAGGACAGAACTACCAAGCAGTAGTAGAGCCCCATCGCTCAGAACACAGACCTACACTCTTGACTGCTAGAGGGGTAGTGGAAGTAATAAATGGGAGAGTACCAGTACGACTTCTCAACTGGGGAGAAGATTAAGTAAATTTACCACGTTATGCCACTGTTGCTAAATTACATACCGTAGATAACAACTCTATTCTCACAACAGAGTCCTTAGCCTCCCGCCAACCAGCGGAGGATAATGACCCGGCAACCCAGGTGGCGGATTGGTGTCAGCAGCTCCATGTCAGGACAGACACCACTTCCGCCCACCAGAAACAGGGAGTACTACGGGTGGTACAGGAGTACGCACAGGTATTTAGCAAACACCCACTTGACTTTGGGACAATTAAGGGAGTACAGCATCATATCCCTACAGGCAGTCATCCTCCCATCAAAGAGCGGTACAGGCCTATTCCTCCAGCACACTATCAGAAAGCTAAGGAAATGTTGCGTGACATGAAGGAAGCGGGGTGATAAGGGATAGTTGTAGTCCCTGGGCAGCACCTCTAGTCCTAGTTAAGAAAAAGGATGGAAGCATGAGAATGTGTGTAGATTACAGACAAGTAAATCGTATAAAACATAAAGATGCATACCCTTTACCACGCATTGAGGAATCCTTAGCTGCCTTGAAAACTGCTAACTACTTTTCCACCCTCGACCTCACTAATGGGTACTGGCAAGTAGCTGTGGCTGAGGAGGATCGGGAGAAGACAGCTTTCACCACCCCAATGGGACTCTGTGAGTTTGACAGAATGCCGTTTGGACTCAGCAGTGCCCCGGGAACATTCCAGAGAGTGATGGAGAGCTGCCTGGGACATCTCAACTTTGAAACCGTGTTGCTGTACCTGGACGACGTAATTGTGTACTCCAAGACGTATGAGGATCATCTGAAGCACCTGGCAGAGGTATTCGAGTCACTGTCCAAGTATGGGATGAAACTGAAGCCCTCAAAGTGCCATCTGCTCAAACGAAAGGTACAGTACTTGGGACATATTGTCAGCTCAGAAGGAGTAGTGCCGGACCCCGAGAAGGTCACGGCCATCCAGAAATGACCGGAGCCGAAGAATCTCAAGGAGGTGCGCCAGTTCCTGGGACTGACAGGTTACTACCGGAGGTTTGTAAAAGACTACACCAAGAAAGCAGCGCCTCTGCAGGACCTCCTGGTAGGACAACCCCTCAAGAGCAGAAATCCTCCATTCCACTGGGGTAAAGAACAAGCTGAGGCATTCAAAGAGATGAAAGAGATCCTGACAGGCGATGAAATCTTAGCCTACCCTGATTACAGCCAACCGTTCCTGCTGTACACTGATGCCAGTAACGAAGGATTGGGAGCTGTCCTCAGTCAGAAGCAGAATGGCCAAGAAAAAGTCATCGCATATGCAAGCAGGAAGCTCCGGCCAACTGAGAGAAACCCAGAAAACTATAGCAGCTTCAAGTTGGAGTTCCTGGCACTGGTCTGGGCCATTACAGAAAGATTCAAGCATTACCTTGCCTCCAGCAAGTTCACTGCGTACACAGACAATAACCCCTTGACGCATCTTGAAACAGCCAAGCTGGGAGCCATGGAGCAACGTTGGATGGCTCGGCTGTCAAACTATCAATTTACCATCAAGTACAGGGTGGGCCGTAAAAATGCCAACGCTGACGCCTTGTCCCGAATGAGGCATGAATCCGACACGGAGGAAGAATCGGATGATCTGGAAGAGATTGAGCTACCTGCATTCCACAGAAATGGGATGATCCATGAGCAACGAGCCTACAGGAAGCGGTGTGGTAAGACGTTAAACCCTTTACCTCACCACAGCTGAAGGAGACTCAGGACAGCGATCCAGTGGTCAGCCGTATCAAGGAGCTGATAAGACAGGAAGGTTCCTCCTTGGAGAAAGATGCACCTATACCAGCAAAGCTGCTGTGGAACGAGAGAAGCCGGTTGTTCATCTACCGTGAGAAGTTGTGCAGGAGATACGTCGACCCAAGGACCCATGAGATGGTTTGGCAGATAGTGGTACCCAGAGCAGACATCCAAATGGTGTTAGAAGCCTACCACGATCAAGCGGGACACTTTGGCTGGAAAAAGCTGGAGACCCTGTTGAAGTGTCGGTTCTACTGGGTAGGGATGCGCAGCTCCATCGAGAAGTGGTGCCGGAACTGTGGACCCTGTGGCCTCAGACGAAAAGACTACTGTAGTCAGAAGGCACCCCTGCAGCCTATCCAGATGACTCGTCCCTTGGAGATCGTGGCATTGGACCATGTCAAGTTGTCACCAAGCAGGTCGGGATACTCATATGCCCTGACCATGGTGGATCACTATTCCAAATTTCTGGTGGTCGCCCCTGTCAAAGATCTGACAGCAGAGACAGCAGCAAAGACCTTCCAAGCAAGTTTCTGCAGACTACACGGATATCCGGAGCAGGTGTAACTGATCAAGGTCCTGCCTTTGAAGCTGAACTGTTTAAGGAATTCTGTCACTTGTATGGGTGTAAGAAGATCAGAACAACACCGTACCACCCTCAAACCAATGGCCTTTTGAAAAGATGAATCACATTGTCATTGATTTACTGAAATCTGTACCACTGGAAGAAAGAAGTCGGTGGCCAGACTTGTTACCTGACCTGGTCGACCTGTACAACCACATACCGGTAAGTTCCACCAACTGCACTCCAGCCTACCTTATGCGAGCAAGACCAGGAAAGCTGCCAATGGATTTGGAACTTGGTGTTGTAGAACCAGAGGCTGATGTCACTGCTGAAGATTGGGACACGAACCGACAGGAACAGTACAGGAGAGTACAAGCCTGCGTGGAAGATAGTCTCAATAAAGTAAGGGAAAAGCAAGAGAAGAACTACAACAAAAGTGCGCCAGCTAAGCCTTTTATGCCTGGAGAAATTGTGCTAAAAAGAAAAAGAAGAATGCACAAATTGGATGATCAGTGGGAACAAGAGCCATATGTCGTGCAAAATTCCAAATTTGATAACAGAAAAACCTGTACCATTAGCAAAGATGGAGGAAAAACGACCACCACGGTATCCAGAGATCACCTAAAACTGTGTCCAGACATGTTAAAACTTCCCGAGGAAGAACTTGTTAGGGAAAAAGAGAGACCAGGTAAAGTCATACACACGGACTTGGGAGATTTCCCTGCTGATTGGCCTTGTGTCGGAGACGCTGTGATTGTTCCAGTCCTTCAATTTTACCAACCACAAGAAGTGTTTCAACGTCCAGTTGAGCCAGTTGCCGCAGCAGAAGAAATAGTTCAAGAAGAACCTGCTTCTGTAGCATCTCCAGAAGTAGTATCTCAAGGAGTGGAATCCCAAAATGCGGAACCTTCAGATGTTGGGTCTCAAGTAGAAGAATCCCCTGGCGGAGCAGAACCGCATCGCCCAGTCGCTAGCATGCTTGCCAGATCCCTAGAGAGGTGGAGTCGTATTTACAGTTTGCCGGCACGCAGAACAGATAGGCTAGAGACTACTATACCTGACACCACACCACGTAGGTCAGTACGTACAACGAAAGGAAGGTTACCTATTCGGTACCAAGAGTAGTCCTAGCAAACTAGTCTAGTATGACCCAGACAGGGTTTACTTAATTGTACAAAGTTGTGAAGAGAATTGCATTTTGTTGAGAAAGTTATATGATGATAACGTTTACATGCTAATGTGATTTTACTTGAAATGTGTTTTCATATGCAAAGGACTGCGTGGCTGTGGACTTTGCCAGCCCAAAAACTTTAAATGTAAATAGTTCGCACTTCGGTGCCCCATTTTGGTTTTACATAAAACCTAAACTACCTCTGAAGAAAAACCCGTATGGTATGGCCTAGAGTGAGGTCTGCAGTCAGAAGTCCTGCAGCCCACCCAGGACCCACGTGGGAGGTTTTTGGTGCGGGTCCTCCACAAGAAGCTTGTCTTATACTGTATGTATTTATTGAAAAGTATTTTGATAATTTTCTACTGATCTATGTACAAATTGTAACGTTAAAGAGTCCTTACCTCCCGCAAGGGATGAGTTATTATGTTGATGTTATATGCAAAACAAAAATGTTTTTCTTTTCTATTTCAGCCCGGGAGTGCTGAGTTTAACTAGGGGGGATGTGTGGCCCAGCTGCGCAAGGCACACATGTCTCCTGGAAAATGCACAAGAAGGTAACTGTAAAGCTTGATATTCACTCACATCACACACTTCCCAACACTGCCACTAGGGGCATTTCAGACTATTTAGTAGTGTGACGTAGCAATAGTGATTCATTCAAGTTCCTGTCTTTGGACAGAGAAGTGAGTTTAGTTTTCTGTTTCAGTCAGAGACAGACGGGAGGAGAGGAGTGAAGACTGATTCCTGACAGAGCTCAGATAGTTCATCTTATGCAGAAGTGGAGGCTGGTACGAGTAGACGGACTTACTCTAGCCTAGTCAGAACTATATCTGAATCTGAAGCTGTTACTCAGAACAAGCTGCCAGTGTTCTTAAGAAAGTGGAAAGCAACTCTCGAACTACAGCAGTAATATCAACGAGTTAACTGAGGACAGGTCAGTGAGCGCTGGAAGGAAAGCTTACGATTACACTCACTGCTACCTGTGCTTGTGTTAAGGGCGAGAGCAGGGTGACAGGCGAGTGGAGAAAGAAGGAAGAGTGACTTCGGTGACAGATCACCTACACTCAGTTTAACCGGACACCGGGTCCGAAGCATTGCTAGTACCTCACAGCTAGTAATAGAAAACCGGAATCCTTGCTGGACTTCAAGTCGCAGAAGGTAGCCCTAGGTGCTGATACGTAACTGGAGTCAGGGAGAACAGGAGCCTGGCTTGGCCGGCCCGATAGGCTTAGTTCTTTCAACGGCACAAGTGCGACATAAAAGGCTCTACCACAATGTCGGCCGGGCATAGTTGCTACGGAAAGAGTTGCACTTGACTTTATGCAAGTTTGTACTCACATACACTTTAAGGAGAAAGGAGGCCTTTAACCTGCTCAACAATTCCCTGAATGTGCATTCTCCAACCTGATCAGCTTCCCGGGACATACCTGCAACATCTACAAGTAAAGGTATGGAAAGAGACTGCATTGTGTGTGACTGAATTCTTATCTGCACCCTGCATCACCACCATAGACTTTGAGGGACCAGTCCCACCTGTGGGGGACTTAACACCTAGCTGCCATAACATCCCCTCAGAGATCTACCCTGCAGCGCTGGTCAATCAGATCAGAAACCACAGGTGGCGTCACGAACTACTATAACTACAATCCCCTGTAAATATTCCCCCATTGCATGACCGCCAGGGCCACGGACCGAGCTCTGCTGCCAGTGACATACCCCATAGACTTCCATGGGCTCGGTTCCGAGTACCCCATAGCCCTGGTACCACCAATGTGGTGCGCGTCACATACAGAGAAGCATTGCGCAGGCTCAGTGATATCTACCGGGAAGCATGACAAGGGTTCAGTGATGACAACAGTAAATGGTGAGGAATCGGTGATGTCTAAAGTGAAGCAAGGTGGGGGTTCAGTGATATCTACAGTGAAACATTGTGGTGGCTCAGTGATATCTACAGTGAAACATGGTGGTGGCTCAGTGATATCTACAGTGAAACATGGTGGTGGCTCAGTGATGACTATAGTGAAACATGGTGGGGGTTCAGTGATATCTACAGTGAAACATGGTGGTGGCTCAGTGATATCTACAGTGAAACATGGTGGTGGCTCAGTGATATCTACAGTGAAACATGGTGGTGACTCAGTGATGACTACACTGTGTTCCAAATTATTATGCAAATAATATTTTCTCAGATTTTCACAAATTACCTATATGAATTTCAGTCATTGTAATTTTCCAGTCAAATAACTATTAGAGTACAATTGAAAGGTTTTTGTACAAACTGCCTATGATAACAGTATATTTTTTAAAAAGTAAAACACTCAAACTGCACTCAAAATGCATGTTCCAAATTATTATGCACAGCAGAGTTTTCAACCTTTTCATTTTAATAAAGAACAAAAAAATGGTCATTTTTGAAATTATCAGCATTAGCAGGTTATTACAAACTGAAATCAAACAGTTTTCAACTTAAAACTTTATTCTAGGTGATGTTACATTTGCACATAGGACCCTTGTTGGAAAGGAGCTTCTGAACTCTCTCGTCCATTGAATTTGTCAGGTTTTGGATGGTTTCTGCTTCAATTGTTTTGCATGAGGACAGAATACCCTCCCAGAGCTGTTGCTTAGATGTGAACTGCCTCCTGCCATCATAGACACTCCTTTTGAAGATGCTCCAGAGGTTCTCAATGGGGTTGAGGTCAGGGGAGCATGGGGGCCACATCATAAGTTTGTCCCCTTTTATGCCCATAGCAGCCAGAGATGCAGATGTGTTATGTGCAGCATGAGACGGAGCATTATCATGCATGAAAATGATCTTGCTGCGGAATGCACGGTTCTTCTTCTTGAACCATGGCAGGAAGTGCTGTTTGAGAAACTCAACATACACTATGGAGTTCATCTTTACCCCTTCAGGGATCCTAAAGGGGCCGACAATCTCTCTGCCCATGATTCCAGCCCAAAACATTACTCCACCTCCTCCTTGTTGGTGCCGTAGCCGTGTTTGCATGGGGTGTCCATCAACCAGCCATCCTCCACTCCATCCATCTGGACCATCGAGCGTTGCACGGCACTCATCGGTGAACAAAACAGTTTTGAAGTCAGTCTTCATGTATTGTTTGGCCCACTGGAGCCGTTTCTGCTTGTGTGCAGTGGATAGAGGAGTCGACAGGATGGCTTACGCACAGCTGCAAACCTCTGAAGGACCCTGCATCTTGTTGTTCGGGGGACGTTGGAGGCACCAGCAGCTTCAAAAACTTGTCTGCTGCTATGACAAGGCTTTTTTGCCGCTGCTCTTTTAGCCTGAGTAATTGCCTGTAGGAAAGAGTCCTCAATTTTCCCTTATCAGCAGGCACACGTGTGTACTGTGAATCAGCTACATACTTCTTGATTGTGCGATGATCACGATGAAGTGTCTTGGCAATGTTGATTGTAGTCATGCCTTGACCTAAACACTCCACAATTTGTTGCTTCTCAGCAGCCGACACATCCTTTTTCTTTCCCATTTTGTCAGAAAATGTCGGCTGCTTAATAATGTGGGACAGCCTTCTTAAGTAGTCTTGCCTTTCATTGGACACACCTGCCAAACTAATTAGCACAGGTGTCTGCAATTGCTTACAGTGATATAAAGAGCCCTGACACACATCACCATCAATGAGTTTAACTGACAAACAAAAAAAATCTTACCTTATCACTCCTAAACAATTTTTGCATAATAATTTGGAACACAGTGTATAGTGAAACATGGTGGGGGTTCAGTGATATCTACAGTGAAACATGGTGGGGGTTCAGTGATATCTACAGTGAAACATGGTGGTGGCTCAGTGATATCTACAGTGAAACATGGTGGTGGCTCAGTGATGTCTACAGTGAAACATGGTGGGGTTTAGTGATATCTACAGTGAAACATGTGGTGCTCAGTGATATTACATGAAACATGATGGTGTCTCAGTGATGACATAGTGAAGCGGTGGTGACTCGATGATAACTACAGTGAAACAGTGGTGGCTCAGTGATATCTACCGGAAGCATGACAAGGGTTCAGTGATGACAACAGTAAAGCATGGTGAGGAATCCGTGATGTCTAAAGTGAAGCAAGGTGGGGGTTCAGTGATATCTACAGTGAAACATGGTGGTGGCTCAGTGATATCTACAGTGAAACATGGTGGTGGCTCAGTGATGACTATAGTGAAACACGGTGGTGACTCGATGATAACTACAGTGAAACAGTGTTGGCTCAGTGATATCTATAGTGAAACTGATGGTGGCTCAGTGATGACTATAGTGAAGCGCGGTGGTGACTCGATGATAACTACAGTGAAACAGTGGTGGCTCAGTGATATCTACAGTGAAACGTGGTGGCTTGGTGATATTTACAGTGAATCATGGCGAGGGCTCAGTGATATCTACATTGAAGCACAGTGGTGACTCAGTGATGACTACAGTGAAGCATGGTGAGGCTCATTAATGTCTACAGTGAAGCATGGTGGAGACTCAGTGATAACTGCAGTGAAGCATAATGGTGGCTCAGTGATTACTACAGTGACTCATGGCGGTGGCTTTGATTTCTACAGAGAAGCATGGCAGGGGCTTGTTGATATCTACAGTGAACCATGGCATAGGCTCGGTGATATCTACAGTGAAGCATGGCGGAGCTCAGTGACTTTTGCAGTGAAGCATGGTGGAGGTTCGGTGATGTCACAATGACACTCTAATCAATATAACAACAATAATGGAATATATTGCATCAGATCAGAATGTCAGTCCTGGAAAAGACAAGATGATCAAATGTGAAAATTCACTGTAAGCATTCCTAATTATCCGAATGCGTGAGTCACGGGTAGTGTACTTATTACATGTAAGCTGCAATGTGATAGTAAAATATACGTTATTACTGTATTACAATTATTATATTTTTAGGCATTTTCCTTTCATGCAGTCATCAGTTTACCAACATTTTTAAAGTTTTATAAAAAGGTGATAAAGTTTAATGCAATAAACTGTGGCCCTCCGGCCCATGATAGGAGCCGCTTCTCTGAGCCTCATATTACATTATAGTGACTGTTCTGTAGTTACGGCTAATTACACTGATAAATTACAGGAGCGGCTACTGGGAGAGAAGCCGCCATTCACCGAGCCCCTGAAGGGTGTTTACCTGGAACAGAATGTCCATTGTGTCTAGGGAGCTAAGTTACGAGCTGCGAGCCCGTATGGTCTGATGTGTACAAGGTGCCGATCTCAGGCTCCAGTATATCACAGGCCTGGTGTATGACCGGACTGTATTTTGTGCTCATTTATACATTGACAGCTGCTATTTGTAGCACAGTCCATATTAGAAGGTGAGAAATTATTTGACAGACGCATTACAAAAAACATGTAAGCGACAAGAATGAAATCTACAGATAATGAGCCTAAAGCTAAGGCGTCATACACACCGCAGCGTACAGAGCCTATACAGAGACCATGCTGCCTCCATACAGTGCTGAAAAGTTTCCAGGGGTAAAATAGCTCCCCTGCATCATTTACAGGCAGAGACAAGGAGGCAGTACTGACACGCACACCGAGGTGGTACCAGGGCTATGGGGTACTCGGAACCGAGCCCATGGAAGTCTATGGGGAATGTCACTGGCAGCAGAGCTCGGTCCGTGGCCCTGGCGGTCATGCAATGGGGGAATATTTACAGGGGATTATATAGGTAGTTCGTGATGCCACCTGTGGTTTCTGATCTGATTGACCAGCGCTGCAGGGTAGATCTCTGAGGGGATGTTATGGCAGCTAGATGTTAAGTCCCCCACAGGTGGGACTGGTCCCTCAAAGTCTATGGTGGTGCAGGGTGCGAATAAGAAGTCAGTCACACACAATGCAGTCTCTTTCCATACCTTTACTTGTAGATGTTGCAGGTATGTCCCGGGAAGCTGGTCAGGTTGGAGAATGCACATTCAGGAAAACTGTTGAGCAGGTTAGAGGCCTCCTTTCTCCTTAAAGTGTGTGTGAGTACAAACTTGCATAAAGTCAAGTGCAACTCTTTCAATAGCAACTATGCCCGGCCAACATTGTGGTGGAGCCTTCTATGTCTCTGATTATCAGATGATGAGAGAACTAAGTCCTTACTTTTGCAGGGTCCTGCTCAAAGTCCCTGTCCTCCCTGACTCCGGTTACGTATCAGCGCTTAGGGCTACCTTCTGCGACTTGAAGTCCAGCAAGGCCTCCGGTTTTCTTATTACTAGACGTGAAGTACTAGCAATGCTTCGGACCCCGGTGTCCGGTTTAACTGAGTGAGGGTGATTTGTCCCCTTTGTCACTCTTACTTCTCCACTCGCCCTTCGCCCTGCTCTCGCCCTTAACATAAGCACGTGTAGCAATGGTATAAAGGTCAGCTTTCCTTCAGTGCTCACTGACCTGTTCTCAGTTGACTCGTTGGTATAACTGCTGTAATCCCCTTCCTTCTTTCCTTCACAAATCTCTGTCCAGAGCAGCTCACAGGACTCTTCGTCAGACTGTATTTACGCTGTAGCTCTGAGAGTCACTTTCCACTTTCTTAGGAACACAGGCAGCTTGTTCTGAGTAGCAGGTTAAGGGGTAGCTCTGACTAGGCTAGGATGATTCACTTCACCCGTACTAGCCTCCACTTCCGTATAAGATGAGCTATCTGAGCTCCTTCAGGAATCAGTCTTCTCTCCTCTCCTTCCGTCTGTCTCTGACTGAAAACAGAAACTAAACTGCACTGAACAGAATGTGCTCACTCCTCTCCTCCTGCACAGACTGACTGGAATGACCCACTATTGCTACGTCACACTACTTAAATAGTCTAATATGCCTCTAGTGGCAATGCTGAGAAGTGTGCGTGAATGAATATCAGGCTTTACAGTTACCTTCCTGTGCATTTTCCAGGAGACATGTGTGCCTTGCGAAGCTGGGCCACACAGTACTATCTATCCCTGCATCATTTACAGGCAGAGACAAGGAGGCAGTACTATCTATCCCTGCATCATTTACAGGCAGAGACAAGGAGGCAGTACTATTTATCCCTGCATCATTTACAGGAAGACATAAGGAGGCAGTACTATCTATCCCTGCATCATTTACAGGAAGACATATGGAGGCAGTAATATCTATACCTACACCATTTACAGGCAGAGACAAGGAGGCAGTACTATCTATACCTGCAGATGTGTGGCCCAGCTATGTAAGGCACACATAAAATCCAGGAGAGTGCACAGGAAGGTAATCGCAACGCTTGATATGCATTCACTGCCACTCACTCTTTTAGACACACCCATCAGGGGTATAAAAGGGAGTGACACGTAGCTGAAGGCGAGTCGAGGAGGAGGTTCAGTCAACCTAGGAGGGAGAGTAGTGGAATCTGTTTCATGTCTTTGGACAGATCAGTTCAGTGTCAGTCCAGTCTGGACTTGGAGGATACTGAGGGCTGCTCAGCGAGCCCTAGAGAAAGCTGACCTCACCATGGAAAGCTACAAGTGCTTATGTTAAGAGCGGGAAGCAGGGCGAAGGGCGCAGTGGAGAAGACAGAGAAGTGCTACAGGTATTGGATTACTTGCACTAAATTGCCGGACACTGGGGTCCGAAGCGTTGCTAGTGTTTCAAGCATAGTAACAAGAAAACCGGAGGCTATCTGGACTACAGGTCGCAGAGAGCAGCCCAAAGCGCTGGTACGTAACCGGAGTCAGGAGAACAGGGACTTTGAGCAGGGCCCTGCAAAAGTAAGGACTTAGTTCTCTCAACATCTGAGAATCAGAGACATAGAAGGCTCCACCACAATGTCAGCCGGGCTTGGCAGCTATTGAGAAAGCTGTATATTGCAGAGTTAACTTCGCTTCAGGCAAGTTTGGACTTAAGTACATTTTGAAGTAAAGGAGGCCTCTAACCTGCTCAGCGGTTACCCGAATGTGCATTCTCCACCCCGACCAGCTCCCGGGACCTGCTGAACCATCTACCAGTAAAAGGTATGAAAAGAAGCTATTTCGTGTGTGACTGAATTCTTATCTACACCCTGCATCATCACCATAGACTTCCAGGGACCAGTCTCACCTGTGGGAGACCTACCACCCAGCTGCCCCCATAACATCCCTGTGAAGATCATTATAGCAGCGCTGGTCCAATTAACCAGATACCACAGGTGGTGTGTAGCCCTGGTGTGAAGGCACACACAGTACCCTGGAGGATGTGTGGAGAAGTAGCAGTTCAATGCTCAATAAACATTCACTCCACCATACACTTAGACACACCCTTAGGGTATTTAGTCACTCGTCAGGGAGTGTTCTAGGGATTCTTTCAGTCAGTTGAGCCTGGACCTGGAGGGAGGAAGGAGCAGAGTCTAGCTCGGGTGGCTCAGGGACTGAGTCATTCCACCTGTGTGCAGTTCAGTAAGTGGAGGCCAGTAAAAGGTGAGCCAGATCACCTCAGCCTGGTCAGAGCTGTGCCCCACTGGCAGACGGACTGAGACATCTATTGAGAAGGAAGAGATAGTTGCAGATACTTCAGTCTCCTGTCCCAAGGACAGTGAAGGTTCAGAGACGTGCTCCTGCCTAGAGGAATACTGAGATTCTGGCAACAAGCTCCGGAAAGAAGCAAGAAGGGAATGATCTATATGACCTTAGGAAGTGTGGAGTGCTTATGCTAAAAGCGCGGACAAGGCGAAGGGCACAGTGGAAGGATTCTTAGAAGTGCTTTAGGATTGGAGAAGTCCTGCACATTGTCACCGGTCACTGGAGACCGAAGTGTCACTATAGCTCCAGGCATAGTGATAAAAGAACCAGAGGCTTACTGGACCTTAGGTAACAGAAAGCAGCCCTAGAAGAGTCGGTACGTAACTGGGGTCAGGGGGAGTGAGAACCTTGAGTCAGTGCACGACAAGATTAGGAACTCAGCTCTCTCATAGGAAGGCTCCGACCACAAAACTGACCGGGCAGTACAGCTTTGAAATAGCTGGAGTTTCAGGAGTGAACTACGCTTTATGCTGGTTGGACTCACCATTTTGAAAGTAAAGGAGGCCCTAACTTGTTCAGCTGCTACCTCGAAACACATCCTCCATTGGATCAGCCTCCCTGGGACCTGCCTGAACAACTTGAAGTAAAAGGTATGGAAAGACGCTGATGTGTGAGACTGTGTTATTCAATTACATCCCTGCACAACCCCACCATAACTATCGACCTGAGGGAAGAGTCCCACCTGTAGGGGACCCGACATCTAGCTGCCTCACCATCCCCTCAGAGATCTACAGCAGCGCTGGTACAAATTACCAGAGAACTACAGGTGGCGTCACGAACTGTACATAAATCTATTCCCTGTAAATATACCCCCACCCAACATACGCCTGACCGCCAGGGCCACAGACCGAGCCACCGCTACCTGTGACAACCCCATAGACTTCCATGGGCTCGGTTCTGGGTACCCCATTGCCCTGGTAACCCACAATTGTGGTGCGTGGTCGAGACAAACTTGGCGTCACGAACAGGATGCGAAACTCGCAAAATTGCGAGCCCTGTGTGCCTGTGGAGGTGTTTTTTGTGAAAAAGGACTGTTTGCTATTTTTGGCGCTAAAATCCGCCATTTTGCCGCCAAATTCGCGCCCTCAGGCGCTGGAGAAGAAGGTGGGCGTGGATTCGTGGGCGTGTACCCCCCTGTGGCGCGAAGAGAATGCCTGCCCTCTCAAAGTGCTATTACAACATGCGATCCTGCCCTACAGCAAAGGAGGTCCGCCTCCTCTTCACCTTCCCTGCGAAGAGGAGGAGACGCAAACCCCGCCTCCACGGAAGAAACCGGACGGCTCTGGCAGAAGATGAAAGAACGCTCTGGAACATCATGGAGGCAGGACGTGTGCAGCCGAGCAGGGAAGCGGAGGAAGGCAGGCCCCGTTCCCCAGTCAAGCTGCCACTAGAACCGGAACCATCCGTGGTCCTGCACCTGCAGCAAGCATTGCTGGAGATTAAAGAGGAAAATGCCAGATTGAAGAAGATGGTGTTGGAACAACCTGGCAAGGAGGAGATCGAGAGACGCCGGCGTACCCAGATGCAGCGGCGGCTGTGGGACGCGGTGTTCTCTCCCCTCAACGACCCCCCACGATTCGAGTTACCGAAACTTCTGCTGCCCAAGGCTAAGGAGCAACCGGAGGCTACCCCCAAAAGGACCGACCCTGAACCTACCGAGGAAGCGGTGGAAGCGAGGGAGGTTGAGGAGGTACCGCCAGTTCCGGAACGCCCGCCCGGCCAGGAGGCCGCAGCAGATGATCGATCCCCGGCAGGGACACCGGAGGGGTCCTGTCCGTCATTACCAGACGTGGACTGGGACGAGATGGCGCGCCTGGATGACGTCGCCTACACCGCCCAGTGGGAACATGAGTGGCAGCGTCGCGAAGAGAAACAGCAACGCCAGCAGGAAGAAGAGCGGGAAGCGCAGCGGAACCGGCAGCGGCACTACGAGCAGCTGATCGCAGACAAAGAAAGTGTCCGCCGAGAGAAAGGTACTCTAAGGGAACCGCGGCGGCAGGGGTGTGTGTGACCGAGTTCCAGCTCCGGAAGGGCTGGGGCTTCATCAGAGAACCGGGCCTCTACCCAGGGGTCTTTGTCAGTCGCAGGGACGTAGAATCCCACCTGCCCATCGGTCATCCCGGGAGGGACCTAGTTAATGGAGATATTGTCAACTATACACGGCACTGGGGAATGAAGGGATGGTATGCCCTTAATGTCACAATCGTCCGTGACCCCGTCCCTGACGCAGGTAACGTCACCATTGCCAGCGCATCCCAGTCCCAATCTTCAGCTGCATCAGACCGTGCCCCGGCGACGCCCCTGCAGGCTCCTCGCAAATGGAAGCACCGCCTGTATACTCTTCACTACCTTCTCCTACTACATCGCAATCTGCGACCCATTCCACATCGCAATCAGCAGTTTACACGACGACGCGCACGGCGACTATTTCTGCATCACGAGAGCAAGTGGCCATTACAGTAACGCAAACAGCGTCTCACAAAGCGGAAGCACCCGTTGCGCCCCTAGAGGTTCGTACAAGAACTGTAGCGACCCAAACCCTGATAGCAGGTCACGACTTGTTGGTCATGGGAACTAAGAATCATCGTATTGTTCCAGCCCCCGGGATGGAAAGTATAATGGAAGTTAACAAGGAAGTGTGAAGAACGGTAGGACCCAGACAGGGTTTACCGCAACAAAGAAAATGTAGAAAGTTTGAGAATTTTTGCCAGATTTGCACTTTATTGCCAAATGTATTTATGTTTTTCTATAATGAGTAGAATGCCCGGCTGGGTACCAGAGTGAAAAGTTGAAAAATTGAATGCATAGTTTTACATAAAATGCCCTGTTGGGTAAAGTAAAAGTTATAGAAGAATGATGCATACTTGAAATATGTATATATATATGTCTCTTATTGTGTCTTATAATGGACTCAGAGGCTGAGGACTGAGCCAGCCCAAGAACTGATCTTGTATATAGTTGCACTTTGTGCATCATCTTGGTTTTACATGAAACCACCCCAACTACCTCTGAATATAAAACCCGTGTGGTGTGGCACTGAGTGAGGTCTGCATTCAGATGTCCTGCAGCCCACCCAGGACCCACGTTGAAGGTTTGGTGCGGGTCCTTCACAAGAATATTGTCATCTATGTATATGAAAATGTCTATTTAATATTTTGTATTTTTCTATATTTAATGTTTTGATTGCAACGTTCAAGAAATCCTTACCTCCCGGATGGGACGAGTTAATGTTTATTGTTAATGCATAAACAAAATGTCTTTTTGTATTTCACAGCCCGGGAGTGCTGTCTTTTACCATGGGGGAATGTGTAGCCCTGGTGTGAAGGCACACACAGTACCCTGGAGGATGTGTGGAGAAGTAGCAGTTCAATGCTCAATAAACATTCACTCCACCATACACTTAGACACACCCTTAGGGTATTTAGTCACTCGTCAGGGAGTGTTCTAGGGATTCTTTCAGTCAGTCGAGCCTGGACCTGGGAGGAGGAAGGAGCAGAGTCTAGCTCGGGTGGCTCAGGGACTGAGTCATTCCACCTGTGTGCAGTTCAGTAAGTGGAGGCCAGTAAAAGGTGAGCCAGATCCCCTCAGCCTGGTCAGAGCTGTGCCCCACTGGCAGACGGACTGAGACATCTATTGAGAAGGAAGAGATAGTTGCAGATACTTCAGTCTCCTGTCCCAAGGACAGTGAAGGTTCAGAGACGTGCTCCTGCCTAGAGGAATACTGAGATTCTGGCAACAAGCTCCGGAAAGAAGCAAGAAGGGAATGATCTATATGACCTTAGGAAGTGTGGAGTGCTTATGCTAAAAGCGCGGACAAGGCGAAGGGCACAGTGGAAGGATTCTTAGAAGTGCTT
This sequence comes from Oophaga sylvatica, assembly GCA_033576555.1. Taxonomy (NCBI): domain Eukaryota; kingdom Metazoa; phylum Chordata; class Amphibia; order Anura; family Dendrobatidae; genus Oophaga; species Oophaga sylvatica. The sequence goes on from JARQOD010000009.1 coordinate 82,481,346, forward strand.
TAGGATTGGAGAAGTCCTGCACATTGTCACCGGTCACTGGAGACCGAAGTGTCACTATAGCTTCACGCATAGTGGTAAAAGAACCAGAGGCTTACTGGACCTTAGGTAACAGAAAGCAGCCCCTGGAGTGTCGGTACGTAACTGGGGTCAGGGGGAGTGAGAACCTTGAGTCAGTGCACGACAAGATTAGGAACTCAGCTCTCTCATAGGAAGGCTCCGACCACAAAACTGACCGGGCAGTACAGCTTTGAAATAGCTGGAGTTTCAGGAGTGAACTACGCTTTATGCTGGTTGGACTCACCATTTTGAAAGTAAAGGAGGCCCCTAACTTGTTCAGCTGCTACCTCGAAACACATCCTCCATTGGATCAGCCTCCCTGGGACCTGCCTGAACAACTTGAAGTAAAAGGTATGGAAAGACGCTGATGTGTGAGACTGTGTTATTCAATTACATCCCTGCACAACCCCACCATAACTATCGACCTGAGGGAAGAGTCCCACCTGTAGGGGACCCGACATCTAGCTGCCTCACCATCCCCTCAGAGATCTACAGCAGCGCTGGTACAAATTACCAGAGACTACAGGTGGCGTCACGAACTGTACATAAATCTATTCTCTGTAAATATACCCCCACCCAACATACGCCTGACCGCCAGGGCCACAGACCAAGCCACCGCTACCTGTGACAACCCCATAGACTTCCATGGGCTCGGTTCTGGGTACCCCATTGCCCTGGTAACCCACAATTGTGGTGCGTGGTCGAGACAGTGGCGTCACAAACTACCTATCCTAATAATCCCCTGTAAATATCCCCCATCGCTTGACTGCCAGGGCCACGGACCGAGTCCCGCTGCCAGTGACAACTCCCATAGAAATCATTGGGCTCGGCTCCGAGTACCCCATAGCCCTGGTAACCACTTCAGTGTGGTGCGAGTCACACCATTTACAGGAAGACATAAGGAGGCAGTACTATCTATAACTACATCATTTACAGGCAGAGACAAGGAGACAGTACTATCTATACCTACACCATTTACAGGAAGAGACAAGGAGACAGTACTATCTATACCTACACCATTTACAGGAAGACATAAGGAGGCAGTACTATCTATACCTACACCATTTACAGGAAGAGACAAGGAGACAGTACTATCTATACCTACATCATTTACAGGAAGACATAAGGAGGCAGTACTATCTATACCAATATTATTTACTGGCAGAAACAAGGAGACAGTAATATCTATGCCTGCATCATTTACAGGAAGAGACAAGGAGAGAGTACTCTTTATACCTACATCATTTACATGAAGACATAAGGATGCAGTACTATCTATACCTACATCATTTACAGGAGGATACAAGGGGGCAGTACTGTCTATACCTACTGGTGTATAATATAGACCAATATTAAAGAGACTGGTATATAATACAGCCCATATTATAGAGACTGGTGTATAATACAGCCCATATTATAGAGACTGGTGTGTAATACAGCCCCTATTATAGAGACTGGTGTATAATACAGCCCATATTATAGAGACGGGTTTATAATACAGCCCATATTATAGAGACTGGTGTATAATACAGCCCATATTATAGAGACTGGTGTGTAATACAGCCCATATTATAGAGACTGGTATATAATACAGCCCATATTATAGAGACTGGTGTATAATACAGCCCATATTATAGAGACTGGTGTGTAATACAGCCCATATTATAGAGACTGGTGTATAATACAGCCCATATTATAGAGACTGGTATATAATACAGCCCATATTATAGAGACGGGTTTATAATACAGCCCATATTATAGAGACTGGTATATAATACAGCCCATATTATAGAGACGGGTATATAATACAGCCCATATTATAGAGACTGCTATATTTATACTGTTTGGGCTTTTCCATCTTCTCTTGGTTGAATGTTTTCTCCTTCCTGGTGACATTGATCTGTAATATCATGAAACATAAAACTTGCAGCAGAAATAACTTTGTTCCCCACGTGAATTGCACAATACGAGAAAACTCCCAGAATTTTTGGAATAATACTCAACGAGAAAAACTTCAGTTTCTCCAGTAAATACTCACGGAGCGTTTCCCCCAACAAGATCCCCAGCAATCACATCGTAAGTCGGATTCTGGTCATGTTTCCGTAACCTCGTCCTGACTGAGCCAAGTTTTGTTTTTCTCTTGTTTTCTTGCAATGGCCATAACTGTTTTTATTTTTTGATTCTATTCATCGACCTATGTGAGGGTTTGTTTGTTTACTCGAAGATTGGGAAAAAAGATAAGTGGGGTGAAATGATGCAAACAATTATTCAATTCTTCCAGTGAATTTTCTGCCTTAGTTTTACAACATAAATTTGTTTATGAAATTGACCTGAGAACTGGATTTTTCCTCTCGTTATGACTACTGTGAAATCATACTTTTATAGATTTTTAATAGTTTACTACTGTTAAAAAAAATCTGAATTTTATAATTAATTATTAACTTAATTAATAATTAGTAATAATTTGTAACTTATAATATATAATATATAATTGATAAAAATAAATTCCTTTATAAAAGTAATTAGTGTCATCATTAAATAAATCCGGAAGTTTTTCCATCGATGGATCTTTATGGAGGCTTTTACTCATTAGTATCATTTTGGGGTGCACGGACCTTGATAACTTTTCATTCAACTTTTTGGAGAGGCAAAGTGACAAAAAGAAGCAATTCTGGTGTTTGTATTTGATTTTTCTTTATGTTTTTTTCTGATTTTAGGATAAATAATGTTACATTTTTTACAGACTTTACTTATACCAGATATAACTTTTTTTAAATTTTCTGTGAAGTGAGAGAAGCCGAATTCGTCTAGTCGGTACATGTGATCGCTCGCTCGCTCGCACTTTCGATGTCGGTGAATCCTGACCGTGTGCACACTGCACACGGTCAGGATTCAGAAGTCTGCAGCCGCTTAGAGTGACTGTAGACTTTTATCACAAGACTGGACAGCACCTTTAAATGCCGCTGTCAAGAAGGGGTTAAGATTTTTTTTTAAGAAGACAGATACCTTCTCTTTTTATGTAAAGGGGGCTGGCTTAGCATTTAAATGAGTTAGTCATCCAGCCCCCTTCAGACACAGGTTCGGACTGGCCCACAGGAGAAATGGAGAATCCTCCGGTAGGCCGCTGTGAAGGAGTGCTAATGAGTAGTGCTATTATTGACTCACAATTTGCAGAAAAAGGTATAATCTAAACACTGATTAAACAAGCTAGCCAAATATTACACAGAAGAAAAAGTAAATTTGTGTACTAGGGTCAGGTTATTTTTGCATGTAGCTGAACGGTGGGCCCCAAAAATCAATGTTATTGGTGGACCTTTGCCAGTCCGGTCGGACCCTGTTCACACAGCGCTGGTCAGGTGACAATACGGGAAACTTTTACAGCCAAAATTGAAGCTGGACTGAAGCGAATCTTTTGAGATCAGGGCTATTTTCTTAAATAAAGTATATTAGTAAGTTGCTTATATTCCTATTTTAAACACATTTAAAGATATTTTTTTTTCCAGCTGAACAACCCCTTTAATTTGTGATTGACATCCTTTGTGGGAGCCAGTGGTCTCTGCTTCATTCGTTACAGTGGTGGCCATAACGGATGTCACCCAAATTTCCCAGAAAACTAACATAAACTATTAAATATTATTAGTGACGAGTTTTTAGATGGAAAATGAAAGATTTCGCAAATGCAGTAAGAAACGCGTGGGTTGTGGGGGAGGAAAGCAGCGCTCCATGGAGCATGACTCCGGGATCTGGTGAGTCTTATATACAGCGGTGTAAGTGCGTCTGTATTTATTGGGGGGATTGTATCTCGAGGCGCTCGCCCTGCGCTCTTCTTACTGATTCATCCTGAATGAATAAACAACTGATACAAGAAGCGGCACGCTCGCCGCTCATTTCCAGGAAAACGCATTGCCCGGTGGTTAAACTCTTGTGAAGCCGCCATGAGTCACACTTTATTGGCACAGATCTGATCACTGGAGTTCGCTCCTGCACCTGCTTTTTCATTTCTCAGTAGTAGCTTCAATATATTCACCCTTTTGACAGATCGCTTGTCCGGTCGTACAGCACTCGAGGGTCCTCCAGTGGGCAGCAAGCGCCTGCAGAAGTCGTCAAGAAACTTGGGTCTATCAGTTTTGTTGGAGGGGAAAAATGCAAAATCCTGGACTTAATCATTGTAACAAGGCAGGAAGGTTCTGATGATGACTCACGCCGCTGGCAGAAGAATTTAAAAGTTGGAGGCAAACAGAGGTCTTGACATTTGTGAAGATTGAAAATGCAAAGTATACTGTAAAAGTCAGAGAACTTTTTATTATACAGTGATAAAGCTTATTAATAGAGATGAGTGAATCGATTCATTAGGAATTTCCCAAAAAATTCAATTTGTCCAGAATCAGAATTTTCAAAATTCCATTCCAGATATCGTCCAGTTCGCTGAACTCTGTTAAGTGATATGAAAGGGATAAAGGATAAAATAAATTTAAAAAAAGTTACAAAATCTTCCTCATCTGTTCTGCCATCCCCACTATCGCTGCAGCTTCGATCCTCCAGGCCAGTCTTCTTTTCCTCCATTGCTTCCTTGGGGCCAATATGACCCTTGTGATTGGCCTCATGCGGTCGTATGGAATAAAGGGAAGGGTCATGGAAGAAAAGAAGATCGGCACTGAGAACCAGAGCTGTGGCAAAACAGGCGGTGAAGGGTAAGTATAATGTTGTTTCTTATTTTTTAACCCTCACAGGGTATCCTGCTGCTGAGACCCCCAATGATCTGCCTGCAGAGGTTTCATTGCCTTGCAGCGCCACCACTGTAGAAATGATGTATTACACAATTCTTATAAAAATGAAAGGACCATGGGTATAAGGCATGAACATGCCACGTCCTCCAAAGACACCTGCTCTGTGACCACTGCGGCTTTCACTTTTCCAAGAAGTTTCCCCTTTCCTTTATGGTTTACTTAGTAATCTGGTAAATATCGGGGTCTTCTTGCACATTTTTTGGGGGTCCCTTTTCCATCCCAGTCGTTTATGCAGCCAATGAGTTAATGCCATAACCCCGTGTCACCTGCAGGTGCTGGTTTTATGGCAATAGCCTCCTATGGGTGTTACAAATTTTGTAATAAAAGCCTCAGCGCTGGCATTGAGAATCACAGTCGTCCACGCTCCATGTTCTGTTGGCAGAGGATTCGTGACACTGTAATAGTAGACTTTGTTATTCAGCGTTCCATAACACTACGGGCTCCAACCATCCGGTGCATGAGATTAAGTTCAGTCAGATTTGGAAAAAATTAAAAATTACAACATAAAATGTGGAAAATGCTGTGACTCATGTCAAATAAATACTCAGGGTCCATGCCGAGGGCAGCACCATGTGCTAGGAACCAGCCTGAGCCCCAGAGAGGGTGTCCTATGGCAAATGGCATACTCAGGGACCGTGCCGAGGGGCACCATGTGCTAGGAACCAGTATGAGCTCCAGAGGGAGTGTTGTATGGTGAGTGGCATACTCAGGGTCCGTGCCGAGGGGCACCATGTGCTAGGAACCAGCCTGAGCCCTAGAGGGGGTGTCCTATGGTGAATGTCATACTTAGGGTCCGTGCCGAGGGCAACATGTGCTAGAAACCAGTATGAGCCCCAGAGGGAGTGTTGTATGGAGAATGTCATGAGATACTAAAACTATGAGACTCTGAAGCATGAGATACGAAAAGTATGAGAGGTTGGGGACAGGCTGTAGTGGCACGGGCTGCATACAGGCTCTGGGATGGGGAGGAAGAGTCAAAGGCTGTTACTACAGATCCTTACATAGGAACCCCCGGTTTATAGGAGTCATATAAACCCCCAATCCTATATCATTCTTCCTTTTAACTTGCACCTTTAAATAAATGGACAAAGAGAAATCTATCAACGAGATAAAACGCATCTACAAGCTCAGGCAAGTGCCGTGCAGCAGCACAACTGAAAAATAACTCATTGAGTCTGTCTTTTCAACAAACTTTGCAGGTACAAGTTGATATAAGAAACTTTGCAATAAATCTCATCAGAGAAATCAGATTCTTTCTCCACGTATAAGCTACTTCTCTCCTCCTCTGACTCCTAAACGCATCATCCCCTCTAAAAACCTGACAGATACTTCTGAGTCGCCCGTAACCAGGGCCTGTGGGGTACTCGGCACCGAGCCCGTTCACTTCAATGGGGGATGTCACGGGTAGCACAGCTCGGTCCGTTGCCCTGGGGGCTCACCTCAATAAAAGGGGGATATTTACAGGGGATTATAGGTTTGTAGAAATGTTCGTGACGCCACCTGTGGTTCCTGGTCTGGGTGACCAGCGCTGCAGGGTAGATCCTCTGAGGGGTTGTTACTGGGAAGCAAGGTGTTAAGTCTTCCACAGGCAAGACTGATCCCTCAGGGTGTATGGCGGTGTAGGGTGCAGGATCAATAAGGCAGACACACACACGAAAGTCTCTTTCTGTACCTTTACTGATGGTAGTTGCAGGCACGTCCAGGGAAGCTGTCAGGGTGGAGATGCACGTCCAGAATCCCACTGAGTAGGTGTAGGGCCTCCGTACTCCTGTATGTGTGTGAGTTTCTGACCTGTATAGAATGAAGCCTAACTCTGTCTTCTCATAAACGCCCGGCTGACTTTGTGGTGAAGCCTTCTTGTGGATAGAACAGTGTCTCTGTATGCAGCGTCCTGCTAGACCCCCGTCTTCCTGATCTCGGTTACGTATCAGCACTGCTGGGCCCCTGCGACCTGAAGTCCAGCAGGGTCTCCGATATCTCCTACTAGTCGTGTAGATGCTAGCAAGCTCGGACCCGGTGTCCGGTAGTGCAGAGTAGAGGTAAGCTATCAATGCTGTTTCAACCTCCGTTACTCTCTTCTTTCTTCCACTCGCCTTTCGTCCTACTCTCACCTTTAACATAAGCACACACTAGCAGTAGATGGCAGTTTCTCCTTCTCTTCACCGCTCTCAAAGCGTCGGCACACTTGTTCACTATAAATACCTCAGTTGACTCAGTTTTGACCAGGCTAAGTGGCAATCTTTCCCACCATTACTGGACTCCACAAAATAAACTAAGTTCAAGCTGTAAACTTTAGTCCTTCAAGCCCTGCAGTTCCCTTTCCTTCGCTTCCTTCTGAGGCTCTGTCTGAAGTAGCTATCAGGACCTTCCGTCAGACTGATTACGCTCACTTCAAGAGCTACTTTCCACTTTTCTAGGGAACTATCAGCTTGTCACGTTCTAAGGTAACTTTCCTCTCAGCTCATCTGAGGTAAAACCAACAACTAGCTAACTCTCAGCTAGACTGCCTTCATCTGACTGCTGTCTCTCTCCAAGGCTCCCTCTGGTGGCTCCAGGGAAATGTGAAGGTGTGAATGAATCTCGGGTATATTTGTGGGTTTACCTTCTGTGCATCCTCCAGGGTAACATGTGGCACCAAGCGCAGCTGGGCTACACATCCCCCCTAGTTATCATCAGCACTCCCAGGCTGAAAAAGAAATAAATTTTATAACATCAACAATAAACAATAACCGTCCCTTGCGGGAGGTAAGGACACTTCGAACTTTGCAATAAATACAAGTACAAGTAGAAAATACCAAATACTTTCAAAGTGCAATACAAGATACTTGTGGAGGACCCGCACCAAACCTCCCACGGTGGTCCTGGGTGGGCTGCAGGACTTCTCTGCTGCAAACCTCACTCAAGGCCACACCATACGGGTTTTGCTTCTGAGGTAGAATGGCTTACGTAAAACCAAGATGGGGCACCAGGTGCCAACTATTTACAATACAGTTCTGTGCTGCAAGAGTCCTCAGCACGCAGTCCTTCATAAGAAACACATTATTTCAATCACATTAACACTTTACCCAACTGGGGTACCATACTTCAAGCATGTAAACATTATCATATACACATTCACAATAAAGTGCAACTTCTTTGGCAACTTTGTACAGTTCAGTAAAACCCTGTCCGGGTCCCACTGTTCTTTAAACATGGCAGCATCTTCCATACCTGCAGCTGGAAGCATACTGTGCGTTCTGTAACACATCACAATAAGATCGTGTCCTGCTACCGGTGTCTGAGTAGCTACAGTTCTCGTTTCAACTTTGCGATTTGCTGGAGGCCTAACAGGTGCCTCTCCAATGCTTAGGCTCTGCAGCATTTTAAATGGTGACGCAGATGATCGGTGTGGCTCAGTTGAGGGCGCACTGGCAGTCGCTGTACTGTTAGCATTGCAGAGTAGGATGCAGGTGCGCGGCCGGGTGCTGCTGTGGCTGGGGCCTGGGGCGCTGAGACGCGGGGTGCGTTGCCGGCTTCAGGGACTGGGTCGCTGATTCGGGAGACATTCAGGGCATACCACCCCTTAAGCCCCCAATGTCGCGTGTAGGTGACAACATCCCCTTTTAGCAGGTCCCTGCCTGGGTGTCTCTCAGGCAGGTGAGACTCTACGTCACAGCAATGAACAAAGATCTTCTGACAGAGCCCGGGCTAGTGTACGAACCCCCAACCTCTCTGGAGTAAAGGCACACACCGTCCCCTGGCGCCGCAGTTTCCGGAGCGTACTTTTATCTCGCCTGACTATCTCCTTGTCAGCAAGATCCTGCTCACGGTACCTCTGGAGAAGCTGCTGGTCTCACGCTGCTCCCGCTGCTGCCGCTGCTCCTGCTCTCGGCGTCGCCACTCATTCTCCTTCTGGGCAGCATACTCACGTCGTCCAAGAGCTCCATTCCTCCCAGTCGATCTCCATCGCTCCGGCAGGATCTCTCCCGTCGTCCCTTCCGGGGGACTGCATTCCGCTGCTACCGCTGCAGCCTCTGGTTCCAGGTCTGGCTGGCATTCCGGTCCGGGCAGGGCCTCCTCATCCTCCTCTCTTCCAGCCGCGTCTTCTGCGGGGTCAGGTACAGCTCTTTCGGGGCCGGCCTCCGGTTTCTCTTCAGCCGCTGGTTCCAGTACTGGCGCGGGTGGCAGTTGCGCATCCTGGGGGGAGAGCAGCACGTCCCACAGCAGCCGCTGTTTCAGGGCACGCCAGCTCTGCTCCATCGCCTCCATCTCTGCGCGTTGTCGAGCCATATCCCTCAGCGCCTCATCCAATTCATCCACTCTTTGCATCCTCGGGTCGTTCTCCCGACCTGGGGACGGTTCAGGCACAGGCTGCAACTCTTCAGGGGAACGGGGTCTGCGCACCGCCATTCCTCCACACAGTGACTCCTGTCCTTCCGCCATCTCATGCCAGGCCAGACTGTGCTTCCCATCTGGAACACTCTGGACTTTTCCGTGGAGGCGGGACTTTTGCTTTCTCTTCTTTGCACTGAGGATGAAGAGGAGGCGGATCTCTCTTGCAGTGGGGCATGCTCTGACATTGTAGAAGCTCTTAGATAAGGCGGCCATAACTTTCGCGCCACAGTGGGGGGTACGCCCACGAATACACGCCCTCCTCTTCACCAGTGCCTAAGGGCGCCAAAATGGCGGCAAATGGCGGCAAAAATCACAAAACAGCAACACAGTCTTTTTGCACAAAAACAGTCCATTCAGGCACACAGGACTCACATATAGCGAGCTTCGTATCCTGTCCGTGACGCCAAGTTTAAGGATGAGTCGCCCGTAGCCAGGGCCTGTGGGGTACTCCGCACCGAGCCCGTTCACTTCAATGGGGGATGTCACGGGTAGCACAGCTCGGTCCGTTGCCCTGGGGGCTCACCTCAATAAAAGGGGGATATTTACAGGGGATTATAAGTTTGTAGAAATGTTCGTGACGCCACCTGTGGTTCCTGGTCAGGGTGACCAGCGCTGCAGGGTAGATCCTCTGAGGGGTTGTTACTGGGCAGCAAGGTGTTAAGTCTTCCACAGGCAAGACTGATCCCTCAGGGTGTTTGGCGGTGTAGGGTGCAGGATCAATAAGGCAGACAAACACACGAAAGTCTCTTTCTGTACCTTTACTGATGGTATAGTTGCAGGCACGTCCCAGGAAGCTGTCAGGGTGGAGGATGCACGTCCAGTAATCCACTGAGTAGGTGTAGGGCCTCCGTACTCCTGTATGTGTGTGAGTTTCTGACCTGTATAGAACGAAGTCTAACTCTGTCTTCTCATAAACGCCCGGCTGACTTTGTGGTGAAGCCTTCTTGTGGATAGAACAGTGTCTCTGTATGCAGCGTCCTGCTAGACCCCCCATCTTCCTGACCTCGGTTACGTATCAGCACTGCTGGGCCCCTGCGACCTGAAGTCCAGCAGGGTCTCCGGTATCTCCTACTAGTCGTGTAGATGCTAGCAAGCTCGGACCCGTGTCCGGTAGTGCAGAGTAGAGGTAAGCGATCAATGCTGTTTCAACCTCCGTTACTCTCTTCTTTCTTCCACTCGCCTTTCGTCCTACTCTCACCTTTAACATAAGCACACACTAGCAGTAGATGGCAGTTTCTCCTTCTCTTCACCGCTCTCAAAGCGTCGGCACACTTGCTCACTATAAATACCTCAGTTGACTCAGTTTTGACCAGGCTAAGTGGCAATCTTTCCCACCATTACTGGACTCCACAAAATAAACTAAGTTCAAGCTGTAAACTTTAGTCCTTCAAGCCCTGCAGTTCCCTTTCCTTCGCTTCCTTCTGAGGCTCTGTCTGAAGTAGCTATCAGGACCTTCCGTCAGACTGATCTACGCTCACTTCAAGAGCTACTTTCCACTTTTCTAGGGAACTATCAGCTTGTCACGTTCTAAGGTAACTTTCCTCTCAGCTCATCTGAGGTAAAACCAACAACTAGATAACTCTCAGCTAGACTGCCTTCATCTGACTGCTGTCTCTCTCCAAGGGCTCCCTCTGGTGGCTCCAGGGAAATGTGAAGGTGTGAATGAATATCGGGTATATTGGTGGGTTTACCTTCTGTGCATCCTCCAGGGTAACATGTGGCACCAAGCACAGCTGGGCTACACACTTCACTTAGGGATCAGGTTACAGCTGCCTATTGAAGTCTATGGAGTGGAGGCAGAATTAGAGAGAGGCAGAGAAGCATAGAGACCGGTGCTTTCTAGTGTGAAGTTTATCTCACCGCAGTGATAGATTCGCAGCTACACTTCTCAGTACTGCTGTATAACGTCCTGCATGCTGCTGCTTCTTCTTAACATGTCGGTGTATGCTGTGTATGGGAGACATCATAGCAGCTACTATCTACCCAATAGCTCAGAGAAAACTGAAAATTACAGATAGAGCCTGCAGGTGAAAAACTGGGGAAAAAAATGCAGGATATGAGTAAAATAATGGCTACACCCATGAGAGCCTATTCTGTAAATGAACTGAAATACAGAAACACTTTATACAACTTGTCACCATTCTGCTATCTAGGACTGACTCACAGCTGCTCATCCTGACATTCCTGGTTCATGATAATGCCAGAAATGAAATTAACACATATGTTAAAGTAGGTAGAAGAAAGGACCAGTAGAATGTAAGTGCGGCCTCACGCAGGAGGTGTCACTTCTACAATGGGTACACAAGGCTGGGGGGCAATAATCGGCTTTGAGCTCCACATTACTCCACTATATTCCTCTATGATCTGTAGTCCGGACTAGATGTGAGAGCACGAGATTCTGCCTGCAGGTGACCCCGAGTCCAGGAGGCGCTCTGGAGTCCTGGATCTGATTGTCTTTGACATTTGATGACGGTTTATGGCTCATATCTGTAACATTATCCTTTATGATGCGTCTCAGTTGCTCGGCTCTGGATTATACTATTGCTCTGAGCCACCTTTATAGACAATCTGTGAGGACGTTTCCGCTCCCGAACACACAGGAGCTTCAGTTATGGTCACTCTGATGCCCCTGATCAGTCAACATGTGCAACCCAGATGATGATTCCCAGAGCTGCATCTCCTGCCAAGAAGGAGAGACGCATTGTTGCAGTGAGAGAGTCCAAGATGTCCTCTCTACCGTGTTGCATCATACAGTTTGCATACAGAATTAATGGATATTAAAAAATCACTGTGTACATACATTACATTACTGATCCTGAGTTACATCCTGTATTATACTCCAGAGCTGCACTCACTATTCTGCTGGTGCAGTCACTGTGTACATACATTACATTACTGATCCTGAGTTACACCCTGTATTATACTCCAGAGCTGCGCTCACTATTCTGCTGGTGCAGTCACTGTGTACATACAGTACGTTACTGATCCTGAGTTACATCCTGTATTATACTCCAGAGCTGCGCTCACTATTCTGCTGGTGCAGTCACTGTGTACATACAGTACATTACTGATCCTGAGTTACATCCTGTATTATACCCCAGAGCTGCACTCACTATTCTGCTGGTGCAGTCACTGTGTACATACATTACATTACTGATCCTGAGTTACATCCTGTATTATACCCCAGAGCTGCACTCACTATTCTGCTGGTGCAGTCACTGTGTACATACATTACATTACTGATCTTGTACTGATCCTGAGTTACAGTCAGTATTATACTCCAGAGCTGCACTCACTATTCTCCTGGTGCAGTCACTGTGTACATGCATTACATTACTGATCCTGAGTTACATCCTGTATTATACTCCAGAGCTGCACTCACTATTCTGCTGGTGCAGTCACTGTGTACATATATTACATTACTGATCCTGAGTTACATCCTGTATTATACTCCAGAGCTGCACTCACTATTCTGCTGGTGCAGTCACTGTGTACATACATTACATTACTGATCCTGAGTTACATCCTGTATTATGCTCCAGAGCTGCACTCACTATTCTGCTGGTACAGTCACTGTGTACATACATTACATTACTGATCTTGTACTGATCCTGAGTTACAGTCAGTATTATACTCCAGAGCTGCACTCACTATTCTGCTGGTGCAGTCACTGTGTACATACATAATATTACTGATCCTGTACTGATCCTGAATTATATCCTGTATTATACTCCAGAGCTGCACTCACTATTCTGCTGGTGCAGTCACTGTGTACATACATTACATTACTGATCCTGTACTGATCCTGAGTTACATCCTGTATTGTATTCTTACATCCTCTATTATACTCCAGAGCTGCACTCACTATTCTGCTGGTGCAGTCACCAAGAACGGCGACAGACAGCCCCCTGTAAGTGAGTATAGTTAACGGTCTATTTTGCCTTGTAGGACTAATTGGAGTCATTGTAGAAAGCTGTCACATGGGTCTGAAAGGCGGTGGCTGTAGGTTACATCGGAAAAAATGGTGACGGGTTCCCTTTAAAAATGTCAGAACCAGGAATAAAAATGTAATTTCCAAGGTTATAATTCAGCAGAGTGAGATTTGTACAGACACTGAGATAGCAGGGAATGCTGGGAGATTTCTGATCTGAAGCCTTTTAGATTGAAAATGCTCTCAAATTAAACCAGGTGATAACAGAGAGTGAAGGAGGCTCAGTTTCATCCTTAATGGGGACATTGCAAATTGAAAATTGGGGTTCTAATTAACACAACCTCATTAATACGACTGATTACAATAAGAACTTTGCAGCTGTAAATTACCATCCTGACTGATGGTTCTCAGTGTCAGCGGACTCATGAGCCAGCGCGTTTCCTTCTAACTGAATCGCGTCCTCCAGTGACATCCATATGAATAATGTCCATGCCTATAAAGCGATGCTTGAGCCCCCCGCTCCCCCGCTCTCTGCTCTTGTTATGAAAAGTTAACATCTTTGCGCCAGATGTTCCATGGCACGAGTCCTGTCAATCATCCTCATCTGCATGGAGGCCGCGGCTGGGACCCGGGACGCTCGCTGTACAAAATCCTAAGCTGCAATAATAACTGAGATTTCAGAGTTTTACTCTGCTTCAACCACTTTCCCGGAGTTTTATCTCCAGATATTCTGTGTTGTCAAAACTCTGGTCAAAATGATGACAAGGATTATAATGATTACAGAGAAATTAACCCTTAAATTCTGAAAAATCTCACTAAATACAAATCTTCTGTCAAACTCCGGCGGCCTTCTAGTAAAGCCGGATGGAAACCAATATGGTTGTGACGATAGTGACACAAAAAGCAGAATAGTGAGTGCAGCTCTGGAGTATAATACAGGATGTAACTCAGGATCAGTAATGTAATGTATGTACACAGTGACTGCACCAGCAGAATAGTGAGTGCAGCTCTGGAGTATAATACAGGATGTAACTCAGGATCAGTAATGTAATGTATGTACACAGTGACTACACCAGCAGAATAGTGAGTGCAGCTCTGGAGTATAATACAGGATGTAACTCAGGATCAGTAATGTAATGTATGTACACAGTGACTGCACCAGCAAAATAGTGAGTGCAGCTCTGGGGTATAATACAGGATGTAACTCAGGATCAGTAATGTAATATATGTACACAGTGACTGCACCAGCAGAATAGTGAGTGCAGCTCTGGAGTATAATACAGGATGTAACTCAGGATCAGTAATGTAATGTATGTACACAGTGACTGCACCAGCAGAATAGTGAGTGCAGCTCTGGACCAACCTACAGGAAGGGGCGGAGCTTGCCGTGCGGTCTGACTGTGGTGCCTGTGTGTGCTGCTCGGGAAGGGAGGTTTTTCCATCCAGGACTTTTTGTCTGCCTCCTTCCCAAGAAAGAAGGCTCATTTTGGGACTGGCCTCCGGGGCTGGGCCCCCGTCTCCCACCTCCCGGTCCAAGCCGGCGGGGGGTGGGAGGACTCCCAATCCGGCTAGGGTCACAAGATCTGGCCAAGGATCCAGTATGAAGACCCGCAGTACCCCCGAGGCCATGACCGCGGCGGCTTCTTCCCCCGGAGGTAGGCCGAGTACGAGCAGGGGTGCTGCAGCGGGACCCCTTAAGTGGGGCACCAAGGCGGCGAAGGAAACCACCGTGGTTTATGGTTCCCGTGTCCATGCGCACCTCTGTGAGTATGAGGACGCCTCAAGGGAGCTAAGATCCCTCTGGGGGGAGTTGAGGGTAGCTAAGTAGAGGTCCAACAGGGCCTCCGGCAATAAGAAGGCCGAGCTATCCGCCGCGGTCAGAAAGATCCAGAGATCCATAGAAGACCTGGCAACCCGGAGGTGCGAGATCCTGGCCGGCAGCGGGCCCTTCCGTGAAAAGCTGGAAAATGATGACCGGTTCAGAGCCATGACCGGAGGGGCTCCTGAGGGGCCACGGAGCCCCGGCCAGGCAGTGGAGGAGGAGGAATGCGAGGAGGAGGTCGTGCCCTACCCACCGCCTGGTGGCCTGGTAAGAGATCTCCAGGCGTCGCACAGCGGGATAGCCCCCGAGCAAGTGGCTCTCCCGCCAGATTCTGGCTCTTCAGAGGGCAGCGAGTGCGAGGGGGAGGATGAGAATGGTGGTAGTAGTAGCAGTGAGGGGGGCTGCCTCGTCATGCAGCAGATTCGGCAGATCGAGTCCCCGGTCCGGTTTAACCAGCTGCGGTTCGGGGATGAGATCTGCGATGACGAGGCAACCAGGAGGGGGATGAAGAGAAAAGCTAAGAAGAAAGTAAAGAAAACATCTTATGTCCAGAAGTTTGTGTATGTCCCCCTCTCTGGGGCCCCCCGATCCCGCTGTGCGGCACCCGCTACCCACCCCGGCTCGGGCTCTGTTGTGGGTCCGCAGAAAGGGAGCGGGGAGATTACAGGCCATGACACGCAGGGCGCCGCCTCTGTTTGTGGTAATGGAGGGGGTAGTGACGTGTCTGATATGGAGCATGGTGTGGAGGGCGGCCCAGTGGTGGGCAAGAGAGTGTCAGCCGGGACCGCATCTCCGGCGGTGAGCGCTGTGGTGTCTGGGTCCCCCACTTACGGATCCGTTACTGGATCGCTTCTGGGGACACAGGCACCCAGTAAAGTGAAGGGGGCGGGACCTGCGGCTCCGGCAGAGCCGGCTCATAAGAAACAACTGGTGCGGTCAGCTCCCCCGGCGGGGTCTGCGGTGAAGTCTGGTCTGGT
Organism: Oophaga sylvatica; assembly: GCA_033576555.1. Taxonomy (NCBI): domain Eukaryota; kingdom Metazoa; phylum Chordata; class Amphibia; order Anura; family Dendrobatidae; genus Oophaga; species Oophaga sylvatica. The sequence goes on from JARQOD010000009.1 coordinate 82,497,294, forward strand.
GGCCCCGCCGCCGGTTAATGCTAAGGGGAAGTGGCCTAGCTTGGGGCCGGCCACCGGAGTCGCTGTGCCCAAGCTGTTTGTGGCCCAGGGTGTGGTGGTGGGGGGCGCTGTGCCCCGGGGGACTGGTACCGCCGGGGGGGCCCCTGGGGGTGGACCCGGCTCCGGGTCGGCTCCGGGGGTCCCGCTGCGGCCGGTCTCGGGGGGTGTGGCCTCCTCGGCACCCGCCGCTCATGTGGGTGCAGCTCTGGACGGCAGCGTTGTGAAGCTGGAGGATGGGGGCGTGGCTTCCCAGCAAAAGGAAAAAAAAATGGTGATCTTGGCCAGCAGTGAAGCAGAAACTGCAGCTGCAGCAGACAACATCAAGGGCACATGCCTGGCCGGGTCCCCTGAGTCTGGGGGCTTACCTGCAGTGGGGGCGCCGGCGAGGAGCCGGGATGGAGCTGGAGACAGGACTGCTCCTGGCTTGGTCTCTGCCAGTGGGAGAGAAGGCAGCTCTGTGCAGGCTGTGGAGGAAGTGCTGCTGAAGCCCAATGGCAGCAAAGATCTTAAAGGGCCATCAGCACCGTGTGTACAGAACCCCCCGGCAAGGAAGATGCCACCAGTAGGTGGCAGTAGCAGTGTGGTAAGATCTACTAATACCCAAAAAGTGAGGCAAAATAATATTGACCCCAGTGTGCATGTGAGTGAGAGTGGGGTGACTGATGGAGTGGATGAGGAGGGTGTGGGTATGGAAGTGTCTGCGGTTGAGGATGCGGGTTGCAGTGCATCTAAAGTGGCAAGTGTGAATGGGGTGATAAGTGTGAATGGGGTGTCTGATGGTTCTGGAAGGAGGGGGGAGGGGGCCGGTCCATCTGTCCCCCCAGCCGCCGCTCCTCTGAGTTATTCGGGGGTGGTGGCTGGAGCCTCAGGGTCTGGTCAGGGGGTTTCCTCGCCTCTGGACCTCAAGGATGGCGTCTTGCGGCGCCGTTTCCTGGAGGCCCTCAAAAAGGGAGAACGGACGATCAATGTAGAGGGAAGAGAGGTGGACTTGGCCTTTTGGCTGGATAGATACGGCCTGGCTGCCTTCCAAGATAAAAGGGAGGGGGAAACGGTTTGGTCCCTCCCGACAGCCGGGCAGGGGGTGGCCAGGCGGAATGTGGTCCGTCTTCGGTGGAGGGGCAGTGAAGCGTGCCCGCCAAGAGCAAGGGTTGTGGAGCTCCTTCTGAAGATGGACTTCAGGGCGACGGACATCTTTGCCCTGATTCATCCGTTTGGCACCTCCTTCTTCGATGTCAGTTTTGTTCGGCCGGAGGGCCTAGAGCTTTTCTGGTCGAATTTCGAACTGGCAAAGGGGGAGCCCGGCTGGCGAGACTTTGCCGTTCAGGCGGTGTCTCGCCAAAATAGTGTAAAGAGGGTGACCGTTCTGACAAGTAACGAGTCACTCTCTGGGGTCGACATCATGACGTGGCTTTCCCGTTATGGGGAAGTCACGGACGTCCCTAAGAAAAATAGGGACGAGTTTGGCATTTGGTCAGGGGGCTGGACCTTCATGGTAAAGTTGAAGGTTTCAGGAGGTACGGTCACCCACATCCCCTCCTCAGCATTTCTGGGGAGGGACAGAATCCAGATCTTCTACCAGGGGCAACCGAAGGTCTGCCACAGGTGCGGTGATCCCCGCCACTTCAGCGCAGGCTGCAAGGTGCAGAAGTGTGCCTTGTGTGGCGGGGTAGGTCATCTTGCCGCGGCCTGTGGTGACATTAGGTGTCACCTGTGTGGTGACCTAGGTCACCCGTATAGCCGCTGCCCCCGCTCCTTTTCCGGCACCATCTCTGGCCCAGCGGGGGGGAGCCATGGGGGGGTCCCCGGTGGTGCAACCTTTGCTGGGGCTGGGGGTGGAGGCGTGGCAACAGGTGAGGCACCGTAAGGGCAGGGGCAGGATAAGCCTCAGGCAACTGGGGTGATGACTGCCCCCACCCTGGAGGCGGCAGCCGAAGCCTCTGAGGCCCTGGGGGAGAAGGCGGTGAGCGAGGAGATCCGGAGGATGGAGAGGGAGGGTTTGGCTGCTTCTGATAACTCTTCCCAGTATGAAAGTGTGGATGAAGAGGTGGTGGAGCAGCCTAAAAAAATGGGTGACAATCGTACCGGTAAGAGGCGGAAGAAGAAGAACAAGGCTAAAAATCTAATGCCCCCCCCTGACCGCTAAGGTGCCCACGGAAGGGCTCACCGGCTCACCTCTGATCCCCCTCTCCAATCGGTTCCAAGCCCTCGATGACTCTGCTGTGTCGGAGGTCGGGGGTGAGGGGCCGGACGCAACATCTGGGGTGCCTTCAGGGAGTGGCGAGGTCCGTCCTCTGGGGATTCACACTCCTCTGGCGGGGGGACTACCTCGGGGTCCAGGGGCGAGGAATCTAGTGCTGGGAAGGAGGTGTCCACTGCTGCTAAGGAGGATATGGACACCTCGGTGTCTTTAAAGAGAAGGGGTGAGTCGGGCTCCTCCTCAGAGGGGGAAAGGAAATCTGTGGGTACGGTTAAAAAACAGGCCATCTAACTCAATCACCCATGATGGCGGAACCTACCCCGTTGACTCTGGCGTCGATTAATGTCGCCAGCATAAAGTCGGATACGGCAAGATTTACGGCCTTTGATTTTTTCACCCGGGTTGAGGCTGATATTTTATTATTGCAGGAGACCAGACTAACAGACCTGGGGTCCATCCACAAAGCAAAGAGGGAATGGAGGAGTGGGCCCTCATACTGGTCTCTTGCGGCCGAGCCGTATAGCGGGGTAGCGGTTCTTTTTAAGACCGCGGAGGTGGAATGCAGACGGGTGATCGAGGTAGAAATGGGGAGATGTTTGGTCCTTGACGTCTTCATGAGGGGACAGGAGCTTCGGCTCATCAATATCTATGGCCCGCAATCTAAGTGGGACCGTAAATGTCTCTTCCTGAGGATCAAGCCCTATCTTTTTACGAGCCGGCAGGTGGTCTTCGGTGGGGATTTTAATGCTATAACCAGACTCCGTGATAGGGGAGGCCCCGGAGACCGGCTGACTTATGATAGCGTAGCCTTGAATAACATAGTAAGCGAAGCTCGCCTGGTGGATGTCCACATCCGGCACACCCCAGGTCACGAGGGTTTCACCTTTTATAGGGGAAGCAGTAGGTCTAGGATAGATAGTTTTTTTTTAAAGGAGGAAGCCGTCTCTTCTGCAGTGTCCGCTGTTGAGGTGGAGTTCTCCGATCACTGTTTAATTTTCTTTACTTTGAATGTTACAGAGACTCCCCGGATGGGGAGAGGCCTATGGAAGCTGAATTCGTCCCTTCTGGAAGAAGCGGAAGTAAGACAGTCCTTTGAGGAATTTCTTCAGAGCCAGGTACCTCTCTTGGGTCTCTGTAATAGTAAGTCTGAGTGGTGGGAGATCTTCAAAAGAAGGGTCGCAAGGTTCTTCCGTCAGCTCTCGAGCCTCAGGGGCCTGAACAGGTACCGCCTGTATCGGCAGCTGGGGAGGAAACTCGAGCAGCTCGTCTCGACTGGAGGGGACCGAGAGGAAATCTCCAGGTGAAGACCTTGCTCAAGGGGTGCCAGTACGATAGGCACACATCCTTGGTTTTTGAGAGGGATTTCGGGAGGTACCGCTCGCCCGACCCTTACAGAAACTGCAGGTTGTCAGTGAATTGTAAGATGGTGACAGGACTGATCGACAGTACGGGGTCCCTGAACAGATCCAAATCAGGGATCCTGGAGGTGGTCAGATCCTTCTACTCGCACCTCTTGGGGAGGAGGGATCCTGATCGGGATGAGATGTCGGCTTTCCTGGCTGAAACCATCCCTGAGCCGGGGGATGACCCCTCTCTTCATGTTTTGGCAGAAGCAATCAGGGAAGAGGAAGTGAGACGGGCGATTGATGGGCTACGGCCCAAAAAGTCGCCCGGTCCGGATGGCTTAACATCCGAGTTCTACAAGACTTTTCGGGACTCTTTGGTCCCCCTCTTGACTGAGGTGTTTAATGAGTGCCTCTCCTCGGACACTCTGCCCAGTTCAATGAGGAAGTCAGCCCTGATTATCCTGTCAAAGGGTAAAGACTCGTCCCGTATTGAGAATTGGCGTCCCATAGCGCTTCTCAATACGGACCGAAAGGTTCTGGCAAAGGTGCTTTTTAATCGGTTGGTGAAATTTGCACCCCGGCTCCTTTCGGGGGCCCAGCACTGCTCTGTTCCAGGCCGCAGTACATTTAGTGCTGTGCTCGGTGTCCGAGAGGCAGTGGAGCAGGGCAGGGCAGGTCACTGGAAGGGGTACTTGCTGTCCTTAGACCAGGCAAAGGCCTTTGACCGGGTTAACCATGAGTACCTCTGGTCCGTCCTTCTGAGGTACGGTCTGCCTGGGAGGTTTGTTGATTGGTTGAGAGTTTTATACAATGGGGCAGAGACTTTTCCGCTAGTGAACGGTTGGGTCGGACACCCTTTTGAGGTGAGGGCTGGTGTCCGCCAGGGCTGTCCTCTGAGCCCACTGTTATACGTGTTCGCGATCGACCCCCTTTTAAGGAGGGTGGAGCGCGGACCGTTGGTGGGAGTCGGGATGGACCGAGTGGAGCCAGAGGCCGCCTTGAGGGTAGTGGCGTACGCTGACGACGTTTCCCTTTTTGTATCCTCGAGAGAGGAGGCGGATTGCGTGATGTCTGAGGTTGAACGCTACTCGGTGGCATCCGGGTCCATGATCAACCGGGACAAGTGTGAGAGTCTCTGGCTGGGAGGGGGAGATCCAAGTTTTGATCTCCCGGACACCCTTCCAGGGCCTCAGGCCACAGCAAAAATATTAGGCATCAGTTTCGGCCCGGGGGACTATCCCCAGCAAAACTGGGAGGGCAGACTTAAGATTGCCGCCCAGAAGGTGGATCAGTGGAAGGGTTGGTCCTTGACCCTAAGGGAAAGGGTTAGTCTTGCCAAGGGCTATTTGCTTCCTTTGCTAATATATCTGGGCAGCGTCTGCATCTTGCCAGAGCCTCTTTGGACACGGGTCTACAGCCTGTTTTTCCAATTATTATGGGGAAACAGGCTGAACCTAATCAAGAGGGAGGTCACGTACCGCACGAGGAGACTAGGAGGGTTGGGTATGGTCAACCCAGTGGTGTTTCTAGTAAACACCTTTCTTAAGGCAAACATCGCCAACCTCTGGTCAGAGAGGGCTCCTCCGTGGGTATTCTCCTGTAGGGGATGGTTTCGGCCTTTCTTCCAGGAATGGGAGACAAGAGGGCAGGTGAAGGACCTTCGTACACCTCATGGGCATCTTCCGGCTTACGTTACCCCGGTTCTGAAGGTGATCCGTCGGTGGGTTCTGGGAGTGTGGGAGATCAGGATCATGTCAAGAAGGTTTCTTGACAATAGGGTCCTGTTGACCCACTTTCAGAAGCCCCTGGAGCTCAGGGATTGCCCAAGCCGGGATCTGGAGGTGGGACTCCGGTTATTGAACTCTAAGCGGATCCCCTTGAAGTTTTGGGACTTGGCTTGGCGCTGCTTCCATGGGAAGCTGTATGTGAGGGACAACCTGAAGTGCAGGAGCTCTGATGACCGGGATTGTCCCCGCGAGGAGTATGGTGGCATGCTTGAGAGCATGGAGCACTTCCTGCTTCGGTGTCCCTTTAATACAGAGGTCTACAGCAGGGTGGGTGCTTCCATTGGCTGGCCCAGGCTGGCAGGCCTCTCCTATGAGGAGTGGGCCTATGGGGCATTCAGGTCCCTTGGTGGCCGAGATCGGGGCACTGTTTTCTTAGTTAGTTTAGTAACTAGATTCTGCACGTGGAATGCACGGTGTCTAGTGTCTACTCAGCGGAAAGTCCTCCCCAGGGAAGAGGTGATTAGGAACATCCTGGGTGACCTGGCAAAAGTGCGCTCCCTGGAGTTTGAGAGGCTGGGTGCAGGGAGGGCCTCTCTCCTATGGAGGGGTTTCTCCTTTAATGTGCCCTAGGGTGAGTTAGGTTCTGTGTGCCTGTGATAGGGCTGAGTTAGTATTTTTTATCCTTTTATCTTTATTTTGTAGGGTCAGATAGATGTGTAGGGACAGGGAGGGACAGATAGGGACAGTCTTTAGGGACAGGTAGTTAGTATTAGGTTGGTAGTGAGGGTCAGTGAGGGACAGGTAGGGGCAGGTAGGGAGAGGTTGGTAGGGCTATAGGGACAGGATTTTCTCTTTTGTGTTGTTAGGGAGGGTCAGGGTGATGTGTGGTAGATTAGGGTGAGAGCCTCTATGGTCTCCAGTTCCTGGTGGTGGCTGTAACCCTCACTCATAGATTTTTGTTTTGTAATTGGTAACCTGGGTATAGGGCTTGCAAGCATTGAACTTGGGCCTGTTCTTTGGTCATGGTTAAGGTGTGTAGTGGTTATTATTGATAGGTGTTATTATTGATATATGTTATTATAAGGTTGTGTATATATACTGTATATATATGTTGTATGTGTACTATAATGCTTGTAGGGGGATTTAGTTTAGGTTGGGTGGGGGGGTTTCTTGGGGGGAGGGGGGATGGGTTTTGGAGAATGGACGTCCGGCGGGATGCCAAGAAGATTTGCTGTGTAAGAAAGGCTACAAACTTTCGTGGGACCTGGTGTGATAGGCCACAAACTTTCGTGGGACCTTTGGGGGAATGGCGGTGGTTTAGTTTAGGAAAATAATAATAATATAAAAATAAAAAAAATTTAAAAATTAAAAAAATATATATATATGTATATACGAGGTATAGTATGTGTGTATATATATGTATAGTACATGTGTGTATATATATGTATATGAAAATTGTATCATTAATTTTGGCCAGGTGGCCTATTTACTTTCTTTAGGGCAGTTGGCTGAATTTTGTTTTTTTTCTAGAGGTGAATGCATGGGTATGAGTGTATGAGGGAAAAAAAAAAGGATATAGGTTGAGGTCTCTTCCCTTGCCGGGGGTGTTAATGAAATGGAGAAACGTTTTGTTTCTATATATCTGTTGGACATTGGACTTTTGGGATTTATGGATAATGTTTTTTTTATTGAGTTTGTTTGTAAGTTTTGTCTATGTTTTGCCTGTAAGTTTAGTTTTGTATTTTTATAATAAAAGAGATACAGGATGTAACTCAGGATCAGTAATGTAATGTATGTACACAGGGACTGCACCAGCAAAATAGTGAGTGCAGCTCTGGAGTATAATACAGGATGTAACTCAGGATCAGTAATGTAATGTATGTACACAGTGACTGCACCAGCAGAATAGTGAGTGCAGCTCTGGAATATAATACAGGATGTAACTCCGGATCAGTAATGTAATGTATGTACACAGTGACTGCACCAGCAGAATAGTGAGTGCAGCTCTGGGGTATAATACAGGATGTAACTCAGGATCAGTAATGTATGTACACAGTGACTGCACCAGCAGAATAGTGAGTGCAGCTCTGGAGTATAATACAGGATGTAACTCAGGATCAGTAATGTAATGTATGTACACAGTGACTGCACCAGCAGAATAGTGAGTGCAGCTCTGGGGTATAATACAGGATGTAACTCAGGATCAGTAATGTAATGTATGTACACAGGGACTGCACCAGCAGAATAGTGAGTGCAGCTCTGGGGTATAATACAGGAGGTAACTCAGGATCAGTAATGTAATGTATGTACACAGTGACTGCACCAGCAGAATAGTGAGTGCAGCTCTGGAGTATAATACAGGATGTAACTCAGGATCAGATATTTAATGTATGTACACAGTGACTGCACCAGCAGAATAGTGAGTGCAGCTCTAAAGTATAATACAGGATGTAACTCAGGATCAGTAATGTATGTACACAGTGACTGCACCAGCAGAATAGTGAGTGCAGCTCTGGGGTATAATACAGGATGTAACTCAGGATCAGTAATGTAATGTATGTACACAGGGACTGCACCAGCAGAATAGTGAGTGCAGCTCTGGGGTATAATACAGGAGGTAACTCAGGATCAGTAATGTAATGTATGTACACAGTGACTGCACCAGCAGAATAGTGAGTGCAGCTCTGGAGTATAATACAGGATGTAACTCAGGATCAGATATTTAATGTATATACACAGTGACTGCACCAGCAGAATAGTGAGTGCAGCTCTAAAGTATAATACAGGATGTAACTCAGGATCAGTAATGTAATGTATGTACACAGTGACTGCACCAGCAGAATAGTGAGTGCAGCTCTGGGGTATAATACAGGATGTAACTCAGGATCAGTAATGTAATGTATGTACATAGTGACTGCACCAGCAAAATAGTGAGTGCAGCTCTGGAGTATAATACAGGATGTAACTCAGGATCAGTAATGTAATGTATGTACACAGGGACTGCACCAGCAGAATAGTGAGTGCAGCTCTGGGGTATAATACAGGAGGTAACTCAGGATCAGTAATGTAATGTATATACACAGTGACTGCACCAGCAGAATAGTGAGTGCAGCTCTGGAGTATAATACAGGATGTAACTCAGGATCAGTAATGTAATGTATGTACACAGTGACTGCACCAGCAGAATAGTGAGTGCAGCTCTGGGCCCGGGCCCTTGGCATGAAGATGTTATTTTGTGTATGCTGCGCCAGTGCGTTGTGCAATACTGGATGCTTAATCCCTGCAGCTCCAAGCAACTGGTATCTGTGAGGTGATGGTGCTATAATGTCAGTGTGGAGAAGGTGTGATATGTAATAGTTTAGGGGGATTCACCCCAGACTGCAGCTTTAGTATCAGGAGTAGGATGACTCTGGAGCTGTACAGTAAGCCGCATTACTGTGATTTCTATTTTGTCATCCTCTCCCTTGGCTGCCTCTATTCATCATCATAAATTTGTCGGCTAGCAGCCCCTAAGGAAAGATTAACTCCTCTTCGGAGCTAAAGTGGGAAGGAATAAATTCATTTCAGAAGCTGCATATTGCAAATACCTTACTAGGAGCAACATTCATTTTTATACTCCTGTTATATCCAGAGCTGCACTCAACCTTCTACTGGTTTTCTGAACACTTTTAACGTCATCCTGTCACCTCCTGCTGGATCAGTGTCTGTACTGAACATGTGGAGCATTGTTGTCCTTGCAGAGATGTGTCACTCCTCTTTTTTTTTTAAATATGGTCCATAAGGCTATTTTTTTTTGTGTGGCCTCCATAAGAGATAGGTAATATTATAGTGAATTAGGCAATTACTTGATTGCTTGTAAGTCTCCTAGGAGACCAATTAAAGTTGTAGAAAAAAAAATATAAAAGAAAATAAAAAAATATAAAAGTTCATATCACTCCCTTTTTTCCAAGATGTAAATAAAATCTAAAAAAAAAAAAAACCCTAACATATATGGTATTTACAGGTGCGTAACCATCCAAATTGATTGCACATTTTAATATTTAACCCCCTATATCGAAATGAAAAAGTCACTGTTTTCTGGTAGATTTCCAAAGAAATGGTATAAAAAGAAACAGAAATTCGGAATGATTGGCAAAAATGCCAATGATAAAAACTGCAGCTTATACTGAAAAAAACATGCCCTACTCTATAGACCAAAAAAGAAAAAAATGGTATAGTTCATGTAAGGCGAAGAGGAAAAATCAAAAGCGAAGAGGGACCAACTTGGACTTTGTTGGCCAAGGGCACACAAGACCCTAGAGCCGGCCTGGGGTCACCCACAAATGATAGCACTTGGTGTTACAGCCACAGATAATTAATGTGCAATCAAAGTTGACGGTAGGTTGTTCGGTGGTGCAAGATCCAAATGGCCAAGTCGTCAGGGTCAGTGACATCCTGATGTGCTCCGTGCAATCAGCCATAAGACCTGCAGCAGTGATTGGATACAATGATGCAAACAAATGTAACTACATGTGTAAATATTGGACCTCATTTCCTTTCTATTTACATTCACAGTAATGTAATATAAAGTTAAATGTCTGGAGCTAACCTGCCCATTACTATCACACCTATGCTAGGATCCTGCAGATCAGCTGGAAGTCAAATTCCAAAATACACTGATAACATCAGTCTGAATTTAGCTTTGACTAAAGAAAGAGCTGAAATCAGAAAAAAAAGTCCATTTAAATTACATTGCATAAATGTTTTACAAATTAGGGCACTGAGGAATATTTTTAGTGACCGAAATTATTTGGATTCTTTACACCCTCAACAGTGTCTGGAATGACTTATGAGGAACCAAAAAAATGCATCTTCACGCCAACACAGTGACACCCACAAAAGGCAAGAGGAATCTCACCAGGGTCTCATCTATGAACACAGGGAAAACTGGACAGAGATCAACATTGTCTCAGAAAACAAAGAAAGCACTAAAAGCATTAAATAAATATCCATAAATAAAATACATAAATATCCAACCAGACTGTCCTGTATTGTAAAGAGGGTAGTTGTAACTAAAGGTTCATAATGGCACCATGCAAAGTTCTACAACCTTCTGAAAGCCAATGTGCTTTCAACAAATCTGTATGGTCAAGAAAGTAAAATTGACAACAAAATATCTATTATAATACTAACCTTTCCGTAAAGAATGTAAGAACTATAATACTGCTTTCTATGTATTAGAACATAACTGGGCAACACAGTGGCTCAGTGGTTAGCACTGCAGCCTTGCAGCGCTGGGGTCCTGGGTTCAAATCCCACCAAGGACAACGACTGTAAGGAGTTTGTATGTTCTCCCTGCGTTTGCATGGGATTCCTCCAGGTTTCTACCCACATTCCAAAGACATACGGATAGGGATTCTAGATTGTGAGCCCAAATGGGGACAGTGACAATAATGTCTGTAAAGCGCTGAGGAATGAATGGCGCTATATAAATGAGTAAAATAAATAAAAAACAAATATAGAAATAACTGTTATAATACTGCCCCTTTGTAAAAGCATACTGCCCTTATGAACAAGAATATAACTACTATAATACTGCACCTATGTACAAGAATATAACTACTATAATACTGCTCCTATGCACATGAATATAACTACTATAATACTGCTCCTATGTACAAGAATATAACTACTATAATACTGCTCCTATATACAAGACTATAACTACTATAATACTGCTCCTATGTACAAGAATATAACTACTATAATACTGCCCTTATGAACAAGAATATAACTACTATAATACTGCTCCTATGTACAAGAATATAACTACTATAATACTGCTCCTATGTACAAGAATATAACTACTATAATACTGCTTCTATGTACAAGAATATAATTAGTATAATACTGCCCCTATGTACAAGAATATAACTATTATAATACTGCTCCTATGTACAAGAATATAACTACTATAATACTGCCCCTATGTGCAAGAATATAACTACTATAATACTGCTCCTATGTGCAAGAATATAACTACTATAATACTGCTCCTATGTACAAGAATATAATTACTATAATACTGCCCCTATGTGCAAGAATATAACTACTATAATACTGCTCCTATGTACAAGAATATAATTACTATAATACTGCTCCTATGTACAAGAATATAACTACTATAATACTGCTCCTATGTACAAGAATATAATTACTATAATACTGCTCCGATGTACAAGAATATAACTACTATAATACTGCTCCTATGTACAAGAATATAACTACTATAATACTGCCCCTATGTACAAGAATATAACTACTATAATACTGCCCCTATGTGCAAGAATATAACTACTATAATACTGCTCCTATGTACAAGAATATAACTACCATAATACTGCCCCTATGTGCAAGAATATAACTACTATAATACTGCTCCTATGTACAAGAATATAATTACTATAATACTGCTCCTATGTACAAGAATATAACTACTATAATACTGCTCCTATGTACAAGAATATAACTACTATAATACTGCTCCTATGTACAAGAATATAATTACTATAATATTGCCCCATGTACAAGAATATAACTACTATAATACTGCCCCTATGTACAAGAATATAACTACTATAATACTGCCTCCATGTACAAGAATATAACTACTATAATACTGCTCTCATTTACAGGAAACCTCTGTCACTCAGGCTCTGTTCCCTGCCCAATACAGCTTCTTTCTGCTTGAGCTATGGCTCTTATGTTGAACCTGTCAGTCAAGCAAGAGGAGGCGGTGCTGGAAGTGGAATAGAGCTGGAGTGACGGAAGCTTCAGATCTACAAATAGCTCTTTAGTCTCATTTGCATATCAATTCAAATGTTTATTTCTCAGTAATGGAGGAACAGCGCAGCCATCTTTTTAATGCAATCACGCCTACATAGTTATGTAGATAAATGTGCACTATTGCGTGATTTTCATTTTATAAAGCTGCTCTTTATTGGATATTCCCCATATTTACCATGTAATATTTGAAGCTCCAAGAAATCAATCACTGTCTCTCCAAATAATTACATTCAGTAACTATAAATATAATAATAATAATGTAAAATCCATCCAACAGCGGCCCTCACTCCAGGTTACACTGTACTGCGCCAAGTGATTGTTATCCCCTTAAGTACAAACAGATGGAGCATGTGCCTCCTATCCCAGATGAGCTACAGCACAAAAATGTAAATTCATTTACAAAACAAAAAAAAATATCAAATTGCTAACATTGAAACATTTACATAAAAAGTTTTAATTAGAGGCAGAAACTAGAGGTCCGGTAGTGCACTAATATAAAGTACATCACAGCGAAATGACAAGAATCCCAAACATATCACAGGAAAAACACTCATAATTACTGATACCTGCTCACACTACTAATGCACTGCAGGATGATGAAGACCCCCAAACTAATATAAAGTATATGAAACAGCCCCAGTGTGGAATAAGATTCATGCCCATAGGAAGTAGCATTATACTGGTAATATTCTTGTACATAGGGGGCAGTATTATAGTAGTTATATTCTTGTATATAGGAGGCAGTATTATAGTAGTTATATTCTTGTACATAGGGGCAGTATTATAGTAGTTATATTCTTGTACATAGGGGCAGTATTATAGTAGTTATATTCTTGTACATAGGGGACAGTATTATAGTAGTTATATTCTTGTATATAGGAGGCAGTATTATAGTAGTTATATTCTTGTACATAGGGGCAGTATTATAGTAGTTATATTCTTGTACATAGGGGCAGTATTATAGTAGTTATATTCTTGTACATAGGAGTAGTATTATAGTAGTTATATTCTTGTACATAGGGGCAGTATTATAGTAGTTATATTCTTGTACATAGGGGACAGTATTATAGTAGTTATATTCTTGTACATAGGGGCAGTATTATAGTAGTTATATTCTTGTACATAGGAGCAGTATTATAGTAGTTATATTCTTGTACATAGGGGCAGTATTATAGTAGTTATATTCTTGTACATAGGGGCAGTATTATAGTAGTTATATTCTTGTACATAGGGCAGTATTATAGTAGTTATATTCTTGTACATAGGGGACAGTATTATAGTAGTTATATTCTTGTACATAGGGGCAGTATTATAGTAGTTATATTCTTGTACATAGGGGACAGTATTATAGTAGTTATATTCTTGTACATAGGGGCAGTATTATAGTAGTTATATTCTTGTACATTGGAGCAGTATTATAGTAGTTATATTCTTGTACATAAGGGCAGTATTATAGTAGTTATATTCTTGTACATAGGGGTAGTATTATAGTAGTTATATTCTTGTACATAGGGGCAGCATTATAGTAGTTATATTCTTGTACATAGGGGTAGTATTATAGAAGTTATATTCTTGTACATAGGGCAGTATTATAGTAGTTATATTCTGGTACATAGGAGCAGTATTATAGTAGTTATATTCTGGTACATAAGAGCAGTATTATAGTAGTTATATTCTTGTACATAGGGTCAGTATTATAGTAGTTATATTCTTGTACATAGGGGCAGTATTATAGTAGTTATATTCTTGTACATAGGGGCAGTATTATAGTAGTTATATTCTTGTACATAGGAGCAGTATTATAGTAGTTATATTCTTGTACATAGGGCAGTATTATAGTAGTTATATTCTTGTACATAGGGGCAGTATTATAGTAGTTTTATTCTTGTACATAGGAGCAGTATTATAGTAGTTATATTCTTGTACATAGGGGCAGTATTATAGTAGTTATATTCTTATACATAGGGGACAGTATTATAGTAGTTCTATTCTTGCACATAGGGGCAGTATTATAGTAGTTATATTCTTGTACATAGGGGACAGTATTATAGTAGTTATATTCTTGTACATAGGGGACAGTATTATAGTAGTTATATTCTTGTACATAGGGGCAGTATTATAGTAGTTATATTCTTGTACATAGGAGCAGTATTATAGTAGTTATATTCTTGTACATTGGAGCAGTATTATAGTAGTTATATTCTTGTACATAAGGGCAGTATTATAGTAGTTATATTCTTGTACATAGGGGTAGTATTATAGTAGTTATATTTTTGTATATAGGGGCAGTATTATAGTAGTTATATTCTTGTACATAGGGGTAGTATTATAGTAGTTATATTCTTGTACATAGGAGCAGTATTATAGTAGTTATATTCTTGTACATAGGGGTAGTATTATAGTAGTTATATTCTTGTACATAGGAGCAGTATTATAGTAGTTATATTCTTGTACATAGGAGCAGTATTATAGTAGTTATATTCTTGTACATAGGAGCAGTATTATAGTAGTTATATTCTTGTACATAGGAGCAGTATTATAGTAGTTATATTCTTGTACATAGGAGCAGTATTATAGTAGTTATATTCTTGTACATAGGGGCAGTATTATAGTAGTTATATTCTTGTACATAGGAGCAGTATTATAGTAGTTATATTCTTGTACATAGGAGCAGTATTATAGTAGTTATATTCTTGTACATAGGAGCAGTATTATAGCAGTTATATTCTTGTACATAGGAGCAGTATTATAGTAGTTATATTCTTGTACTTAGGAACAGTAATATATCAGCTACATTATTTTACATATGAAGCTATATTAAAGCCCAATTTAATAATTTTATAAGAATGTTTTTTCTGCTGTCATCCTTTCGCCGCTGCCATTTCTATGTGATGTGTATGTGCAGAATAAAGAACAGGCCTGAAATCCGATAACTGCAGTATAGTGATCTGTGTCTGTTCTGCCATGTGTGCGCAGCAGACTTCTCATCAACCTAACATAATAAATAATATTCCAGCTTTGTAGTAAATTGTTCCAGGACACTTTATTAATGTGCAGCTTCCACTTACTCCCATAGAGGAAAAGAAAATTATTTTATGTAAACGTGCGGTGAATGTTCTAGAACAGACAGTGATACAATGTACAGAATGTACACAGGCAGAGTTCCTACTGCTCCAGTGTCTGGAAACATTACCCATGGAGTTGGAATGAATTATTTATACCTGAACACAATGTGGAAATCATATACAATTATTTACTTTAGGCAATAGCGTGCTTCTAAGTGAATGTCCTCCACTGAGACATTTTTTTTCCTTTGCTTTTACAAAAGTGTTCACATTTTCTAGTGAACTAGTAGCTGTAGCTTCATCGTACTGATACAGAACTCTAATATTCACTGTATGGTCCTAGAGTTACATGATAAAATTGTGTCTGCCTGCAGCCAAGACTAGAGGGAGCATTCAAATGTAGACAGCCACCACTAGAGGGAGCTCACAACATGAAGACTAATGCAGCCACCACTAGAGGGAGCTCACAACATGAAGACTAATGCAGCCACCACTAGAGGGAGCTCACAACATGAAGACTAAAATCACCAATACTAGAGGGAGCGCACCGCAGACACATTTCTACAGCTATTTATAGAGATATACTGGGGACAGTTACTGATTTATACAGGCAGCTCTAGGCGGAGTTCTGTATAACAATGTATGCAGCCACCACTTTGGGAAACTCACTACATACAGTTTTAACAGTTACCACTAGGGGAGCTCACTGCATGCAGATTTATACAGCCAACACTAGAGGGAGCTCACTACATACAGATTTATACAGCCACCACTAGGGGGAGCTCACTGTGTACAGATTTATACAGTCACCACTAGGGGGAGATCAGTATATACAGATTTATACAGCCATCACTAGGGGGAGTTCAGTATATACAGATTTATACAGCCACCACTTGGGGGAGCTCACTGTGTCCACATTTATTCAGCCACCACTAGGGGAGATTACTATATACAGCTTTATACAGCCACCATTAGGGGGAGCTCGCTATATACAGATTTATACAGCCACCACTTGGGGGAGCTCACTGTGTCCACATTTATACAGTCACCACTTGGGGGAGATTACTATATACAGCTTTATACAGCCACCATTAGGGGGAGCTCGCTATATACAGATTTATACAGCCACCACTAGGGGAGTTCGCTATATGCAGATTTATACAGTCACCACTAGGGGAGTTCGCTATATGCAGATTTATACAGTCACCACTAGGGGAGTTCGCTATATGCAGATTTATACAGTCACCACTAGGGGAGTTCGCTATATGCAGATTTATACAGCCACCACTAGGGGAGTTCGCTATATGCAGATTTATACAGTCACCACTAGGGGAGTTCGCTATATGCAGATTTATACAGTCACCACTAGGGGAGTTCGCTATATGCAGATTTATACAGTCACCACTAGGGGAGTTCGCTATATGCAGATTTATACAGAGATCACTAGAGGGAGCTCACTACATACATACTTACACATCCACCACTGGGGAGAGCTCACTTTGTACAAATTTATACAGTCACCACTAGAGGGAACTCACTATATACAGATTTATACAGTCACCACTAGAGGGAACTCACTATATACAGATGTATACAGTCATCACTAGGGGGAACTCACTATATACAGATTTATACAGTCAGAACTCAGAGGAGTGTATGGTATTATTCAGTTCAATGCTCAATATGTAACCAATATAGAGTCAGCTTCCCCTATTGGTGGCTCTATAAAGCAGTACACAATGAGCTAATAATGATAGGTAATGATAATAAAAGGTGGATATTCAAAAACTTGCCCAAATTTTTACAATATGGCCCACTTTTTTATTTTTGCCTCCCTATAGTTGAGCTGTGGCTTTTGTCTTGTAAAGTTTGAGCCGAAGCACAGTAAAAATATTGGTTATTTAATTGTAGCAATGTAACTATATAGAAACCTCAGTGATGAAGCACCCCTAGTGGATGTAAGGTGAACTGCACCCCAACTCTGAAAACGTCTCAGGAGAAAGTCACAACTGATCTAGTCTGACAGTTCATTTTTATTTTTGCTCAGCTGGGGGGAAGCCTACACATTTACAGGACACCTTTGGGGTCAATATAGGTCAGCCAGAGAGCCTCAACTTGGCTATGACCTTGCCGGGGCCGGCGAGCCACATCTGGAATTAATTTGGTTTCAAGTGTAATAAATTGGAATCCTGACATGACTGAGGTGGTTCTGCTTGCGAGGAGGGGTAATCCAGCGACCTGAGTTGGGGCTGCTGCCAGATTATTACCCCAACTACTTATGGCAGGAAGGAAGAAGCCTCAGAGTTTTTACAAACCTTCCATTACTTCAGCTTCTTCTATAGCATTATGGGCTCCCCATGATTTCTGTGTACGGCCCAGCATGGCACGACGTCATCCTTGTAGTGTGACCCACTCAGAAATGCAGTACTTCATTTCACCTCTGGGTGTGCTGCAGAGAAATCAAACACTTGCTCCCTGATTACAGCTGATTATTGGGGGTCCCATCAGGAGGAGACCCTGCAATCAGCATATTATAGATCTTTCTATCACAGATAGGCATTCAGGGGTTAAGGCTAGGAGGTTTTATTTTCACAGATTTTTTAGGTGTGGATGATGGGTGCAATACTCTTTAACTTACAACTAAAATTACTAATAATACAAGGCCTGATACGTGCAAAGTGAAGCGTCGCGCCGCGGCCTCCGGTCGCTGATTGCTTTCCAAATCTAATTGAGATGAAAATCTCGCACCTTATCGCATTCAGCGATCTGAAAGTCATTATTCTGGCAGCGCAGAGAGCCGCACATCTTGTTCCATTTATTGCAGCCAGTCCCCATCCCCACATTTCACGTGAGGTTAAGGGGGCAGACATCTTTTTCTTTTTCAGCACCTTTTAAATCCTCAGTTGTTACAAGTGATTGGAGAGAAGCAATTAATATGACAATTACTGGCGGTGATGACCGCGGATTTAGGTTGTGTTATGTTTATATCGTGTGAAATGAGAGAGACCACCGATTCATGAAGTAATGTAAGACCCTTGAAGTGAAATGTGCCCCCTGAACTTAAAGAAAAAAGATTGTTACAGGAAAGGGAGAGAAAAACAAAACGGCTACGAAACAAATTAAAACAATGTATTTTATGGTATTTCCTATTATTTCCCTCTATTAGAAAACTGAAGGACAATCCGCCATTATAAAGTCCAACGTTTTGTGCCGTTTATTTCTATCATATGTCTAAATAACAGTTGCAGTTTGTTTTTTTCTAATACAAAGATCCAAATCGCCTGCATGGTCTTAGGCTACTTTCACACTTGCGTTTTTTCGCGCAGCGCATCGTGCGCTATCGGACGCATGCGCAATGTTCCCCTATCTTTAACATGGCAGGCGCAGGGTCTAGCGCTTGCATGTGTTCATCAGCGTTTGGCGTGCGCTGCGCATTTTCCAGGTGTGCGTCCATACGCGCTAGATGCTACATGTTGCATTTTTTTCTGCCCAACCGCTTTAAAAAAGCGCGCGCACGTGTGCGCATGCTATGCGCAAAAAATAACATTGCAGTCTATGGGTGCGCTGGCGTGCGCATGGCTGTGCGCTCGCCAGCGCTTTTGCACGCACGCGATTTTGGAGTAAATAATGTCTAAACACTTGTTTAAACCACCCCCTACACAAGCAACATTGTTTGTGAGGAGTGTAGATAAAAAGGTGATAGAGACAGAGATGATAGAGACAGATGATAGATGATAGAGACAGATGATAGAGACAGAGATGGTAGAGACAGAGATGATAGAGACAGAGATGATAGAGACAGATGATAGAGACAGAGATGATAGAGACAGAGTTGATATAGATGATAGAGACACAGATGATAGAGACAGATGATAGAGACAGAGATGATAGAGACACAGATGATAGAGACACAGATGATAGAGACAGATGATAGAGACAGAGTTGATAGAGACAGATGATAGAGACAGTTGATAGAGACAGAGATGATAGAGACAGAGATGATAGAGACACAGATGATAGAGACAGATGATAGAGATAGATGATAGAGACAGAGTTGATAGAGACAGATGATAGAGACAGAGTTGATAGAGATAGAGATGATAGAGACACAGATGATAGAGACAGATGATAGAGACAGAGTTGATAGAGACAGATGATAGAGACAGAGTTGATAGAGACAGAGATGATAGAGACAGATGATAGAGACAGAGTTGATAGAGACAGAGATGATAGAGACAGAGATGATAGAGACAGATGATAGAGACAGAGTTGATAGAGATGATAGAGACAGATGATAGAGACAGAGATGATAGAGACAGATGATAGAGACAGAGTTGATAGAAATGTGACACGTAGACAACCCATGCGCCGAAAAAACGCAAACGCATGCAAAAACGCTTGAAATCGCATACAAACGCTGCGTTTTTTGGTCGTAATGCGCACGCTGATGCGACTAAATATCGCAGCGTTTATAAGCGTTTGCATGCGTTTCATGTGCGCACGATGCGCAGCGCAAAAAAACGCAAGTGTGAAAGTAGCCTAAGAGATAGATGCGCTTCTGTTTTCCCACGGTTACCACTAGAGGGAGCTTTGGAGCTTAGTGCAGACAACTTAGTATGCGGTGAGCTCCCTCTAGTGGTAGATGCTGGCAGACAGTATTTTATCATGTGACTTCAAGACACTATGCAGGGTATTTGGCACTTTGTATTATTTGACACAAAATTTTAGACCTAATAATGTCATGGTGAAAAAAGATGGAGATTCTGCACCACCATAGTTCTGCACCACCCACCGCCCGACATCTCCTCCATTATTTATGTCCATCACTCCACCCATGCTCTCCACAGTGATGCACCACCCTACATCTTCTCCTCATCTCTGCCTACCACCCTACTCATGCTCTCCATAGTTCTGCACCACCCTACATCTCCTCCCTTATTTCTATCACATCACCCGTTCTCTCCACAGTGAATAGTGAGAGCTGCAGTTGATCAACGGTTGCTGATTGGCTGCAGCGTTCATGTGAACTACCCCTTTAAGAGTCAGACAATGCTCCCAACAGGCTTAGTATCAAGAGACTCAGGAGGCTGGGTTTGACGTTGGGAAGGTGTATGCCCTCTAGGCCATGCGCACACCTACCAGCAGGTAATGGCCATTGCCATAACGTGCAGTCAGTGATGACTGTGAATTGGAAAGTAGACAATTCTCCCTGGGAAAAAAAGGTAATGAGCTCTTCCAGTGAGAAGAAAACAATGTTTCTAGTGTCACCTATAAGTAACAATCCTGTAAGTCAATATTTGACCCATAATAGATGGAAAGTTTGAACTCTCTAACACATTAAAAAAGTTAAACCCAAACTAAAAAGTGTTTGGTCATTGGGAGGTTAAGTCATAAAAAGTTCAGCAAAAAAAAAAGACAAATAATGCTTTAGGATACATGCATATAAATCAGACGTCACAGCGCTTGCCCTTATCTTACAGGAAGTCTCAATCCCCAACTTGTGTTCAAGGAAGTGACCTTGGTGACTGCTGCGCTGAGTGACACTGAGACCCCTCTCCACATTTATCAAGGACCTGTCCGACAGGCTGTGAGGTTATCTGCAGATGATGCTTGTAATGTTCCATGAGTCCACGCACTTTTGGAAGTTGTAAGCAGATCCTTCCTTCCTTCAAGCAGACATTTTGACATTGCCAAGGTCACAGACATTGCAAGTACTATAGGGCCCTTGAAAAGGAGGGGCCCATGACACGGCCCCACAGGATCCTTCCCTCAACAGGATAAAGATAGTAGGGAGGATGGGTCTGAGGTTGGAGAGGCGTCCAGCCATCTTGTCCAAGTGTTACTACAAAAAGGATAGAGTATCCAAAAGCACACCACTCACAAGGGGATATATAGTAAAATATCAAAATTTATTAAGGTAACAATGCAAAATATTAAATATGAACATACAAGGGAAAAGGAATAACCTAAAATGTAGTGCACAAAAAGTAACTGAAGGAAGTGAATATCGGCATATGGTGTATATAATTGTACATATAATAGTTTAAACAGCACAGCTGGTAAACAATGACCATTTCACAAAACATATATTGCTGCAAACCATCAGAATTTAAAGGTAAAGACCTAATGATAACACATACCCATATTAAATCAACCGATCCAAACAGTCACAGCAGCCCCGACGCGCGTTTCGCGTTTTGCAGCTTTCTCAAGGGGGATGTGCATGCCATGTCCTAGCCAGTACCCAGTTATATAGCCCCCAAACCCACATTGGGCCAATAACAGAACCCTCTGTAGCGACCCCTCCCTGGCTTAACAGGTGCAGCAAGTTATGTTATGATAAGTTGGCGTTCTTATCGCGCATGGCGCCACTGCCCCCAGATCTGACATCACTGTGCTTATTATCTCTGTACTGTGACATCACTGTTTGCATTATTTCTGTACTGTGACATCACTGTGTGTATTATCTCTGTACTGTGACATCACTGTGCTTATTATCTCTGTACTGTGACATCACTGTGTGCATTATCTCTGTACTGTGACATCACTGTGCTTATTATCTCTGTACTGTGACATCACTGTGTGCATTATCTCTGTACTGTGACATCACTGTGCTTATTATCCCTGTACTGTGACATCACTGTGTTTATTATCCCTGTACTGTGACATAACTGTGTATATTATCTCTGTAATGTGACATCACTGTGTGTGCATTATCCCTGTACTGTGACATCACTGTGAGCATTATACTATAACAAGGAACATGCCCGAATAGGGGCTTGAAAAACATTCTGGAATTGCTGATATATGGAAGATTTTGGCAGGACTCAGGACATTTGGTGACTCTTCTGGGAGCCTAGGTCTCCTCTTTTTCAGGGAGCCTCCTGAGTGTTGGCCAGTTTGCACATACCGCTCTCCAGTCTATAAAAGAGGTCTCAATTTAGGATCTTCCTTTATTATATAGAGGTGAGGTCCATTACTTCTTCAGGCGTCCATCAGGACTAGAGCATTAAACTGAACGTTTGCCCTAGGTGGAGGAAAGCCTAACTGAGTCTCTCATTGAGGTTGACCTCAAATAACATTTAAGGTGAAAATCAACTTGACTGCATTGATGACACTCACTGTGGTCGATGATATGATTCCCTGATAAATGATGAGATACGTATGATTATACCATTCCTCAGACAGATACAAAATTAGGGTTATTCTGTTTTTGGAATGCGCTGGATACATTGTATCACTGTGAGAATCATCGTCCTTGTGAGCACAATAACATCATTGGCAGCTCCTCGGAAAGAGCTGGAATGCAGGAAAACAATCCCATAATTATAAACACCCAGAAAAATATATTCTGAGGTCATAATGAGACATGAGATCTCCTCCACCTCGTGTTCATTTCAATTCTACATCTCTGGCTGCACAACCTGCAGAATATGGGACATGAAAAATGAGTCCACAGACAAAACTATCACACTTTCTGGTGCCGGAACCTCACCTGAGCCCACCAATAGAATCGCTGAGACAATGTATGTTTTTGGCAAATCCATAAAAACCTGACCATCAATGGGTTCATGAGAACAGTGGGGGCAGAGGCAGAAGGGTGGCCACGCACACATCTCTTCTTGAAAGAAAATGAGAACATGGGGTATGCACTGCTCAACATTCTGCTTGAAAGACGGCCATCAATGTGCCCCATGTAGTCAGATTCTGAAAGTCAAAGCCCCCAATTTGTCATTGCTGCTTCTCTAGCTTTCTGGAGTCATTTAACTCCTTTAGTGGCTTTAGTGTTTGTGCTTTACTCTTTACACGTTTTGTTCCACTTTTTAAGTCGCCTTTATTTATTAGGTCTTTTATATTTTCCTTTACAACTTTACTTATCCAGATGTTTCAGACAGATTCCAAAAATATAATCACAAAAATATGCCCATTCTTATCTATTGGCCCCTATTATGGGTTAACATACCACAGAATAACTATATCACTTTTATGGTAACCAAAAAATGAACAAAATTGGTACTACACAATGGTATATCAATTACAACATCTTTATTAGAATAAAAACAGAATACAAAAGAAAAGTGCTGGACAGAAATAAAAATAAAAAGAGGGACTTAATGTCCATGGGAAATCCCAATTCAGCAGAAAAAAATAATTGACATGAAAAAGCACCCATACCATGCAACAGCAATAGAGAAGGGAAGGCTGCCAATTACTATGTATCATAATCATGAAATTAACTATATATTGCTAAAACTGGTGTACAGCTAGCTCCCTTTTAATCCTCCTAATAGCGCTGAACTGAAAAACAATGTCAGTTATGTGGTCAGTGGTCTCTAGTACCTACCAAAAAACTGCTAGTGGAGCTCCCCGAACGTCTCTCTGCCCCGACGCGCGTTTCGCACAGCTTCTTCGGGAGGCTTCAGGAAGCCATCAAACAAAGAACTGCTTACATTTTTGCACCAGGAGCTGTGTGAAAGACTGGTGGAAAGCATGCCAAGACGCATGAAAGCTGTGATTAAAAATCATGGTTATTCCACAAAATATTGATTTCTGAACTCTTCCTGAGTTAAAACATTAGTATTGTTGTTTCTAAATGAACTTGCTTTCTTAGCATTATTTGAGGTCTGCAAGCACTGCATTTTTTTGTTATTTTGACCATTTCTCATTTTCTAAAAATAAATACAAAATGTATTGTTTGGAAATTCAGAGACATGTTGTCAGTAGTTTATAGAATAAAAGAGCAATTTACATTTTACTCAAAAATATACCTATAAAGAGAAAAATCAGACAAACAAAAAATTTTGCAGTGGTCTCTTAATTTTGCCAGAGCTGTATATATAGGGCGGGGGTGTCACTCTGTGACGGTCTTCAGTAAGGAAGGGTGGGCCTCAAACTGTCCCTGGAACTGGGACCCTAGCTCTGCCTGTCCAAGGGGTACTCTTAAAGGTAGAGAGGCCCGAGTCTCCAACCTTACTATGCTCCTGTTAATGTCCTAAGCTGTGCCCTCCCCCAGCAGGCCTGGGACAAATATGTTAGTGTTTATACAAGTAAGACAAGCAGGGATAGCAACTTACATGCAAAACATACCACGGGTAAAGAGGAATAAAGGGAAGGATAGGAAGGTACAAACCAAATGGGAAAGGGATAATGGAGAAAGCATATACCCAAAAACTGCAAAAAGCAATCTCCAGCAGCAACTATGAACTCCAACTCCAGCAAGCCATGAAGTAAACCTTCCACAGGCAGGGATGAGAAGGTCTGGCCAGGATTTATAGAGAGAGAAACTGAGCAGTTCAGGAGCAGCTGTGAGATGGAGCTACATGTCTCTAACCACCATACAAAGAGTCGTTAACCTCTTCAGAACCAAAGGAAACAAAGTCCATTTAGTATGAGGAACAAAACACACAGGCTAAATGGAAGACCTGCGATTTACAGTATGCAAAGATCGCCTAACCCCAAATCTCCCAGTAGGACGTGACACACTTGTGATGGTGGAGGGAAAATCTTGCACCAGGCCCATCAGACTCTAGTTACGCCACTGGCGTAAGGGATGTGATTGTGAGACAATCTGTATGCTGCTGTTGTGCTGACAGATGATGTTTCTGTTTCGTGTCCCACTGATAATATTATTGGGGGGTGATCACATTGTTATATTGTTATATTTATAGTACAATGTCACAATATCTGCAAAGCATTTCCACATGTTAGCAGCATCCCCTCCCTGTGCACCCGCTCCAGCACTGGACCCGGTGGGTGAAGCTGTTCACTATCTGAATTTCTACAGGTAAACAGTCTTGTCAGACAGAATTTCCTTCCTCCAGGGTGGGAACCTCATACGGATCACTGAGGTCCACCCTTCCTGATCCTGCCCGACATTCCTGTCCTATATCAAGGAGACATTAACGAGATGTGATAGAAAGGAGGTTAGGAGGACAACAAATCTCCCGACACAGAAAATGCAAATAATAAAACTACAGTAATGCCTTGTAAAGACTGAGAACAGAGGAAATTCTGTGTCACTACTGCAGAGGGAAACTAAAGGGGAACTCAGGGAAAGCTGGAATTACCATATTGTAATTATTTATTAGGGTAATTGGCTCCAACATGCACTGACTGCTGGACTGTGAAGATTGCTGGGAGTTGTAGTTGTGTTGCAGATGGAGAGGACCAGCAGGGAACGCAGTCTCCTATGTGCCACTATGATTGATATAAGCTAATGGTCCATTGTGATACCCATCTGGTCCAGTGCGAGGGAACGGACAGGTTCACAGGAGCAGCAAATAATTATATTTCTGGAAATAAACTCATGCACCAGAAAGCTTAGGATGAACAGAATTATAATTTCCTTCCAATATTACCGTAAGAGGCATTTGGAGACTAGAAAACAAATAAGGAGAGAATAAAATGCATAAGTACAGAAATATCCAGTTCAGAACTAAACAATGAATGTCATTGTATCAGCACGAAACCCCTGCAGGAAAGAAGCTCCGACACCGAGACATGATGCAAAAATGCACTGATGTCTACACAGAACACTGCACGAGACAAAGCACCGGCCAAACTATCCAGACAACACACATGGTGTGTGCTACACACCAGACTGATCTCAACTCACACAAACCAAGCACAAAGAGATCCTGCTATCAACTGAGGAAGTATTATATTAACTTAATTAAGGGCATTAAGATTATATTTGTATAGGGGCAGTATTATAGTAGTTATATTCTTGTACAAGGGGCAGTATTATAGTAGTTATATTCTTGTACAAGGGGCAGTATTATAGTAGTTATATTCTTGTACATAGGAGCAGTATTATAGTAGTTATATTCTTGTACATAGGGCAGTATTATAGTAGTTATATTCTTGTACATAGAGAGCAGTATTATAGTAGTTATATTCTTGTACATAGGAGGCAGTATTATAGTAGTTATATTCTTGTATATAAGGGCAGTATTATAGTAGTTATATTCTTGTACATAGGGGCAGTATTATAGTAGTGATATTCTTGTACATAGGAGCAGTATTATAGTAAGTTGCTATATTATATGTTATATAGGGGCAGTATTATAGTAGTTATATTCTTGTACATAGGGGCAGTATTATAGTAGTTATATTCTTGTACATAGGGCAGTATTATAGTAGTTATATTCTTGTACATAGGGGCAGTATTATAGTAGTTATATTCTTGTACATGGGAGCAGTATTATAGTAGTTATATTCTTGTACATAGGGGCAGTATTATAGTAGTTATATTGTACTAGGGGCAGTATTATATAGTTATTCTTGTAATAGGGCAGTATTATAGTAGTTATTCTTGTACATAGGGGCAGTATATTTATTTAGGAGTTATATTTCTTGTATATAGGGCAGTATTATAGTAGTTATATTCTTGTACATAGGGCAGTATTATAGTAGTTATATTCTTGTACATAGGGACAGTATTATAGTAGGTATATCTTGTACATAGGGCAGTATTATGTATTATATTCTATGTATATAGGAGCATTTTTGAGTATTATATCTCTTGGTATAGGCAGTATTATAGTTGTTATTATTCTTGTATATAGGCAGTATATAGTTATATGTCTGTACATAGGCATTTATTAACGTACATAGGGCAGTATTTATAGTAGTATATTTGTACATAGGGTCATATTATAGTTAGTTATATTCTTGTACATAGGGACAGTATAAGTAGTTATATTCTTGTACATAGGGACAGTATTATAGTAGTTATATTCTTGTACATAGGGACAGTATTATAGTAGTTTTATTCTATTATTATTAATCTCATAGATTGCAAGCTTGTGGCCCTCATTCCTCTTGGTATCTACTTTGTTCTGTGATTATTGTTATGCTGTAATGTCTATTGTCTGTACAAGTCCCTTCTATAACGTAAAGTGCTGCGGAATATGTTGACGCTATAGAAATAAAATTATTATTATATTATTATTTTTGTACAGATGCACAGTACAGAACTTATTAACCTGATTTAAATTAAATCTATAATGACCTTGATTCCCTTCTGTCATGATATAGTCACAATGTATTTCAGCCTTCAGAGATTGCAATAAATAGATATTAGGAAGAATGCAGAATTCCATTTGTTTTTCTAATTACACCATCAGATCTTATGTTAACATTCCATTTTCAAACCAGAAAATATTTTTTCTGGGAGACTCTGCTGCTAATTTCTTACAGTTTTATTGCATTTCCAGCTCAGATGGAAATATAACCAATAATAGATCAGCATCAGGGTGGAGCACCTAAAACCAGACAATAGATCTGTGTTTTAAAGTTATGTGTTCTCTGTGGGTTCAAAGTTTTATCAGTCATTGCTAAGGTAGGGCAAGAAAATAAAACAGTTAGAAACATTTGGGATTTTATTTTAATTTTGCAGCACTAAATAAAGCTGTAAATAATATTGGAAGATTTCTTTAGAAAGTCAACTTTAAAATAAATCCTATATACTGTATATGGCGTTACATGATGCAATTGTTTTGCACTAGCCACTGGGGAATCTTAGTGCATAATAACGTTAGCGTATCCGCCCCCCAGAGGTGGCAGTAATGAGACAGAATTTTACTATTTGATCACTTTGCGACCGCATCACATAAATGTATATCACATGGTGACTCAACCAGCATTCGCCTGTAAAGGTACTGCCACACTAAACAATCCCGCTAGCGATCACGATAACGACGCATACTAATGCGATCGCTAGCGGGATTGTTTCTATATCGCTGATAGGGCTTAACTTAGCGATATCGTTAAGGACGCTATCGCGGTTAGCGATCTCCTTAACGACTTTAGCGGTACAAAAGTACCGCTAAATCGCTAAGAAAAGGTGCCACACTCAGCGATATATACTTACCTGCTGGGGCGCCGACGATAAAATAGGGTCCGGAACAATGTCAGCGACGAGCGAGATCACAGCAGGGGCCTCGTCGCTGGTAGATGCCGCACACAACAACATCGCTAACGGGATCGCTAAATAGTGACGTTTTTTAGCGATCCCGTTAGCGATGTTGTTTAGTGTGGCATACCCTTACCAGCGGTGGCCGAGGCTTCCTCCGACTGCTGCTGTTTGACCATTTAAATGCTACTGTCAATCATTGATAGCCACAATTAAATGTCTAAGTTAGTTGTGTAAGGCTATGGTTCCACGGTCCGGAACCATAGCGCTTTTGACGGAGCGGAAATTCCGCTCCGTCTAAGCCCGCCCCCTTTCTGACGCGCGCTCTTTCCGGAGGTGTTCAGGACACCTCCGGACACCTCCGGATAAGAGCGCAGGCTACATAGCCTGTGTTAATTATGTTGCGGCGACGCACCGTCGCCGCATACGCGAGGACATGCTGCGGTCTGAAAAGACGCGCCGCATGTCCGTTTACGCAGGTTTGCCACCTGCGTATTGTTACGCATAGTGGAAACGGGATTTCTTGAAATCCCCTCCACTATGCTGAACATCTGGACGCTGCGTGTTTGGCGCTGCGCCAGCGCACAGCGCCAAACACGCAGCGTTTCTGACGTGGAAACTCACCCAACAGTGTCCATTGATCTCTTGCCATGTGTTCCATGGTGCCGATGATTTACCATTGCAGCTGGGTTTGCTGAAGTCCCAATGGCTGTCATGTTGATGTTCATGTTGGCTTTCTATGAAGCTTAGTCTGTTGGTCGGCTTCTTAGGAAACCTGCAATTAAAGTACACAGGTATACTCTCCAATACTTTGGTATTGCAGTGTATAGTATATGTAATCAAGTGATCGCAGGGTCAAGTCCCCTAAGAAAAATAACAAAAAAAGTAAAAATTAAGAGAAAAAAATATATGACAGTTTAAATCACCCCTTTCTACTTAAATATATCTATATATTTATATTTGGTATCCAAAATAGTCTGATCTGCCTAGATCTAAAATTATTTTGACCCAGATGTTAAAGGCCAAAAAGAAGAAAGAGTCAAAATGCAAGAATTGCTTTTTTTGGGATGGGAGGTTTTGCTCTGCGATGAATGATGTAGTGGAGCTGGAACAGCAATGACTGATGTAACAGAGCTGGAACAGCAATGACTGATATTGCAGTGCTGGAACAGCGATGATTGATGTACCAGAGCTGGAACCGCAATGACTGATATTGCAGTGCTGGAACAGCGATGATTGATGTACCAGAGCTGGAACAGCAATGACTGACATTGCAATGCTGAAACAACTATGATTGATGTACCAGAGCTGGAACAGCAATGACTGATATTGCAGTGCTGGAACAGCGATGATTGATGTAACAGAGCTGGAACAGCAATGACTGATATTGAAGTGCTGGAACAGCAATGATTGAAGTAAGAGAGGTGTAAAAGCAATGACTGATATTGCAGTGCTGGAACAGCAATGACTGGAAAAGCAAAGTTGTAGCAGCAGTGGCTGTTAGAGTAGTGCATGAACTATGCACATGAACGCAGAATAGTAGCAATGGAGGAGCAGTGCTGATTAATCAATATAGTGTTGGAGCAATGTCATTAACACTGTGAGATGTCAGTATCTAGTGTCCTGATGCCTTAACTGGGTTAAATGATCCAGTGAGAGGACAACACTAGTGCACATCAGGCTTCCACAGCAACCTGATGCACAGAGGAGAAGCGAGTTGGGGCAAAGATGAAAGGTGAATGCAACACTCAGCGCTGAAGCCAGCACAGGTAGGTACTCTCTATCGCTTTATGATCCCAGGGATTGATTTTTGAGACCTCTAGTGATAATTAAAATGAAGATAAAACAGCATTGATTTAGTGCGCAGTTTCCCTCTCTGTTTTTACCCAAAGTGTAACCCCATCAAAAAATTTGGAAAAAATTAAAAGATCCTCTGTCTCTGTAGAATTGAGAGAAGTCTCAGAAGTCAGACACCTATCATCAAAAAAATCAGGGCATATCCTCATCAGGATTTTAAAAATAATTCCTTTAATCCTCCAAATGGCCTGTGTCAAGATCCCGTCTGGGTTGGAGCCGATGTTACTGCAAACACTAGGGGAAGCAGAGGCAGGTAGCGTAGTCAGATGGCAGCCGGAGGTCGGTACACAGGAGAGCAGTGTTTGTAGCAATTGATCAGGCAGATAACGTAGTCAGGTGGCAGCCGGAGGTCGGTACACAGGAAAGGCAGTTCGGTAACAGAGGAGCAGGCAGATAACGTAGTCAGGTGGCAGCCGGAGGTCGGTACACAGGAAAGCAGTGTTTGTAGCAATGGATCAGGCGGAGAGCGTAGTCAGAAGGCAGGCCGAGGTCGGTTCACAGGAGAGCAGTGTTTGTAGCAATGGA
This sequence comes from Oophaga sylvatica, assembly GCA_033576555.1. NCBI lineage: Eukaryota > Metazoa > Chordata > Amphibia > Anura > Dendrobatidae > Oophaga > Oophaga sylvatica. The sequence continues at coordinate 82,527,791 of JARQOD010000009.1, forward strand.
TCAGGCGGAGAGCGTAGTCAGAAGGCAGGCCGAGGTCGGTTCACAGGAGAGCAGTGTTTGTAGCAATGGATCAGCAGGAAACGCTTGACTAAAGGCTTGGAGCTCAATAATCTCGCAATGACACACCCACAGGGCCAGGTTTATATAGGGTGTGTAATTGGCAATTAGAGGCCCAATCAAAAGAGCACTAGGTGTAGCTAATCAGGAAGAACAGTCAATGGTATCAGGGTTCAGCAAGGAACTTTGCAGCCAGCAGAATAGCTCAGATGGTAGAGCTGCTGGCCAGTGGACAAGAGGTACTGGGTTCGACTCCTGACAGTACTCCCCTCCTTCCAGGATGGCCTCTGGACATCTCAGGAGCTGGCTTATCCGGGTACCTCTGATGAAAGGCTCTTGTTAGTCTAGGAGCATGGACGTTGTCCCTTGGTTCCCATGAATTTTCCTCTGGTCCGTAACCCTTCCACTGCACCAGATACTGCAGTTTACCTCTGAATTTTCGGGAGTCCAGAATCTTATCCACAATGTATTCTTCTTCACCACGGATCCTTTCTGGTGGAGGAGGTGGCTGAATTCTTCCTGGAAACGGGTTTTCACAGAAAGGTTTGAGCAAGGATATGTGAAACACTGGATGAATCTTTAGATTGTTGGGAAGTTCCAAACGAAAAGCAACCTGGTTAATTTTTGCAGAAATTTGAAAAGGTCCAATGAATTTCTGACCCAATTTGGAGGATGGCACATGTGTCTTAAGGTTTTTACTGGACAGCCAAACTTTGTCTCCAACCTGAAGAGCAGGGGGCACTCTCCGATGTTTATCTGCTGCTTCCTTATATACTTCCTGGGTCTTGAGTAATATCTCTGATAATTCCTTCTGGGATTCCTGTAATTTTGCAAGCCTGTCATTTACAGCAGGAATGGGAGTGTTCACTGGCAGATTAGGGATAAATACTGGATGTACTCCATAATTAGCAAAAAATGGGGTTTGAGATGTAGCGCTATGTATGGAGTTGTTGTAGGAAAACTCTGCTGTTGGTAAATAGTCCACCCAGTCATCCTGAAGATAGGAAATGAAGCAACGGAGGTATTGCTCCAAAATCTGGTTCGTTCTCTCCGTCTGGCCATTGGACTGAGGATGGAAAGCGGTAGAAAGATTCACCGTGACTCCCAAGGCTGTACAGAAACTCTTCCAAAATTTTGACGTAAACTGAACGCCTCTGTCAGACACCACGCTGTCAGGAATTCCATGTAACCTGAATACCTCTTTGATTATCAGTTCTGCAGTTTTTTCAGCAGTAGGAATTCCTTCAGTTGGAATAAAGTGGGCCATTTTTGTGAGTCGGTCCACTATGACAAGGATGACGGTCATCTGTTTGGAAGGGGGTAGTTCCACAATAAAATCCATGGAAATAGATCCCCAAGGCCTGGATGGAACTGGAAGTGGTTGCAAGAGTCCTAGAGGAGACGATCGTGGGGTCTTGTTTCGTGCGCATGTTAAACAGGTTGAAACATATTTCCTCACGTCCTTCCTACAATTAGGCCACCAAAAGAAACGAAGTAGTAAGTCTTGTGTTTTTGCAACTCCAGGATGTCCTACCAGTTTAGAATCATGGACACTTTTGAGGACTTCAAGGCGAGAAGATTCAGGTACATATATTTTGTGTTTCTGCATCCAAAACCCCTCTTTGAATGAAAGATCGACGTCTTCCGAAGGATGGTTAAGGAAAGAGTCCTCTTGATATCCATCTTTAATTCTATTACATAGTCCTCTAGAGTGCAATATTCCCAAACAATTTTTAGGGCCTAGAATTGTATCGTCATTACTAGACCTCTCCTGAGGTTCCGAACACATCCTGGACAGGGCGTCAGCCTTGCCATTTCTTGAACCAGGCCGGTAAGAAATTATAAAATTGAATCTTGAGAAAAATAAGGCCCATCGTGCTTGTCTTGCAGACAATCTTTTTGCTGTACGGAGGAATTCAAGATTCTTGTGGTCCGTGAGGACAGTCACAGGGTGATTGGCACCTTCCAAAAGATGTCTCCATTCGGAGAAGGCAACTTTAATGGCTAACAGTTCTTTATTACCGATGTCGTAGTTCTTTTCTGCAGATGACATGGTGTGGGAAAGAAACGCACATGGGTGAAGTTGCATTTTGTCCCCAACTCGCTGAGACAGAATGGCTCCCACTGCAGAGTCCGAGGCGTCCACTTCGACAGTAAATGGCAATTCAGGATTTGGGTGTACTAACAATGGAGCAGACGTAAAAAGAGTTTTCAATTTGTCAAAAGCCTCCTGTGCCTCCGGAGACCAGAAAAATGCTTTGGTCTTTTTTGTTAGTGTAGTAATTGGTAGTATGATCCGTGAAAAGTTCTTTATAAATTTTCGGTAAAAATTTGCAAATCCTATGAAACGCTGGACGTCTTTTAAATTTCTTGGAACAGGCCAGTCCACAACAGCATTGATTTTGCCGGGATCCATGCTCAGACCTTCTGGGGAGATGATATATCCCAGAAATTGGATACTGGTTTGTTCAAACTCACATTTTTCAAGTTTAATGTAAAGATGGTTCTCCTGTAGTCGTTCCAAGACTAACTGGACGTGCCTGCGATGCTCTTCCAAGGTGTCTGAAAATATAAGAATGTCATCGAGATAAGCCACAACGAATTGGTCCAAGAAATCTCGAAATACATCATTAATAAAATGTTGAAAGGTGGCTGGGGCATTGCTAAGACCAAAGGTCATAACCAGAGATTCAAAATGTCCATATCTCGTTCTGAAGGCAGTCTTCCACTCATCTCCTGGGCGAATCCGTATGAGGTTGTAAGCCCCTCTAAGATCCAGCTTCGTAAAGATTTTCGCAGAACGGAGTCTCTCAAATAGTTCAGGAATCAAGGGTAGCGGGTAGCGATTCTTGACAGTGATATTATTCATCTCTCTGTAGTCAATACATGGCCGCAGAGTGGAGTCTTTCTTTTCAACAAAGAACAGGGGTGCCCCAGCTGGAGATGTGGAAGGTCGAATAAAGCCTTTCTCTAAATTTTCATCCAGGAACTTTCTTAATACCTTCAATTCAGGTTCGGAAAGATTGTAAATCCGTCCAAATGGAATGGTTGCTCCTGGCAGCAATTCAATGGGACAGTCGTAAGGACGGTGAGGAGGTAATTGATCTGCTTTCTTCTTACTGCAGACATCAGAGAACTGCTGATATTGAGGTGGTAGTTTCTCTTCCTTCTCATGCGAAATCTCAGAGATTTGGACTTGTTGGAGAACAGGGGGTTCCTTATGACAATTATTCTTACAGTAGTCAGATGGAAAGGTGATGGTCCTTGATGCCCAGTTGATAGAAGGGTTATGGACTGAAAACCAGGGGATCCCTAGAATAACCGGAAATTTCGGAGATGAGATAAGGTGGAAACTGACAGCTTCATGATGATCCGGTTCGATACAAATCTCCAGTTCGATTGTCTCATGCGTGACAGGTCAGAAGACAAGGGTGATCCATCCACCGTTTCCATTTCAATTGGTGTGGATTTGGTCCTACTGGAAATATTATTATCACGTGTAAATTTTAAGTCCATAAAATTCCCTCCTGCTCCCGAATCCAACAGGGCAGAGCATTGTATTTTTTGGGTGCCCATTACAACCTGAATGGGGATTACAAAATGAGATGATGTAGTATGTATTTTGTCTATTTCTGGCGTTACTGATGAGATAGTCTGCAAGATGGAATCCGACTGCTGAGAAAGGTCCATATTGCTGGCAGACCTGTTGTTGGTAAAGGCTATAGTCCTTTTGTTAGGACAGTTGATGGCATAGTGTCCAGGGTCCCCACAATAGAGGCAGAGATGTTCTGCACGTCGCCTCTCCTTCTCCTGTGCAGAGAGTGGTCTTCGGATGACGTCGATCTGCATCGGTTCAGACACGCCTTGCGTCTTTTCTTGGTGGTCCGATGCTGAAAATGAGAAGCCAGGGCTATTCCCAAGTGCTCGCAGTCTCTCCTTTCTCCTTTCAGTAAGTCTCTGGTCAATCCGGATACATAGTTGAATAAAGTCCTCCAACTGGTCAGGGGTCTCAACCCTGGCAAGCTCGTCTTTCACTGGTTCTGATAACCCTCGTCGAAATTGACTTCTCTGGGCCGCTGGATTCGAGGTGGTGTCGGGCACCCAGCGACGGAACTCCAATGTATATTCCGCAACAGAGCGACGTCCTTGGCGCAAATTATGTAATTTGGTTTCTGCTGTGGCACAGCGGTTTGGGTCATCAAAAACTTGATTCATAGCTGCGGTGAAGGCTTCCAGGTCATTAAGGAGGTCATAGTCCTTTTCTACATAAGGTGAAGCCCAAGCAAGAGCTTCATCCGTCAGGAGATTTATCATGAAAAAAACTTTCTTCCTCTCACTGGTAAAGGGAGCAGGTTGCATCTGGAAGTATATGCGGCATTGATTGAGGAATCCTCGGTACTGCTTGCGATCCCCACTGAACTTTGCAGGCAGCGGCAGCCGCGCGTTTGATTCGGACCCTGAATTGCGCACGTCCAGAAGTTGTTTTTGTAGCTCAATTACTTCCTGTTGTATCGCCGTGAAATCAGTTTGTAACTTGGCATATTTTCCTTGAGAGTCAGTACAAAAACTTTGAAGCTCCGTAACTTGCCGTCTCAGGGTGTTCACAGCGGACTCCATTTTGGCGCGAGATTATTCTGTCAAGATCCCGTCTGGGTTGGAGCCGATGTTACTGCAAACACTAGGGGAAGCAGAGGCAGGTAGCGTAGTCAGATGGCAGCCGGAGGTCGGTACACAGGAGAGCAGTGTTTGTAGCAATGGATCAGGCGGATAACGTAGTCAGGTGGCAGCCGGAGGTCGGTACACAGGAAAGGCAGTTCGGTAACAGAGGAGCAGGCAGATAACGTAGTCAGGTGGCAGCCGGAGGTCGGTACACAGGAGAGCAGTGTTTGTAGCAATGGATCAGGCGGAGAGCGTAGTCAGAAGGCAGGCCGAGGTCGGTTCACAGGAGAGCAGTGTTTGTAGCAATGGATCAGCAGGAAACGCTTGACTAAAGGCTTGGAGCTCAATAATCTCGCAATGACACACCCACAGGGCCAGGTTTATATAGGGTGTGTAATTGGCAATCAGAGGCCCAATCAAAAGAGCACTAGGTGTAGCCAATCAGGAAGAACAGTCAATGGTATCAGGGTTCAGCAAGGAACTTTGCAGCCAGCAGAATAGCTCAGATGGTAGAGCTGCTGGCCAGTGGACAAGAGGTACTGGGTTCGACTCCTGACAGCATGATTCACATTCAGTTGAGTAGGTTCACACTAAGAATCCTCACCCTCTGCTGGATCGTCTGCTGCATGTTTATGGAGCTAATGTTACCATGAAACAAACATTCCCTTTCGAGCTTCCTTTTCGATGTAATCTCCGATTTTCATGTCAGTAACATTGACGAACTTTCGTCAAAATGTAAAATCTCACTTTCTTTCTGGGAAGTCTCCATTTTTTTATCATTGATATTTCAGCTTTTACAGTTGACATGAAAAATTATATTTCCCAATCATTGAGCAAAAAGGGTCTGTGGACGTTGCAACCAATCAGAGCGTAACCTTGTTGGACACTAAGAAGTCAAACCTCAAATAACTTTCGCTCCCCCCTCCAAAACCATAAAGTTAAACCTTGATTAAAGCCGCCAACAAACAATCCACAATTTTCCGAGCAGCGAGAAGTTTGGACTGAAATCTGCAAAACATTTTTTTAATATCAGTCCAAAAATGACTTGCAATCAAATGTATGGGAATCTTTCTACTCCGCTGCCTTCTTTCTTGACCTTGCCAGCGTCTGTTCTACATTTCTGAAAAAAAAAAATAAAAAACAAAATGTAAAAAATAAAACAAATTAAAATGACCGTAATTAATGTTTGTGAACCGAGCAATGTTATACAGGAGAAGAAATATTACACAGTTGATTAGAAGTCTAAGCAACAAAGAAAAGCGAACCTATAAAAAGCTGGGGGCTCGAGGGACACACACCTACAATACACACAAACAGTTTTACAAGGTTTTGTTCCTAATTTTTAAAATAGCGAGATCCCTGGTGCGGAATGCTGGGGCGGAAGCTTCCGTGGAACGGGAACGTGTTACAGCATTTGTAGTGGGATAGAAGGTAACAAACAATACAAGGAAGTGAAGGAAAATGAGTGTTAAAGATGCGAAAACTTCAAATCTGGCACAAAAAGGAGGTAATCTGAAACTCTCATGAGGAGCGGGTATTGCAAACACAAATGAGGATTCCTTCTGTTGTGTTTTTGTTTTCTTTAATACTTAAAGATAATCTGTCTGTAGGATCAACCCTCCTACGCCGTCAATATGTAGGTCACAGGAAGCAGAATCAAATGATACCTTGATATCTGTGATCTGATGTCTTATTCCAGAGAAATCCACGTTTTTAATAATATGAAAACTAAGCTGTTAAGATCTATGGGCCGGACATAGATCTTCCCTGAGAATATGCCTCCAGAGCTTATAGTAAATGAAAAGAGGCGTTGCCAGAGTGAGACATGTAATGAATGACAGTCTGCTCTCCTGACCTCACTGCAGAGCTGTGTGTGATTATAACTGACACATCTCACAGATATCCAGGGGTGAAATATTATTTCCATACAGCAAAGCTGTGAGAGCTGCAACAAATGTGTTTGTAAGGAAACAAAGATCAGTTCTACTGTTTTGTGTTAGTTACTTGTCTCACACTGGTAACTCCCCCTTTCTTTTACAATAAGCTCTGGAGGCAGATTCCAATGAGATCGATATCTGGCCCGTAGATCTTAACAGCTGACTTACATGTTAAAAAAAGTGTATATTTCTAGAATAAGACATCAGATCACAAATATCAAGGTATCATTTTATGCAGATTCCTATGACCTACATGCCCATATAGATGGCTTACTTAAGCTTAAATATTTTAACAATAATTAAAGATTACATTTTATATTCTAGTTCACTACAGTCAGTATTATAGTAGTTATATTCTTGTACATAGGAGCAGTATTATAGTAGTTATATTCTTGTACATAGGGGGCAGTATTATAGTAGTTATATTCTTGTACATAGGAGCAGTATTATAGTAGTTATATTCTTGTTCATGGGGGCAGTATTATAGTAGTTATATTCTTGTACATAGGAGCAGTATTATAGTAGTTATATTCTTGAACATAGAGGCAGTATTATAGTAGTTATATTCTTGTATATAGGATCAGTATTATAGTAGTTATATTCTTGTACATAGAGGCAGTATTATAGTAGTTATATTCTTGTACATAGGGGCAGTATTATAGTAGTTATATTCTTGTACATATGTGCAGTATTATAGTAGTTATATTCTTGTATATAGAGGCAGTATTATAGTAGTTATATTCTTGTACATAGGGGCAGTATTATAGTAGTTATATTCTTGTACATATGTGCAGTATTATAGTAGTTATATTCTTGTATATAGAGGCAGTATTATAGTAGTTATATTCTTGTACATAGGTGCAGTATTATAGTAGTTATATTCTTGTACATAGGAGCAGTATTATAGTAGTTATATTCTTGTACATAGGTGCAGTATTATAGTAGTTATATTCTTGTACATAGAGGCAGTATTATAGTAGTTATATTCTTGTACATAGGAGCAGTATTATAGTAGTTATATTACTGTACGTAGGGACTGTATTATAGTAGTTATATTCTTGTACATATGTGCAGTATTATAGTAGTTATATTCTTGTATATAGAGGCAGTATTATAGTAGTTATATTCTTGTACATATGTGCAGTATTATAGTAGTTATATTCTTGTACATAGGAGCAGTATTATAGTAGTTATATTCTTGTACATAGGTGCAGTATTATAGTAGTTATATTCTTGTACATAGAGGCAGTATTATAGTAGTTATATTCTTGTACATAGGAGCAGTATTATAGTAGTTATATTACTGTACGTAGGGACTATATTATAGTAGTTATATTCTTGTACATAGGAGCAGTATTATAGTAGTTATATTCTTGTACATAGGAGCAGTATTATAGTAGTTATATTCTTGTGCATAGAGGCAGTATTATAGTAGTTATATTCTTGTACATAGGAGCAGTATTATAGTAGTTATATTACTGTACGTAGGGACTGTATTATAGTAGTTATATTCTTGTACATATGTGCAGTATTATAGTAGTTATATTCTTGTACATAGGTGCAGTATTATAGTAGTTATATTCTTGTACATAGAGGCAGTATTATAGTAGTTATATTCTTGTACATAGGAGCAGTATTATAGTAGTTATATTACTGTACGTAGGGACTGTATTATAGTAGTTATATTCTTGTACATATGTGCAGTATTATAGTAGTTATATTCTTGTATATAGAGGCAGTATTATAGTAGTTATATTCTTGTACATATGTGCAGTATTATAGTAGTTATATTCTTGTACATAGGAGCAGTATTATAGTAGTTATATTCTTGTACATAGGTGCAGTATTATAGTAGTTATATTCTTGTACATAGAGGCAGTATTATAGTAGTTATATTCTTGTACATAGGAGCAGTATTATAGTAGTTATATTACTGTACGTAGGGACTGTATTATAGTAGTTATATTCTTGTACATAGGAGCAGTATTATAGTAGTTATATTCTTGTACATAGGAGCAGTATTATAGTAGTTATATTCTTGTGCATAGGAGCAGTATTATAGTAGTTATATTCTTGTACATAGGAGCAGTATTATAGTAGTTATATTCTTGTACATAGGAGCAGTATTATAGTAGTTATATGCTTGTACATAGAGGCAGTATTATAGTAGTTATATTCTTGTACATAGGAGCAGTATTATAGTAGATATATTCTTATACATAGGGAGCAGTATTATAGTAGTTATATTCTTGTACATAGGAGCAGTATTATAGTAGTTATATTCATGTACATAGGGCAGCATTATAGTAGTTATATTCTTGTACATAGGGGAAGTTCTACTAAGGCAATACTAAATAAGTTATTTTCTTATAAATTTGCATTCTTGTCCATAGGGAAGACAGTTTTACCCTAACAGAAAATAGAATTAACCACTTTGCATCATTATGTAAAGTAAAGATGTTTTTATTCCATCGCTTGGGACTGTTTGCTTTCCTCTCTTACTGACATACAGAATCAATGCTCCTCCTGAGCTCAGTTCTTGGCTCTATTACTTGGCATTATCTCTGCCTCCGAAGTCCAAGCAGAACAGATAGTAAAATAGGAAGCAGATGAAACTCAAAAAATGCCTTAAAATGGACATTTGCCCTGGTTCTTTGTTCTATATATGGATCTCTTCGCTCTGCAGTCTCTTATGTAGTTATTGTAACGTGTTTATATTTGACACGATTCCTTGGCAGCAGTAATGTAGGTGAATGGAACAAAACTAAGGTGATTGGAACAATGTCTCCTGGCTCTGGGCTCTGCTATTGTTCACATTTCTGATTTTAGGAGAGATAAGTTCAACACAGAATTGATGAAAACTTCACTCTGAAAATGTCAAGCAGAAGGCAAAATATTCCAGATAGACAATTATGGGGGAATTTATCAAGGCTTTTTACAGCAACTTTCTTGTGTCAAAAAGTTGCAATCTGTGTGGCGTATGCCGATTCCAGCAAAGATTTGCAACTTTTTATAACTTTACACTGGGAGTATTAGAAAGTGGTCATGGTTGAATTGCAACTTTTAATCACAGAAAAAGTCAAAATTCTGACTCCGGCAGGGTTGTAGTAAAAATTATAAGTGGAAAAACATTTCTAGACGGGCAGCACGGTGGCTCAGTGGATAGCGCTACAGCCTTGCAGCGCTGGAGTCCTAGGTTCGAATCCCACCAAGGACAACATCTGCAAGGAGTTTGTATGTTCTCCCCGTGTTTGCGTGGGTTTCCTCCGGGTACTCCGGTTTCCTCCCACATTCCAAAAACATACAGATAGGGAATCTAGATTGTGAGCCCCATCGGGGACAGCGATGATAATGTGTGCAAAACTGTAAAGCGCTGCGGAATATGTTAGTGTGTCGACCCGCCACCACAATTGTGGGTTACCAGGGCAATGGGGTACTCAGAGCGAGCCCGTAGAAGTCTATGGGATTTGTCACAGGTAGCTGTGGCTCGGTCTGTGGCCCTGGCGGTCTGGCGTATGTTGGGGGAATATTTACAGGGGATAGATTTATATACAGTTCGTGACGCCACCTGTAGTATTCTGGTAATTTGTACCAGCGCTGCTATAGATCTCTGAGGGGATGGTGATGCAGCTAGATGTCGGGTCCCCTACAGGTGGGACTGGTCCCTCAAAGTCTATGAAGTCAGTGAAGTCGGGTGCAGATAAATAACACAGTCTCACACGGTCAGCGTCTTTCCATACCTTTACTTGCAAGATGGTAAGGCAGTTCCCAGGGAGGCTGATGGGGTTGATGGAGGATGAGCTTTGAGGCAACAGCTAAGCAAGTTAGGGGCCTCCTTTACTGTCCAATAACGATGAGTACAACCAGCTTGCAGCGTAGTTCCCTCTTTAATTTCAGCTATTCCAGAGCTGTTCTGCCCAGTCAGATTTGTGGTGAAGTCTTCCAATTGATGAAACTAGGTTCTTGCTTTTGTCTGCGCTTGACTCAAAGTCCCTATTCCACCTGACTCCAGTTACGTACTGACTATATGGGGCTGTTTGCCGCGACCTAGGGTCCGGTAAATCTCTGGTTTTCTTACCACTATGCTTGTAGCTAATAGTGATCCTTCGGTCCCCAGTGACCGGTTGCAATGTGCAGGACTTTTCCAAGCCAAAAGCACTTTTCCAATAATCTTCCTTCCACTTTGCCCTTCGATTTGCTCGACTCTTAATAGATAGTTCAGTCTTTCTTCCAGTGGGGCACAGCTCTGACTAGGCTAAGGTGAATTAGACCACCTGTACCAGCCTCCACTTTCTGAACTGCTGACAGGCTCAAACTGGACACGTCTACTCTGTCCAAGGACAGGAAACTGACCGACTAGAAATCACTCCCTTCCACACCCCTGCTGGGTGTGTCAGAAGTGTACATGATGTCATGAAGAGACCTTAACTGTTACCTCTCCACTCATCCTCCTGGTATTGTGTACCAGGGCTACACATTCCCCCATGGTAAACGACAGCACTCCCGGGCTGTAAAATATAAAGAGACATTTTTGTTTATGCATGAAAACATTAACAATAACATTAATTCGTCCCATCCGGGAGGTGAGGATATCTTGAACGTTGCAAACAATAACATTATATATAGAAATACAAAAGTATTAAATAGCATTCAATAAATATACAATATTCTTGTGAAGGACCCGCACCAAACCTTCAACGTGGGTCCTGGGTGGGCTGCAGGACATCCAAATGCAGACCTCACTCAGTGCCACACCACACGGGTTTTTGGTTCAGAGGTAAGTCAAGGTTTCATGTGAAACCATTAAAAAGGCACTTTAGTGCAACTATTTACAGGATACAGTTTTTGGGCTGGCTCAGTCCTCAGCCTCTGAGTCCATTGTTAAACGAAGACATAATAGGGAAAAACACACATATATATATATAGACTTTTCACAATATTCACATGAATTCGTTATAATCACTGCTGATATCTAATGGGTAACTTCCCTTTGGTGGTTCGCTCTGATCTACGTGGTGTAGCTTCAGGTATATCAAGTTGCGATCTGTCTGCACTGCGTAACGGCAGACTATAGAACTGCCTCAATCTTTCTATGGATCTGGCAAGCGTACTGATGGCTGGGCGGTGTGAGTCAGCTTCACCAGGGGATCCCATAGTATGGGGCGCTGCTTCAGATGATCCTTCTTGAGATTCCACAGGTTGAGGTGTTGCTGGGATGGGTAACTCCTGAGCGGGCTCAACTGGCACCACAGGCACAACTGGAGGTAGAACTTCCTCTTGTGGCTGATAAAACTGCAACACTGGAATTATCACAGCATCTCCCAGTCGGGGCCAATCCGCGGGAAAATCTCCCAGATCTGTGTGTAGGACCTCTTCCTTTCTTTCTCCTTGATTGAGGACAGGGTTCTTTTCACAACGCTTTAAGTGTTCTGGACACAATTTCAAATGATCTCTGGACACAGTGGTTGTTGTTCTTCCTCCGTCCTTACTGACGACACAAACTTTTCTGTTGTCATATTTAGAATCTTGTATGACGTAGGGTTCTTGCTCCCACTGATTATCCAATTTGTGCATCTTCCTTTTTCTTTTTAATACTACCTCTCCAGGCATCAAAGGCTTGGCAGGAGCATTTCTGTTGTAAACATCTTCCTGTTTCTCCCGTGCCTTATTGAGACTTTCCTCTACACAGATTTGTACTCTTCTGTATTGCTCTTGCCGATTGACGTCCCAGTTTTCAACAGCGTCGTCTGCCTCCGGTTCTACCACTCCAAGTTCTAAATCCATTGGTAGTTTTCCGGGCCTTGCTCGCATAAGATAAGCTGGAGTGCAGTTAGTTGAGCTTACAGGTATATGATTATACAAATCAACCAAATCAGGTAGTAAATCCGGCCATCGATTCCTGTCTTCCAACGGTATGGATCTCAACAAGTCAAGGACAATATGGTTCATTTTTCGCAAAGACCGTTGGTTTGAGGGTGATATGGTGTTGTTCTATTTTCTTGCACCCGTACATGTGACAGAATTCCTTGAATAAATCGGCTTCAAAAGCAGGTCCCTGATCGGTTAATACTTGCTCCGGATACCCATGCGGTCTGCAGAAGCTTGCTTGAAAGGTTTTTGCGGCCGTCACTGCGGTCTGGTCCTTAACTGGAACAACCACCAGAAATCTGGAGTAATGGTCCACCATAGTCAAGGCGTATGAGTATCCAGATCTACTTGGCGACAATTTGACGTGGTCCAGGGCCACAATCTCCAGGGACGAGTCGTCCGGATAGGTTGCAGGGGTGCCTTCTGACTACCGTAGTCCTTTCTTCTGAGACCACAGGTCCACAGTTCCGACACCACCTCTCGATGGAGCTGCGCATCCCTACCCAGTAGAACCGGCATCTCAACAGGGTCTCCAGCTTTCTCCAGCCAAAGTGTCCTGCTTGATCGTGGTACGCTTCCAACACCATTGGGACGTCTGCCTTGGGGACCACTATTTGCCAGACCATTTCATGGGTTCTGGGGTTGACGTATCTCCTGCACAACTTCTCACGGTATAGGAACAACCTGCTTTTCTCGTTCCACAGGAGCTTGGCTGACATAGGTGCATCCTTTTCCAAGGAGGAACCTTCCTGTTTTAACAACTCCTTGATGCGGCTGACCACTGGATCACTGTCCTGAGTCTCTTTCCAGCTATGATGGGGTAAAGGATTTAATGTTGCACCATACTGCTTTCTGTGGACTCGATGCTCGTGGACTACCCCATTTCGATGGAACGCAGGTAGCTCAATTTCTTCCAGGTCGTCCGATTCTTCTTCCGTATCAGAGTCATGCGGCATTCGGGACAACGCATCAGCATTAGCATTCTTTCGACCTGCCCGGTACTTGATAGTAAACTGATAATTGGACAACCGAGCCATCCATCGCTGCTCCATGGCACCCAGCTTGGCAGTTTCCAGGTGCGTTAACGGGTTGTTGTCTGTGTACGCCGTGAACTTATTGGAGGCCAGATAGTGCTTAAATCTTTCAGTAATGGCCCAGACCAGCGCCAGAAACTCTAGCTTGAAGCTGCTATAATTTTCCGGATTCCTTTCAGTTGGCCTGAGTTTTCTGCTGAGCATATGCGATGACTTTTTCTTGGCCATTCTGCTTCTGACTGAGAACTGCTCCCAACCCTTCATTACTGGCGTCGGTGTACAACAGGAACGGTTGGCTGTAATCAGGATAGGTTAAGATCTCATCACCTGTCAGGATCTCTTTCATCTTTTGGAATGCTTCAGCCTGTTCTTTACCCCAATTAAAGGGAGGGTTTCTGCTCTTCAGGGATTGTCCTACTAGGAGGTCCTGTAAAGGAGCTGCCTTCTTCGTGTAATCTTTCACGAATCTCCTGTAGTAACCCGTTAGTCCCAGGAACTGTCGCACTTCCTTAAGGTTCTTCGGCTCCGGCCACTTCTGGATGGCAGTGACTTTCTCTGGGTCTGGCGCTACTCCTTCCGAACTGACGATGTGCCCCAAGTATTGTACCTTCTGTTTGAGTAGATGGCATTTTGAGGGTTTTAATTTCATCCCGTACCTGGACAGGGACTCGAATACTTCTGCCAGGTGCTTCAGATGGTCCTCATATGTCTTGGAATACACGATAACGTCGTCTAGGTATAGCAGCACGGTTTCAAAATTGAGATGTCCCAGACAGTTTTCCATCACTCTCTGAAATGTTCCTGGGGCACTACTGAGCCCAAACGGCATTCTGTCGAACTCACAGAGCCCCATTGGGGTGGTGAAAGCCGTTTTCTCACGATCCTCCTCAGCCACAGCCACTTGCCAGTAACCACTAGTCAGATCGAGGGTAGAAAAGTAGTTAGCCGTTTTCAGAGCAGCTAATGATTCCTCTATACGTGGTAACGGGTATGCATCCTTGTGTGTTATGCGGTTCACCTGCCTGTAATCCACACACATTCTCATACTACCATCTTTCTTTTTAACCAGAACTAGAGGGGCTGCCCAGGGGCTACAACTATCCCTTATCACCCCAGCTTTCTTCATATCATTCAACATTTCTTTAGCCTTCTGATAATGAGCTGGAGGTATAGGGCCTATACCGCTCTTTGATGGGAGGATGACTGCCTGTAGGGATATGATGTTGTACTCCCTTAATTGTCCCAAAATCAAGTGGATTTTTGCTAAACACTTGGCGTACTCTTGCACCACCCGTAATACCCCTTGCTTCTGGTGAGCGGGAGTGGTGTCCGTCCCAACATGGAGTTGCTGACACCATTCCGCCACCTGAGTTGCTGGGTCATTGTCCTCCGCTATTTGACAGGAGTCTAAGGACTCAGCCGGGAGAATAGAATTATTATCAACAGCATGTAGTTTAGCAATGGTTGCATAACGGGGTAAATTTACCTCATCATCTCCCCAATTGAGAAGCCGTACCGGTACTCTTCCATTCACCACTTCTACTACTCCTCTAGCAGTCATAAGTGTAGGTCTATGTTCTGAATGGTGGGGTTCTACTACAGCTTGGTAATTCTGTCCTCTCAGACCTATGGCTGCCCTGCACCAAATGATCATTTCACTCATTGGGGGTATCACAATAGGATCCGAGTCAGTGACCCGTACATTACCAATTTCGCCGTCGGTAAGCTTCGCTTGCTGCTGACACACCAGGGCCCGGATCTCTCTTTGGATTACTCCTCTCTGCCTTGGTCGGGCAATCTCAGCGAGCTGTTGGAGCAAGAACACAACTTCTCCCAAACAATTACCGATAATGTTAGTACCCAAAATATATTTAAACCGTTCTCCTCATTTACAGTCTTTACTACCAGAAGCCCTTGGTCTTTCAACTCCTCTCTGCCCACCTTTACATCTACACATTTTGTTCCGAGTACTTCTACAGGAAGACCATTAGAAGCATACACAGTAAAGTCAAGGCTCGGAGGTTTAAGACTGTCCATTGACCAGTACTTGGTATATAGAGCATCAGGTATTAGGGTCACCTGGGACCCAGTGTCTAACAATGCTGGAACAGCAATACCATCTAGAATAATAGACAGGTAGGGTCGCCCGCCCACATACCTGCGGTTCCAGTCTAGGGGGCCTGACGGGTATTCTCCTGGGTGTTGGCCCTTGGACCCAGGTTCTGCCCGTTTAAAGGACACTGTGTAGACAGATGACCTTTCCGGTTGCAGCGGTAACAGATGATCTCTCGACGAGGAGGGTGTTGATCAGAGGTTGCTCCTGGGGGTGGCGTTGTCCTCCTCCGGGGGGGCGACGTCTTCTTTCTTCTCCGGTGCATCCACGGAACGTCCTCTGGGCAGTCAGCTAACAAGATCTTCCCTTCCTCCTCTTTCCGCAGCTGTAGGGCACTCATCACAGCGGCCAGATTTTTAGTCAGCTGGCGCACCTCTGAGCGCAGACAGTCCAATTCACTAGGAGGTGTCACCTGCGCTTTGGCTTCGGCCACTAACGGGGAACAGGGGGTTACTGCCGGTTCCAGAGTGACTTCACCCTGATGATGTTGGGTGGCCACCTCAGGTTTGCCCAGGGGCCGCAGCCCTTTTATTGCCATGTCCTTTAGGGCATCAAAGGTAGCATCCGGATGATCTAAGGACCACCAATTTACAGTTCTGCGTTCCTCTGGGGATCTCAATCCCTGTATAAATTGTTCTTTCAGCATTCTATTCTCGTCGATAGCATTTAAATTGTTAATTTGCTTGAGGGCTCTCAGGGCTCCCTGTAGTCGGCAAGCGTAGTCCCGGATGCTGTCACCTGGCTGTTGTGAACAGTGATAGAAGGCCATCCGGAGATCCGTTTCTGTGCGGTCTTCAAATATGGCATGCAGCTTAAGGAAGATCGCAGGTACCGACTCCTGATCAACGGTATCCCAAGTCTCCACTTCCCTCTCAGCAGCGCCAGTTAGCTGCCCTATTAGCACAGCAGCTTTTTGTCTCTCAGGCATGGAGTACATTTCTAGGATGCTGCATAACTTCCGCTTGAAGCCTGCTAATGTGCCTGGCCCACCGCTGTATTGGGGAAGCCATTTCGCCCCAGGCATATATGGGAGCGTTAGTGGCATGATCGGGACTACCGGACTGGGTGCAGGGCCTGCGCCCCCATCTGGCGCTACAATACCAGACGGTGCGGGATTGGGGCCTCCGGCCGGGGCCGCACTGTCAGCCGGTTGTTGTGACATCTTAGCGCCCCCTTGGTTAAACGGAGCCTACCGGTTTCAGAGCTGCTACTTCACAGGCACCGCAGTGAGAACAGGACCTTCGTCGCAGGCGCTCTGATGTCAGAGCGTTCACTTCCTGTTGCAGGACCTGCCGATGAGTCAGAGCCGGGGCGTGTCCAAGACTTTGCGCGCTCTTTCAGGTACGCCCACCTTCTTCTCCAGCGCCTTAGGGCGCGAATCTGGCGGCAAATATGGCGGTATTTGGCGCCAAACAACAGCAACAGTCTTTTTCACCAAAACACTCCACAGGCACACAGGGCTCGCAATGCTGCAAGTTTCGTATCCTGTTCGTGACGCCAAATTTTTGTGTCGACCCGCCACCACAATTGTGGGTTACCAGGGCAATGGGGTACTCAGAGCCGAGCCCATGGAAGTCTATGGGTTTGTCACAGGTAGCTGTGGCTCGGTCTGTGGCCCTGGCGGTCTGGCGTATGTTGGGGAATATTTACAGGGGATAGATTTATATACAGTTCGTGACGCCACCTGTAGTATTCTGGTAATTTGTACCAGCGCTGCTATAGATCTCTGAGGGGATGGTGATGCAGCTAGATGTCGGGTCCCCTACAGGTGGGACTGGTCCCTCAAAGTCTATGAAGTCAGTGAAGTCGGGTGCAGATAAATAACACAGTCTCACACGGTCAGCGTCTTTCCATACCTTTACTTGCAAGATGGTAAGGCAGGTCCCAGGGAGGCTGATGGGGTTGATGGAGGATGAGCTTTGAGGCAACAGCTAAGCAAGTTAGGGGCCTCCTTTACTGTCCAATAACGATGAGTACAACCAGCTTGCAGCGTAGTTCCCTCTTTAATTTCAGCTATTCCAGAGCTGTTCTGCCCAGTCAGATTTGTGGTGAAGTCTTCCAATTGATGAAACTAGGTTCTTGCTTTTGTCTGCGCTTGACTCAAAGTCCCTATTCCACCTGACTCCAGTTACGTACTGACTATATGGGGCTGTTTGCCGCGACCTAGGGTCCGGTAAATCTCTGGTTTTCTTACCACTATGCTTGTAGCTAATAGTGATCCTTCGGTCCCCAGTGACCGGTTGCAATGTGCAGGACTTTTCCAAGCCAAAAGCACTTTTCCAATAATCTTCCTTCCACTTTGCCCTTCGATTTGCTCGACTCTTAATAGATAGTTCAGTCTTTCTTCCAGTGGGGCACAGCTCTGACTAGGCTAAGGTGAATTAGACCACCTGTACCAGCCTCCACTTTCTGAACTGCTGACAGGCTCAAACTGGACACGTCTACTCTGTCCAAGGACAGGAAACTGACCGACTAGAAATCACTCCCTTCCACACCCCTGCTGGGTGTGTCAGAAGTGTACATGATGTCATGAAGAGACCTTAACTGTTACCTCTCCACTCATCCTCCTGGTATTGTGTACCAGGGCTACACATTAGCGCTATATAAAAATAAAGATTATTATTATTCTAGACCAAAATCTCATATCTAAAGATCTTACAAAACTTTGATAAAATTGATGCCAACAAAAGCAACACGGCAAATTTTCTGGTAACAAAAAGTTGCAAATTATGTCACAATATATTTTTGGACACAATGTGAGATTTTTTATTATTGTTTTATACCACTATTGCCACTTTTGAATTGTGGGTGGAACAGTAGGGTGTAAATATGTATAAGCCAGATTTATCAGTCTGATCTTTTTAAAAAGTTTCAGATCTCACTCCAGTACAGGGTGGAGACTGAGTAATAACTAGAGAATCAGCTGTACACAGAAATGTTATATGTAAAGATGTGCCAAATGTATATATAAAAACAGCAGAGTGAGTGCAGCTCTGGAGTATAACATGGGATGTATTAGGATCAGTACAGGATCAGTAATGTAATGTATGTATGACTCGCTCCACAATTGTGGATACCAGGGCTATGGTGTACTCGGAGCCGAGCCCATTGATTTCTATGGGAGTTGTCACTGGCAGCAGGACTCGGTCCGTGGCCCTGGCAGTCAAGCGATGGGGGATATTTACAGGGGAATATAAGGATAGGTAGTTTGTGACGCCACCTGTGGTTTCTGGTCAATTGTACCAGCGCTGCTATAAGGATCTTCACAGGGGATGTTATGGGGCAGCTGGGTGGTAAGTCTCCCACAGGTGAGACTGGTCCCTGGAAGTCTATGGTGGTGATGCAGGGTGTAGATAAGAATTCAGTCACACACAATGCAGCTTCTTTTCATACCTTTTACTTGAAGGTGTTTCAGCAAAATCCCGGGAGCTGGTCGGGGTGGAGAATGCACATTCGGGTAACCGCTGAGCAGGTTAGAGGCCTCCTTAACTTCAAATATATCTGAGTCCAAACTTGCATGAAGCAAAGTTAACTCTGCAATCTCCAGCGTTCTCAATAGCTGGCAAGCCCGGCTGACATTGTGGTGGAGCCTTCTGAGTGGTGAGAACAGAGTCCTTCTATGCAGGGCCCTGCTAAAAGTCCCTGTCCCTCCTGACTCCGATTACGTATCGACACTTAGGGCTGCTCTCTGCGACCTGTAGTCCAGATGCCTCCGGTTTTCTTGTTACTATGCTTGAAACACTAGCAACGCCTCGGACTCCGGTGTCCGGCAATTTAGTGCAGGCAATCCAATACCTGAAGCACTTCTCTCTGTCTTCTGCACTATGCCCTTCGCCCTGCTCTCGCTCTTAGCATAAGCACTTGTAGCTTCGATGGTAATGTCAGCTTTCTCCAGAGCTCGCTGAGCAGCTCTCAGTATCCTCCTTGTTTCAGCTTCTGTTGAGGTACTGATTAAGGGTAGCTCTGACTAGGCTAGGATGATTCACTTCACCCGTACTAGCCTCCACTTCTTTGTCAGGTGAGCTACGCTAGCTCTGTGAGGATTCAGTCCTCTCTCCTCTCCCTCCAAGTCCAGACTCAACTGGCACTGAACTGCACTGTCTGAAGACAGGGAACTGACTGCTCTGAGCTCTTCTCAGACAGGAAACAGACTGCACTCTGCTACGTGTCACCCCCTCCTATACCCCTGGTGGGTGTGTCTGAAAGGGTGAGTGACGTGAATAGATAACAAGCTTTTACGGTTACCTTCCTGTGCACTCTCCTGGATTTTATGTGTGCCTTACATAGCTGGGCCACACATGTACACAGTGACTGCACCAGCAGAATAGTGAGTGCAGCTCTGGAGTATAATACAGGATGTAACTCAGGATATGTAATGTATGTACACAGTGACTCCGCCAGCAGAATAGTGAGTGCAGCTCTGGAGTATAATACAGGATGTAACTCAGGATCAGTAATGTAATGTATGTACACAGTGACTGCACCAGCAGAATAGTGAGTGCAGCGCTGGAGCATAATACAGGATGTGACTCAGGACAGGACAAGTAATGTATGTACACAATGTCTCCAGCAGCTGAATAGTGAGTGCAGCTCTGGAGTATAATACAGGATGTAACTCAGGATCAGTAATGTAATGTATGTACACAGTGACTCCACCAGCAGAATAGTGAGTGCAGCTCTGGGGTATAATACAAGATGTAACTCAGGATCAGTACAGGATCAGTACTGTAATGTATGTACACAGTGATTATACCAGCAGAATAGTGAGTGCAGCTCTGGAGTATAATACAGGATGTACCTCAGGATCAGTAATGTAATGTATGTACACAGTGATTATACCAGCAGAATAGTGAGTGCAGCTCTGGAGTATAATACAGGATGTGACTCAGGACAGGACAAGTAATGTAATGTATGTACACAATGTCTCCACCAGCAGAATAGTGAGTGCAGTTCTGGAGTAAAATACAGGATGTAACTCAGGATCTGTAATGTATGTACACAGTGATTGCACCAGCAGAATAGTGAGTGCAGCTCTGGAGTATAATACAGGATGTAACTCAGGATCAGTAATGTAATGTATGTACACAGTGACTGCACCAGCAGAATAGTGAGTGCAGCTCTGGAGTATAATACAGGATGTAACTCAGGATCAGTAATGTAATGTATGTAGACAGTGACTGCACCAGCAGAATAGTAAGTGCAGCTCTGGAGTATAATACATGATGTAACTCAGGATCAGTAATGTAATGTATGTACACAGTGACTGCACCAGCAGAATAATGAGTGCAGCTCTGGAGTATAATACAGGATGTAACTCAGGATCAGACTGTCATGTGTGCATCGCCACGAAGATCGTCGCGGTTGCACATTCTGACTTCTCACAGCTGAGTTGCTGTTTCTTTGTGTTTGGCAGTTAGGGAGTTAATTCTGTCTGTGCTCAGTTCTGGGACTGGGTGCAGTTTTCTCCCGGCTGCAATTAATTATTTGTTGATTGGTTTCCTTTAAATCTCTGGTTTTCTGTTTTGGGAGTTGCCAGTGAAATTCTTCATGCAGACCACAGATAGGATTGTATCTGTATAGACTTAAGTTAAAGAGCTCCTTAGTTGTTTTAAGCTCACCTTGCTTAGAGTTTAATATCCCAGATCATTTATGTTCCTTCTGTGTTTGAGTGTGTATGCAAGTCTGTGTTTTCTCCAGTCTGTCTTATATGTCTAATCTGTGTATTTAGCAGAGATCAGCCCATATCCCTTTGGTGGTAATCAGAATCCTTCTTAGGACTGATTACAGGGTTCAGGGACTGATAGGAGACAGGGTTAGGCTGGAGACTTGGACCTCTGAACCATTATCTGTACCTCCAAGGTGAGGGATTAGTTAGGACCCCAGTTTAGGGTCAGGTTAGATCCCGGTCCACCTCTTTCCTGTGACAGTGTATCAAGTCCTCAAGATTAACCCTGAGTTCAACGGATATCGTGTCAGGTAAATCTATTCTATATTTACATGCTGATGTTGCTAATCTATATGTTGTATAGAGTGTTGTTCTTTTAAGAATAGTTTACTGACATCGTACACATATCATAAGACCGCGTGACATTTTCACTGGCCAAAAAATTATTCCCAGTTGCCATGGATCCAGTAGCCCAGCTGGCTCTGCAGTTGCAGGGATTATCCATGGAGCTGACGGACATTAAGTCCAAAGTTTTGTCTCCCTCGGAGCAAACCAGATTTGAACCTAAAGTAGCTCTCCCGGACAGGTTCACTGGTGGGCGAGACAAATTTTTTACCTTCAGGGAAGCATGTAAATTGTATTTTCGGCTTCGGCCTCGATCATCAGGGAGTGAAGAGCAGAGAGTGGGAATTGTTATCTCGCTCCTACAAGGGGACCCTCAATCCTGGGCCTTCTCCCTTCCTCCGGGATCCCCGGCTCTACAGTCAGTAGATCGATTTTTTACTGCCCTGGGTTTGGTATATGATGACCCAGATCGGGTCTCTCTTGCTGAGACAAAATTACGTAAGATACAGCAGGGAGATCGTCCGGCGGAGGAATTTGCTTCTGAGTTCCGTAGATGGGCCACAGATACTCAGTGGAATGACCCAGCTCTTAGGAGCCAGTTTTGTCATGGGCTTTCTGACAAATTAAAGGACGTTTTGGCTCAGTATGATTCTCCTCCATCACTGGAGGCTGCTATGGCCCTAGCTATCCGTACTGATAGACGGCTCCGGGAGAGGTGCGAGGTAACTCCGCCCCCTGTTGTTACTCCACCTACTACTAAAGTCCCTTATGTTGAGGTTCCCCTTGTCTGTTCGGAGGAGCCTATGCAGTTGGGAGGGACATCATTTCGTAGGAGGGGATTGGCGGTACGCCGCAGGACTAGAAGGTGTTTCTTCTGCGAGAAAGAGGGACATTTTGTTGGGGGATGTCCATCCCGTGCCTTGTTGAGCAAAAAGTCGCCGGAAAACTGTTAATCCCAGGTTGTGTGGTGGACGACAACCTGGGAGTATGTATTTCGTCCGCTAGTTCTTCTCAGTTCCTTGTACCAGTGGAGGTGGTGGTTGGTACGAGAGAGGAGAGATTTTCTGTTCTTCTTGATAGTGGGTCCGGGGCTAATCTGGTTGACGCTCAGTTTGCTCAGGCTCAAGGTATGCATCTGAGTGTATTGGTCAAACCGATCCCTATATTCTCCATTGACGCCAGGCCTCTCGGCCAAGGTAGCTTTGTTCATGAGGTTCATAACATTGACCTTCGGGTAGGGGCAATACATAGGGAACTATTATCTTGTTATGTGTTGGAGGGTCTACCTACTCCTATTGTGTTGGGACTTCCTTGGTTGGTTAAACATAACCCTGTGATTAATTGGCAGTCCAGAGAGATAAGCCAATGGGGTGAGTTTTGCAAAAGTAACTGCATGAACACAGTCATCAGTGCGGTCGTGCCTAGTACTTTGCCTCCTTTTTTGGAGGACTTTGGGGATGTGTTCTCTGAGGAGGGGTGTCAGGAGTTGCCTCCTCATCGCGTGTATGACTGCTCTATTAATTTACTTCCTGATGCTAAGTTACCTAAAGCTAGGTTATATAACCTTTCTGGTCCTGAGAGGCAGGCTATGAAAGATTATATTTCGGAAAGTCTGGCCAAAGGGCATATTAGACCTTCATCTTCCCCAGTGGCCGCGGGGTTCTTCTTTGTGAAGAAAAAAGATGGAGGCCTACGCCCTTGCTTGGATTTCCGCGAACTTAATCGGATTACTGTTCGAGATCCGTATCCACTCCCTCTGATTCCTGATCTCTTCAATCAAATTGTTGGCGCCAAATGGTTCTCTAAATTGGATCTCAGGGGGGCGTATAATCTGATTAGGATAAAAGAGGGGGATGAGTGGAAAACGGCGTTTAACACGCCGGAGGGACATTATGAGAACCTTGTCATGCCTTTTGGTCTGACTACTGCACCAGCTGTATTCCAACATTTTGTTAATGACATTTTTCGTCACCTTGTGGGGCTGTTTGTGGTCGTATATTTGGATGACATTTTAATTTACTCACCAGATCTTGTGTCTCACCAGGAGCATGTGAGACAGGTGTTGCAGATCTTGCGAGACAATAAACTATACGCCAAACTGGAAAAGTGTGTATTCGCCGTACAGGAACTTCAGTTTTTGGGTTTCTTGGTGTCAGCCTCCGGTTTCCGTATGGACCCTGAAAAGGTGAGAGCAGTGCTTGAATGGGATCAGCCAGAGGATCTTAAGGCTCTGCAGCGTTTTCTGGGGTTTGCTAACTACTACCGGAAATTTATTTGTAATTTCTCATCTGTTGTCAAACCTCTCACTGACATGACAAGAAAAGGGACGGATTTTTCTAAATGGTCGGACAAAGCTTGCCATGCTTTTTCCTCTTTGAAAAAATGTTTTGCTTCGGCACCCGTTCTCATCCAACCAGATGCATCACAGCCGTTCGTTGTGGAGGTGGACGCGTCTGACGTAGGGGTGGGTGCAATATTGTCCCAGGGTCCGTCCCCTGGTAAATGGCATCCGTGCGCTTTCTTTTCTAAAAAATTGTCGTCCGCCGAAAGGAATTATGATATCGGCAATAGGGAACTTTTGGCCATTAAGTTGGCTTTTGAAGAATGGCGTCACTTTTTGGAGGGGGCAGTCCACCCGGTCACCGTTATTACTGATCACAAGAACCTGTTGTATTTGGAATCCGCTAAGCGTCTGAATTCCAGACAAGCTCGATGGTCGTTGTTTTTTACCAGGTTTAATTTTGTTGTCACTTATCGCCCTGGATCTAAGAATGTAAAGGCTGATGCCTTGTCTCGCAGTTTCCCAGGGGCCGGGAAAATGGATGACCCGATTCCTATCCTTCAGGAGGGGTGGTAGTGTCGGCTGTATGTTCTGAGCTTGAGGAGGAGGTATTAGAGGTTCAGGGGGACGCCCCTGCAGGACCTCCAGGGAGACTGTTTGTCCCAAATCAGTTGAGACAAAAGGTTATTGAGGCACATCATAATTCTGCTTTAGCAGGACATCCAGGGAGTAAAGGGTATGCCACACTGAACAATATCGCTAACGGGATCGCTAAAAAACGTCACTATTTAGCGATCCCGTTAGCGATGTTGTTCAGTGCGGCATCTGCCAGCGACGAGCTTCCTGCTGTGATCTCGCTCGTCGCTGGAATCGTTCCGGACCCTATTTTCTCGTCGGCGCTCCCGCTGGGTAAGTATATATCGCTAGTGTGGCACCTTTCTTAGCGATTTAGCGGTACTTTTGTACCGCTAAAGTCGTTAAGAAGATCGCTAACGGCGATAGCGTCGTTAACTATATCGCTAAATGTGGCCGCATTTAGCGATATAGAAACAATCCCGCTAGCGATCGCATTAGTATGCGTCGTTATCGTGATCGCTAGCGGGATTGTTTAGTGTGGCAGTACCTTAAGGCTACTTTAGATCTCCTTTCTCGCCGGTTTTGGTGGCCTAACGTTAATAAAGATGTTTTAACTTTTGTCGCGTCCTGTGGGGTTTGTGCTCGCTCTAAGACCCCTCATACCCGTCCGTCTGGGACCCTCTTACCCTTGAAACTTCCGGAGCGTCCATGGACTCATTTGTCTATGGACTTCATCACGGACCTTCCTCAGTCGTCAGGGAAGACTGTCATACTAGTGGTTGTTGACAGGTTCAGTAAGATGGCACATTTCATTGCTCTTCCTGCCCTCCCTAATGCTAAAACTCTGGCGCAGGTGTTCATTGGGGAGATTGTGAGACTTCATGGGTTGCCTTCTGATGTGGTGTCAGATAGGGGGTCTCAGTTTGTGTCCAAGTTTTGGAGGGCATTTTGTTTACGTCGGGGGATGCAATTGTCATTTTCCTCGGCTTTTCATCCGCAGACCAATGGTCAGACAGAGCGTCTGAATCAAAGCCTAGAGACTTATCTTCGGTGTTTTGTCTCAGAGAACCAGGAGGACTGGTCTTCTTTCTTGCCTCTGGCAGAGTTCGCTCTTAACAACAGGCGGAGCGAGTCCACTGGTAAGTCCCCGTTTTTTGGGGCATATGGTTTTCATCCCCAGTTTTGTACTTTCAATGGGGGGGGCCCTTCTGGGGTTCCTGAGGAGGAGCGTTTCTCGTCGTCACTTGCTTCAGTGTGGAGAGGTGTATTGAATAATCTGAGTGCTATGGGGAACCGTTATAAACGTATGGCTGATAGGAGGAGAGTTTCTGGTCCAGATCTTAATGTGAACGATTTGGTATGGTTGTCTACCAGGAATATAAAACTTAAAGTTCCCTCCTGGAAGCTGGGCCCCAGATTCATCGGGCCGTACAGGATCAGTTCCATAATTAATCCTGTGGCATTTCGTCTGGACCTCCCTCCTACGTTTAAAATCCACAATGTGTTCCACAAGTCATTACTTAAGAGGTACGTGGCACCAGTCATACCATCACCTCTACCTCCTCCTCCAGTGGTGGTCAATGGTAACTTGGAGTTTCAAGTGTCAAAGATCATTGACTCACGTCTGAATCGCCGGTCCCTTCAGTACTTGGTGCATTGGAAGGGGTATGGTCCAGAGGAGAGGACGTGGGTTCCTGCGTCTGACATTAACACAGATCGTTTGGTGCGGACCTTCCACAGAACTCACCCGGGCAAACCTGGCCCTGAGGGTCCGGAGGCCCCTCGTAGAAGGGGGGGTACTGTCATGTGTGCATCGCCACGAAGATCGTCGCGGTTGCACATTCTGACTTCTCACAGCTGAGTTGCTGTTTCTTTGTGTTTGGCAGTTAGGGAGTTAATTCTGTCTGTGCTCAGTTCTGGGACTGGGTGCAGTTTCTCCCGGCTGCAATTAATTATTTGTTGATTGGTTTCCTTTAAATCTCTGGTTTTCTGTTTTGGGAGTTGCCAGTGAAATTCTTCATGCAGACCACAGATAGGATTGTATCTGTATAGACTTAAGTTAAAGAGCTCCTTAGTTGTTTTAAGCTCACCTTGCTTAGAGTTTAATATCCCAGATCATTTATGTTCCTTCTGTGTTTGAGTGTGTATGCAAGTCTGTGTTTTCTCCAGTCTGTCTTATATGTCTAATCTGTGTATTTAGCAGAGATCAGCCCATATCCCTTTGGTGGTAATCAGAATCCTTCTTAGGACTGATTACAGGGTTCAGGGACTGATAGGAGACAGGGTTAGGCTGGAGATTTGGACCTCTGAACCATTATCTGTACCTCCAAGGTGAGGGATTAGTTAGGACCCCAGTTTAGGGTCAGGTTAGACCCCCGGTCCTCCTCTTTCCTGTGACAGTGTATCAAGTCCTCAAGATTAACCCTGAGTTCAACGGATATCGTGTCAGGTAAATCTATTCTATATTTACATGCTGATGTTGCTAATCTATATGTTGTATAGAGTGTTGTTCTTTTAAGAATAGTTTACTGACATCGTACACATATCATAAGACCGCATGACACAGACTCACATACATATTGAAGTTAAGGAGGCCTCTAACCTGCTCAGCGGTTACCCGAATGTGCATTCACCACCCCGACCAGCTCCCCGGGATCTTGCTGAAACACCTTCAAGTAAAAGGTATGAAAAGAAGCTGCATTGTGTGTGACTGAATTCTTATCTATACCCTGCATCATCACCATAGACTTCCAGGGACCAGTCTCACCTGTGGGAGACTTACCACCCAGCTGCCCCATAACATCCCCTGTGAAGATCCTCATAGCAGCGCTGGTCCAATTGATCAGATACCACAAGTGGCGTCACGAACTACCTAATAATCCCCTGTAAATATCCCCCATCGCTTGACTGCCAGGGCCACGGACCGAGTCCCGCTGCCAGTGACATCTCCTATAGAAATCTATGGGCTCGGCTCCGAGTACCCCATAGCCCTGGTATCCACAATTGTGGAGCGAGTCATCTAATTTGGCGTCATGAACAGGATGAGAAGCTTGCAATTGTGAGTCCTGTGTGCCTATATTGACTGTTTGGTGAAAAAGACTGTTTGCTGCATTTGGCGCCAAATACCGCCATTTTACCGCCAAGTTGGCGCCCTGAGGCGCTGGTGAAGAAGGTGGGCGTGCATTCGTGGGCGTGTACCCCCCCTGAGGCGCGAAAGTTATGGCCGCCCTCTCAAAATGCTACTATAATGTGCGGTCCTGCCCCACTGCTAAGGAAATCCGCCTCCTCTTCATCCTCTATGCGAAGAGGAGGAGACGCAAATCCCGCCTCCACGGAAGAGACCGGACTGTTCCTGATGGAAACTACAGTCTGGCCTGGGACGAGATGGCGGAAGGACAGGAGAATCTATGCAGAGGACCGGAGGCATACAAACCCTGCTTACCGGAAGATTTACTACCTGTGCCGGAGCTGTCCCCAGATCGGGACACTAACCCCGCAATGCTGGAGCTGCAGAAAGAAAATGCGGCGCTAAAAAGAATGATCCAGTGTCATGCAGATTTGCAGGAGATGGAGAGGCGCTGGCGTGCCCAGACACAGCGGCTGCTGTGGGACGCAGTGCTCTCTCCCACAAGCATAACGCCGTCTCCTGATTTCCCAAGTTCCCTGCTGAGGAAGGCTAAAGAGAAACCGGAGGCTGCCCCCAAGAGTGCTGTACCTGATCCCACCGATGCGGAGGTGGAGGAGAAGGAGGCTGAGGAGGTCCTGCCCGGTCCGGAGTGCCAGCCAGGCCAGGAGGCCACAGCAGAGTACGGTTCCCCGGTAAGATCACCGGAGGGGTCCCAGCCATCGTTGCCGGAAATCGACTGGGATGAGATGGAGCGTCTGGACGACGTGACTTACGACCTCCAAACCGGAAATGCCTGGCAGCACTGCGAGAAAGTGAGACAGCAGCAGGAGGAAGATAGAAAGACACAGCGAGACCGACAGGATTGGCATGAAAAGTTCTTCGCTGATAAAGAAACCATCCGCCGAGATAAAGGTACCCGACGGGAACCGCGGCGGCAGGGGTGCGTCACCGAGTTTCAGCTCTGCAAGGGCTGGGGCTTTATCCGCGAGCCGGGCCTCTATTTGGGGGTCTTTGTGAGCCGCCGGGACGTGGAGTCCCACTTGCCCATCGGTCATCCTGGGAGGGACCTGATAAATGGGGACATAGTGAGCTACACACTCACTGGGGTTTAAAGGGGTGGTATGCCCTGAACGTCTCCATCGTCAGTGACCCCGTCCCCGACGCCGGTACCGTACACAATACCGAGGCGTCCCAGTCCCAAGCTCTCACCGCACCAGGCCGTGCCCCGGCATCGCCCCCTGCATACTCATCTCGACCTCCGTCGCCCCCTGCATCGCAATCGGCGACCTACTCTGCATCGCAATCGGCGACCTACTCTGCATCGCAATCTGCGACCCACTTTGCATCGCCCCCTGCGACTATCTCAGCAACGCGACCAGCATCGCAAGTTACTGTGGCCCCTGCAGCGACGCAATCAGCGTCTTACAGAAAAGAAGTACCTGTTGGGTCCACAGCTAGAATGAGAACTGTGGCCACTCAAACGCTGATAGCAGGCCATGATCTCTTTGTTATGCGTCAAAAGAACACCGCGTCGTTCCAGCCCCAGGAGTGGAAGACGTTATTGAAGTTAGCAAGAAAAAGGAAAGCCAGTAGGACCCAGACAGGGGTTTACTGCAACTCAAGAGATGTAAAAAGTTTGAGAATTTTGAAAATTGCACTTTATTGCCTTTTATTGATATGTATGAGAATGTTTACATATTTAAATAGAATACCCGGCTGGGTAAAGAGTTTAGAAAATTAAAGAATAAATGTAATGTTGATTGCATAAGTATGCATAGAATACCCGGTTGGGTAAAGTGAAATTGAAGAATTGAGGAATACTTGAAATTTATATATATTTATGTGTCTTTTCCCTCATGGACTGAGAGGCTGTGGACTGTGCCAGCCCAAGAACTTGCTTTGTAAATAGTTGCGCTTCGGTGCATTATCTTGGTTTTACACGAAACCATTATTATCTACCTCTGAAGAAAAACCCGTATGGTGTGGCCTAGAGTGAGGTCTGCAGTCAGAAGTCCTGCAGCCCACCCAGGACCCACGTGGGAGGTTTTTGGTGCGGGTCCTCCACAAGTATCTTGAATAATGAGAATGTTTTGATACTTTTGATACTTTTGTATTTTGCTAATGAGTCGCACTTAGTACCAGGGCAATGGGGTACTCGGCACCGAGCCCATGAAAGTCTATGGGATTTGTCACTGGCAGCAGGACTCGGTCCGTGGCCCTGGGCGCTCATACAATGGGGGATATTTACAGGGGATTATAAGGATAGGTAGTTCGTGACGCCACCTGTGGTATCTGGTCAATTGGACCAGCGCTGCTATTAGGATCTTCACAGGGGATGTTATGGGGGCAGCTGGGTGGTAAGTCTCCCACAGGTGAGACTGGTCCCTGGAAGTCTATGGTGATGATGCAGGGTGTAGCTAATAATTCAGTCACACACAATGCAGCTTCTTTTCATACCTTTTACTGGTAGATGGTTCAAGCAGATCCCGGGGAGCTGGTCGGGGTGGAGAATGCACATTCGGGTAACCGCTGAGCAGGTTAGAGGCCTCCTTTACTTCAATATGTATGTGAGTCCAACTTGCCTGAAGCGAAGTTAACTCTGAAATCTCCAGCTTTTCAATAGCTGACAAGCCCGGCCGACTTTGTGGTGGAGACTTCTATGGCTCTGACTAGCAGATGTTGGGAGAACTAAGTCTATATTTGCTGATCAGGCTAGACTCCTGTTTTCCCTGTCTCCGGTTACGTATCAGCGCTTGGGCTGCTCTCTGCGACCTGTAGTCCAGATAGCCTCCGGGTATCTTGTTACTATGCTTGAAACACTAGCAACGCGTCGGACCCCGGTGTCCGGTGATTTAGTGCAGGTAACCAATACCTGAAGCACTTCTCTCTGTCTTCTCCACTGCGCCCTTCGCCCTGCTTTTGCTCTTAGCATAAGCACTTGTAGCTTCCGATGGAAATGTCAGCTTTCTTCCGAGCTCGCTGAGCAGTTCTCAGTATCCTCCTTGTTTCAGCTTCTGTTGAGGTACTGATTAAGGGTAGCTCTGACTAGGCTAGGATGATTCACTTCACCCGTACTAGCCTCCACTTCCTTGTCAGGTGAGCTACGCTAGCTCTGCGAGGATTCAGTCCTCTCTCCTAGTCCAGACTGAACTGGCACTGAACTGCACTGTCCTAAGACAGGAAGCTTGACTGGTCTGCACTGTCCTGAGACAGGAAACTATCTGACTCTGCTACGTGTCACTACCTCCTATACCCCTGGTGGGTGTGTCTGAAAGTGTGAGTGACGTGAATGATAACAAGCTTTTGTGGTTACCTTCCTGTGCATTCTCCTGGATTTTTATGTGTGCCTGCATAGCTGGGCCACACAGCTAATGTACAAATTGTAACGTTTAAGAAGTCTTACCTCCCGGATGGGATGAGTTAAAAATGTTTATGTTTAATGCAAAACAAAAATGTTTTCTTTTTCTCTTTTACAGCCGGGAGTGCTGTGTTTAACCAAGGGGGGATGTGTGGCCCAGCTATGTAAGGCACACACATAAAATCCAGGAGAATGCACAGGAAGGTAATCGCAACGCTTGATATGCATTCACTACACTCACCTTTTTAGACACACCCATCAGGGGTACAAAAGGGAGTGACACGTAGCAGAGTGGGTTAGTCAGTCAGTCAGGAGGAGAGGAGAGGAGTCAGTGTTCAGTTCAGTCTGCTTCCTGTCTGAGTACAGAGCAGTTCAGTCTCAGTCCAGTCTGGACTTGGAGGATACTGAGAGCTGTGCAGTGAGCTCTAGAAGAAAGCTGACACTTCCATCGAAAGCTACAAGTGCTTATGTTAAGAGCGGGAAGCAGGGCGAAGGGCGCAGTGGAGAAGACATAGAGAAGTGCTTTAGGTATTGGATTGCCTGCACTAATTTGCCGGACACCGGGGTCCGAAGCGTTGCTAGAGTTTCAAGCTTAGTAACAAGAAAACCGGAGGCATCTGGACTACAGGTCGCAGAGAGCAGCCCAAAGCGTCAATACGTAACCGAGTCAGGGAGAACGGGGACTTTGAGTCACGTGCACGACAAAAGTAAGGACTTAGTTCTCACCACTTAGAAGGCTCCACCACAATGTTGGCCGGGCATTACAGCTATTGAGAAAGCTGGAGAGTTCAGAGTTAACTTCGCTTCAGGCAAGTTGGACTCACATACATATTGAAGTTAAGGAGGCCTCTAACCTGCTCAGCGGTTACCCGAATGTGCATTCTCCACCCCGACCAGCTCCCCGGGATCTTGGTGAAACACCTTCAAGTAAAAGGTATGAAAAGAAGCTGCATTGTGTGTGACTGAATTCTTATCTACACCCTGTATCATCACCATAGACTTCCAGGGACCAGTCTCACCTGTGGGAGACTTACCACCCAGCTGCCCCATAACATCCCCTGTGAAGATCCTCATAGCAGCGCTGGTCCAATTGATCAGATACCACAGGTGGCGTCACGAACTACCTAATAATCCCCTGTAAATATCCCCCATCGCTTGACTGCCAGGGCCACGGACCGAGTCCCGCTGCCAGTGACATCTCCCATAGAAATCTATGGGCTCGGCTCCGAGTACCCCATAGCCCTGGTATCCACAATTGTGGAGCGAGTCATATGTACACAGTGACTCCCCCAGCAGAATAGTGAGTGCAGCTCTGGAGTATAATACAGGATGTAACTCAGGATCAGTAATGTAATGTATGTACACAGTGACTGCACCAGCAGAATAATGAGTGCAGCTCTGGAGTATAATACAGAATGTGTCTGTGATTTATAGGTAGATAATATAAACTGTCACATGATAACAAGTGGATATTTTATTATTAATCATAATAATACAGAGATATTTGGGGTTAAAGACCAATGTCCTCCCACTGAGATCAAATTATCGTGAAGCTGAGGGGAATGAGTAATTCTGTTTTTCGGAACATAATGCGGGGTATAAACATAATATGGAAGATTTACTTTTTTGACCTTAGCCCCAGTTGGTCTGGGATTATTGCTTGTTCTATGGTAATTAGGAACATTTCAGCGAGATTTACCAGGAACTATCTATGATAGTAAAGAGAAAACCCCACTGGGTATTTCAAAAGCAAAATTCATCGCTGAAACAAATTGGTTTTTTAGATCCAAGCCTGATACATTGGAGTCGCTGATAAGTCTGTTTGTGTTATGGGGTAATGTTATTTTGTACTTAAATCTGGTATCACAGTAGACAGATGAGGCCGGGGATGTAACCTGCCAATTTCTGAATGTGTTAATCTGTTTATCAGTGTTAGTCGTCCCCGGGGTGGAGATGAGGGTAACATGTCGACATCAACAATTGTAGAAGTTGAATTCATAATAATGACACAAAAGGATCAAAAGATCATATTTTGCATTGTCATATGTTAGAAAAACAAAGATTTGTCTGAAAAATGTGGGATCTTTTCTTCTTCCCATTTCTGGTATCTGTGGATGGATAGGTTCTTCGTGCTGTGATGTCACAATGGTGCTATCTGCTCTGAGCCAATCAGATCTCTTCCCACTGCTGCTCCCTCTCTCCACTCACATTTTGCAGTGTCACATGCACACTCAGGGATAAACTGCAGCTGCAGCTCCCCCTTCCCCTTCTTCTACTCTCCCTTTGCTCTATTACTTTAGGTGAAGGTTCTAGTATCTGGGGAGTTTTGTGAAAGTTTATAAAGATCCTGCCGGCAGTGGAAGGAGAATTATATGTCCGTGTAAGGAGAGGAAGATGACACGTGCACACAAAGTTTTAAATATTTATACATTTTCTTTTTTTTAATTAATTATCATCCAGTCTTTGAAAAATAAATGTGGAAGCTGAATGTCTTGTATATCAAATTCCTGGCTCATGTTTTTTGACATGTGTGACTGTGCTTGAAAAAGTGAGCACAAAGTGTTAAAGGGGTATTCCCCTAAGAAGACGTTGTCACCCGTCCAACTATCAATCGGGGGTCCAACCATTGATTGTGCTTTAATCTGCTATATCTTCAATCCCATAGAGAATGAAAGAGAAGAGGTCAATCTTATGCATTGAGGCTCCATTCATACAGAGAACTTAAGTCCCCTGTTCCACCAATGGGAGTTAGTGGGGATCTCATCAGTCGGACCCCACCTGTCTAGAACTTATCACCTATCCTTTGTACCTGAAAACTTGTTTTAATGGAATCTGTCAGCATTATTTCACACCCCAAAATATTTATGTAGCTCTTTCAAAGACAAGTCCAGAAATACCTTCACATGGTCAGTCCATTTCCTCCATTACTGAACTGACATACAAATGAGACTGAAGAGCTATGGTAGATCTGAAGCCTCTATCACTCCAGCTCTATTCCCTGCTCAGGGCTGCCTCCTCCTGCTGCTTGACTGGCTGCTCCTTTGCCTGAAGTCACACAGGAAGAGGTGGCTCTGGGCATAAAATAGAGCTGGAGTGACAGAGGCTTCAGATCTACCATAGCACTTCACCCTCATTTGCATATGAGAGAAAAGTTAATGCTGGACTTGTCTTAAAAGAGCTGCTGACAGATTCTCTTTAAATTGTGCAAAAATATTCCCATAATCTTCCTATTTGCCAATATTCAGTTAATGCCTCAGTTCCTTACATTGGACGCTATGTCCCCTACTGCAACTTACCTACCAACACCTTGGTTGGACATTTAGGGCCCATCCACAGGACCGCAGCAGGATTGATAAAAAACAAGTTAACGCTCTCTTTTGGACAGGGTTTATGTTAATTCCACTATTTTGGAATGTAATGTGCCCAAATTAGTCTGGATTTTTCCAAAAATTCTTAACAGCAGTGGTAAATTCCAGACAGTTTGCAGCCATGCTTCAGTATAATATTAAATGATGGGTAAAAGTTGAGTATCCTCCAACCTGTGGTGAGCAGTGCACCCCCTGCTATGACGGTGCAGACATTATAGTGCTGTTCTTCCAATAGAAGGTCCAAAATATCTGCCATAAATGGTATAAAAGCGAAAACACCTTTAAATCCTTGAAATTGAGGGTAAATTCTCCATTTGAATATCTCCAGAGTCAATGCTTGTAATGATGTGAAAAATATTTAGACTTGAGAGTCCTCAGTGGTTGATACCTTTTAATGGCTAACTGAAAAGATGGTAACAAATTGCAGCTTTCAAGATACTCAGGTCTCTTCATCAGGCAAAAACTAAAACTGAAGAATCACATATATATATATATATATATATATATACACACAAGAGGACACAGGAATAGTGCAATAGGTAAGACAAGTGACGTGAAGCAGAACTGTCATTATGGCAGAGGAATGAACATAAATATTGGAACAGTTCATAGATAAGGAGAGAGTTTTATTGCCCTCTGATTGGGGTCTGGTGTTGTGTTTTGATGCCCCTAGAAGGTCAGAGACGCAGATTCCTTAATTGATATAGAATGACATGAATCCATGTGACACGTTCATTCCAGCACTAAGAGTGTCAAAGGTCATAATAAGTTTGTATTCCCAAACCTTTCTATCTTTCTCAGATTTGAAGTTAGATTTTAATACCAGTAATTCCATATCCATTATGCTATGACCGGGCATACAAAAGTGTTTTGCCACAGGTAAATCCATTCTTTTTTCTCTTATCGTGTGGCGATGAGAATTCATCCTTGTTCTCAGTTTTTGCCCGGTCTCCCCACATACAGACCCCCAGTTGGACATTTAGTACATATAATTAGGTACACCACATTAGATGTGATGCAGCTGAAAGTACCTGGGATCTTGTAGTCCTGATGGGAGTTGGGGATCTTTATCTTGTCCGTGGTCATTATAGATGCACATGTTTTACACTTCTTCTGTTTGCAAGGAAAGGTTCCTGCAGCTGTTGGGGAGGACAGGGAGCTTCTGACAATGATGCTTCTTAGATTTGGGGGCTGCCTAAAACATAGTAGTGGGGGGTCTGGAAATATGGATTGTAATCGGGCATCTTTTTGTAGTAAAGGTTGTAGTTTCCGTGCAGCTCCCCTTAGCATCTCCAGATTTGGATTGTAGGTGACCACTAGAGGCACCCGGTTATTTTCTTCTTTAGTTTTGTAATGTAGCAGGTGATTCCTTGATATTCTGGTGGCTCTTGTAATTTGGTTTTCAATTGTTCTTGGATGGTAGCCCTGGTTCAAAAAAGTCTTTCTGAGGCGACCATCCAAGAACAATTGAAAACCAAATTACAAGAGCCACCAGAATATCAAGGAATCACCTGCTACATTACAAAACTAAAGAAGAAAATAACCGGGTGCCTCTAGTGGTCACCTACAATCCAAATCTGGAGATGCTAAGGGGAGCTGCACGGAAACTACAACCTTTACTACAAAAAGATGCCCGATTACAATCCATATTTCCAGACCCCCCACTACTATGTTTTAGGCAGCCCCCAAATCTAAGAAGCATCATTGTCAGAAGCTCCCTGTCCTCCCCAACAGCTGCAGGAACCTTTCCTTGCAAACAGAAGAAGTGTAAAACATGTGCATCTATAATGACCACGGACAAGATAAAGATCCCCAACTCCCATCAGGACTACAAGATACCAGGTACTTTCAGCTGCATCACATCTAATGTGGTGTACCTAATTATATGTACTAAATGTCCAACTGGGGGTCTGTATGTGGGGGAGACCGGGCAAAAACTGAGAACAAGGATGAATTCTCATCGCCACACGATAAGAGAAAAAAGAATGGATTTACCTGTGGCAAAACACTTTTGTATGCCCGGTCATAGCATGATGGATATGGAATTACTGGTATTAAAATCTAACTTCAAATCTGAGAAAGATAGAAAGGTTTGGGAATACAAACTTATGATGACCTTTGACACTCTTAGTGCTGGAATGAACGTGTCACATGGATTCATGTCATTCTATATCAATTAAGGAATCTGCGTCTCTGACCTTCTAGGGGCATCAAACACAACACCAGACCCCAATCAGAGGGTAATAAAACTCTCTCCTTATCTATGATCTGTTCCAATATTTATGTTCATTCCTCTGCCATAATGACAGTTCTGCTTCACGTCACTTGTCTTACCTATTGCACTATTCCTGTGTCCTCTTGTGTATATATATATATATGTGATTCTTCAGTTTTTGTTTTAGTCTATGCCTGATGAAGAGACCTGAGTAGTCTCGAAAGCTTGCAATTTGTTACCATCTTTTCAGTTAGCCATTAAAAGGTATCAACCACTGAGGACTCTCAAGTCTAAATATTTTTCTATCTACTGGCTAACACGGTACGAAGATATACATCTTTCCTATATGTAATGATGTGATAATTCAGGCAGCTTTTCTGTGACTTTATCCTTGTACTAAACCCAGATCGTGCGCAGTCAGCCATAATAATGTATAATTCAAAGTCATTTTGAGGCATTTGAAGCCCCCCTTTGTCGCAGGGGACCCAAGTTTGTCATACGTTTACATAGCGCAGAGCTCCTTACACCATGCCCCATGGTTTGCACAGAGGGGAAAAAAGAAAATGATGAAGTTATGCCAAAACCACAAGTTGATCTGAGGCTATGAGGAGGCTGCGTCGTTCGAAGCCAGGCAGGATTAGTCGGGGTATAGTTCAAGAGTCGTAGATTTATGCCTCTTCACTCCGGACCACTTTGGATATTGAGTTATTAAAACAAAACTAATTCTGCATGTCAAAAGAAAGGATGGGATGGAACAGGCCGGTACAGTACATGGGGGGCCGGTGTAACTCCGTAGAGACGAGCGCACATCGTGGTGAAGACTTTGACTCAGGGCCGACCTTAGCACCCGGCGCACCTGGGCAAGTACTGGGGCCCTGAGCAGGCTGGGGGCCCACTCACCATCAGTAACTCTGGCGCGCTATGTGGGCCCAGTGCCTGTATCAGTGCTGACCCCGCAAGTGGGCCCACGCACGAGTGGGCCCCGGCACTTGCAATACTTACCTCTCCCCATTCCACCACGGCGGCGTCTTCTACGTCCTCTGACTGTGATGTTTCAGGTAAGAGGGCGCGATGATGCCACTAGTGTGCGCCCGCTGCCTGAGCAGTCACAGTGCAGAGATACGGAAGACGCCGACACTGTCAAGTCCAGAAAAGAGCAGCAGCCAGTGAGGAGCAGTGAGTAGTGTTGAGCGATACTGCTCGATATCTAAAAATATCGTATCGGAATGGCATCGCCGATATCACTAAATATCGTCGATATCCGATTCTGATACCGGAAGTCCAATGTAAGTCTATGGGAACAAAATATCGCAACTAAAAAACCTTTCTTTCGTTGTAAACACAAAATATACACACATAGAATACATATATATATATATATAATAATGTCATTTGTGACATATATATATTACATATATTTATAGTTTATACACTTCTACATAGTAAAATAGACTCTGATTCAATTGCCGGGTAAAGACGTGACATACCCCATAGAAGTCGACGGGCTCGGTGCCGAGTACCCCCAAAACCTCTGGCTCTGTGTGACTCAACTTGGGCGTCACGAACAGGATTCTGTAGCTCGCTATAAGCGAGTCCTGTGTGCCTGAATTGAACTGGTTTTGTGCTTGAGAATTGCTAAAATCATCAGAGAATGTATTTGCCATTTTTCAGCCATATCTGCGTCACGACGAGGCACTGGTGAAGAAGAAGGGCGTGCTCTCGTGGGCGTACACTCACTCAGTGGCGCGAAAACGATGGCCGACCACTGTAAATGGTACTGCAATGTAAGATCGTGCCCCACAGCTCTTCAGTTCCGCCTCCTCATCCTCCTCAGTGTGCGGAAACTAACACGAAGGTCCCGCCTCACTACAAAAGATGTCCTCTCCAGATGCTAATGACACATGTGACTTGGCAGAGATGGCTAATGGACACGAGCAGAAGTGTGAAGGGATGGAGCAGTCAGAGTCTCCCCCACGGAAGCGACCCGATCGCCACAGAATCACCGTTGGGCACCCGGCCTGTAAACCCTCCTACGCTGCAAGAAGCGGAGGATACCCTAAGAGGCCTGGCCCGGCACCGGGAGGAGATCGCCAGGATGGAAGCCAGCTGGTGTGCCCTAAAGCTAAACTTGGAGCGGCGCCAATCCCTCTTACCTGAAGTGTCTGTACCGGAAGGTGAGGCACCGTTCTAGTAGAGGAGTCCGTGGGGCATCCCAGCCCTTGCAATGTGATCCGGTTGACGTTGTCGCAGTGGAGGCACCCGTTCCTGCAAAAAACTCTGCACCGGCAGCACCCAGATCCCGCTGTCTGCCCCCGTCGCTGAGACAGAAGAAGCGACACCCGTCCTCATGGAGGAGGCCGCGCAGGCACCAGAGGTCTACCTGTCTGTACTGGAGCCCGACTGTCATCTGTTCCAGAGCCGGCTGCTTCCTCCGCAGGTGAGCGCCGCCAGGACTGGGGGGCGCCAGGAGAGCTGCCGCAAACCGGACACTGTAAGCTGCAGTTTGATGGTGGAGACATGGAGTTGCTGGTGGAGGAGAATTTCAACCGGCGTTAGGAGGAAGAGTGGAGACGTTGGGAGCGGGAAGCAGAGCGACAAAGGGAGCAGCGAGAAACCCAAAAGCTTCGGCAACGTAACCTGGAGAAGGACCGGGCAGATAAGGACCGGATGAGAAAAGATAAAGGAACCCTGTGGGAGCCGCGGCGTAAGGGTGCAGTACGGAGCTTTAAATTGAAAGGTGGTTGGGGCTTCATCCAGGAGCCTGGACTTTATTTAGAAGTTTTTGTGAACCGGAGGGACGTGGAGGCTCACTTCCCAGAAGGACACCCGGGGAGGGACCTGTTGCCAGGAGACTTGGTGACTTACACCCGACACTGGGGTTACAATGGATGGTACGCCCTAAATGTTACCAGGTGCGACCCCTACTCCCCAGAGTGTCAGGAACCTGTGAGACCCTCGGAGCCTTCAGCCTCCCACATCCAGGCCTCTGCAAAGTGCCCACCCCACGCCGTAAATCTCCCCAGCCTCCCTCAGTGGTCTCCTCAGCAGCCCCAGCTATGGACATGATAAGTATAGCTGGCCCGTACCCGGCGCCTGTTAGGCCCCTGGGGTTCGTTCAGTCCGGGACATAGGGTTCCAGACCCGGAGGGAGATGAAAGAGGTGGCCACACAGACCCAGATAGCGGGTCACGACTTGACTGTACAGGCCACACGACGTCATCAGGTCCTGGTGGTCCTTGGTGTCTCGGATGTTTGGCAAGCATCAGAAGAGTACCAGGTGGTACCTGGAACACCCCTGCCAAAGAATTATAAATAACCCGGACAGGGTCCCTGTATGTAAATAGTTAAATTGTTGATGTACCCGGACGGGTGAATGTTCATAAAAAAGTTTTTTAATTTAATAAAAAAAAAAAACACAGTTTTCATTACTTTTATTACAGTCTCATCCTGCGACGCCATCGATCTCCTGTAAAAAAACGAAAAAAAAAAAAAAACAGCAGTATACCACCTGTCCGACGCAGTCCATAGTAACGAGTGTCCCACGACGATCCAGCTCTGCTACATCAGAATGACAGGCAGAGCCTGTCATCCCGGCGCAGCACAGCTGATTACCTGCTTCCCGGCGGTGACGTCATCGGACTGACTGCTTTACGGCCGGGATTACCCTGCAGTCACTGCAGTTATCGCGAAAAACTGCAT
Organism: Oophaga sylvatica; assembly: GCA_033576555.1. Lineage (NCBI taxonomy): Eukaryota > Metazoa > Chordata > Amphibia > Anura > Dendrobatidae > Oophaga > Oophaga sylvatica. The sequence goes on from JARQOD010000009.1 coordinate 82,568,093, forward strand.
GTGACCGCCAGGGAGAAGATAATGGCGGCCATCAAGCAGTCCAGGACGTGACCGCCGGAGATCTTCTGCCAGGTAAGTGCCGCTGACTCCTGACAGACCCGACCGACGGACACTCACAGTGACAGTGACAAATCCGATTCCGGTATCCGATATGACGAAAATATCGGTATTCGGAATCGAAAGCCCGATACAGCTAATATCGGCCGATACCCGATATTTGCAGTATCGTATCGCTCAACACTAGCAGTGAGTATTTCATTTTTTTTATGTTTGGAGCAATACATGGGGACCATCAGAAGGGGCCCATTATATATGGAGCATTATATGGGACCCATTATATACTGTATGGGGCATTTTATGGGGCCTATTCTGTATTGAGCATTATATGGGGCCCATTCTGTATTGAGCAATATATGGGGCTCATTATACTCTATGGAGCAATATATGGGACTCGCTATACTGTATGGAGCAATATATGGGGCCTATTATATACAGTATGGAGCAATATATGGAGCTCATTATTCTGTATGGAGCAATAAATAGGGCCTATTATATACTGTATGGAGCAATATATGGGGCTCATTATTCTGTCTGGATCAATATATGGGGCTCATTATTCTGCAGGAACAATATATGGTGCTCTTTATACTGTATGTCACAAAATATGGGACTCATTATACTGTATGGAGCAATATATGTGGCTTATTGTACTGTATGGAGCATTATATGGGGCTCATTATTCTGTATGGAGCAATATATGGGGTTCATTATTCTGCAGGAGCAATATATGGTGCTCTTTATACTGTATGTCACAAAATATGGGACTCATTATACTGTATGGAGCAATATATGGGGCTTATTATACTGTATGGAGCAATATATGGGGCTTATTATACTGTATAGAGCAATATATGGGGCTCATTATACTGTATGGAGCAATATATGGGGCTTATTATACTGTATGGAGCAATATATGGGGCTCATTATACTGTATGGAGCAATATATGGGGCTTATTATACTGTATGGAGCAATACATTTGGCTTTTTATTCTGTATGGAGCACTATGTGGTGCCCATAATACTGTATGGAGGACTATACTGTCCGGTTTCTGAGCAATTTTAGAATTTACAATAGATATCACTCATGTAATGTAAGAAGTAAGTGAAATCTTTGACATTTGTAACACACCTACCATATATTATCTGTGCATCATGAATCGTGGTATGTGTTAAAGGGGCCCTCTGAGGCTCTTTCAGCTGGGGCCCACGAAAACCTGGAGCGGCCCTGCTTTGACTCACAACATGTTCTCTATGGTTAAAACAACGCAAAGGCTGATTTATCATTTGCATTTTTTTAAGCCACTTTTTTTTTACTTGTAGTATTCGTTGCCGAATCTTCCCTCAATTCTTTAGCACATTTTTAGCACTAAAAAAAGTCGAGCATTTTGCAAAATGTTATAAAAAATAGGAGAAAAATATTCTGGTCCACATAAAATGAGTAACTAGAAAAATTGTAGAATACTTGCAGCAAAAAAACTCCCACGGAGAAAGTTGAGGGCCACACCCCCTTGGATAACGAAGCTCGATTTACACACAAGGAAGAGGAGGCCATGTTGTTGGCTCAGGAATAAAAGACGAACATTTATACTGGACAAAAAAATTACATATTTTGGAAAGTGATTAATCCTTTTAAAAGATCCCCAATAATAAAAATGAAGCCAATTGGAATCCGTACAGGCCAAATTTTGCCATGTCTCATTTATAACAAAAGAAAAATAGTACAACTTGACCTTTATCGACATTGTTGGGCATTGGACATTGTACATGAGTCAGTGCTCCTGACTCTTTGGCAGTTGAGTGGATTTTGTCATAAAGGGACAGCGATGTGTCCCACCCTCGCCCCAGTGTATGAACATTGCTCAGGTCACACTTCCAAATCATTGACATATTACAATATATCATGTCTCATGATGTGTGTCCAAGTGGACGGGTTTCTCGCTTTCTCATCTATAATGGGGGGAAGACGTTTGTACTTACAAGTGACCTACTGATCATACAGACGTCAGAAAACACACATTTTCCTGGTAAAGTTGAAGATGACTCCAAGTTTCCATTTTAAGTCATAGGAATAAGCATACAGATTAATATTTCACATTCAGAATGGAAGATTTTCAGATATTTTATGACTCTTGAGTCATCAGTGTTATAATGTAACTAGACATCAGCAGATCGCTTCGAGCAACCCCAGTCCATGGTCCAGGTCAGTGCTCTTTGGCTGTGGACAGGAGCTGTGGCAGTTTTTGATTCGCCAACCTGATGTGACGTCATCTGTGCAGCATGCAGATTTGCCAGCCTGACTAATCATGAGCCATGCCTAGGACCTACGATAATAAGGAAATTCATGCAGTTCCTATCTATGGCCAGAGAGAACTGAGCTGGTCCATGGAAGGTGGGTTGTGAGAAGCGATGATCCGCTCATCTCCAATAGCGACTTATGTATTTAAGTCAAGAGAGATAAGATCTAAAGGGTAAAAAAGAGCCACGGGTTAAGGTAAAAAAGGACCCTAAATAATATTTTAGCATTCTGATATGTCATGTCTCTGGTCTCTGTGCTTGTCCAGATAAACCCAGGTATCTCTAAGATAACTGATCAGAATCCTAGTCTTATTCTTAGTAGTCAAAAGCAATCCTGAACTACATTTCTTCCACCACTAGAGGGAGCTCAATCACATACATATGAAATCATAAAATTCCCTATGTATTGAGCTCCCCCTAGGGGCAAGTGCAAGAAGACAGGATATTATCACGTGTAGAGAAAACTGAGGATTTGAAATGTATAAGAACTATGGACCATTTTGTTATAGGTAGATTTTCCTGGCTGCAACCTCCCATTAACACCACCCCCGCTAACCCCAGTGCTATTCTAAATAGAACAATGGTTAAATGTTACCTGTAAAGAACTACAGACCTGCATAAATAATATATATTAACCCATAATACAGCCGCTTAGGATGTGTCATAAATGTCTGACTGGTGGGGGTTTGACATCTGGCACCCTGCTAATCAGCTGATCCCACTGACGACAGTGGTCGGATCTACTCAGTTACAGAGCTGCACAGCGCCGTGGACTGAATTGTGGCTACGGCCGGGTACTGCACATCTGCCACCTATGCATTTGAATATAAAGCGGTACCCAACCACATGCACTATACAGTCAACTGAGCTGTTCGGTCACCACAGACACCGGGAACAGCTGATCGGTGGGGGTGCCGGGTGTTGCACCCCAACAATCAGAAATTGGTGACCTATCCTAAGGATAGGCCATAAATATTAAAGTTCTGGACAACCCCTTTAAGCACCACCAGGTGTAAGGGAAGAATGTAAAAGTGTCTTGCAGAAAGCTGTCAGTTTCTTTATAACTGGGGTTCTTGTCTGTCACTTTTAAGGGTACCAACCCACAATAAATCTCCCCTTTAAAAACTCTCCACTCGGGTATTGACACAAAATAATTAAAAGATCACATAAATTAGCCGGATGCACTGATACATAATGTTCTGATGGATCTCAATTGTCATCTGGGAAAAGGACGACAGTCAATGGCATCAACATCAATGCCCTCGTCATCAAAGGCCCGGTGCGTCAGCGTAAGGTCTGACAACGCCTCTGCGGACTTCATCCTGGTACCAAATAGTAGTCAGGGTGCCGTCAGCCACCACATAGACGATGTCCGGATCCTCCACCTGTATGTATTAGTGGACGGCTTCTAACAGGCGGCGCTCCGCTCCACGCGCCGGCAGCGGACCTGCTACATTTCACTACATACTTGCAGCTTTCAGAAAGATCATTTTTCATGCAGAAAATGGAATTAAGAGGCCGTGAGCCGCTGAGGATTGTCGGCAGGAGATGTTTATTTTATTTGTCACCCTCCCCCATCATTTTTTGTAAACCACAGCAGTAAGTGGAGGCAGGGGCCGCACTCGCAGGGTGTCAGCGGGGGTCTATCTCGCTCAGACCTCCGTCCATGTGAGGGCTGGGAGCAGGTACCAGGGTCAGCAGCTGTATTCTTTGGATGTAGACCAAGTATTTGCCTTGGTTGTCTGTGATCCCCGGTGCGAGGACGCGGCTGGAGAGCCTTAATCATGGCAGCTCTGTGTTTATGCACATCGGGGGTATGTGGCGGGGGTGTCCTCACATCTCGGGGTTCTGACGCTTTTTTCTGGAGCACTGACACGACCACAGACTGAGAAAGAGAAGTTGTAATAATTCCTTTGTAAGTGAAAAGTTTACAAATGTTCTCAAACGTGTCGTCAGGACGTCGACTGGTGCCGGAGTAGTCATGATGGGGGATGTAGTACCACGAAGAAAGTATCACACGTTATAGACCTAGATACACCCATGCATCAGATGGCATCTAAGCTTAGATACCGAAGTCCTACAGATAGTACCGCATATTATAGGCTTAGATACAGCAGACAAAATAGGATTAGATACATGACTCATTATCACGCAGGAAATATAGTGATAAGATACAGCAGCTTAACAGGACTGTATCACACATGATAGGTTTAGATACAGCAGCTCATTGTACAGTGTCACACAAAGGATTAGGTACATGACTCATATACAGTATGACAAAGGATATACCGTATATACTCGTTTATAAGGCAAGTTTTTCAGCACTTTTTTTGTGCTGAAAACACCCCCCTCGGCTTATACACGAGTCATTGTCCCAGGGGGAGCAGCGGAGCAGCGGGTCACAGAGGCAGGAGTCGTCGGCTGCAGCTGTAACTGTGCCCTCTGCTAAAGAGAAATGAACATTCACTGCACTGGCAATGAATATTCATTTCTTTTATAACACACACAGTTACAGCTGCAGCTGCCAGCTTCCAGCAGCTGCCGGGCTGTCACGGGTGCCTGCTACTTAAGAGTTATGAATATTCACCTCTCTCCCCACCCATAGGCGAGGAGAGAGGTGAATGTTCATTACCTTAATGAGTGAGGACACGTGACCTCTCGGCATCAGCATCTGTGAGCACCAGAAAAGATGCTGCAAGGGCGCGCAGGGAAGGTAAGTAGGATGTTTTTGGTTTTTTTTACAGTGGGTATGGAAAGTATTCAGACCCCTTTAAAATTTTCACTAATTGTTTCTTTGCAGCCATTTCAAAAATGCAAAAAAGCTCTTTTTTTCTCATTAATGTAAACTCTGTGCTCCCCATCTTGACTGAAAAAAAAACAGAAATGTAGAAATTTTTGCAAATTTCATTAAAAAGGAAAAACTGGAATATCACATGGTCATAAGTATTCAGACCCTTAGCTCAGACACTCATATTTACGTCACATGCTCTCCATTTCCCTGTGATCCTCCTTGAGATGGTTCTACTCCTTCATTGGAGTCCAGCTGGGTTTAATTAATCTGATAGGACTTGATTTGTAAAGGCGCACACCTGTCTATATAAGACCTCACAGCTCACAGTGCATGTCAGACCAAATGAGAATCATGAGGTCAAAGGAACTGGCCAAGGAGCTCAGAGACAGAATTGTGGCAAGGCACAGAACTGGCCAAGGTTACAAAAGAATTTCTGCAGTACTCAAGGTTCCTAAGAGCACAGTGGCCTCCATAATCCTTACATGGAAGAGGTATGGGACCAGCAGAAGTCTTCCTAGACCTGGCCATCCAGCCAAACTGAGCAGTCGTGGGAGAAGAGCCTTGGTGAGAGAGTGTCTGAGCAAAGAGTCTGAATACTTATGACCATGTGATATTTCAGTTTTTCTTTTTTAATACTTTTGCAAAAATGTCTACATTTCTGTTTTTTTTAAGTAAAGATGGGGTGCAGGGTGTACATTAATGAGAAAAAAATGAACTTTTTGAATTACCAAATGGCTGCAATGAAACAGAGTGAAAAATTTAAAGGGGTCTGAATACTTTCTGTACCCACTGTATGCTTTTCTCATGGGGGCCATGCAAACCAGGACAGGGATGAGGAGTCATTCATGCAAGAATGTGGATAACGAGCCATGCAGACAAGGATGGGGATAAGGAGCCATGCAGACAAGGATGGCGATAAGGAGCCATGCAGGCAAGGATGGGGATAAGGAGCCATGCAGACAAGGATGGGGATAAGGAGCCATGCAGACCAGGATGGGGATAAGCAGCCATTCAGACAAGGATGGGGATAAGGAGCCATGCAGACAAGGATGGGGATAAGGAGCCATGCAGACAAGGATGGGAATAAGGAGTCATGCAGACAAGGATGGGGATAAGGAGCCATGCAGGCAAGGATGGGGATAAGCAGCCATGCAGACAAGGATGGGGAAAAAGGAGCCATACAGACAAGGATGAGGATAAGGAGCCATGCATACCAGGAAGGGATGAGGGGACAATGCATACCCGGCTTATACTCAAGTCAATACTTTTCCCATTTTTGTGGCAAAATTAGGTGCCTCGATTTATACTCGGGTCGACTTATACACAAGTATATACGGTACTTAGATTCAGCAGCTCAGCAGGACTGTATAACACATAATAGACTTAGATACAGCAGCTTGGAAAGACAGTATCACATAACGGATTAGATATATTGCTCATTATACAGTATCATATAGTATATACTTAGATATAGCAGCTCAGTAGGACTGTATCACACATTATAGGCTTAGACACAGCAGCTCAGCAGACAGTATCACATGGATTAAACTAGATACTGCAGTTTAGCAGACTGTACCACACATAGGATGGGATTAGATACACCTGATAAGCAGACAGTACAACTCATGATGAGCTTAGATACAGCGGCTACAAAGTGGACTGTAAATGGGAAAGTTTTTCAAAACTGTGCCCAGAAGTGAATGTCTTTGGTGAGTTCCCTGGCAGGACATCAGGACATTGGTATGAAAATGTTGGTAAACTTTGATACATCTGCTTAATAGGCGATAATAAGTATCAGATGCTTAAAGAAAGTTTTACACATGAAAGGCTTAGATACACACTCAGCAGAGAGTATCACACATGATGGGCTGAGACATACAGCTTGTAGAGAGTCTCAGGCTAAGTGCACACGTTCAGGAATATTTGCGTTTTTTTCGCGTTTTTTCGCGGGAAAAAACGCGTCAAAAACGCATGTATTAAGCATCCTATCATTTAGAATGAATTCCGCAATTTTTGTGCACATGGTGCGTTTTTTTCCGCAAAAAAAACGCATCGCGGAAAATCTAGCATCATGTCCATTAATTTTGCGGATTTCTAGCGTTTTTCCCCTTTATTATTGACCTAGAAAGTTCAGGAAAAAATCGCGGTAAAAACGCGTCAAAACCGCGCAAAAAAAACGCACCAAAAACGCGCAAAATCCGCGCAAAAAAAACGCGGCGTTTTGCCGCGAAAAAAGTCCGGTTTTGCTCAGGAATATTCTGCAAACATTCTGAAAACGTGTGCACTTTCACACATTATAAGCTTAGGTACACAAGTTACTAAGTCCACGTTTTTGTGATCTACATGACGTATCTACAGGTATTTGAACTGTAAGAAAAATCACTTAAACGGATACATTTGTATTTATGTAGAATATAATGGAAAACCGTATGAGAAATCGGCATGTTACATGCAAAAAATGACATTAAAAATAGCGTGAAAAACTGTTTGTTTTTTTATAATATTGCAATCTATGGAAGATGTGTAGTTATACATTTGAATCCATTTTTTATTCCATTTTTTCTTTTTTTTTTTGTCCACAAAACAAGTCACGGGATCTGATTTAACTTACGGAATCTGCGGTAGAGTTTGTGATACAGATGTGAACAAGTCCTTCACAACAGAGTCATCTTCAACCTACGACAGAAGCTGATTTCTATTCTTTTATTTTTGTTTATTTCTCATTGTCTAAATTATTTCTCTTGGAAATTTTCCTCCTTTTTTTCAAAAATTACAAAAAAAAAAGTCTTAATACCAAAGAAAGATTTCAAAGAGATTGTAACCCCAAATCCTCTTCGATTGCAGAATAAATAAAGTTCTACACTTGATTTAAGTGAAAAAAAATCTCATTTGACGGAATTTTACAGAGATATAAAATAAATTTTGGAAAATTGAATTGACTTTGTGTATGACACCGAGTTCTACATAAAGAAGGACCGTGCCGACGAGCCACGGAGACCTTCCAAAAATAACAGTCCCTAAACCATAGAGCTGTAAATATCTGCACAAAAACGCCCTGGAAATAGAATCCACTTTGAAAACTTGTGATTTAAGTTCAACATCACTTTCTCAAATTGCGGCAATCATTAAGTCCGCGGTGATTATCTGCACCTGTGTTATAAGCAAACCCTATAATGTACGATCCGGTGGGAGATAAATGACAGGAGTAACTTAATACAACGTCCTCGTGACAAACGGGACGAAATAAATTACATGCGACCCTCACCATGGAGGAAAGGATTTAATGAAACAATGTTGCAAAAATATACAATTCTGAAGCCGGAGTGGTGGATGGTGTGCTAGCGGTAAGTGCTGATAAGGAGGCGATAATTGGTTCTGCTTCATTTTGTGTGAAGACAAAGTGGCTCCATAATGAGTCATTAGAAACCTGCTATTATTTATCATCACGTAAAAATTAGGTAAAAGTAAATGTGTGCCAATTAATTTCATAATTAATCATTGTGGGATAAGTAGCTCCATATTAATGATAAAGTCCAAAATTCTCAATGCAAATAAAATGTGAGGTCTGTCAGCAGCAACCAGCACTGTTATAATGGTAATATTCTTGTACAGAGATGGCAGTATTATAATAGTTATATTCTTGTACATAAGGGCAATATTATAGTAGTTATATTCTTGTACATAGGGGCAGTATTATAGTAGATATATTCTTGTACATAGGGGGCAGTATTATAGTAGTTATATTCTTGTACATAGGGGTAGTATTATAGTAGTTATATTCTTGTATATAGGAGCAGTATTATAGTAGTTATATTCTTGTACATAGGGGCAGTATTATAGTAGTTATATTCTTGTACATAGGAGTATTATAGTAGTTATATTCTTGTACATAGGGGCAGTATTATAGTAGTTATATTCTTGTACATAGGAGCAGTATTATAGTTGTTATATTCTTGTACATAGGGGCAGTATTATAGTAGTTATATTCTTGTACATAGGGGCAGTATTATAGTAGATATATTATTGTACATAGGAACAGTATTATAGTAGTTATATCTTGTACATAGGGGCAGTATTATAGTAGTTATATTCTTGTACATAGGGGCAGTATTATAGTAGATATATTCTTGTACATAGGGCAGTATTATAGTAGTTATATTCTTGTACATAGGAGCAGTGTTATAGTAGTTATATTCTTGTACATAGGAGCAGTATTATAGTAGTTATATTCTTGTACACAGGGACAGTATTATAGTAGTTATATTCTTGTACATAGGAGCAGTATTATAGTTGTTATATTCTTGTACATAGGGGCAGTATTATAGTAGTTATATTCTTGTACATGGGGCAGTATTATAGTAGATATATTCTTGTACATAGGAACAGTATTATAGTAGTTATATTCTTGTACATAGGGGCAGTATTATAGTAGTTATATTCTTGTACATAGGGGCAGTATTATAGTAGATATATTCTTGTACATAGGAGCAGTGTTATAGTAGTTATATACTTGTACATAGGGGCAGTATTATAGTAGATATATTCTTGTACATAGGGAGCAGTATTATAGTTGTTATATTCTTGTACATAGGAGCAGTATTATAGTAGTTAAATTCTTGAACATAGGGGCAGTATTATAGTAGATATATTCTTGTACATAGGAGCAGTATTATAGTAGTTATATTCTTATATATAGGGGCAGTATTATAGTAGTTATATTGTACATAGGAGCAGTATTATAGTAGTTATATTATTGTACATAGGGGCAGTATTATAGTAGTTATATTATTGTACATAGGGGCAGTATTATAGTTGTTATATTCTTGTACATAGGGGCAGTATTATAGTTGTTATATTCTTGTACATAGGGGCAGTATTATAGTAGTTATATTCTTGTACATAGGGGCAGTATTATAGTAGTTATATTCTTGTACATAGGAGCAGTATTATAGTTTTTATATTATTGTACATAGGGGCAGTATTATTGTAGTTATATTGTTTTGAATAGGGCACTGGATTACGTTTTTCTTTATTTTTAGGTGAAATATTGCCTTCTACTAGGTTATAGAGCTAGTAATGTTATGCATTTGCAGATACACTTTACAAGTCTCAGCGCTCAGTAATTCTCCTAGTTACATACTTGGTATCTTGCACTTTGCAGCCTTATAGTGAATTATGCGACAGACATTTCTTTGTCAGTAAAGTTCACATCTGCTTTACGTTTTAGGTGAAATCTCTTCTCCTGAACCTGTTTTCTTTAGGGCTGAATATAAAAATGTATGAATCTTTACAACTAATATCAATACAAAAATAAACAGAGAAGAAAGCAGCGATGAAATTATTGATCTCGGCAGTTATATCCTGAATGGCAAATTTTCTTCCATCCACACATAGACAACAGCACATTTTCCCCCTGCACTGATGATCTGGGTCTCATTCCTGCAATCCCTTTAGGGTGTAAACTTTATCCAAGATAAACATACTGTAAAGTCGGTCGGGATCCCAGCACACGCAATTTCTGACCCCGCACACCCTCCTTTTAAGGGATTTTTTTTTTTTTTTCTAAAAATTTCGCCCTCCCAGCTGCTTACGTTTAGCCAAATCCATCAGGAAATAATTATGACAACAAGAATTGTATACAGGCTAATTAACGAGCTTTTCGCCATCATTCATTCATACGGCAACGCTGATTGAGATTCCTGATAAGATACAAGAATCACAAACCCAAAAAGCCTTTAGATTTACCAATGGCGCTGGGCTCACAAGCCTTAGTGGTACTGCGCCGCTCATTGCTCAGAATCTGACACTCAGGGTTACAGACCGGAGAATGTGGTGGAAGTAAATGGTTTGTGGTCCAAGGTTCAAAGAGCAAATGTTTGCGCTGAAAGACGGATGAAAGTGGAGCAGCAAAGAGGCGGCCAAGAAAATGACTCCCAAAATCCAACTGCTCAAAGGAGTAGAAAGAGAAGTGCAAAGTAATTTCACTATGTGACAAAATAGAGCAATAAAGTAGATTTATATATTGTTGATTCCAGATGAAAATGAGCCGGTCGTGCTGGAGGTGATGGAGGAAAACTACCAAGGGGTTTACAAAAGCCGACTTTTACCAGTCGCTTTATTACAGAAAGTATATTCAGATGAAATACTATTTTTAATATTGCTATTCTGTGTGTAACCACAAAAGGAGCTGGTTTTGTGCAAGACCCCGGGTATTAAGGAAGAAACATACTTAGGATAGGATAGACCAGGAGTAGAGAACCTTTTTTCTGCCAGGCGTCATTAGGATATTTATTCCATCCTTCGTACAAAATTATTAACTTGAAAATGATTCTGCTATATTTGATCAATTAATTAATTAACTGGCCCCTAATGTGACGCCTGGAGCTGCTTCTCATTGCTGCAGCTGTGATGCTTGGTGTGAAGGATAATGTTGCTACTCGCAACTTCTTTTCCATTTTGCGTCTGTCAGTAACTCATATAAGCAAAGCAGTATGTTTCTCCTAACACAGATGTATATTAACCTACAGGTCTTCTCAAAACTGAAAATTCATCACTGCTCAAGTTACATTTATAGAATTCAACCACTGGGAGGTCTGCAGTGTATATATCACACAGGAGACACCGAGATTGACGGTTATACTAGATAGGAGACACAAAGACTGCAGTATACACATCACATAGGGGTCACTTAAACTGCTGTATACATCACATAGTGGACACTGAGACTACTGTATACATCACGTAGGGGACACTGAGACTACAATATATAGCACATAGGGGACACTGAGACAACTGTATACATCACGTAGGGGACACTGAGACTACCGTACACATCACATAGGAGACACTGATACTACTATATACAGCACATAGAGGACACTGAGACTACTGTACACATCACATAGTGGACACTGATACTACTATATACAGCACATAGAGGACACTGAGACTACTATATACAGCACATAGGGAACACTGAGACTACTATATATAGCACATAGGGGACACTGAGACTACTGTACACATCACATAGTGGACACTGATACTACTATATACAGCACATAGAGGACACAGACTACTATATACAGCACATAGGGGACACTGAGACTACTATATATAGCACATAGGGGACACTGAGACTACTGTACACATCACATAGTGGACACTGATACTACTATATACAGCACATAGAGGACACTGAGACTACTATATACAGCACATAGGGGACACTGATACTACTATATACAGCACATAGAGGACACTGAGACTACTATATACAGCACATAGTGGACACTGATACTACTATATACAGCACATAGAGGACACTGAGACTACTATATACAGCACATAGGGGACACTGAGACTACTATATACAGCACATAGAGGACACTGAGACTACTATATACAGCACATAGTGGACACTGATACTACTATATACAGCACATAGAGGACACTGAGACTACTATATACAGCACATAGTGGACACTGATACTACTATATAACAGCACATAGAGGACACTGAGACTACTATATACAGCACATAGGGAACACTGAGACTACTATATATAGCACATAGGGGACACTGAGACTACTGTACACATCACATAGTGGACACTGATACTACTATATACAGCACATAGAGGACACAGACTACTATATACAGCACATAGGGGACACTGAGACTACTATATATAGCACATAGGGGACACTGAGACTACTGTACACATCACATAGTGGACACTGATACTACTATATACAGCACATAGAGGACACTGAGACTACTATATACAGCACATAGGGGACACTGAGACTACTATATACAGCACATAGAGGACACTGAGACTACTATATACAGCACATAGTGGACACTGATACTACTATATACAGCACATAGAGGACACTGAGACTACTATATACAGCACATAGGGGACACTGAGACTACTATATACAGCACATAGAGGACACTGAGACTACTATATACAGCACATAGTGGACACTGATACTACTATATACAGCACATAGAGGACACTGAGACTACTGTACACATCACATAGTGGACACTGAGACTACTATATACAGCACATAGTGGACACTGAATACTATATACAGCACATAGAGGACACTGAGACTACTATATACAGCACATAGGGGACACTGAGACTACTATATACAGCACATAGAGGACACTGAAACTACTGTACACATCACATAGTGGACACTGATACTACTATATACAGCACATAGAGGACACTGAGACTACTATATACAGCACATAGGGGACACTGAGACTACTATATACAGCACATAGAGGACACTGAGACTACTGTACAATCACATAGTGGACACTGAGACTACTATATACAGCACATAGAGGGCACTGAGACTACTATATACAGCACATAGAGGACACTGAAACTACTATATACAGCACATAAAGGACACTGATACTACTATATACAGCACATAGAGGACACTGAGACTACTATATACAGCACATAGAGGACACTGAGACTACTATATACAGCACATAGAGGACACTGAGACTACTGTACACATCACATAGTGGACACTGAGACTACTATATACATCACATAGTGGACACTGATACTACTATATACAGCACATAGAGGACACTGAGACTACTATATACAGCACATAGGGGACACTGAGACTACTATATACAGCACATAGAGGACACTGAGACTACTGTACACATCACATAGTGGACACTGAGACTACTATATACAGCACATAGAGGACACTGAGACTACTATATACAGCACATAGAGGACACTGAAACTACTATATACAGCACATAAAGGACACTGATACTACTATATACAGCACATAGAGGACACTGAGACTACTATATACAGCACATAGAGGACACTGAGACTACTATATACAGCACATAGAGGACACAGACTACTGTACACATCACACAGTGGACACTGAGACTACTATATACAGCACATAGAGGACACTGAGACTACTATTTACAGCACATAGAGGACACTGAGACTACTATATACAGCACATAGAGGGCACTGAGACTACTATATACAGCACATAGAGGACACTGAGACAACTATATACAGCACATAGGGGACACAGACAACTGTATACATCATGTAGGGGACACTGAAACTACTGTACACATCACATAGGGGACATTGAGACTACTATATACAGCACATAGGAGATAAAAATCTAAAGGTATGAACTGGGATATAAACGCACGTTCACACTGGCCACTGAACAGAAAAAAAACAAAGACAGAAACATAATGATTGAATACCCTGCAGTAAATAAATAAACAACAATAGTGCATGAAAATAATATAGGGTAATTAGTTAACATGTTTTTTTATTTTAAAAATGCAAAAAAGAAAAGACACAGTAGTTTGACAACAAATAACTTCACCGAACCACTAACCATGAGTGGAAAAGGTTTTGGCGCTATCATTCATATTCTCTGACAAAAGGCCAAGAAAGCGAAAATTCTGCTGGGGTGTGTAAACTTTTGAGCACAACTGTAGGAGATACTGAGCAAGAGTATATACAGTCATGGGCGAAAGTGTTGGAACACTTGCCATTGTTCCATAAAATAAAGTATTTCTCCCAGAAAATATTGCAATTACTCATGTTTTCTTATACACATGTTTACTTCATTTGTGTGCATTGGAACAATACAAAGAAACAGAGAAAAAATGGCAAATTGGACATAATTTTGCACAAAACCCATATACTGCCCCTTACTGTATGTATAAGAATATATCTACTAAAATACTGCTCCTATGTACAAGAATATAACTACTATAATACTGCTCCTATGTACAAGAATATAACTACTATAATACTGCCCCTATGTACAAGAATATAACTACTATAATACTGCCTCCTATGTACAATAATATAACTACTATAATACTGCTCCTATGTACAAGATATAAACTACTATAATACTGCCCTATGTACAAGAATATAACTACTATAATACTGCCTCCTATGTATAAGAATATATCTACTAAAATACTGCCCCTATGTACAAGAATATAACTACTATAATACTGCTCCTATGTACAAGAATATAACTACTATAATACTGCCTCCTATGTATAAGAATATATCTACTAAAATACTGCTCCTATGTACAAGAATATAACTACTATAATACTGCTCCTATGTACAAGAATATAACTACTATAATACTGCCCTATGTACAAGAATATAACTACTATAATAACTGCTCCCTATGTACAAGAATATAACTACTATAATACTGCTCCTATGTACAAGAATATAACTACTATAATACTGCCCCGATGTACAAGAATATAACTACTATAATACTGCCCCTATGTACAAGAAACTATAATACTGCCCTATGTACAAGAATATAACTACTATAATACTGCCCTATGTACAAGAATATAACTACTATAATACTGCCCGATGTACAAGAATATAACTACTATAATACTGCTCCTATGTACAAGAATATAACTACTATAATACTGCTCCTATGTACAAGAATATAACTACTATAATACTGCCCCTATGTACAAGAATATAACTACTATAATACTGCTCCTATGTGCAAGAATATAACTACTATAATACTGCTCCTATGTTCAAGAATATAACTACTATAATACTGCTCCTATGTACAAGAATATAACTACTATAATACTGCTCCTAATGTACAAGAATATAACTACTATAATACTGCTCCTATGTACAAGAATATAACTACTATAATACTGCTCCTATGTACAAGAATATAACTACTATAATACTGCTCCTATGTACAAGAATATAACTACTATAATACTGCCCCTATGTACAAGAATATAACTACTATAATACTGCTCCTATGTGCAAGAATATAACTATTATAATACTGCTCCTATGTACAAGAATATGACTACTATAATACTGCTCCTATGTACAAGAATATAACTACTATAATACTGCCCCTATGTACAAGAATATAACTACTATAATACTGCCCCTATGTACAAGAATACAACTGCTATAATACTGCCCCTATGTACAGTAACATAGTAACATAGTAACATAGTTATTAAGGTTGAAGGAAGACTTTAAGTCCATCTAGTTCAACCCATATCCTATCCTAACCTGCCCTAACATGTTGATCCAGAGGAAGGCAAAAAAAAAAACCAAGTGGCAAACAGTAAGCTTCACATTGGGGAAAAAAATTCCTTCCCGACTCCACATACAGCAATCAGACTAACTCCCTGGATCAACGCAGTATCTCGGAAACTAGTGAATATAGCCTGTAATATTATACTTTTCAAGAAAGGCATCCAGTCCCTTCTTAAATTTTAGTAAGGAATCACTCATTACAACATTAGACGGCAGAGAGCTCCATAGTCTCACTGCTCTTACAGTAAAGAATCTGCATCTGTGATTATGGCTAAACCTTCTTTCCTCCAGACGTAGAGGATGCCCCCTTGTCCCCGTCACAGGTCTAAGAGTAAAAAGATCATTAGAAAGGTCTCTGTACTGTCCCCTCATATATTTATACATTGTAATAAGATCACCCCTAAGCCTTCGTTTTTCCAAACTAAATAACCCCAAGTGTAATAACCTGTCTTGGTATTGCAGACCTCCTAGTTCTCTAATAACCTTGGTCGCTCTTCTCTGCACCCGCTCCAGTTCAGCTATGTCTTTCTTATACACCGGAGACCAGAACTGCACACAGTATTCTAAGTGTGGTCGCACCAGTGACTTGTATAGAGGTAAAATTATGTTCTCCTCATGAGCATCTATGCCTCTTTTAATGCATCCCATTATTTTATTTGCCTTGGCAGCAGCTGCCTGACATTGGCCACTAAATGTGAGTTTGTCGTCCACCCATACACCCAGGTCTTTTTCAGTGACAGTTTTGCTCAGTGTTTTACAATTAAGCACATAATTATACATCTTATTTGTTCTACCCAAGTGCATGACCTTACATTTATCCCCATTAAAACTCATTTGCCATTTATCAGCCCAAGCTTCTAGTTTACATAAATCCTCCTGTAATATAAAATTGTCCTCCTCTGTATTTATTACCCTGCAGAGTTTAGTGTCATCAGCAAATATTGAAATACTACTCTGTATGCCCCCTACAAGGTCATTAATAAATATGTTAAAGAGAAGCGGCCCCAATACTGACCCCTGTGGTACCCCACTGCTAACCGTGACCCAGTCCGAGTGTGCTCCATTAATAACCACCCTTTGTTTTCTATCCATGAGCCAGTTCTTAACCCACTTACACATATTTTCCCCTATCCCCATGGTTCTCATTTTATGTATCAACCTTTTGTGTGGCACTGTATCAAAAGCTTTTGAGAAGTCCATGAACACCACGTCCACTGCATTCCCTTGGTCCAGTCCTGAATTTACCCCTTCATAAAAGCTTATCAGATTAGTCTGACAAGAACGGTCCCTCGTAAACCCATGCTGATACTGTGTCATGAGCAGGGGCGTGCTGGCTTATGAAAAGGGCGGTGGATAGTATAGTCATGAGGGCGCCATGCTCCAACCCATTCTCCGCCCCTTCCCCCGCCTATTCTCTGCCCCAACCAAAGGGGGGGGGGGAATGAAATGACAAAAATTATCAGTAATGTACCCCTTTCTTAACCACCACCCACATCCAGTAGTAATGCACCCCCTTTTAACCCCAACCCAGTAGTAATACACCTTTTTACCGCCACCACATCCAAAAGTAATGCACCCCCATACACTGACCATATAAATACAGATTATAATCCACAATCCAGGCACTAACGAGCAGCTGGTGGATCGCGATCCCCAATCAACCTCCATATTAATGCTAATGGTCCAAGTAATTAGATTACCAGGACTGCCAACGACAACTTCCATGTGTGGTATAGACTCCAAAATGGTACCTTCTTCACTGGGGCCACCGGCTCTTGTGAAGGACATGCAACTCTACAGTATATACACCTCTATATACACCTCACAGCCCCCCCCATGCACCTGTATATACATCACAGCCCCCCCATGCACCTCTACAGTATATACACCTCACAGACCGTGTATATACTGTAGAGGTGCATGGGGCCGGGGGGCTGTGAGGTGTATACACTGTAGAGGTGCATGATGCACCTCTACAGTGTATACACTCACAGACCCCACCCATGCACTTCTACAGTATTTACATCTCACAGACCCCCATGATGCACCTCTCTATATACATCTCACAGCCCCCCAAGCACCTCTACAGTATATACACTTCAAAGACCCCCACCTCTATAATACACCTGACCTCACACAGACAGCCCCTGACTGTGCTTTACAGGGTTCAGCTCCTCAGAGGTGACTCACAGCCGCCTCGCGCTTCCCACCCTCACACAGGAGAAGTCTCTCCATGGCAACGGGCACAGCGCAGGAGCCCCGCCCACTCCCGTAATGTGACCCTCGCCACTGCTCCCGCAGCCTCTTCCCCGCCCGCCCTCTCGCCGTCTCGCGTCACCGCAGCCGCAGGTCCTTGTCCTCCGTCCAGGGCCGGCTCCAGGTTTTTATGGGCCCCGGGCGAAAGAGCCTCAGTGGGCCCCTTTAACACAGACCACGATTCATGATGCACAGATACGGCAGAGAAATATGGTTATAGTACAATGCCAAATACTTCACTTCTTCCATTACATGAGTGATATCTATTGTAAATTGTACAATAGCTCAAAAACCGCCAAATCCTCACAGCGCACAGTACAGACTGGACAGTACAGTCCTCCATACAATATTATGGGCACCACAGTCTCCCCCTCATCACCCATATAATACCCCATGCAGGATGTCACCCCCCATATAATGCTCCATACAGAATACTGGACCCAAAAAATGCTCCATACAGAATACTGGACCCAATATAATGCTCCATACAGGATACTGGTCCCCATATAATGCTCCATACAGGATACTGGTCCCCATATAATGCTCCATACAGGATACTGATCCCCATATAATGCTCCATGCAGGATACTAGTCCCCATATAATGCTCCATACAGGATACTGATCCCCATATAATGCTCCATACAGGATACTGGTCCCCATATAATGCTCCATACAAAATATGGAGCTCTCCTCTGCGCTGTACTGCGTTCTGCACTGTTACAGCTCAGGAAAGGGCGCTGTGGAAATACTCCCCATTATCATCATGATTGCCTCCCCATCATCATCAATGCCTGCCCATCATCATCATCTTCTCCCCATCATCAATGCCTGCCCATTATCATCAATGCCTGCCCATTATCATCATCTTCTCCCCATCATCATCAATGCCTCCCCATTATCAGCAATGCCTGCCCATCATCATCTCCTCCCCATCATCATCAATGTCTGCCCATCATCATCTTCTCCCCATCATCAATGCCTGTCCATTATCATCATCTTCTCCCCATCATCATCAATGCCTCCCCATTATTAGCAATGCCTGCCCATCATCATCTTCTCCCCATCATCAATGCCTCCCCATTATCAGCAATGCCTGCCCATCATCATCTTCTCCCCATCATCAATGCCTCCCCATTATCAGCAATGCCTGCCCATCATTACACACAGACAGCACACAAGCACTCTCTCACATACATACATACACACACACACATACATACACACACAAAGCACCGCACTACATACACACACAGAGACACACACACAGAGACATCTTACCTGTTCAGCGTCCACGCGCTCTGTGCCACAGCCGGCCGCTGAATGATGACGTCATTCAGCGGCCGGCTGTGAGAGGAAGCGCCGGCGCCCCCTGGAGCCCGGAGCTGCGGCAGCGGAGGCACGGGAGAGGTAAGTATTGTTGCCAGCTGCTGCCGGGGCCCTGAGCAGGTGGGGGGGGACCCAGTAGCGGCGCTGACACCGCTCTCCGCGCGGGGGTGCCAGACTGCGAGTGGGCCCCCCCGCCTGCTCAGGGCCCCGGCACTGGCCCCGTGGCCCGGGTGTGCCGGGTGCTGACGCCGGCCCTGCCTCCGTCCTGCGGCGGATGGAGCGCCCACCCTGGATCGGATTCGGAGGCGCCGGCCGACTCCGAGGGCGCACCGGGACACGTCCCGGTGGGCCAGCACGCCCTGGTCATGAGGTTATTCAGCCTCAGATACTCCAATATAGTATCCCTTAAAAAACCCTCCAGGATTTTACTGTCACGCTGTATAGCAGATATATATATATGTGATGTCAGTAATCTATATCAAAAGGGCAACATACTATATAACATGCGCATAGATATATGATAACATAGAATTACCTGACAGAATGTCCAGTGGGTCAATACGGAATCCGTTATACGCTGTCTCCGGCTAGAGGGTGACCGGGGTCTATGCTGACCCTAAACTGGGGTCCTAACTAATCCCTCTACCTGGAGGTACTGTTAAAGGTACAGAGGTCCAGGCCACCAGCGTAAACCCTATCTCCTATCAATCCCTGCCAACTGTAATCTAGTCCTAAGAAGGACCCTGATTACCACCTAAGGGAATGAACAGGTAACGGTTAATGAACAGAAAGACATACAAAAAAGACAAGAAATATAGTAAATAAAGTCTTACATACAACACTCACACACAGTAGGAACACCTAAGGTCTCAGAGATAAACTATAAGCTGTAAGAGTAAAAACAACTAAGAAGCTCTTAGCTTAAGTATTCTCAGAACCGATCCAGTCTGCTAGACTACATGAATGCTTTCACCGGCATCTAACAAGCAGACTGGCAGGTATATGAAGGAATCTAATTAGAACATAATCAAAAGCAGTCGGGCGAGGCTGGACCTAGTCTTAGCAAAGAGCTAGGTAAAATTAACTCCCTCATTACCAAACACAAAGAAACAGCAACTCAGCTGTGAGAAGTCAGAGTGTGTAATCGCGACGATCCTCGTGGCGATACACCCATGACAGTACCCCCCCCTCTACGAGGGGACTCCGGACCCTCAGGGCCAGGTCTGCCCGGGTGAGTTGTGTGAAAGGTCCGAACCAATCGATCTGCGTTAACATCAGACGCAGGGACCCACGTCCTCTCCGCAGGACCATACCCCTCCAATGAACCAAGTACTGAAGGGATCGGCGACTGAGACGTGAGTCAATGATTTTCGACCCATGAAATTCCACGTTATCATTGACCACCACTGGAGGAGGTAGAGGTGACGGTATGACTGGTGCCACATACTTTTTAAGTAATGACTTGTGAAACACATTATGAATTTTAAACGTAGGAGGGAGGTCCAGACGAAATGCCACAGGATTAATTATGGAACTGATCCTGTACGGCCCGATGAATCTGGGACCCAACCTCCAGGAGGAAACTTTAAGTTTTATATTCCTGGTAGACAACCAAACCAGATCGTTCACCTTCAGATCTAGACCAGAAACTCTCCCCTATCAGCCATCCGTTTGTAACGGTTCCCCGTAACCTTCAGTCTTAACCGATCTGGAACTATCAGTCTCCCTGGAAGTCCCCCAGGGGCGTCCCCCTGAGCCCCCAATACCTCCCCCTCAAGCTCAGAGCATACAGCTGACACTACAACTCCCTCCTGAGGAATAGGAACCGGATCATCCGTCTTCCCGGCCCCTGGGAAAGTACGAGATAAGGCATCAGGAAGCAACTTTATTGAGCAGTCATATGCGCGATGAGGAGGTAACTCTTTACACCCCTCCTCTGAGAACATCTCCCCAAAGTCCTCCAGAAAAGGAGACAAAGTCCTAGGCACAACCGCACCGATGACCGTGCTCATGCAGTTATTCCTGCAAAATTCACCCCACTGGCTTATCTTTCCGGATTGCCAATCAATCACTGGGTTATGTTTAGCCAACCAAGGAAGTCCCAACACAATAGGAGTGGGTAGACCCTCCAACACATAACAAGACAATTGCTCTTTATGTATTGCCCCTACTCGAAGATCTATGTTATGAACAGCTTGTACCAAGCTACCTTGACCGAGAGGTCTAGAATCAATAGAGACTATAGGGACCGGTTTGGCCAATACACTCAGTTGCATACCATGCACCTGGGCAAACCGAGCGTCCACCAGATTAGCCCCGACCCACTATCAAGAAAAACAGAAATCCTCTCAGTTCTAGTACCAATCACCACCTCCGCAGGCACGAGAAACTGAGAGGGATTTGGGGACGAAATACACACTCCCAGGGTAACTCCTTTGCTCAAAGAGGCCCGGGATGGACACCCCCAACAAAATGTCCCTCTCTCCGCAAAAGAAACACCTTCTAGTCTTGCGGTGCACCGCCGATTCCCTCCTACAAAAAGATGTCCCTCCCAACTGCATGGGTTCCTCAGAACAGACCAGGGGAACCTCAGTATAAGGGACTTTAGTAGTAGGTGGAGTCATCACGGGAGGCGGAGTTACCTCGCGTCTTCCCCGAATTCGTCTATCAATGCGAATAGCGAGGGCCATAGCAGCCTCCAGTGATGGAGGAGAATCATACTGAGCCAACACATCTTTTAATTTGTCAGACAACCCTTGACAAAACTGGCTCCTAAGAGCTGGGTCATTCCACTGAGTATCTGTTGCCCATCTACGGAACTCAGAAGAATATTCCTCCGCTGGACGATTTCCTTGCCGTATTTTACGTAACTTTGTTTCAGCAAGGGAAACTCGATCCGGATCATCATATACCAGACCCAGGGCAGTAAAAAATCGATCCACTGACTGGAGATCTGGGGAGCCTGGAGGAATAGAGAACGCCCAAGATTGAGGGTCCCCTTGTAAGAGCGAGATAACAATTCCCACCCTCTGCTCTTCACTCCCAGATGACCGAGGCCGCAGCCGAAAGTACAATTTACATGCCTCCCGGAAGGTAAAAAATTTGTCCCGCCCACCAGTGAACCTGTCCGGGAGAGCAACCTTAGGTTCAGATCTGGTTTGCTCCGGGGGGACAAAACCTTGGACTTAATGTCTGCAAACTCCATGGACAACCCCTGCAACTGCCGGGCCAGCTGGGCTACTGGATCCATGACAGCTGGGGAGAATCTTTAGTATGGCCGGTGAAAATGTCACGCTGTATAGCAGATATATATATATGTGATGTCAGTAATCTATATCAAAAGGGCAACATACTATATAACATGCGCATAGATATATGATAACATAGAATTACCTGACAGAAAGTCCAGTGGGTCAATACGGAATCCGTTATACGCTGTCTCCGGCTAGAGGGTGACCGGGGTCTATGCTGACCCTAAACTGGGGTCCTAACTAATCCCTCTACCTGGAGGTACTGTTAAAGGTACAGAGGTCCAGGCCACCAGCGTAAACCCTGTCTCCTATCAATCCCTGCCAACTGTAATCTAGTCCTAAGAAGGACCCTGATTACCACCAAAGGGAATGAACAGGTAACGGTTAATGAACAGAAAGACATACAAGAAAGACAAGAAATAAAGTAAATAAAGTCTTACATACAACACTCACACACAGTAGGAACACCTAAGGTCTCAGAGATAAACTATAAGCTGTAAGAGTAAAAACAACTAAGAAGCTCTTAGCTTAAGTATTCTCAGAACCGATCCAGTCTGCTAGACTACATGAATGCTTTCACCGGCATCTAACAAGCAGACTGGCAGGTATATGAAGGAATCTAATTAGAACATAATGAAAAGCAGCCGGGCGAGGCTGGACCTAGTCTTAGCAAAGAGCTAGGTAAAATTAACTCCCTCATTACCAAACACAAAGAAACAGCAACTCAGCTGTGAGAAGTCAGAGTGTGTAATCGCGACGATCCTCGTGGCGATACACCCATGACATTTACCCACAGTAGATGTTAAGCTCACTGGCCTATAATTTCCAGGTTCAGTTTTTGCCCCCTTTTTGAATATTGGCACCACATTTGCTATACGCCAGTCCTGTGGTACAGACCCCGTTATTATGGAATCTTTAAAGATTAAAAAAATGGTCTATCTATGACTGTACTTAATTCCTGCAGTACTCGGGGGTGCATCCCATCCGGGCCCGGGGATTTGTCAACTTTAGTGATTTTTAGACGCCGCCGTACTTCCTGCTGGGTTAAGCAGGTGACATTTAATGGAGAATTTTTTTGATCACTGATCATGTTATCTGTCATGGGATTTTCTTGTGTAAATACAGTTGAAAAAAAGTCATTTAGCATATTGGCTTTTTCCTCATCCTCATGTACAAGAATATAACTACTATAATACTGCCCCATGTGCAAGAATATAACTACTATAATTCTGCCCCTATGTACAAGAATATAACTACTATAATACTGCCCCTATGTACAAGAATATAACTACTATAATGCTGCTCCTATGTACAAGAATATAACTACTATAATGCTGCTCCTATGTACAAGAATATAACTACTATAATACTGCCCCTATGTACAAGAATATAACTACTATAATACTGCCCCTATGTACAAGAATATAACTACTATAATGCTGCCCCTATGTACAAGAATAACTACTATAATACTGCCCCTATGTACAAGAATATAACTACTATAATACTGCCCCTATGTACAAGAATATAACTACTATAATACTGCTCCTATGTACAAGAATATAACTACTATAATACTGCTCCTATGTACAAGAATATAACTACTATAATACTGCCCCTATGTACAAGAATATAACTACTATAATACTGCCCCTATGTACAAGAATATAACAACTATAATACTGCTCCTATGTACAAGAATATAACTACTATAATACTGCTCCTATGTACAAGAATATAACTACTATAATACTGCTCCTATGTACAAGAATATAACTACTATAATACTGCTCCTATGTACAAGAATATAACTACTATAATACTGCCCCCTATGTACAAGAATATAACTACTATAATACTGCCCCTATGTACAAGAATATAACTACTATAATACTGCCCCTATGTACAAGAATATAACTACTATAATACTGCCCCTATGTACAAGAATATAACTACTATAATACTGCCCCTATGTACAAGAATATAACTACTATAATACTGCCCCTATGTACAAGAATATAACTACTATAATGATCTTTTTATTTGAAAAACTCACAAACATATATACAGAATATTTACATAAAAACCACAAAATAATACATAAGGGAAATAAATATTGCATTGTTACATCACAGACACAATAACAGCAGAACACATTAATAGATCCCCACAGTTCCCTCTGCTCTTTCCTGATCTACAGAACATAAATGTTTATCTCTCTATAATGGATGGAGTCCAGCATCAGACAGATCTCCAGGACTCCGTCCACCTTGCCATCCATGTTATTACAAAGAATCCCCACACCGTCATTGCTCTCCAGACTGAAGGACCAGAATGATGGACCCGGTCTCCAGTCTCTCTTGGCCGTATTCACATTGCATTGCCCTTCAGATACGTCTCACTGTTCACATTAATGGAGCTTATTCTCAGCCGCATCCTGATCACTTAGACTTTCTGGTCTTCTTCCTCCTTCCACTGCTGTCACCTGCAGTGCCCCATCTCTTCGTGGACACCGGAGAGTCAGGATCCACCTCATCAGGGACATTTTTTATGGTGCATGAAGGACTTTGCTCCATTTGTGCCTCTTCTTGGTCTTCTTCTCCCAGTACACTGTAACGTCCCGGACTTATCGCCAGCTCTGGAGGCTCAGAGGTTTTCTGTGCTGTTGTGACTTTTCTAGAGGAATCCACAAAGACATTTTTCCTTTTTATGGTCACAAAACCATCCTCATCCACACTGGACACTGCGGACAGTTCATCTGCCTCTGTAGATGTACTGGGCTGATGCTTGGACAGTTTAGTGACAAGTTTTCTGGACACCTTAGGTCTCTCTTTAGTGATAGATTTTTTAGGGCCTACTTTAGCAGCTGACCATTGCTTAGATCTTACTTTAGTGGCGGATGGTGGTTTAACTCTTTCTTTAGAGACTGGTGGTACTTTAGGTTTTTCTTCAGTGGCTGGTGGTCCTAGTAATGCAGCATCCATTAATATTACATCAGACTGTGGAGCAGGTTCACTGTTACTATGATTTATCACCTCATCAGTGCCGGCTTCTTGGACAACATCTGCACCTCTGGTGACATCTTTTTTCATCATTTCCAGGGAAGTCTGGTCATTATATTTATTATGTTCTGCATGAGGGCAATCCCGGAACGTATGCCCGGATCCTGAGCACAGGTTACAGATGACGGGTCCTGTGCATTTGTCCTTTGTATGTCCGAACTGTCCACACAATGAGCATGTGATACGAGAGCAGTTCATGGCAAGGTGCCTGCCCCCACATCTATGGCACAGACGTGGCTGACCGGGGTAGTAACATATCCCCCTCTCTGAGCCCAGGTAGAAGGAGTGCGGCAGATGTCTGGTTACACCATTCTCTTGTAGAAGCTGGATTTTCACAGAATATCCTCCATTCCATATTTGCTCCTCATCATAGATCTTCTCAGGATAACTTCTCACCATGCACTGCCGGCTCAGCCAGTGCTGCAGATCCGCCAGCGCCACCACCTCAGACTGGAACAGGACAGTGGCCGTTATTTCCTGCGGCTTAGACAGCTGGATACACTGGAGATGATCCCAGATCTCATCTTCTCTAGTGTCATTATAAATGTTCCAGAACAGATCCAGATCACACTGGAGCTTAAAGCTGATGTCATAGATCCTGCTGGATGGGACATGGATCAGAGCGTAGACCTCAGACGCCTTAAACTTCATAAACTCTTTCAGAAGAACTTTTCCAATATAGATCCTGGATGGGATTTTCTCCTCTGGTCCCATGTACTTTATCCTGACTGCGTTCCTCCTCTGAGGTGGAGGGTTCACTAGTCTCGTAACATTGGAGAACAGTCTCCTGTACTGATGTTGGTCAGCAGATGGGTCAGTGCTGGAGCTTTCCCCAGCCACAGGAGGATCAGTGCTGGAGCTTTCCCAGCCACAGGAGGATCAGTGCTGGAAATCTCCACCGCCGCTGAAGGATCAGTGCTGGAGCTCTCTCCAACCCCATGATTACTGACACCTGTTTGAGCTGCAGACATGCCCAGATCCACTACTGATTGTTTCACAATGTGGTCTCCATCCACTGACATGGAAGATTCAAAGTCCATTATTTCAGTGTGGTCTCCATTCACTGACATGGAGGGTTCAGAGTCCATTATAATGTTCGTATTATCTGTTACAGACAGACAGTTGCTAGCACCAGTGAGCGGGGTCTCACATACAGCACTGTGCGGGGTCTCACATACAGCACCAGTGAGCGGGGTCTCACATACAGCACTGTGCGGGTTCTCACATACAGCACTGTGCGGGGTCTCACATACGGCACCAGTTAGCGGGGTCTCACATACAGCATCAGTAAGGGGGTCTCACACACAGTATCAGTACAGGGGGCACTTACTTTATCACTCATGGGAGCTGTGCTCACTACATTGCTGCATACAGAGGGCACTGCAGTTAACCCCACATTTGCTGGAGCATTGTCTGCTGCCTCAGACCCCTCACATTGTGCGGCTGATATCAGTGATACATTTCTTTCCAGACTTCCTTGATCCGCACCGTGCACAGCTTTATATTTAATGTCTTTATTACCCATTACTTGCTTTCTATTCATCTTCTGGGCTCTGGTTCTCCTCTTTTTCTCCATAGCCCATGTTTCCTTTCTGGGCACAGAGTTTACATCTTTGTCCAAGTTTTCTTTCCGAATGCCCAGCTCTCGCCTGCAATCATCCAGGCTCTCACTTTTCATCAGTTTTATCGTCGGATCAGTCTCTTTGTTAATTTCATCTTGCAATTTGCTGATTTGCATTTCCAGCTTAAAAATACTTTGCCTTGTAACTTTACCACTCAATCCAGCAACATAACAAGCAGGTTTAGAAGACTCACCAGCCACCATTTCCAGCTTTCCATCACCACCAGGTCCATGCTGCAAGCCACACTCCAGGCTGAGGGCTCTCCCTGGATCATCAGCCCAGCTTCCCTCCCCTCCACCTGGGTCAGAAGCCATGCCTCCGCCCTGCTGGGAGCTCACAAACACACGTCTATCCTCTCCTATGTACAAGGATATAACTACTATAATACTGCCCCTATATATAAGAATATAACTACTATAATACTGCCCCCTATGTACAGGAATATAACTACTATAATACTGCCCCTATGTACAAGAATATAACTACTATAATACTGCCCATATGTACAAGAATATAACTACTATAATACTGCTCCTATGTACAAGAATATAACTACTATAATACTGCCCCCTATGTGCAAGAATATAACTACTATAATACTGCACCTATGTACTAGAATATAACTACTATAATACTGCTTCTATGTACAAGAATATAACTACTATAATACTGCTCCTATGTACAAGAATATAACTACTATAATACTGCTCCTATGTACAAGAATATAACTACTATAATACTGCCCCTATGTACAAGAATATAACTACTATAATACTGCTCCTATGTACAAGAATATAACTACTATAATACTGCTCCTATGTACAAGAATATAACTACTATAATACTGCCCCTTTATACAAGAATATAACTACTATAATACTGCTCCTATGTACAAGAATATAACTACTATAATACTGCCCCCTATGTACAAGAATATAACTACTATAATACTGCCCCCTATGTACAAGAATATAACTACTATAATACTGCTCCTATGTACAAGAATATAACTACTATAATACTGCCCCTAGGTACAAGAATATTACTAGTATAATACTGCCCCCTATGTATAAGAATATAAATAATATAATACTGCCCCTTTGTACAAGAATATACTGGAGCCATTATAATATTGCCTTCTGTGTATAGGGGCACACGAGATAAAGGGGTCCACTGTCACTTGGAAAGCAGGTGGAATTTTGCGTTATGATGAGCTATTGTACTACAAGGGACCCATATATTGTGCTTGCACAGGGGCCTATTCTATCTGTATCCGCTCCTGTATAACTGTTATGATATTTCCCAATTTATACAGGAAAGGTAACTATTATATTACAAGTATTATATGAGTTACAGTGATGGATGACATCTCCATTGAGAGACAGGAGATCACAGGAACCTAAAGATAATACTGCAGGCTCAGTGGGGGGTATGAAAATGGAGACATGAATTTATTTTAGTTTCTCAGCTGAAATCTAGATGGCCAGTGATTCAGTGAATATTCCTGAAAACATCCATTCCGCATTTGAGGTTCAATAATCGACAACTGTCAACACCAAAGATCCCAGAAGAGAAAAATAGAGAATCTGGAACAAAAAAATTTCTTTAGCAAATATCTGTAACTTTCTATAGATTATTCATAAATTAGAGAAATGAGAAGGAACCCTAATAAAAAAACACCAATGTTGGTTTATGACGTTCATCTCTCCTCCGTCCTTTAATGGGAAAGTCAATCATGCTCCTAGACATAGTAATTTTCCTTCTTTTCAAAGGAGAGTCTTGATCCACAAGCAATTGGTTTTTAGAGTATTATTTACCCCGGTATTGCTTACTTGAGGTTTATGTACTTGGGTGTTGCTCACTTGAATATTGCTTACCTGGGTATTACTTGGGAATTTCTTTCCTGGGTATTGCTAATTTGAGTATTACTTACAAGGTTATTGCTTACCTATGTGCTGCTTCCTTGAATATTGCTTACTTGGATATTGCTTACTTGCTGCTTGTCTTCCTTCTTTATAAGGAAAGTCTATCCCAACATTTGTCAAAGTGTCAGTCACCACAAACTGATTATGCTGGTAAGTAACAAAATGACGGCATTAAGCATGACATGGATGAAGAATAACAGCAAAACCAAAGAAAGGTGGAGTATAAGTTGGTATACGTGCAAAGTGTAAGATCAAGTTCACACTGTACTATTTCACAGATAAAACACAAGAAAAAAAGCAAAAAAACCCAAAATGAGCATATACCCTACATCAAATAAATACGTAAATAATAATAGTACATGTAAATAACAAAACGTACATAGTTAATGCTATTTAAAAAAAAAATGCATAACAGCCATCCCACTACGACAAGGTGTACCCATTGGGACGGTTCTAACTTGTCTCCAGTGTTAAAAACTTACCGTGTGTCAAACGAGACCAATATGGGAATAAGGGCAAGGCAGGAAAGGGTCCCGACTGAGACACCCATCCACCCATGGATGAAGAATAATGAAGAGTTTCCACCACCGCTAGTTTCAGCCTTGTAACCAAATTATGGAAAAATGTAGGTAGAAGAGAACAAGGCCCCGAATCATCAAGACTCAACACCAGCATTGTTTACCACGGTTTTGATGAGGGGGTTGTTGGAGTCAGATGTATCAGATTCTTTAAGAGGTGCGTGCCTATTAATGAATCTGGTGCGTCTGAAAAGTGCTGTGCGCTTGACCACAAATCTTGGTCAAGAATTCTTGCATGAGACAAGCCACCGCTCGTCATGACTTGTACCCGCGAACATCGCTACCTGTTCTGCCCCAACACCTGCCCATCTTGGCAGAGCTGGCAAAAAAATGCCAATTTTTTTTAACCCACTTGTTCTGTCATCAGTTTTACTTTGGAGAAGCCTTGTAATCCTTAACATTTGCCAGTGTCAACATTTTCCCCATTAGAGACCCGTCTCTACCTCTAACCCCAAGACAACGTCTTACATTCATCCGAATGATACAACGTTAATCTGTTATTCAGGATTGACTGTGGATGCATGTCCATGTCATATACTCCTCCTGATGTCAAGGCTAAGATATACCGTATGTGTCCCCCGCACTTTACAGTGATTTGTGGGGGTTTAGGTGGAAGCATCATTATGGATATTATTGGAACCAGCTGTGTCAGCAACGTGTCGGAGATACATGTGCAGATGAATGGTGGTATCCAGTCTTGACTACGATGATGCCTCATCTGCGATGTCCTTCCATGGCCGTAAAGATGTTACATGAATCAATCTGTAACTATAAATGAGGTAAAAGCTTCAGAGATCCTCATCCATCATCCGAGCTGTGTGAAGAATCCTCATTATTTCCTCTTCATGGTGCCTGAAGCCTAGAGCTCTACATCTCATGTCCACATCTGGTGGTTGACTCGTAGCAGCCACGTTTAATGCTATTATTATAATTGCAATGGAATCATGTATAATAATCATCCATTATCTAAGCAGGAGCTTAAGGTTCAGGTCATGGTTCTGTCTACCTAATGTTTGTAACGGGGGTTCCCATCTTACTCAAAGAGTCTTTTGGCAATGAGATGATCACAAACCTCAATTTGCCTACAACTCAAGATAATTTTCGGATCCTGGGAATCCTGAGGTTTGTGTTTGGGTGATCAAGTTCTGGGATGCAACTATACTGAGAGCTGGGATTGTAGGCGCACACCCAGGCCATGGAGTCTAAGGCAGCCCAAAAGGTTGTAAGTAACCCATATCAGAAGGACAATATTATTAAAGACCCTAGAAAGTTGGAAGCCCAGTTGGAGATGTTACATTTTGGCCTTTATCTTCAAGATGCATTGCTGGCCAAAGTAATCTAGACCATGCTTGGTAAGCCACTGTGAATTTAACCCCCAAGGGCCACCATGGTCAACCTTGGTTAACGAAGAACCATCAGTCCCTTTTTTTTCCAATACACACAATGGAGCCCAAGGCAGTGGTGTAGCTTGGAGGCCCACTAGGGCAGTTAGCCTCAGTGCCAAGATCTATTGGGGAGCTAAATTTTGCCCCTTAAACTACAGTTAAATGTGTGGGTCTAGAAGGCATTGTGTTTCTTGAAGCACTCTGCATAGGCAGTGACTGAAATAATAAAGCTCATCATAATACCTAGGTAGAGGATAGCAGCTGATGACATACACATCTCGACTGCTGAGCTCTGCATAGGCAGCCACCAAGATGATAGACAGTATTGAAGACAGTATTGAATAACGTGCACTGCATATGATTCAGTACCGACGTCATTCATTATTAAGCGCTGCTTTTACATTGTAATGGTTTAACCTTAACTAGAGTTAGGACCACAATTAGGCTTAGGGTTAGAGTTAGGGTTAAAGCTAGGGATAGGGCTAAGCTTTGGGCTTGTTTTAGGGGTAGGCGTAGCGATAGAAATAAATTTAGAGTTAGGGTTATGGCTAAGGATAGGACAAAGGTTAGATTTATGGATAGGGTTAGGGTTAGATGTAGGGATAGGAAAATAAAATAATTACATAAAGTAAATAAAAATTATAAAGTGAAAAAATGGTTTCTGGATAGGATTAGGGTTAGATGTAGGGATAGGGATAGATGAATTGGAAACGTGGATTTGATCTGCGTTGCCGAATAACTGAAGATCCAGAAATATTCACATACTAAATTGTGGTTTATTCAACGCATTTCGAAGTACAATGACTTCTTCATCAGGATATGCCACAAACTAAAAAAAACTAGAAGGGTAAAACTGCAAACTGTAATTTCATCAATATTTTACTTAAAATCCATTACATGTGCTAAGTGGATAGGGATTTCTGTACTAAAAAACAATGGAAGGGACTCACTGAGTGCTAACGGTTCACATTTTAGAGGGGCTCCTGGGTTTCAGGCAAGTGTTAATCTGCTACCGCATAAGCTTGTGCCGTCTAATGATAGAAGAAATATTAAAATTTGTATATTATTATAAAGTGTAAGAACTGATCTTGACCTATAAGAGCAGAACTCATGGAGAAGAGCGTTCCTGACCCCGGGCACATTGCCCCTTCTGACGTTGTTCTCCTCTTTGCCGTACACTCTGTTCCTCTGTGTCACATTTTTATGTAAAGCAGCTTGTTGAATTAGTCATATCTCAGTCGTTTGGAAATTTGAAGCCAATGCTCCCCGGAGTATTGTGCCTACGACACGCCACAGATTACACAAGATCCCTGCTGCTCAACATATCAAAGGCTTTGTAGAGGGGACACATTTATTGCATCGGAAACTCTGGCAAAGTTATGCAGGCAGTTCTGCAGCAGAGAACAAAACTAATGAAACTGTATAATCTCACCGAGCCCCAGCTGTAGAAGAGGGGGGACGAGCGCCAAAACTCCCGGGTCGCACTTTAGAAAATTCTGCCAGTTGATACATTTTTTACTTTTTGTAATGTATAACTTACACCAGCTGTATATATGTAATTATATACAGGAGATGCCCAGGTTATACCAGCTGTACATATATAATTATATACAGGAGATGCCCAGGTTATACCTGCTGTATATATATAATTATATACAGGAGATACCCAGGTTATACCAGCTGTACATATATAATTATATACAGGAGATGCCCAGGTTATACCAGCTGTACATATATAATTATATACAGGAGATGCCCAGGTTATACCAGCTGTACATATATAATTATATACAGAAGATACCCAAGTTATACCAGCTGTACATATATAATTATATACAGGAGATGCCCAGGTTATAGCAGCTATACATATATAATTATATACAGGAGATGCCCAGGTTATACCAGCTGTACATATATAATTATATACAGGAGATGCCCAGGTTATACCAGCTGTACATATATAATTATATACAGGAGATACCCAGGTTATACCAGCTGTACATATATAATTATATACAGGAGATGCCCAGGTTATACCAGCTGTACATATATAATTATATACAGGAGATGCCCAGGTTACACCAGCTGTATATATATAATTATATACAGGAGATACCCAAGTTATACCAGCTGTACATATATAATTATATACAGGAGATGCCCAGGTTATACCTGCTGTATATATATAATTATATACAGGAGATACCCAGGTTATACCAGCTGTACATATATAATTATAGACAGGAGATGCCAGGTTATACCAGCTGTACATATATAATTATATACAGGAGATGCCCAGGTTATACCAGCTGTATATATATAATTATATACAGGAGATACCCAAGTTATACCAGCTGTACATATATAATTATATACAGGAGATACCCAAGTTATACCAGCTGTACATATATAATTATATACAGGAGATGCCCAGGTTATACCAGCTGTATATATGTAATTATATACAGGAGATGCCCAGGTTATACCAGCTGTACATATATAATTATATACAGGAGATGCCCAGGTTATACCAGCTGTACATATATAATTATATACAGGAGATGCCCAGGTTATACCAGCTGTATATATGTAATTATATACAGGAGATGCCCAGGTTATACCAGCTGTACATATATAATTATATACAGGAGATACCCAAGTTATACCAGCTGTACATATATAATTATATACAGGAGATACCCAAGTTATACCAGCTGTACATATAATTATATACAGGAGATGCCCAGGTTATACCAGCTGTATATATGTAATTATATACAGGAGATGCCCAGGTTATACCAGCTGTACATATATAATTATATACAGGAGATGCCCAGGTTATACCAGCTGTACATATATAATTATATACAGGAGATACCCAGGTTATACCAGCTGTACATATATAATTATATACAGGAGATGCCCAGGTTATACCAGCTGTACATATATAATTATATACAGGAGATGCCCAGGTTATACCAGCTGTACATATATAATTATATACAGAAGATGCCCAGGTTATACCAGCTGTACATATATATTTATATACAGGAGATGCCCAGGTTATACCAGCTGTACATATATAATTATATACAGGAGATGCCCAGGTTATACCAGCTGTACATATATAATTATATACAGGAGATGCCCAGGTTATACCAGCTGTATATATGTAATTATATACAGGAGATGCCCAGGTTATACCAGCTGTACATATATAATTATATATAGGAGATGCCCAGGTTATACCAGCTGCACATATATAATTATAAGTCAAAAAGATTAAGGTTTGCACAATAACTTACCAAGAATGATTACTCTAGAGCAGGGGTGGGGAACCTCAGGCCCCAGGGCCATTTGCGGCCCTCGATGACCTTTTATCAGGCCCCCGGGCAGATTCTCAGGGACCGCAGTGCTTTGGCAGGGAGCTGTATTTTGATTGCCTGCAGCTCATTAATTTCTTCTTGATCTGTGAGCACACACACGCAGTGTTCACTACTGAACACTGAAGGGCATGCAATGCAAGATTACGTCCTGACACCAGTGCCAGAGTCAGGATGTACTTTGTGGGCGGAGTTTGTACGGCCCTCGAAGGATGGTATAAATATCCAAATGGCCCTTGGCAGAAAAAAAAATCCGCACCCCTGCTCTAGAGCATAGGAATTGCTGCTATAGAAGTGAATTTCCGGTGACTACCTCTTGAAGCTCATCAAGAGAATGCCAAGAGTGTGCAAAGCAGTCATCAAGGCAAAATGTGGCTACTTTGAAGAACCTAGAATATAAGACATATTTTCAGTAGTTTCACATTTTTTTGTTAAGTATATACAGTACTTCCACATGTGTTAATTCATAGTTTTGATGCCTTCAGTGTGAATTTACAATTTTCATAGTCATGAAAATACAGAAAAATCTTTAAATGAGAAGGTGTGTCCAAACTTTTGGTCTTTACTGTATATGAAATATGTATCCGCAAAAATTGCTATGAAAAAAGGAAGGTTCTTAGCGCATAGATTGGCCAATATATGTGTGCTCAATTACAATGTCAAGGTGTCCTTCGTAAATTGGGTCCCTGTCTTGTAATGTCACCTCTCTTGGGCAAAAAGCCTACAATTTATGGGGTAGGAATGGACCAGCTAATCTGCTTAAAATCACCTGTGGCTATTGGGAGTGCATAAATTGTAGGCTTTTTGCCCAAGAGAGGTGACATTACAGGACAGGGACCCAATTTACGAAGGACACCTTGCCCTGGTAATTGGGCACACATATATTGGCCAATCTATGCGCTAAGAACCTTCCTTTTTATGTAGCAGTTTTTGCAGATACATATTTCATATATACACTATATAGCGCTTTAAATTTTTTCTCCTTTTTCTATTGCAGCAATGCAATTCATACGCTCTAGAGCAGAGGTCTCAAAAACTGCATTCCTCAAGGGCCGCAAACAGGTCATGTTTTCAGGATTTCCTTGTATTGCACAGGTGATAATTTAATCACCTGCACAGATAATGATTCCAGCACCTAGTCCAATGCTAAGGAAATCTTGAAAACACGCACGACCCTGGAGGAATGAAGTTTGAGACCCCAGCTCTAGAGTAATCATTCTTGGTAAGTTATGGTGCAAACCTTAATCTTTTTGACTTATATGCTTTCTTTGGTTGGCGCCTATTCACACTAGCTTAGATGTGCTGGTCCTTCTTTTTGTCTATTTATATAATTATATACAGAATATACCACCTGTACATACACTGCTCAAAAAAATAAAGGGAACATTTAAACATCAGAATATAACTCCAAATAAATCAAATTTCTGTGAAATCAAACTGTCCACTTAGGAAGCAACACTGATTGACAATCAATTTCACATGCTGTTGTGCAAATGGAATAGACAACAGATTATTATTATTATTATTATTATTATTAATATTTATTTCTATAGCACCATTGATTCCATGGTGCTGTACATGAGAAGGGGTTACATACAAATTACAGGTATCACTTACAGTAAACAAACTAACAATGACAGACTGATACAGAGGGGAGAGGACCCTGCCCTTTCGGGCTTACATTCAACAGATGGAAATTATTGGCAATTATCAAGACCCCCTCAATAAAGGAGTGGATCTGCAGGTGGGGACCACAGACCACGTCACACTACGAATGCTTTCTGGCTGATGTTTTGGTCACTTTTGAATGTTGGTTGTGCTTTCACACTTGTGGTAGCATGAGACGGACTCTACAACCCACACAAGTGGCTCAGGTAGTGCAGTTCATCCAGGATGGCACATCAATGCGAGCTGTGGCAAGAAGGTTTGCTGTGTCTGTCAGCGTAGTGTCCAGAGGCTGGAGGCGCTACCAGGAGACATGGAGGGGGCAACAACCCAGCAGCAGTACCGCTACCTCCGCCTTTGTGCAAGGAGGAACAGGAGGAGCACTGCCAGAGCCCTGCAAAGTGACCTCCAGCAGGCCACAAATGTGCATGTGTCTGCAGAAACGGTTGCAAACCGACTCCATGAGGATGGTCTGAGTGCTCAATGTCCACAGATGGGGGTTGTGCTCACAGCCCAACATCGTGCAGGACGCTTGGCATTTGCCACAGAACACCAGGATTGGCAAATTCGCCACTGGCGCCTTGTGCTCTTCACAGATGAAAGCAGGTTCCCACTGAGCACATGTGACAGACGTGACAGAGTCTGGAGACGCCGTGGAGAGCGATCTGCTGCCTGCAACATCCTTCAGCATGACCAGTTTGGCAGTGGGTCAGTAATGGTGTGGGGTGGCATTTCTTTGGAGGGCCGCACAGCCCTCCATGTGCTCGCCAGAGGTAGCCTGACAGCCATTAGGTACCGAGATGAGATCCTCAGACCCTTGTGAGACCATATGCTGGTACGGTTGGCCCTGGGTTCCTCCTAATACAGGACAATGACAGACCTCATGTGGCTGGAGTGTGTCAGCAGTTCCTGCAAGATGAAGGCATTGAAGCTATGGACTGGCCCGCCCGTTCCCCAGACCTGAATCCAATTGAGGGGATCTGGGACATCATGTCTCGCTCCATACACCAATGTCACGTTGCACCGCAGACTGTCCAGGAGTTGGCGGATGCTTTAGTCCAGGTCTGGGAGGAGATCCCTCAGGAGACCATCCGCTGCCTCAACAGGAGCATGCCCAGGCGTTGTAGGGAGGTCATACAGGCACGTGGAGGCCACACACAATACGGAGCATCATTTTGACTTGTTTTAAGGACATTACATTCCACTTTAATTTTGTGTGTGACTCCAAATCCAGGCCTCCATTGGTTAATAGATTTGATTTCCATTGATGATTTTTGTGTGATTATGTTGACAGCACATTCAACTTTGTACAGAACAAAGTATTCAATGAGAATATTTCATTCATTCAGATCTAGGATGTGTTATTTGAGTGTTTCCTTTATTTTTTTGGGCAGTGTATATAATTATTTACAGAATATGCCCATGTTATACCAGCTGGTCTAATATACTTATATACAGGAGATGCCTACAGTATGTTATACCAGCTATACATATATATAGGAAGTGCCCAGGTTATCCCATTATATATATAACTATATATAGGAAATACACAGGTTATCCCAGCTGTACATATATAATTATATATATTAGATGCCCAGGTTATATCAGCTATACATATATAATTATAGATAATGAAATGACCAGGTTATACCAACTTTTCTAATATACTTAAATACAGGAGATGCCCAGGTTAAAATGAAATCAGATTTTTGGGAATTTCATTATTTTTTTAATGAATTTGACTATAACTTATTTTAATGAGGGGGTCACTTGTACACTTTTGTAGCCTGGAGCCGGGATCTGATTGGCTGCTGTGGGTTAATGCTTCACTTTTCATCTGCCCTGGTTTTTACCCCTCTCTTTTTCTCATGTCAATAATGATTTTCTTGGCTTCATCTTGGATAAAATTCAAACTTCTTAATCGAGTAATGTGAGTTGGCGACGATTATCCCCAGCAATTAGGGCTCCTTATTTTACTAGTAAAGCTCAAAGCTTAATGCAAATTCCCTGCAGCAATGATCTGAGAGCCATTGATTCCATCATCCCTTATGGTCACCTTGCCTAAAACAACACAGCATCGCCCCGATTACCCGGATCATAAGAAACTAAATGGGAAATGTATGCAATTTCCATTACTACCGTGCATTTCATTGAGAGTGATCTCACACACACGGTCTCTCTGTATGGGGCTAAATGGCCCATTATTGGGGAGGGTGGTGATACAAGATGTCATTGCCCCCACGTCCCTAATGAATAATAATACTGAATTCTCACACTAATTGAATTCCTAATTATTCTTACCATTATTTCAGTCCAAAACTACTTATATTTAAAGACCCATCTGCGCAAATATTAACCTTCTCCCAGCTGAGGGTTTGTCACACTGTGTCAGTGTTGTTGTGGAGTCTTGGACTTGAGAGAGCTTTGTACTTTTGCAATGTCTAAATGGTCACAAACTTTCCATTAATCAATAGAGTAAACTTTGCTACATACAGTGGGGAAAAGAAAAATTTGATACACTGCTGATTTTGCAAGTTTTGTGATCCACAAAGAATGGAGAGGTCTGTCATTTTTATCGTAGGTACGCTTCACCTGTGAGAGACAGAATCTAAAAATAAAAAACTGAAAATCACATTGTATGATTTTTACATAATTAATTTGCATATAATTATTGCATGAAATAAGTATTTGATTACCTACCAACCAGCTAGAATGTTGGCTGCCACAGACCTGTTAGTTGTTCTTTAACCCCTCTCTGACATTAGACGTACTATCCCGTCCATAAAACCCGTGCCATTCTGACCATGGACGGGATAGTACGTCATGCCCTTTAATGCGACATCGCGACTTAAGTAGCGGTGATCGCATTAAAATTCCGACGCCAGCTTACCTCTTGGAAGTTGGCGTCGGCATCCCGGGCTGCGTCCTCCCCCTCAGGCCTCCCGATCGCTGTGATTGGCTGTTGAATTCTGAACAGCCAATCACAGCCTTTCTCACTGTTTCAGCCAATCAGAGCGGCTAAAACAGTGAGATCGCAGGCTAGGATCGAGTACCGATGTACTCGATCCTAGGCCTGGGCCTAGGAAAGTCCAGACCCCCCCGGATTGGCGCGATCGCCGATCACATCGATCGCGCCAATCGCAGGGCACAGCCGCGGTATATCCGCGCTGTGCCCTGCCTGTACCTGCCTGGATCGGTGCAGTAATAGCACCGATCCTAGGCCAGGGCCTGTAGGGCATGAAGGAGCTGATTGGCGCGATCGATGTCATCGACGATCGCGCCAATCACAGGGCACAGCAGCGGTGTGACCGCTCTGTGCCCTGCTAGGTGACCTGCCGGTGACCTGCCTAGGAATCGGAGCTGTGAGCTCCGATTACTAGGCCGGTGCCTAGCAACCGGCAATGCAGGGGTCTCCTTTGATTGGTGGGATCGATGTGATCATCGATCCCACCAATGACAGGTCACAGCAGCGATGTGACCGCTCTGTGACCTGTCTGCAAACTAGATCTGACCTGTCTGACCGCACTGCAGGGGTCCTCACACTTGCTGAGGATTCCTGCTGTGCGGTCACACTGCCAGATCTCCTCCTGTGCTGGGCCTTGTGGTGCCACAGTAGCCTGTGACACCACAACTCCTGCTGAAGAGAGAAGAAAGAAGAGAGAAGAAAGAAGAGAGAAGAAAGAAGAGAAAAGAAAGAAAAGACTACAAACGTGAGTTTTTGAGCCCCGATCCCTGCCCGATCCACCCCAATCCCCCCATTCCCCCCTCCCCCCTTCCCTTTCCCCCTCTTTTTACCCCCCCTTTGCGCCGCCGAGCGTTGATTGGTGACGCAGTTCACCCATCAACACTTTCGCACCCCCCTCCTTGCGCACATCCAGCAGCCGCAAACTTTGATAAGTGACAGCGGTCACTTATCAGAGCTTGTGCCTGCCGTTTTTTTTTTCACCCCCCCTTTCCGCCACTCCCGTGCGCACATCCAGCAGCCACGGAACTTTGATAAGTGACACCAGTCACTTATCAGAGCTCGTTCCTGCCGTTTTTTGTTTTTTTTCACCAACTTTTCCGCCACTCCCGTGCGCACATCCAGCAGCCACGGAACTTTGATAAGTGACACCAGTCACTTATCAGAGCTCGTTCCTGCCGTTTTTTGTTTTTTTTCACGAACTTTTCCGCCACTCCCGTGCGCACATCCAGCAGCCACGGAACTTTGATAAGTGACACCAGTCACTTATCAGAGCTCGTTCCTGCTGTTTTTTTTTTGTTTTTTTTCACCAACTTTTCTGCCACTCCCGTGCGCACACCCAGCAGCCACGGAACTTTGATAAGTGACACCAGTCACTTATCAGAGCTCGTTCCTGCTGTTTTTTTTTTCCCACCAACTTTTCCGCCACTCCCGTGCGCACATCCAGCAGCCGCGGAACTTTGATAAGTGACACCAGTCACTTATCAGAGCTCGTTCCTGCTGTTTTTTTTGTTTTTTTTTCATCTCCCTTTCCGCCACTCCCGTGCGCACATCCAGCAGCCGCGGAACTTTGATAAGTGACAGCGGTCACTTATCAGAGCTCGTGCCTGCCAGTTTTTTTTTTCACCCCCCTTTCCGCCACTCCCGTGCGCACATCCAGCAGCCGCGGAACTTTGATAAGTGACAGCGGTCACTTATCAGAGCTCGTGCCTGCCAGTTTTTTTTTTCACCCCCCTTTCTGCCACTCCCGTGCGCACATCCAGCAGCCGCGGAACTTTGATAAGTGACAGCGGTCACTTATCAGAGCTCGTGCCTGCCAGTTTTTTTTTTTTTTTTCACCCCCCTTTCCGCCACTCCCGTGCGCACATCCAGCAGCCGCGGAACTTTGATAAGTGACACCGGTCACTTATCAGAGCTCGTGCCTGCCAGTTTTTTTTTCACCCCCTTTCCGTCACTCCCGTGCGCACATCCAGCAGCCACGGAACTTTGATAAGTGACACCGGTCACTTATCAGAGCTCGTGCCTGCTGGTTTAGACTTTTTTTCACAGGCCTTTTTTTTCCCTATTCGCTTTCTTTTCTTTTAGCTTTTTCTTTTCAGCTTAGTTTACACCAATCACTATCCCCCCCCCCACACACACACACAGTTATAAATAAAGTTCACACAAAGCACCACATTCACAAAAAAAATGTCCCGCCCGTCACGCTCATCCCAACAGCGCTATTCAGTGGAGGAGGCATACGCTATCCTTGCCTCCGACACTGATAGCGAGGGAGAGGATCCCACATTTCTTTATTTTTCAGATGAAGATTCTTCTTCCTCCTCATCTTCCTCCTCGGGTCCTGCGGAACCGCCACGCAGACGCCCCAGGACAGAACATGAGGCAGCGCCCGCCCCTGAAAATGAACCAGCGCACCCCTCTTCGGACCCGTATGGACCCCGGCCCCCGAAAATTACGAGCCACTGATTCCTGATTTTGTGGCAGAATCAGGAATCAGGTTTGACTCCACCGGCTTCACAGAAATAGACTTTTTCAAAGTCTTTTTC
Source organism: Oophaga sylvatica (assembly GCA_033576555.1). Lineage (NCBI taxonomy): Eukaryota > Metazoa > Chordata > Amphibia > Anura > Dendrobatidae > Oophaga > Oophaga sylvatica. The sequence goes on from JARQOD010000009.1 coordinate 82,610,369, forward strand.
TCTGAGGATTTAATTAACCTCATGGTGGAGCAAACAAATTTGTACGCTCGGCAATTTTTGGCGCAAAACCCCCGTTCATCATTTTCCAACTGGTCTCCTGTAGACGCAGTTGAAATGATGCAGTTTTGGGGCCTGGTCCTCCATATGGGGATCCTGAAGAAGCCAGAAATTCGGCAATATTGGAGTGTTGATATTTTATACAACACTCCACTGTTCCGAATGGTCATGGCTCGGACGCGTTTTGAGGCCATCCACAAATTCCTGCATTATAATGATAATGCACAGTGTCCCCCACGAGATGACCCCAACTTTGACCGCCTGTTCAAAGTTCGGCCGGTCATCGAACACTTCAACAAAAAGTTTGCTGAAGTGTACGTGCCCCAAAGGGACATCTGCGTGGATGAGTCCTTGGTTCATTTTAAGGGACGGCTCGCATTCCGCCAGTACCTGCCCAGCAAGAGGGCAAGGTACGGAATCAAACTCTACAAGCTGTGTGAGAGTACCTCAGGGTACACACACAGCTTTAGAGTTTACGAAGGAAAGGACACCAGGATTGTACCCCCTGAGTGTCCCCCCGTCCTGGGAGTGAGTGGGAAAATTGTGTGGGATTTGGTGCACCACTGCTGGATAAAGGTTATCACCTTTACACTGATAACTTTTATTCCAGCATCCCACTCTACAAATCCCTCTCTGCGCGAGGTACCGCAGCCTGCGGTACCGTCCGCAAAAATCAGAGAGGCCTCCCGAAGACGCTACTTGGGCAGATGCTCAGAAAGGGTGAGAGCAGAGCCCAATGTAGCGACCACCTGTTGGTGGTCAAGTACAAGGACAAGAGGGATGTCCTTCTCTTGACCACCATACATGGTGATGGCAGCGCCCTCAGCACTGTACGGGGTACCTCTACACAGGTCCGCAAACCGGACTGTGTACTGGGGTACAATAAATACATGGGGGGTGTTGATCTCTCTGATCAACTCCTCCAACCGTACAGTGCTTTGAGAAAGGCCAAGGTGTGGTACAAGAAGCTGTCCGTGCACATCGTCCAAATGGCAATGCTCAACGCTTTCCTGCTGTCACGATGTGCACGCAACAGCGATACGACGTACCTTCAGTTTCAGGAGGTAGTGGTTAAGGCCCTGATGTTTGGCGCTCAGGAAACAGCGGGCCCCAGTACTTCCGGAACTGAAGGTGCTCGTATCATACCAGGTCAGCATTTCCGGGGGTGGTCCCGCCAACTGGAAGCAAAGGTAAGCCACAAAAAAGGTGCCGAGTGTGTTACAAAAGGGGAATACGCAAGGACACCACTTACCAATGCGACACCTGCCCCGAAAAACCTGGCCTGTGTATGAAGGATTGTTTCAAATTGTACCACACCTCAATGCACTACTAATTTACTTTACAGGAAAGATTAGTTCCAGAAGGGGGGCACATTTAGAAAAGTTCCTTGGGAGTCTACTTTCCAAAATTATGTCACTTGTGGGTTTTTTTTACTGTTTAGGCACATCAGGGGCTCTGCAAACGGAACATGACGCCCGCAGACCATTCCATCAAAGTCTGCTTCCAAAACGTCACAATTTCCCTTCTGAGCCCCAAATTGTGCCCGAACAGTTTTTTCCCACATATGGGGTACCAGTGTACTCAGGACAAATTGAACAACAACTTTTGGTGTCCAATTTCTCCTCTTAACCTTGGGAAAATAAAAAATTGGGGACTAAAACATCATTTGTGTGAGGTAAAAAGTAGGATTTTTTTTTTTCACACCTGGGCATTATAAACTTTAGTGAAACACTTGGGGGTTCAAAGTGCTCATCACACACTAGATAAGTTCCTTAGGGGGTCTAGTTTCCAAAATGGGGTCACATGTGGGGGGTTTCCTCTGTTTAGGCACATCAGGGGCTCTGCTAACGGAACATGACGCCCGCAGACCATTCCATCAAAGTCTGCATTCCAAAACGTCACTGCTTCCCTTCCGAGCCCTGCCGTGTGCCCAAACAGTGTATCCCCCCAACATATGGGGTATCAGCGTACTCAGGACAAATTGGACAACCACTTTTGGGGTCCAATTTCTCCTCTTACTCTTGGGAAAATAAAAAATTGGGGACTAAAACATCACTTTTGTGGAAAAAAAAATATTTTTTTTTTTCACGCCAGGGCATTATAAACGTTAGTGAAACACTTGGGGGTTCAAAGTGCTCACCACACACCTAGATAAGTTCCTTAGGGGGTCTAGTTTCCAAAATGGGGTCACATGTGGGGGGTTTCCACTGTTTAGGCACATCAGGGGCTCTGCTAACGGAACATGACGCCCGCAGACCATTCCATCAAAGTCTGCATTCCAAAACGTCACTGCTTCCCTTCCGAGCCCTGCCGTGTGCCCAAACAGTGTATCCCCCCAACATATGGGGTATCAGCGTACTCAGGACAAATTGGACAACCACTTTTGGGGTCCAATTTCTCCTCTTACTCTTGGGAAAATAAAAAATTGGGGACTAAAACATCACTTTTGTGGAAAAAAAAATATTTTTTTTTTTCACGCCAGGGCATTATAAACGTTAGTGAAACACTTGGGGGTTCAAAGTGCTCACCACACACTAGATAAGTTCCTTAGGGGGTCTAGTTTCCAAAATGGGGTCACATGTGGGGGTTTCCACTGTTTAGGCACATCAGGGGCTCTGCTAACGGAACATGACGCCCGCAGACCATTCCATCAAAGTCTGCATTCCAAAACGTCACTGCTTCCCTTCCGAGCCCTGCCGTGTGCCCAAACAGTGTATCCCCCAACATATGGGGTATCAGCGTACTCAGGACAAATTGGACAACCACTTTTGGGGTCCAATTTCTCCTCTTACCCTTGGGAAAATAAAAAATTGGGGACTAAAACATCACTTTTGTGGAAAAAAAAAATATATTTTTTTTTTCACGCCAGGGCATTATAAACGTTAGTGAAACACTTGGGGGTTCAAAGTGCTCACCACAACCTAGATAAGTTCCTTAGGGGGTCTAGTTTCCAAATGGGGTCACATGTGGGGGGTTTCCACTGTTTAGGCACATCAGGGGCCCTCCAAACGCGACATGGCGTCCGTTCGCAATTCCAGCCAATTTTGGTTTGGAAAAGTCAAACGGCGCTCCTTCCCTTTCAAGCCCTGCCGTGCGCCCAAACAGTGGTTCCCCCCCACATATGGGGTATCAGCGTACTCAGGACATGTTGGACAACAACTTTTGGTGTCCAATTTCTCCTCTTACCCTTGGTAAAATAAAAAATTGGGGACTAAAACATCATGCTTGTGGAAAAAATATGATTTTTTTTCTTCACGGCTCTACATTACAAACTTGCGTGAAGCACTTGAGGGTTCAAAGTGCTCACCACACATCTAGATAAGTTCCTTAGGGGGTCTAGTTTCCAAAATGGGGTCACATGTGGGGGGTTTCCACTGTTTAGGCACATCAGGGGCCCTCCAAACGCAACATGGCGTCCGTTCGCAATTCCAGCCAATTTTGGTTTGGAAAAGTCAAACGGCGCTCCTTCCCTTTCAAGCCCTGCCGTGCGCCCAAACAGTGGTTCCCCCCCACATATGGGTATCAGCGTACTCAGGACATGTTGGACAACAACTTTTGTGGTCCAATTTCTCCTCTTACCCTTGGGAAAATAAAAATTTGGGGACTAAAACATCATGTTTGTGGAAAAAATATGATTTTTTTTCTTCACGGCTCTACATTACAAACTTGCGTGAAGCACTTGAGGGTTCAAAGTGCTCACCACACATCTAGATAAGTTCCTTAGGGGGTCTAGTTTCCAAATGGGGTCACATGTGGGGGGTTTCCACTGTTTAGGCACATCAGGGGCCCTCCAAACGCAACATGGCGTCCGTTCGCAATTCCAGCCAATTTTGGTTTGGAAAAGTCAAACGGCGCTCCTTCCCTTTCAAGCCCTGCCGTGCGCCCAAACAGTGGTTCCCCCCACATATGGGGTATCAGCGTACTCAGGACATGTTGGACAACAACTTTTGTGGTCCAATTTCTCCTCTTACCCTGGGGAAAATAAAAAATTGGGGACTAAAACATCATGCTTGTGGAAAAAATATGATTTTTTTTCTTCACGGCTCTACATTACAAACTTGCGTGAAGCACTTGAGGGTTCAAAGTGCTCACCACACATCTAGATAAGTTCCTTAGGGGGTCTAGTTTCCAAAATGGGGTCACATGTGGGGGGTTTCCACTGTTTAGGCACATCAGGGGCCCTCAAACGCAACATGGCGTCCGTTCGCAATTCCAGCCAATTTTGGTTTGGAAAAGTCAACGGCGCTCCTTCCCTTTCAAGCCTGCCGTGCGCCCAAACAGTGGTTCCCCCCACATATGGGGTATCAGCGTACTCAGGACATGTTGGACAACAACTTTTGTGGTCCAATTTCTCCTCTTACCCTTGGGAAAATAAAAATTTGGGGACTAAAACATCATGTTTGTGGAAAAAATATGATTTTTTTTCTTCACGGCTCTACATTACAAACTTGCGTGAAGCACTTGAGGGTTCAAAGTGCTCACCACACATCTAGATAAGTTCCTTAGGGGGTCTAGTTTCCAAAATGGGGTCACATGTGGGGGGTTTCCACTGTTTAGGCACATCAGGGGCCCTCCAAACGCAACATGGCGTCCGTTCGCAATTCCAGCCAATTTTGGTTTGGAAAAGTCAAACGGCGCTCCTTCCCTTTCAAGCCCTGCCGTGCGCCCAAACAGTGGTTCCCCCCACATATGGGGTATCGGCGTACTCAGGACATGTTGGACAACAACTTTTGTGGTCCAATTTCTCCTCTTACCCTTGGGAAAATAAAAATTTGGGGACTAAAACATCATGTTTGTGGAAAAAATATGATTTTTTTTCTTCACGGCTTTACATTACAAACTTGCGTGAAGCACTTGAGGGTTCAAAGTGCTCACCACACATCTAGATAAGTTCCTTAGGGGGTCTAGTTTCCAAAATGGGGTCACATGTGGGGGGTTTCCACTGTTTAGGCACATCAGGGGCCCTCCAAACGCAACATGGCGTCCGTTCGCAATTCCAGCCAATTTTGGTTTGGAAAAGTCAAACGGCGCTCCTTCCCTTTCAAGCCTGCCGTGCGCCCAAACAGTGGTTCCCCTCACATATGGGGTATCGGCGTACTCAGGACATGTTGGACAACAACTTTTGTGGTCCAATTTCTCCTCTTACCCTTGGGAAAATAAAAATTTGGGGACTAAAAATCATGTTTGTGGAAAAAAATATGTTTTTTTTTCTTCACGGCTCTACATTACAAACTTGCGTGAAGCACTTGAGGGTTCAAAGTGCTCACCACACATCTAGATAAGTTCCTTAGGGGGTCTAGTTTCCAAAATGGGGTCACATGTGGGGGGTTTCCACTGTTTAGGCACATCAGGGGCCCTCCAAACGCGACATGGCGTCCGTTCGCAATTCCAGCCAATTTTGGTTTGGAAAAGTCAAACGGCGCTCCTTCCCTTTCAAGCCCTGCCGTGCGCCCAACAGTGGTTCCCCCCCACATATGGGTATCAGCGTACTAGGACAAGTTGGACAACAACTTTTGTGGTTCAATTTCTCCTCTTACCCTTGGGAAAATAAAAATTTGGGGACTAAAACATCATGCTTGTGGAAAAAATATGATTTTTTTTCTTCACGGCTCTACATTACAAACTTGCGTGAAGCACTTGAGGGTTCAAACTGCTCACCACACATCTAGATAAGTTCCTTAGGGGGTCTAGTTTCCAAATGGGGTCACATGTGGGGGGTTTCCACTGTTTAGGCACATCGGGCCTCTCCAAACGCGACATGGCGTCTGTTCTCAATTCCAGCCAATTTTGGTTTGGAAAAGTCAAACTGCGCTCCTTCCATTCCGAGCTCTGCCGTGTGCCCAAACAGTGGTTTTCCCTGACATATGGGGTATCGGCGTACTCAGGAGAAATTGCACAACAACTTTATCAGTCCTTTTTCTCCTTTTTCCTTGTGAAAATAAAAAAAATGTTTGTAAAAGATCATTTTTGTGACTAAAAAGTAAAATGTTCATTTTTTCCTTCCACGTTGCTTCAGCTCCTGTGAAGCACCTGAAGGGTTAATAAACTTCTTGAATGTGGTTTTGAGTACCTTGAGGGGTGTAGTTTTTAGAATGGTGTCACTTTTGGGTATTTTCTGCTATATAGACCCCTCAAAGTGACTTCAAATATGAGGTGGTCCCGAAAAAAAATGGCTTTGTAAATTTTGTTGTAAAAATGAGAAATCGCTGGTCAACTTTTAACCCTTATAATTTCCTAACAAAAAAAAATTTTGCTTCCAAAATTGTGCTGATGTAAAGTAGACATGTGGGAAATGTTATTTCTTAACTATTTTGTGTGACATATTTCTCTGTTTTAAGGGAATAAAAATTCAAAGTTTGAAAATTGCAAAATTTTCAAAATTTTTGCCATATTTGCATTTTTTTCATAAATAAATGCAAGTTATATGGAAGAAATTTTACCACTATCATGAAGTACAATATGTCACGAGAAAACAATCTCAGAATCGCGAAGATCCGTTGAAGCGTTCCAGAGTTATAACCTCATAAAGAGACAGTGGTCAGAATTGTAAAAATTGGCCCGGTCATTAACGTGCAAACACCCTTGGGGGTGAAGGGGTTAAGAAGTCCCCCTACTCTGCACTCATTACCTGTATTAATTACACCTGTCCACACACTCAATCAATCAATCACACCCCAACCTCTCCACCATGGCCAACACCAAAGAGCTGTCTAAGGACACCAGGGACAAAATTGTAGGCCTGCACAAGGCTGGGATGGGCTACAGGACAATAGGCAAGCAGCTTGGTGAGAAGGCAACAACTGTTGGTGCAATTATTAGAAAATGGAAGAAGCACAAGATGATTGTCTATCTTCCTCCATGCAAGATCTCGCCTCGTGGGTTAAGAATGATTCTGAGAAAGGTCAGGAATCAGCCCAGAACTACACGGGAGGATCTGGTCAATGACCTGAAGAGAGCTGAGACCACTGTTTCAAACATTAGTAACACACTACGCCATCATGGATTAAAATCCTGCAGGGCACACAAGGTCCCCCAGCTCTCGCTAGCACATGTCCAGGCCCGTGTAAAGTTCACCAATGACCATCTGGATTATCTAGAGGAGGCATGAGAGAAGGTCATGTAGTCAGATGAGACCAAAATAGAACGTTTGGTATCAACTGCACTCGCTGTGTTTAGAGGAAGAAGAAGGATGAGTACAACCCCAAGAACACCGTCCCAACCATGAAGCATGGTGGGGGAAATATCATACTTTGGGTGTGCTTTTCTGCAAAGAGGACAGGACAACTGCACCGTAATGAAAGGAGGATGGATGGGGTCATGTATCGCCAGATTTTGGCCAACAACCTCCTTCCCTCAGTAAGAGCATTGTAGAAGGGTCATGGCTGGGTGTGGCGCTTCCCACGGCTGTGGGGCGCCGGGACATGGCATAGCTTGCCTAGCTAGCCAATGCTCCCACGCCGCCAGTCCACGACGACGTGAGGCATGGGTCCCAGATGATAAGAGAATGTGGACCCACTGGACCACGGAGGGAGACCCGGGCCTGCCCGGACTAGGGAAGGGCAGCGACCGGATCCGTGGCAGCTGAGCATGTGGGCAAGGTGGCAACCTGCAGGACTAGACAACACCGCACAACTTCAGGTAAGAAGAAACATAAAGTTTACTTAAAGAAACACAATACATAAACAGAACATAAGACCGGGCTCCCAATTCCGCACATCAGAGAAGGGTACACGACTCAGAATCACTGACGAGTGTTGGAGGACATCACGGGTAGATGCAGTCCAGGGTTATCTGGCACGGGCATACTTGGACGGCCTCTCTCTCAGGCCTTAGGCGTAGCACAGGCTCAGCAGGAGAACATCAGACACCGACCTCAGACAGACTTCAGACGATGGCGGGGTCATCACGGGTTGATGAAGTCCAGGATCATCTGGCACGGGCATACTAGTATGGCCTCACTCTCAGGCCTCGGGCGTAGCACAGGCTCAGCAGGAGAACATCAGACACCGGCCCAGGACGAACGTCAGACGATGGCGGGGTCATCACGGGTTGATGAAGTCCAGGGTCATCTGGCACGGGCATACTAGGACGGCCTCTCTCTCAGGCCTCAGGCGTAGCACAGGCTCAGCAGGAGAACATCAGACACCGACCCAGGACAGACGTCATCACAGGGTAGACCAAGGAGGAACCGGCAGGACATCGGAACATCAGGAACACGGACTGGATCTCAGGGAGTCAGGAACACGACAGGAACACGGACTGGAACATCAGGAACACGGATTGGGTCACAGGGAGTCAGGAACACAGACAGGAACACGGACTGGAAGATCAGGAACACGGATTGGGTCTCAGGGACACGGACTGGAACACAGGCATCGGACTCCGGACATCTGGTACCAATCAGCAGGCTCCGGACATCAGGTAGAGATGGATAGGATCCGGACATCTGGAAGTGGTCATCGGACATCGGATTTCAGGCAGTGGTCATCAGGGAGGACACGGACATCTGGCAGCGACCTGAAAAGGAACCCCAGCGGTCTGGTGCAAGCCCCGCCAGGCTCAACGGGAGCTGGCCGGGGATTTGCACAGAGGCTGAGTACAGAGTAACAGAAACTCAGCACACACCGGACTCCTCCTTCCAAGATGAACTCAGGTTATATAGCAAGGATTCACAGTCACTGGCACAGGGTTCTGGACAGGCAGGTTTGTCACAGCAAGCGACCAAGGAAGTCTCTGGGCAGGCAGGTTGTAATGGTAAGTAACCGAGGCAGTCTCTGGACAGGCAGGTTGTCACGGCAAGTGACCAAGGCAGTCTCTGGGACAGGCAGGTTGTCACGGCAAGTGACCAGGCAGTATCCGGACAGGCAGGTTGTCACGGCAAGTGACCAGGCAGTCTCCGGGCAGGCAGGTTGTCACGGCAAGTGACCAGGCAGTCTCTGGGCAGGCAGGTTGTCACGGCAAGTGACCAGGCAGTCTCTGGGCAGGCAGGTTGTCACGGCAAGTGACCAGGCAGTCTCTGGGCAGGCAGGTTGTCACGGCAAGTGACCAGGCAGTCTCCGGGCAGGCAGGTTGTCACGGCAAGTGACCAGGCAGTCTCCGGGCAGGCAGGTTGTCACGGCAAGTGACCAGGCAGTCTCCGGGCAGGCAGGTTGTCACGGCAAGTGACCAGGCAGTCTCTGGGCAGGCAGGTTGTCACGGCAAGTGACCAGACAGTCTCTGGGCAGGCAGGTTGTCACGGCAAGTGACCAGGCAGTCTCTGGGCAGGCAGGTTGTCACAGCAAGTGACCAGGCAGTCTCTAGACAGGCAGGTATATACGACCTGATATGGTGGAGCCTCCAGGTAGGCTGCAGTCGGATGGCAGATGATCGCTCCCAGGTGAGCAGGCAAGAGCCGGGGATCTCTGCAGATGATGTCCGAACTTCCAGATGGAGCTGCAGTCGGATGGCAGATGATTGCTCCCAGGTGAGCAGGCAAGAGCCGGGGACCTCTGCAGATGATGTCCGAACTTCTGGATGGAACTGCAGACGGATGGCAGACAGGCAAGCCGAGAGGTAACAGGCAGGTAACTGGAATCAGGAGCTGATGGCTGAAACAGAGTTAGACTGCACAGGAACAACATTCAGGTACAGGATGCGATCCAGGATCAGGGATTCAGGTAATTAGACACAGCAGGAACAGGCCTGGATATACAGCCTCCAGGAACAGCGATCTGAGTAATCAGCCCCCAGCATAGGCGGAAACACAAGACACAGTTCAGACATTCAGGTACAGGGTTAGATCCGGGATCAGGGGTTCAGGTAATTAGACACAACAGGAACAGGCCTGGATATACAGCCTCCAGGAACGGCGATCTGGGTAATCAGCCCCAGCATAGGCGGAAACACAGACACAGTTCAGACATTCAGGTACGGGTTAGATCCAGGATCGGGGAACAAGACCACAGGAACTGGGAATCAGCCCCTCAGAGCTGATCAACTTCAGAGAGGAGCTGAACACACACCACATACGGCTAGGTTCAGGGATTCAATTTTAAAAGCTCTGGCAACGCCCACTAGGGCTGGGGAACTTTATATATGAGCTGCTCACAGCGATAGGCTGGAGCAGAATTCTAGTAAACACCCAATCCACAAAAAAGCAGGACAGGTGTGGGCCGCGCCCCTAGCAGAGCCAGACACCCAAACACAGAGGGAACCCACAATGGCTGCTGCCAAACACGTAGTAAGTCATGCACCACTGCAAAAGGGCTTTGCAAGCTACGGACGGCCTTCACAGCAAGTCAGGAAACCCCACATGGGGCGGGTCATGCAAAGCAGCGGAGCCACTCAAGCAAGTAGGGTACGCAGCAGAGCCGGGAACTGAGCAGCATCATATAGGGAATGTGTCGACCCGCCCCACAAATTTTGGGTTACCAGGGGAAAGGGGTACTCAGAGCCGAGCCCCTAGAAGTCTATGGGGATTGTCACAGGTAGCTGTGGTCGGTCTGTGGCCCTGGCGGTCTGCGTATGTTGGGGATATATTTACAGGGGATTGATTTATGTACGTTCGTGACGCCCCCCTGTAGTCTTTGGTAATTAGTACCAGTGTGTAGCCTGGTGGTAGGCACACGCAGTACCCTGGAGAGTGTATGGGGAGACGGCGGCTTAAGCTCAATATGCATTTTACTCGACACACACTAGACACACCCAGGGTAGTGAAGTATACTCTAGAGGAGTGGTCAAGGTAGTAGGTGTTAGAGTTTATTAGTCTTGTCCCGTCTTTGGACAGTGAGGACGTGTGGAGTGGGAGTCTAGACTTCTTGTGAGGAGACGTTTTTGGGAAAGAAGAAAGAGTCTAGCCTGCTTCATCCCAGTTCATAACGTGGATCTGGTATAGGTGTTTGGAAAACACCTTAGTCTAGTCAGAGTTGTATCACCTTCACAATACACACTGAGGAAGGAAGAAGTATTAGCACAGAAAAGTCTTCAGCGCCCCTGTCTAGAGGACAGTATCAGGTTCAGAGACGTGCTCCTGCCTGTGATAACTGAGCGTTGTGGCTAACTTCATTGGAAGGAAAAAGGAAAGAAGTGACTGCTCGACCCTTTTGGTAGTTTTGAGTGCTTATGTTACCAGCGTGGACAAGGCGAGGGGAATGGATTATAGAATTGTGCTACAGGGGTTG